>JANHMN010000018.1:20129958-20158574 GCA_030674055.1 Rhabdomys pumilio | reverse complement strand
TCTATCTATCTATCTATCTATCTATCTATCTATCTATCTATCTATCTGGGCATGGTATACTTGGCTATAGTCATAGCTATCGAGAAGCTGAGGCACACAATGGTTTTGCTCAATGCTAGATCACTTGCCTAGCACCCAAGAGTCCCTATACTTGATCCCAAGTATCAGCCCCCCATCCCCCAAAGCTAAGACAGAACGTTCGTTGTGTGAGTCTGAGGAATTTGGGGCACACCAGGCAACACAATGAGTCAAAAGCTGACACGCTCTACATGGTGGTTACTGGTGGTTACTTGTCTCAAACAAAACAAAAGAAAAAAGAAACCCACAAAACAACCAAACACCAAAGGCACACTTCACTGAGTCGTTATCTCTACCTACTTCTAAACCATTTTCGGGAAACTCAAGAGACACCTCTCACATGTTTTGGGGTTTTTTGTTTTTCTTTTTTCTTTTTTTTTCCTTCAAGTTGAGAAACAGCTAAAGCCATTGAAAAGGCTTCTCATATGTTTCCCATGAAGACATAGAGCAGTGAACTCACTGGCCAGCAGAACATTCTAGGTGTCAGTCTGAGCGATGGTTATATACCATGGTGTGGTGGTCGCATATGCAAACATTGGACACTTGATGTTTTTCACTTTGCTAAGTGTAAACTATATCTGAAAAAGTAAAACAGGGGAAGACTTCCCAGCTAACTAGGAAGGTGAGGCAGGAGGATTTGCAAGTCACAGCTCACCTGGGCTGCAGAGCAGGTTCAAAGCCAGCCCGGATAATTTAGTGATACTCAGTCTCAGACACTTTTTTGTTTGTTTAGTAAAAAAGAGACTAAGGCCCTAGGCCCAATACTGATACTGAAAAGAAAAAAAAAAAAAACAAACTAAAACTAAACTAAATTTAACTAAACTAAAATAAAGCAGAAACAGGATCTGGGCAAAGCCACACAATCCCCACAGGTTCCCAGAAGTCCTGGGCTCTCTCGAGCCAGCACAGCTTGAGACATAAGCAAGTGGAGGACACCCAGTGCAGCCACTGAAGGTTAAGCTAGACCAGCGTGTTCTGCTGTACAAGCTGCCTCACTGACTAAGTCCTGTAGGAAGCCTGGCCAGGACACCTGCATGAGGATCTGGACGCCACTGCGCAAGTCCTCAGCTATGACGTCAGAGTAGAAGGCCTTGATCTTCCTCTTGTTCAGCCATTTGGTGTGTCCACTGGCGATGAGCCGGAGTTCGGGCACTCTCTGCTTGCCGGGTCCCTGTGGGAGAGGGACAGGTGGTATCATGGCTGTTGTCCTCACCATCCAGCCTGCTCAGCCCTTCTCCTGTCCTAGAGGCTCCTCTGAGACTCGGAAGAATCGAGTGGTGTTCTTGATTAGAGCGGACGAGGGAAAGTGAAGGAGAACGGAAGCTAGACTTCGGTGTCTTGGGTGGTAGACATAGGGTCAGCCTCAGCTACACAGTGAACTTGAGCCAGCCTGGGCTTCCTGAGACCATGTTTTGAAAGAAGGACCTGGCCAGATTCTGCTAGGTCCACTTCCCCTGCCCCTCCTATCCCTGGGTAGATAATGCATCCAGGTCTCCCCATGCCCCAGGGTGCAGGAGTCCCTCCCAAGCCCCCAGGAGCACTCACAATGAGCACGTGGCCACAGATCATCAGGCTTAGGTTCTGGGTGAATGTGCTGACAAAGTCCACAAGGGCTGGGCGGAAGTTGGGGGGCCCTGTAAGCACCAGGCACTGGGGTCTAGGAGAAGGAAGAACACAGCATGAGGTGTCAGGAAAGAGCCTTTAGGGCCTGAATCCTGATGGCTTTGGATGAGACTTGTGTGCACTGGGACACATTTTTCCAGCTATGACTCAAGGGATCTTTCAAGGGTTTTTGTTTGTTTGTTTGTTTTTTCTCGGCTAAGATACTATAAGTATCCCTGTTCTTCTTGCCTAGGCCAGCAGACGCACCAGCCTACTTACTTCCTTTGTCCCGCCAACCCCAGGGTGGCAAAAGCAGATTAAAGATCAGTCATAAGGAAGTCATTGTTTACAAACTCACTGTACCTTGGCCAGGTGCCTGAACCTCTGTGTTGAGAGGCGGCACAGGTTAAATACTCCTGCCAATCAAAGCCAGACTCAATGGTTCATTTACCAGCTGGGCAAACAGGGGTAGTTAACATCTCCAAACTTCATCTGTCCTTTTCTGTGTCTGAGGTTAGTACCCTCAGAGGTCTGTCATGAGTGTCCCAGTCACAGTAGATGGGTCATAGATCTTACTGAATCTACTACAGCCAGGTGAGAGGAAGATAGAAGGTGAGTGACTTCCCTCACCATAGGGGACCAGCTTTGAAGGGCACCCAGAGCAGGCTTAGTCACTGCCACCAACCCAGGATTGTGTCATGGGAATCAGACCACATGATCTGATCCTGACAACATGGCTTCCATTGTGAGAGCTGAGACACAAGGACCTCTCCCCGGCTTTGCCTCTATCAGGCAGTGCCAACCCCAGTCCTGCACTGGCTCGTCCACCTTGATGCTACTACCATCCTAGTATTCCATCCTGGACCTGCCAGGGCAGAGGACCGTGGCTGACTCCAGGCTCCCAGCTAGCCCAGAAGCCCTGCTCACCGGTAGTTCTTGATGTGGTCTTCCACCTCATTGAGGCCCACGGAGTAGCTCAGGGCCAGGTTGTAGGAGCCAGCCTGAACTGAGGAGCCCCAGTTCACCTCTGTAAGCAGACAGGCGAGAACACACTCAAAACTGCAGGAAGCAACCAGTCATGTGGGGGAGGGGGAAGGGACTGTCCATCTTTCTTAGGCACAGACCACCTTGGGAGCAAGGCCGTGGATGGCTCTGTTCCTAATGAGTGCAGGTCGGACGTCAAGTGCCACATATATGGTCACCTGATTCAAGGTTATAGAGCTAAAGGTTGAACTCTCATTTGAAAAGCATATCTCTGAGGCCATCTAGAAGGCCGCGTTCAGATGTAGAGCTCAAGGGTTACCTCCCTCAGACTGCAATCCGTCCAGGACCCTGATACATGCCCCACTTTGCACAGTCATTCTTGGTCACCCTGCCCTGTATGCACAAGCCAGCAGGTAGCCCCTCTAGAAATCTTGACAGTAGAAGTCTGGCTCTCAGTGGGCAGCTCAGGAAGACTGCGGGGGAGGCCAACCCGAATCCCACTTAAATCCCTGACCAAGGCCAGGCTCCAGCTGGGATGAGGGGTAGGCCTGGCTGCATGGCTGCCCAGGTAGGGAGTTGAGCCCCAGGGGACAGCGGCCACACACCTGGCTTCTTGTAGATCACATAGAGCAGGAGGAAGAGAACGACTCCGATGGCAATGAGAGCCGCCCACCAGGTAAGCAGGAACATGATGACCACCGAGATCACGGCCCCAAAGAGCGCCGCCCACTTGCTGTAGTATCGGAAGGAGGGTCTCCATCCTGGGCGGGGCCAGGCCAGTGCACATACGCATGCTCAGGAGCCTTCTCCCTCCCAGAGCTACAGCAATGTTCCACACCCAGTGCTGCGGTCCTGGCCTGTACCCACTACCCCTAGGGCCCCACCAGCCTTAACTCCCGGGGTGGGGTAGGGAGGTTCTAGGAAGTACCACAACCTTGCCTGTTGGGCATTTGTTTCACCATGGTGACAAGCTATACCAGGAAGAGAACATCCAACCCTCATCAAACACAGCCCCAACATCAGCAACAGTACCATCCTAAGGGTCCTGTGGAACCCAGGGGATTAAAGGGATGGGAAGAGACTTGATTCTGCCTGACTCTGTACTAGGTTAGGGCCACTTCTAGTGACCACTGTACCACAGCGCATCTCTAAGAGTGCCAGCAAGACCACACAGTGGTCCATATGGAAAGTGTGGGGATAACAGGCCCTTTGAAGATCTAGGATTCATTAGCAAAACTATTCCTCTGCTCTCTACTGCCATCTGGTAGGTTTGCTGCAACAGCAGAAGCAGCACCACCACTCCAAAAATACATGCAATTGAATTGCTGCAGAATTGCTGCAGTATGGAACAGCGCCCCCTAGCGGTGATATGCGCACAAACAGCTGCACCTTCTGTGAGTGGGAAATTAATTCATCCCTTCACCGAGAAACTGGTGAAGGGTGGAACTATAGAACACTCTCCATTTCCTGTGAAGGATTCACTGTGCTCGGTAAAGGATGGCTGGCTTTGTTAGGGTACAGAGATTCCCTTCACGTGGTTTTAAACTAAGGCGACTTTAGACTGCCCACCTCCACCCACGCCTCCCGCTCTCTCCCCAGCTCCTCCCCACCTCTTCCTGTGATTGGGAGAGGGTCCGCTCACCAGGTGAGTTGGTGATGGAGGCATGGAAGCAGCTGAAATTGATGAGGGCGTAGGAGCAGAGGAAGAAATTGGAGATGATGGGAGCGATGGTGTTGAGTTCAGCTTCGAAGACCCAGGGAGAGAGGGGCAACATGTTGGGCTCTGCCACAGGAGCTGCCTGGGATACACTCACGGGGTAGCCCCTAGCACAGCCAGGCCCGGATGCTCAGTCAACTCAACCTTCTCATCTGGGAAGTGAGTCCTTTGCCCCGTGAAGTTTCAAGACGGAGGGAGTCGGCAGGATCACTCAGCTGCTAAGGATGCTCCCCACCAAGCTTGCTGGCCTGAGCCATCACCCATGTGCTGGAAGGACCGGACTCCCCGGTACACTCACATAAACGTATGCATGTCGAACTTAGGGTCTCTCTGGGGAGCCCAAAGGAAGACAAGCAGCTCTTTGCAGACAGGCACATAATCTTATTAGGTCCCCTTGGGTATTTACAGTCATAGTCTTCACTTTGGCTAAGTCAGAATCATCAGCCCAAAGGCACCACCCAGAAGCCTACGGCTATAAGAAATAGGCCTGGGCCTGAGCAGCAAGAGACAGAAGTGGATCTCGAGAAGGCCAGACGACTAGACTTCTCTGTCTCCTAGGTGAGATACTTCTTCATACGAAACAGGATCTAGTATCTAGAATCTTCCTTTGGGTGATAGCAACCAGACTATTAGGGCAAGTCTTATAGGTGGGTGACTAATGGGACCAACCTGAGCAGCAGGGATGTGACTCTAACAGGAAGGTACCTGTGAGAGGGGGGAGGGGGAGGGGGAGGGGGATGGGAGGTGGTGGGGCTTTCCATAGAAAGCACTGGGAGCCAGGCAGGGGATGTCCTGTTATTGGGTAGTCACTTCTCCTTTTCGAATTCTGCTTCCTTGGCTGAATTAACCAGGATATATTGGGTATGTGCATCTGTATGGGGTCATACCCTCACACGGAATCTCTTTCTGCCCATCTGTGGCTTACGAGCTATGCACTGCCCCTTTATGCTACAGCTGAGCAAACTGTGGCTCAGAGAAATGACTTAGCAACAGTCACATAGCAGGAGCAGGGTAAATCCAGCAGAGGCCAGTCGACCTAATTGTTATTTGGGTGAGAGGCTAGCTTTGTCTAGTTTATGCATGTACAAGGATAATGACTGAGCTAGTATCTGCTTGGCCCAACTCCACTGGGGTCCTGGGGATGGGGTGGTGTCCCAGCTGTCCAGGACACTGGAATGCAGAAGCAGGAAAGGCACAGAAGTTTCCTCTTAACAACACGACCTGGTGTGGCTTGGTAGGCCACCCTGTCTGGAGATGGGAAAGGATTGTGTGGCTGTCCAAGGGCCTTCCAGGCTGGGCTTTACCCAAGCAAAGGTTTATTCACTGGGACTGGAGTGTGCCTCAATAGTAAAGCATGTGTTTAGTATGTGCCTGGCCCTAGTTAGTTCCATTCCGCAACACCAAATAAGTGCTGTTCACCAAGTGCCCAGTGACACAGGGATAAGGGGAGCGGGTCCTAGAACCTTCACAGGGGGCAGGGGGCGGAGCCTCTTACCAATGATGATGAAGGCCACAGCGATGGCATAGGCCAGCAGGTAGCCACGCACAGGCTCCCTGTTCTTGCCATAGCCTTTGCCAAAGAAGCCAATCAGAGGGTACAGCTGGTCTTCGCACAGGCACTGTGGACAGTGAACACCACACTCAAACCCTAGCTAAGACCCTCCCCTTTGCCCTTCCCAGGGCCTACTGAGCCCTTGATTCTGTGTGGCCCCCTTCATGACCTCAGCAGGTTTTGATTTCTGGGATCGGTAAAACCCAACCCTCACGTCACCACGGTGACAGGGCTACTTCCTTTAAAGGTTTGCTAACCTGTTTCTCTTCCCTTCCACCAGGCCCATATCACATGGCCCACTTTACAGCAGCGGCGGGGGGGGGGGGGGGGGGGGGGGGGGGGGGGGGGGGGGGGGGGGGGGAGGGAGGTAGGGGAGAGGGCGGGGATCTTCCTACTCAGCTCTTACCAGACATAACCCACCACTCCCAGTGACCCCTTTCTACAATCTCACCTGGAAGACCTTGGCAGCAGAAACAAGACAGGCCAAGGCAGAGGACAGGGTGGCCCCAAAGATGCCGGCTGTGATCAGGGGTGCAAAGGCAGACACCATGCTCATGGTCTGTGGGAATATGAAGGTGCTGAACTAGAAACCGTACTGGGCATCCCTGCCCCACAGCAGGCTGCAGTCCTGACATCTCAGCCCCCTCAGTCTCCCCTACCTCTCTGGCCTTGGGGGTCCCGAAGCCAGGCCTACGTCTTATACCTGGTAGTAGTTGATGAGGCCATAGCGGCAGCTGTGCTGTTGGGAGCATTTTGTGAAGTTCCAGCCATAGCCACAGGCTAGCCCTTCGCAGTGGCCTGGGCCAGGAGTCATGGTGTCATTCACATCCCCAGAGGCGTCTCTTACCACACAGGAGCCTGAAAAGAGGGAGGCATGTTGAGGGGTGGGTGTGTGTGTGTGTGTGTGTGTGTGTGTGTCCTTTCTTCCCATCTGTCTTTTGCTTTACCCTTTCCCCCATCCCCAAAGGCTGGCCACCTCTGCAGAGGGTGAGACACGGTGGACAGGTCTGTTTATCATGTGACAGTGTTAATGATGGTAGCAGGTATGGCGGTATCTGGGGGTACCTGACAATTCGAGCAAGGGAATACTCTTATTTTTGTTGCATCCCCCCTTTTAACCCAAAGCAGGGAGAGCTGAAGGGATGTGTGCTCTGTCCTTAAAGCAGAGACCTGACTCTTACATCCTGAGTACCCATGAGAAAGTTCGAGTCCCCTGGCCACCTATGAACAGCTCGCCTCCAAGACAAATGCTGGAAACAAGAGTACCCAGGGGTTCTGCCCCTCAGAGCCCTGGGTTTCTTCTCTAAGGTGAAGCCAATGGCAGTGCCCAGATTAAGCGTGATCATTAAACATTGTGCACGGTCTTCACACAGTATCTGGAACCGCAATGTCTTGGGGTATCAGAAGAGTCTGGTCTGGCCTCTTGCACCGTGAAGATGCCCTGTCACTGTAGAGGTGACAGGTGCCCCAGAAGCAGGGCTCAAGGGCAGCCCCACACTGCAACCTCCTCCAGCCCTACTACAGGGGCGATCCACTTTTCTTGTTCTCTCCATCCGTGCTGTGCTGCCTACTCACCGATGGTAGCCGAGATGGCAAGGTAGGAGATGGTGGTCCAGAAAATGGCCATGAGTGTTCCCTTGGGGATGGCTACAGCAGGATCCTGTGGGAGGACATGGTATTATCAGATAGCCTATGAGACCCTTTTGGGCCTCAGTGCCTTGGCAGAGGCCAGAATGAGCAGCAGACCCCGACCCTGAATCCTTAGAATCTGCCCAGCCCTGAAAGAAGAGGGTCCATTGCTAAGGACCTAAAAGACGGCCAACACCCTGGGATCCCAGGGTTGAAACCCGTAAGGTGAGAAACCTCGTCAGCTCCATATCACACTCAGAGGACCCATGGTAAGGCTCACTGGGGGTAGTGGGGTGAGGGTGCCTGTGTCTGGCTGTCCACATCAGACTCAGACTGCGGCAGCTGGCTACAGCTGGAAATGCAGCCAGACCCTCTTCACTAGTTCTCTGTGTCACAGTGAATTGTCATTAACTAATTTGTCTGGCTCTCCAGGAATAAAGAGACAGAAGACATTCCCCAAGCATTCTCCTGCTCCAAGAAAGAGATTTTTCCCAACAGTACTGACATCCATTTCTCGTGCCCTACGCCCACCCCCATAGATCATAGCCCACTCCTTCTGGGCACTTTTTCTGAACACAGTTTCCCGAGATATGGCCCATATGATTCTACCCAGCTAGTGAGGAACTGAGGGTGGCAGGATGTGAGGAGGATGGTTTTACAGAGCTTCTGGTGCCTATAGTCCTGACACACAGACCCACAGCCTCAGACTCCAGGAGCCAGTTCCTGAGCAACCACACAGGCTGCTTTTCCACAGCAAGCTCAATTGCTGCTCCATCCAGAGGCCCAGACTCCAACCCAGGGCAAAGGCCAAGCCTGCCATGAATTAACTGCAAACCTTCCAGTGCCCCGTGAGGCCCAGTAGACAGATCACAATGTACAAGGCAGGTTGACAGGCTGAAGAGAAATGAAAGCAGGGCTCCTCAGGGGAAGGAGGCTGCAACCCTGGGGAGACTTGAATCTGCTGGAGTGTCTGTTAGGAGATCCCATGACCCTAGCCTTACTAGAGATACCCAATGACCTGAGTTGTGTTCAGTGAGGTCCTGGCCCCAATTCTAGAAGGCCGTGGCCGCCTGAGTGTGGAACTGTTGGAGTTTCTCACACCAAAGGACTTCCCAGGCCTCAGCTGTGGCCTTAACCCAATATCTACGGTGATGACCATTCTTTGTACTCCTCAATACACATCCTCTCAGAACCTCAGAATGCATCCTTATTTGAAAGGAGGTCCTTGGAGGTGTAAGTTGAGATGAGGTCATTCTTGTAGGGAGCGGGGATTCCCTGAGTGACTGTGTCAAGGACTCTGAGGCCTTAGCCCTAAGGGAGTGACAAAGTCTTACCCTGGAGCAGCTCTAAAGGGATGACAAAGTTATCTTTGAGAGTCTAAGTGAGTGCCTCGTATGTACAAAGACCGTGTAGCATCTGAAGCTTCTTCCTCCTCTGGGATGCTTACAGCCTGAGGATGCTCACCTACAGAGACCGCACACCAAGACTGGTAACCTCTCCCCTGTGCTGTACTTGATAAATATGCAATGCAGAGATTCTGGGTTGTTGGTGGTAGGATGTCTGCTCCATTGAAGTACCAAGCCTCCACCAGACTCCACTGTTCCTGTACATGTGTCCTTTCTTTGTTCCCTCACTGTCCTTAGTCAGGGTTCCCAGACCCAAGCACAGCTGGTCATGCTACGTGCTAGATTAGAATGAGCCTCAGCTGATGACCTGTGCTATATTAGAAGAAGAAGGTACATAGAGATGTCACCCATCGTTAAAGTGACACAGGTTAAAATGACTGCCAATTCAGGGCAGCATTGTCAGGACCCCACACAGCTAGGACAAAGCTAGAGAAGGACCCAGCTTCAAACCTTTAGAGGGGCATAGGCATGTTGTCAACGCCTTCACTGAGGTTTCCAGTCTCCTGAGCTGGGAGATGTGTATTTTAAGGCCTCTGGTTTGTGGGGACTTTGCAGTCACAGGAAGAACGCCTAATCCTCAGCTTTACTCGCCATCCCTGTCTTGGTCTGAGGTCTGGAGGCTGGCTTGCAAATCCAGTCCATCTCTTCTTAGCTGTGTGCTCTGGGAGGCCCTTCAACATCTCTGAGACTCAGTTTCCCCGCCCGGTATAAAAGCACTCGTAAATGGGAATTATAAATGAGAACCATGCCATACACTCCACTTCCCTGGCCATCACAGTGTTATACAGGTGTGAGCAGCTGAGCTCAGATCTCCAGAACCCACACAGAGCTCAGCTTGCATCTATCATCCTAGGGCTCCCAAGGACTGATGGGAGGCAGGGGCAGGAGAATCAGCCAGCTAGCCCAGTGTATGCCAGAGTGGACAGCAAACAAGCCGTCTCAAACAAGGTGGAAGGAAAACACCAGTACCCAAGGTCATCCCCTGAATTCTATTGCATGTACCTTGTATGTATATCCTTCAGCTTACACGTATGAGCGCACACATACACACATCATATACACACAAACTATGTGACAGTCTATAAAATGAGATCAGTGATACAGTTCTTGGTAAAGCGTTTGTACAGATCCTGATAACCTGAGTTTGGTCCCCAGACGCCATACTGGAAAGAGGAAACAAATTCTTAGAAGTTATCCTCCGACCTCCGTACGCATGTTGTAGCATGTGCATGTCTGCACCCATACATGCACACCACACACACACACAGTAATCATTTTTCAAGCCACGAATAGTGTTAAGTGAGACCTCTCTCGTCTATAAGCTTATACTGTGTGGCTTCTCACCGCTGTGTGGCGATGGTCAGCCTCTGACCCTCTCTGTGCTTGGCTTACTAGCATGGTGGCAACAGGGCAGAGACAGTCAACTCCCTGCTCTCACATTCTCTGCTCTAAGTGCTTGACAAGAATCAGCCCTTGGTCTACACCTGCTCTGTTACTCTGGCTTTATAGCTGGGAAGCTGAGGCTTTCAGAGATTTCCCAGAGTCTCACAGTGAAGGCCCTGCTGCAGAACACAATCCCACAGGAAGGGCAGAGCCAAGCCCAAGAGCCAACTTAAGGCCTGAGGACAGAGGCCACTGCAATGTACCACTGCACCCGGCTCTCAGATAGCTGCTGGCCCTAATGCTGGGCACTGGAGGGAGAAACTTAATGATGGTGATGGTTTGTATATGCTTGGCTCAGGGAGTGGCACTATTAGAAGGTGTGGCCTTGTTGGAGTAGGTGTGTGTTCCTGCTTTGATGATAATGGACTGAACCTCTGAAGTAAGCCAGGCCCAATCAAATGTTGTCCTTATAAGAGTTGCCTTGGTCATGGCGTCTGTTCACAGCAGTAAAACCCAATCCAAGACAATGACACTGACAGTTAATGGGGCTTGAAGAGGGGTCAGGCTGAAGGCCTTCTGCCAGCTGCTCTCTTGGGAGAGTGTGGTAAGCAAGCATCTTGCTCTCCGGGCCTCATTAGGAAGTTCTGGCCTAGCTGGCTGGGCAGGGTGTTTTCTCTCTTGTCTCTAGGAACAGCTGGGTTTGCTCTTGGTTTGGCTTGGCAAAACCAGTGCCTCACAGAGCCCAGACTGGCTCCGAACCCATTATGTGGTAAAGAATGATCTTCAACTTTCCTGATCCTCCTGTCTCAGCTTTATGAGGGCTGGGATTCCAAGGCAGCACCACAGTGCCCACCATGCCCACTATCATGCCCACCATGTCCACCATGCACAATTCTTAATTCTGTGAGAAGCACAATTGAGGAATGCCTTCAAGGGGGAGGGAGACTAAAGTCAGAGTTCAACACAATATCATTTTTGGCCCACTGTCTGGCACACCCCGATCTCTTTGTCCTGCCTTACAAAGACTCTAGGCCTACTCCCACCCAGGAACACACCATGGCGGATGAAAGACCAGGCAGAGACGTTGCAGGAGGAATTTGAAAAATGCACAGAACCTTGCAAAGTAACAAGAACGAAACAGGGTATACTAGATCTTAGACAAAGGCCTGTCATGAGCAAATAAGTCAGTCTTCAGGGCAGAGCTGGGTGTCCTGGGAATGGTACCAGGGTTCCAGGATGCGGGTCCTCTGTGGTACCAGACAGCCTCTGCTTACCTTGAGGTCCCCGGAGATGTTGGCACCTGCCAGGATTCCTGTGGCCGAAGGGAAGAAGATGGAGAACATGCCAAAGAAGCTACCATCGATGCCTCTCCAGTCGGGTACCAGGTTCTGAACAAAAATGTCCCCTGGAAAACCAATGTCTAAGTCAGAGCCACCTACAGGGCTTGGCCATCTAACTGGGCCCAGTCAAACAGCAACGGGATGCCTGGAAGCCTGTGGCCATGGGAGGAGATCCAAGCCTCTTGTGCTCATTTAAGGTGTCAAATATGCAGACCAACTGTCCCCATCCACAAAGCCACCGCTGAGGCTCCTGACGTCACTTACCGTGGTAGCTATAGAAGCCTTTAGAGGCTTTGTCCTCAGATGCTGGTATCAGTGTGCCCACCAGATAGTTGGCAAAAGAGACCATGATGACAAGAAAGAATAGTACCTGGGCCTGCAGTAAAGGACACCAGAGGTCAGATGGCCACTCCAGCCTCCAAGGGCCTGTGTGGTCCCTCACTCCATTAACCATGTGACTGTCTCCTCATCTCAGTCAGGCAGTGAGGAGTCAGGGACGTGACAGTGAACAAGTTGGCCTGAGACTAGAAACAGGAGCTATCTATGAGGGGGTCAGGTAGGGGGCTACATTAGCAAGGTTGTCTGGAGTAGTGATTCCCAGCAGCAGGTACTTCCGAGAGGAAGGTTGGTGAAGCACAGAACCATCTAGAGACTGAAGAGTCAGGAGGCCAGAGAACAACATGGAGAAGCGAGGCAGCAGGCCAGGCCCTTCCCAAGTCAAAGGCTCCCTTCTGGTCCAGCCTGCTGGTTACAGCCCAGTGATTCTTTTGTTTCCTGATATGAAACCTCTGACATTTGGTTGAATGCAGGATTTAGTAGGATTGACGTACATGTTTTCTTGCCTCTCTTTGCAGCTCTGTATGGCTACAAGAGCCAGTTCTGGCCAATGGGGTGTGAGCAGGAGTAACATACACAATGTCTGCTTTAGACTAAAAGTATGGACAGAGAATTCCTTTCCTTCGCTCTTTCCTGTCTCCTTCTGCCTAGACCACAGATGTGATGGTGGTCGCCATTTTGGTTTAGGTCAATAAGAGCCACACTCAGGGATGGAAAGGTCACCAGAGCCAGTCCCACCCTCTCTCTCCCAGCACATTCTTCTCACCTTGGACTCCCATTCCATCCCGGCCAGCGAGATGGCCAGCAGCACAGTGACCGTGACCACACCGATGATGCGAATGTCATTGATGGGGTCTACGATGGGTGTGCCGTACTCCTGGGGGAAGCAAATCCGCTGTGTCTCCAGTCTTCCCCTCTACTCCTCCAGACCCCCACCCCCACTTTACTTAGGGCTTACCCCCAGAGGATACTTCACCCCTCCTGCAAAGAGCTACTGTGTGGGTGTGGACAACATGGCCCAAAGGCAGCATGCACCCTAAAGGGGGTCTTGTGGGGGTGGTCTATTTGTAATAAACTTTTATTGTCACTCAAAGTGACCAGACATAGTTTTGGTCACTGGTAGGTAAGATTAGGCAGGAGAAGAAAGGCCTGGTCCAGTGTGAGGAGCAATGTGGGGAGGTTGTCCAGCTTTCTCTGCCCCATGCCCAGCCCCTCACCTGAAGTAAGTCCCGTACAGTCTCTGCAAAGCCCACAGTGTGCATGGCCACACCCACAGCATTGGCAAAGGCGAAGATGAGGCCAATGGAGCCCCCCAGCTCTGGTCCCAGACTCCGGGAAATTAGGAAATAGGTGCCACCTAGTGGGCAGAGCAGGGGGCCAGAGAAGAAACAGTGTATTGCCAGAGGGGCAGGACCAAGGGCCATGGGGTGGGCAATGGAGACCACCTTGAGAGGTAGAGAGCCCCCACAAGTCCCCATCTGAAGCAAGGTGAGCATGACAGGGTATACCAGGGGTGGGAAGGTAGCTCAGAAAGCATCGAGTTCAGGTAAAGATGACCCCAGAACTCACCTGACTTGACCTTGCCGTTGGTGGAGATGGCTGAGATGGAGAGGCCGGTGATGGATGTCACCATGACCGAAAGCAGGATGATGAGCCACGTCAGCACTGTGTGGAGTGAATGGAAGCACCCCAAAACTCAGTCAGCACACTTCTCAGCTCAGCCCCCTCAATCCCCATGCGACCTGAGTCCCTATCTCTGAGCCTCAGTTTGTCACCTGAAGACCAAACACACACACACACACACACACACACACACACACACACACACACACACGTCTCCCCAGACTAAGTTATCCCTCGGTGAGCTGACTAATAGGAAGTTCATGTGCCAATGTGTGAATAGTTCCCAGGTATAGAAAGGACGACACTCTCCTTGACAATAAAAGAAAGCAATAGTTACCATGTACCGAACATCTCTAGGCACCAAAGCTTACGCTGCTTTCCAGAGCCTTGCAAACTGCACAGCAGCTCTGTAGGCAGGCGCTGTTATTAGACCCATTTTACCCACGAGGAAACCAAGGCTCAGAGAAGGTTAGGAACTCAAAGCTACCCAACATATGAACCCTGGTCTTCTAGAATTCCAGTTCTGAGCACAAATACTCTGCGATAGAAGTTGGCTCCCCGAGGTACCCTGACACTGCTGACTCTACATTCAATGGTCTCTTCTGCTCCACCCTCACCATGACTGCTGCCATCCGAGGGTGTGCTGGGGAGGAGCAGGCCTAGCCTGGAGTCTCTACAGTCCAAGGGGTTTGGGCCAGAATGCAAGCACATTGCTTCCCCTCCTCCTTGCGGTGGCACTCACCGATGCCCGCCTGTGCCGTAATCCAGGGGAGCCGCAGGTAGAGGATCACTCCCCATATATTGAGCATGCATCGGATCTGGCAGGAGAGTGGAGTTAGAGGCTTCCTGAGGGCCAGATGCTAAAGGCCAAAGCCTCGTGTACTTGTTCCCAGGTCTAGGGGACACCTGATGCTTCTTGTGCTCTCCCTCCCATGGGATCATGCTACCTGGCTTGGGGGCAAAAAGGGAGGACAATTTTCATCCCACCTCTTCCCACTCTGCCAAGGAGGCTTGGGGAATGGCTTCAGCCTTCCCGTCATTCACCCTGTTCCAAGCCCAAGACCCTCTGTCTGCCAGGTCCCAGCCATTCGCTTGGGAAGCTATTGTCCCTGGGCATAGTATTCTGGAAGCATCAGCAAAAGCCAGCTGAAGCCAGTACCCCACATAGAGCAGAAATCAAAACTCAGGTTGCTTCCATATTAAAGGCAAAGCCAGAGATCATCACTGGAGTTGAAATTCCGAGTGGGAGGGTCTGATATGACCTTTGGCCCTGCCAACTACTAGGGCCAGGTAGGGACATGTGACCTCGATACTCATGAGATTTTGGGGGCTCTCGTCTGCTGAGATGAAAATCAGGGTGTGCCTGGTTCTGGGCAACACAGATCAGGGCTTGTTCCAACTTTGATTGTGAAGCCCTGGGAGATGTAGGTGATAGTTCTGCTTTCTCCTGTACCCCATCCCATCATCTTTGTAGAATCCGATATTGTCTTTCAAAATCAAAGGCACTTGATTCTTTACTACCTGAAGGCTTACTACAGCCAACACTCCTATGTCAGTAGACTGTAGCATGGTGTGAGAGCGGGAGGGGAGGAATTGTAGATGCGTATGCTAGTGCCGCCCTCTAGTGGCCATATGTGGAATTTCTCCTAATAACCTCCTAGCAGGTGCTGATTCAAGAATTTTCACACCTAACAACTATTTTAAATGCTCAGTATTACACGTGAGGAAACCGAGGTAGGGAGTGGCTAAGTAACTTTCCTAAGGCTACAACATTAGTGAGTAGCTAAGCAGCGATCTTCCCAGGATTGGGTCTTGGCCAAGAGCACAGAAGAAGTTTGGGAAGCCTACACCAAATACAATTAATTGGAGGTCACTGCTGATGGAGAAACTGAGGCCCAAACTGAGCCCAAGGTCTAAACTGCTTACTAGAGCCTGAGAGTCAAAGCTGAGGATGAATGGGGCTCTACCCCCCGCCCTGTCTAGACATCAAGCCCCAGTCCACAGCCGCTCACCATCACCCCCTTGACCCAGCCGAAGCGAACAGGTTCTCCAGGGCTCTTCTCATTGTTGGTGCCTGTCTCGTCTTCCACAAGTCCATCAGTCAGCTCATGGCCTGGCCGTACATCAAAGGCCAGGGCATGCAGGTGGCTACCTTCCTGCTGGGGCCCCAGAGACCAATAGGAGTCAGGGAATGGGGTTTTGGGGCTGGGTATCTGTATTCAAAAAAGGGGTCTTGTTTGGCCCCTTCAGAGGGTAGCTTTGAAACATGGAAGAGTGTTAGAGGTTAAGAAAGTTCCAGATCCAGACCCATCCAACTGTTGGTAAAACCATAAGATGACAGCGATTGGACCCTCCAGCCTCCCAGACAATAAGCCAGTGAGCTGATATTTGAGAGGGCCCACCTTGCTCCCTCCCTCTCACAGTTTCTCTCAGTGGTGTGCAACATGCGTTTGCATGAGCAGCTAAGCTATACTGTCTTTGTGCTGCTGGTGCCTGGACAATATTTATTATGTGTGCCCCCAAGCTTCATGGCACCTCTGTGCACTATTTCATTTGGGTATCTTGATCCTTGAGGAAGATGCCCAGTCATCTTCACAACACAGATGACAGAAACATGTTGGGCAATAATGACAAAGTCACACAGCCAGGAAGTGGCCAGTCTTTGAACAGCTGCTTACCTTGAGGAACGAATGCAGGTCAGCCAGGGTGGGCCGCACCTTCCGGGGCTCACCGGGCAGAGCACTGTTAGCGTAGTGTTCATAGGCAGGCACCACGTCTATAGTGTTGTAACCGAAGGTGCGCATATACAAGGTGCTGCCGAGTGTCAAGTGGCTGGGCTGGCTGCTGTCACAGGAAGCTGGTGGGGGCTCATCGCCTCCCAGCAGTGTGCTGATGGTGAAACGCCCACTGCACAGAGCATCGCCAGGCATCTCTGTCACAGGTAGCTCTGCCATTATGGCTCTGGGTATCAAAGGAGGGGACAGAGTGGGCAAGGGCACTGAGGGTGGCTTTATAGGTTGGGGAGCAGCTGGGAGAAGGCGGGAGCTTGGTCCAGACCGCCCAGGCAAGTGAGCAGGGTCTTTGCCAGTGTGGGAGGCGGAGCTTAGCAACTGCTTTCCTGCCCCCATTTATCTGATCATTGACACAGGGACCACTTTGGAGAAGGAGGGCTGGGCTAGAGCCGGGAGCCACATTCTTGAGTCCTTCGGTCTCCCTTCTAAGCCTAGGGTAGCTGAGATTCTGCAGCTAGAACCTAGGAAGCAGCAGACAAGAGAGGACCCAGAGAAGGCCTGCTTCAAGTGCCTACTTTCACTGCAGGTTAACAGTCCTCGTGTTGGAGCACAGCATATTTCCTTCATTTTATTTACTAGTTTGAATGGATGTCATTTTAGGACACGCATATAAAAAAGGAAGTCTGTCCTCCAATTTTCATCCCTCACAGTCTCAGGGTCTTTCCTGATACATTTCACTATACATAAGCCATTATGATTAGTGATCTCAAGTCAGACCTGTAGCCACCTCTTGGCTGACTTGAGGGCTTGGTACTGGCTACTGACTTCTAGGGCAATCAGGCACAGTGCCATACCTGAACTTCACATTCACAGGCTGGTCTGTGGGGCTGTAGTTTAGAGCCCAGAGCAACTGGCCTTCCCTCCCTGGAGCCATGTAGTATTATTCCATGAAGAATTAGGAGGTCTGGTCACCAAAGGCTCCTAAACCATTGCAGGGACAGTGCCCTGGGATATGAAAGAGACCCTGGATCTTGATGCACGGATTAGTGGATGCTTGGTGTGTCCTAAGAAAGCGATGGTTATGTGGCTGCGAGGGTCCCCAGAGTCAGCCCTTACATCAGTGACACCACACATCTTTCCCCTAAGAGCCTGGGCGCTCAGTAACCGATGGCTATGAGGAATAGAATTCTGGCATCTTGCCCTGTCTCTGAAGAACCACCCAGGGTTTCCCTGGATCACTGAGGCTTAGGGCCTACCCTAAATCCTGCTCTGCCTGCCCTTTCAGACATATGTCCTGAATTTGCTCTCAGTTGCTTCGCAGCAAGGTGACCCAGCCCCTTACAAGAATACAAGACGACTGTACATGCCTTTTGCTGCTTTATTGACTATAACAAAGATTTGGAACCGACCTTGTCCATCAACAGACAAATGAACAATGAAAATTATACATATATATATATGTATAAATTATATATGCATAAATTATATACGTATAAATTATATATATGCATGCTACTCAGTTATCAAGTTAAAATATTTTCAGGGAATTGGATGGTCTCAGAATGACTATTAGGTGATATCACACAATCTTAGAAATAAATCACACATTCTCCCTCATGTGGAATCTAGTCAAAAATATATGTATGTATAAAAACAAAGTACCTGTGGGTACAGTATAACACAGAAAGGGCATACGAAAGCTGAATATAAAGGAATGAGGAAAGACTGAATGCAAGTAAGGACTCAGAAAGGGGACAAAAAGCTCATGTTTTCCAAGTTGTAACTCTGTCACAGGTTTTTTTATTTCTATTATTTTTTGGTTTGGATGGTGAACAATTGCAAAAAAAATATATTCGATACTAAAGGTATAAAATTTAATGTGAAGTTCCACAGCTTTCGTTCCTGCTAACTGTATAGAAAGTCGTTAAGGTGTCTTGGCCTTGGGTGTGGTTAAATTTCGTGTGAATCTTTTTATTTATTTGCAAGATTTTTGTTTGTTTGTTTTGTTTTTCCAGGCAAGGTCTCTCTGTATAGCCCTGGCTGTCCTCTAACTTACATTGTAGACCAGGCTGGTCTCTAACTCACATTGTAGACCAGGCTAGCCTCGAACTCACAGAGCTCCTCCTGCCTCTGCCTCCTGAGTGCTGGGATTAAAGGCGTGCGCCACCATATCTGGCACAAGATTTTTTTAAAAATAAAGTTTATGAAATTAAAAATAAGATCTGAGGACTCTTGTCACTGTCCAACAGACCTTTAGACAGCACCCCATGCCGTGTGGCAGCAGGAGCCAGGGACTTGGAGAAGCCATGGTGGAACAAGAGCTCATGGAAAGCTACAACTAGGTCAGACCAGACCAGCTGTGAGGTGAGCAGACAGCTGTAGGAGTGGGCCACTGAAGAAGGGTCAAGGTGTAGATAGCAGGGAGGGCTTCCCGGAGGAGACTTTTTACCTGTCTTGTTCCTACAGAGGCCTGGGGTGGGTAAAGGTCAGAAGGCTGCTGTACTGGGACTCTGCTTAGGCTCAGGCTCTACTATCGTCCAGAGGAAACTGTAGGAAAGCACTCTGCTCCCTCCCATGGCCCTACCTCTCAGAGCCTCCCCATATCCCCTAGAGGACCTGCCCCAAGGCATTCAGACCCTGGTACCTCCAACAGGAAGTTGCACTCTGGTGGGTGCTTTCAAGAGACCCAGCTAGCCCCTGCTACTCTGGGCCAGGGGGACCAGGGCAGATGTGTCTAGCTAGGAAGATGGTGCTGAGACCAGTTAGAGACCATCCCAGAGTCACCCTATAACACCCTATAAACATGCAGATGTTCTTAGAGCTCTGTGCTCCTTTTCATGGAGGGGGAGGGATTCCCTCCAATCTCTTGGAAAGGAAGCCAGGAAGGCAGGGGCCTCGTACAATTGATTGTTCAGCGACTGTCTCAACTAACTGGAGTTTCAGACAGGGGCTCAATAAATGCTTGTTGGTTATACAGGGAACGAATGGAGACTAGAACCAAAGAGAGGTAAGCCAGGTGGGCAATCCTTGGCTGGCAGGATTACCTCGAGACGGGCATGTAAGGGGTCTTTGGGGATTTCCACAGCTCAGGTCCTGCCTCTATCGGATGTTAAGCAGTGAACAGAGGAAGACTTACAGAGGTGGACACATGCACTCTTTCCTCTGCCAACTCCCAGCAGGGCTGAAGGCTTGAAGTAAGGACTCAGGGGCCAAGAACCCCTCCGGGTCAGTTTTCTACCTTCTTGGCAGGGAAGGTGAGATGTCTGAAGCCTCCCACACACCTCCCCCCAACAGGTCCATGGCCCTTGGGGCAGATCTTATCTTCTGAGTTTTAAACTACCTGGCAAAACCCACAGCCACCCAGCATCCCCGCACTATTCCAACACACTGTACGCTGGCAGCTATGGAAAATTCCTGATAAAGATCTTGGGATAGAAGAGGCCAGGGCTGGTTCTCAGCCAGAGGTAAGAGGCTGTGAAATGGCTGGGTGACCTTGGCACTTAAGTTCTTCCTTTCTCCAAAGCACTCGTGTCCGAGGGAAGGAGCATAAAGCTGCTTCCCCAAACCTGCTGCCCCACTGTGCTCTCTGGAGTAGAATGAGGTTTTGTGGGATCCCTTGAGGGGCTGATTGATAGGACAGTTGGTGACTGTTTGAGACCTTGTGCCACAGGCACAGACCCTGTAAGGGGACCGCTTGTGACTGACAAATACCGCACATCCTGGATCCAGCTTCTGAGAAGACACAGGACCCCCACTCTCAGTACAGTCCTGGGACTGAAGCCCAAGGAGCTTCCATTCTGTTTGTTTGTTTGTTTGTTGTCTCTCTAAGCAACTCTCCCCACTGGGTGAGCCTCAGCTACTACAGCAGCAAGGCAGGAGTCACACTTGTACCAGGGCCAGCCAAGGACTAGACAGACTCAGAGATTAGGAAAAAAAAAATCCACTGGCTGAGCCACAAGGACAGGAGGGCAGGTCGCATCCTCCCAATGCTAGGCCTACAATCTTCATGGCCACAAAGGCCCCTCCAAAAGTTCCTCTTATATACCGGGCCCTGAACCTGGAGAGCTCAGAGCATGAAGCACCAGCAGAGGAGGGGACCTCACAGGAAATGGAGGCTGAGAGGAAAGAAAGGTAGGGACAGAGGAGGAGGTGGGTGGGCTGGAAGAACAGAGAATTGGTAGGCTAGCAGGCTGAAGGGGTTGTCTATCCATTCCACTGCAATTACTAGGTAATTAACACATACGATTTTCTGTGCTGAGCAAGCCACCCCCCCCATCCTCCCTAAAACAAGTCCCTGTCCTCTGGGGGCTCACATTCTAGAGGGAGAGACAGGCAGTAATAAACAGACAAGCAATCATCAGAACACACTTAGTGATGTGTATTATGAAGAAAAGAAAGCTTCTCTTAGGTAGGAACACTAGGTCTGTCTGAGGATGCAATCTTGAGCTTGGCCACCCATACGTGAGCAGGAACTGCAAGGTGGGGGTTGGGGGGTGGAGATAAGCAGGAAGAGAACAAAGGCCCTGGACAAAATGTGGCGTGGGCTTCCAACAGAGCAGGAGGGCCTGTGTGTTAGGACCAAGCAGACAGGGTGTGCACATGAAAGAGGGAACCCGGGGCCTCATAGACCGACTTACAAGTGGCAAGACGGTAGAGTGTCCTGAAGACAGATATGATAGCATTGGCATTTTGTATGAAGGCACGGTTTGTTTTGGAGGGTGGGGTGGGAGAACCCCGTGGGTGAAGATGTTTATGAGTAAGGATCCTTGACAGGAAGAGCCTTGGATACTAGGCTGAGGAGCTGCCTTTGTCCTGGGTGTTTTGGTGCCAGGAGCAGCAGTTGAGTGGTTTACATCAAATCTCAAGGAGCGGGGCTGGGGAGGGCCAGCAGGTGCCACGGCATGGACAGAGAAGAACATGGGGAGTGGTTCAGTGCTGAGCCTGAGGCCTGCCTGCTTCCTTCTTGCTGCATGTGGATTAGAACCTCTCAGGAATGCTGACTCTGAGATCATACCTCTGAGCCTTCATGGGCTTGGGCAGAGAAGGGGGAGGACAGACACTGGCATTTGTCTAAAGCTTCCCAGGTGATTGTAAGGAGATGTATGAGAGAGATGCTGAACATCTTTCACAGTCAGTTGTCCCAACCCACCCTGTCCCCAAGTTCCTGTGTCCTGTGGTCCCGCGATGCTTGCCTGGAGAGGATGGGTAAGGTGCAACCCTGGTGTCGTGAAATAGCCGGGTAAGAGGATGCGCTGCTCGTCGGCCTGATTCACAACACCAGCTGCAGCAACCGTACCAGAATTGTGTGTTCTTCCTGGGGGCGTGGCTCATCCGGTTCGACGACAGTGGGAAGCTCATGCAGACATCTTCCCTGGCCAGGAGCTACCCTGGGCCAGAACCGTGCAGAGGTCTAGGGTTGCCAAACATTGAGCCAGATCCCTGCCCACTAGGGGCTCACAGACTTGATGACTCCACGCAAGACAGACAGATCCAAACCCTACTCAGTGTAGGGACAGAGAAGGCACAGAGATATCAGGTCTACCGCAGCCCTGGAAAGTCCGAAATAGGACTGAACTGCTGGGATTTCCGTGGAGCCTTGAAGAGCGTGTGAGTGTGCATGTGCTCCCTGGACAGCATTAGGGTAGCTAGACCGCAGCATGCCTTGAAGCTATGACCAGCGGATGCAAAAGGCAAATGTGCAGACACTAAGACATCTATCTGCATGCTTAAAGAAAGGACTCCTGACTGTTTCTCCGCCTTCTGGCTAAGATCAAGGGGAGGAAGGACTCTTTTCCTTCTTGGATAGATTAACTGTTTAGCCACCATTCACCTCACAGGGCTCCATAGGTATGAGCAATGCATTAGACTTCATGCAACTGTTTTGGAGCATAAGCAGGACTAAGTACATCAGTGCCCTCAGATGCATGCAATTCAGGACCCAAAACCATGAGTCATAACCGAAGCATAAAATCTCTGGACAAAATACTACAGAAAAGTAAAAGGGGTGGCTTCCTTTGTCTGGGGCAAGGATGCTATAAGGTGTTTGTCATATCTCAAAGAAAAAAGAGAGAAACGGTAATTTAAGCTTGGAGCTTCTTGGCAGCCAAGGTAAACAGTAGAATCCTAACACTCATCACTGTTTGCGGAGAGTTGGCTTTCCTTCTATTTCTTGTCTCACTTGGCTGTAAGCCTCCATCAACCCTTTAGCCCTGCATGCAGGCTTAGCTGCATTTTCAATGCAGGGCTGCTCTGAGCTCTGTGTTACTCCAGCTACACAACTGAGGTAGCAAACCTAGAGAACTCAGGTGCCAGTAACAGGTAAACTCTTCCATCCCAGTGAAACCAGCGATTCAGCGCTGTTTACTTCCCTTGTGTCTAGACTTTCATCATAAACGTTTCTTTAGCCTTCTAACTTTCTGGGAAACTCTTCCCTGGAACTGGAGGGGAGGTGTGGAGGAAGACATGGCCATTCTGTCTCATTTTAAATTCCAGAGGTACATTTTTTTTTTGAAACAAGCTTTTTGTTATTTTGTTAAAGCAGTTTCAAACTGGGTGTGGTTGCCCATGCCTGTAATTCCAGAACTCAAGGAGGTAGAAGCCAGAGGATTGGAAGCTCAAGGCTATCCTCAGCTAGTATGTTCAGGTCAGCCTAGACCACATGTCCCCCCAACAAAACAAAAAAACATGGGATTTTACTATGTAGCTCATGATGGCCTTTTTATTTTTAAGACAGGGTGGTCTTGAACTAGTGATCTTTTTGCATTCACCTTCCAAGTGCTGGAATTACAGATGTGCACCACCAGGTTCAAACCATTTTTTTTCTTATTTTTGAGGCAGTCTTGCAATATAACCATGGCTGGTCTGATATGTAGCTATGTAGCCCAGACTAGCCTCAATGTTGTAGCAATTCTCCTGCCTCAACCCCACAAACACTGGGATTATAGGTTTAATGGTCTCGAGATTTTGGAACCCAGAAGCTTATGTCCTGCTCCTGCAACAGGGACATTGGAAACATAACCTAACATAAAAGAGTTGCTTTTAAAAGCCTAGTACCTGGTTAGCTCTATGCCAAGCCTGGTCCTGGAGCCGCAGAGGGAATAGGAAGAGGGATCTGGTCATACTTTGAGACCCGGGTGTCAGTCTCACCACCTGACAAATGGAGAGAAATCTCCCTCTGTGGGCTGACCATCCAGCAGGGATGTTGAAGGACATTCACAGTGTTCTGCAAACAGAAAGGTTTTGTGTATTTCTGGGCTCAGCTCTTCAGTTACCATGAAAAACAGGTGTGAGAAAATAAACCCCCTTGACTAATCTGATTAGTTGAAGGCATGCTTTCTGGTAAGCCTCTGCTTCGATGGTAGGCTGTGGCCAAGAGCAGGCAGGACAAGGTGGCTCAGATTCCAAGCAGAAACAAAACAAAACAAACAAACAAAAAAAACAGTTGGCTGTGTCTGCAGGTGAGAGGCTGGATACAAAACCAGGAAACACTCAGAGAATTCTAGGAGTGCAGCGCATGGTGCTTGAATGATCTGCCCCTCTCCTCTAGATCTCCAGGTTCCTGAAGCTCTCCTACCAGTGACCTCTAGTACCTGGGGACAGCTGCTGAGGACATCTGAGCTCAGGCTGCAGAGCTGGGCACTGGATCTGCACTGGGTCCATGATGGCTAGGGCAAGTCCCACAGCGTTTGTAGTCCCAATAGAAACTGCTTAAGATGTCAGGAAATGAGCTTGGGGTCTTGGCCCAGAGCTTGGACTTCATACTCCAGGCACTGAAAGGCTCTTGAAGGGCCCCAAGACACAAGAAAGCAGGGACAGGTAAATATCTTGGGTTTGGGCCTAGGGATTCAGCTCAAGTTAGCAGATGTCATTAACCTGTGATATCTTTAAAATATGACCTTGACTACTCTGTTCCCCAGGTGACAACTTGTTACATCTGATGCCATTTTAAAAAGACATATTGGGGCTGAAGAGGTGGCTCAGTGGTTAAGAGCACTGACTGCTCTTCCAGAGATCCTGAGTTTAATTCCCAGCAACCGCATGGTGGCTCACAACCATCTGCAATGGAATCTGATTCTTCTGGTGTCTCTGAGGACAGCAACAGTGTACCCATTCATTAATATATATATATATATATACACGCACGCCATATGGACGGGCTGCCTTTGACCACGGTAGGGACCCTGAGCAAGGTGACCCCAGTGGGTCTAGGCATGGTGACCTTTTTCCTAGCTGGGCTTAATTTATTTATTTTCACCTCTTCATCACAGCTCAGAGGTTTTTCTGAACTGCTTTGTTGCTGAGTAGGAGAAAGGGCTAGAGTAGGAGGAAGGGGGTTAGACCACCCACTGTGGTCAAGTCAGAGAGACGCTTCCTGATCCAGCTAGAGCAGGAAAAATCACCCGAGAAACTTCTGAAAAACACCAGCCAGTGTTTAGCCCCTCCAGTCAGATGGTAGCAAGACCACAAGAGCAACAGTTAGAGCCTCCCATGTCACCAGGGCTGGGGACTGCTGGGCTGGAGCTGACAGGAGGTATGGCAGTGCAGCCCAGAGCTGGCTTTTCTGGCTAAAGGAATGCTGACTTGGAAGTTTTCAAAAATATCCTTTATGCTGCAGGTGGCTTCTGAAGATCTCTTTTCTTCTGGTTAGCTACTGAAGATAGAAGCTGGCCCGCGGGCCTTTATGCTAGACTCACTGCCTCAGCATGGTAATTGCTGCCTTGCACTGACAAGTGTCTCCTCAAATCACTTACCCATAGTCTCTCTCTGCTTTATGGGTCACCCTCCCAGCTCCCCTCCTGGTCCCCACATACCTCTTGAACAAGGCGGGTACCCTATGATCCGGGCTGGCCAGGGAATGGATGGACATGAGGCCTGTGACCTCCGGCAGGTTCTCCTTGGCATCTGCTGCTCCGAGCCACAGGAAATGTGAACACATGTGCCGCACCACTGGAGCATGAGAAGTGGGAGCAGGCCAGAACTGACCTGGTACCACACACATCTTCTGCTTGCCTCTGTGGGTCTGAATCCATGTCACATATAGATAGCTCCTCCCCCCCCATCCCCACGCCCCAGTTCTGGAAATCCTGTCTTCCATCTTGCTCCCATTTTGGAGGGTAGTGCTGGGATTGAACTCATGGCCCTGTAGGAGGCAGACAGGCACTTACCACTGAGCACCCGACCCCAGTTTTTTTATGTTTTGAGACAGGGTCCTGTCACTTAGTTGCCCAGATTGACCTCCAGCTTGCAACCCTCCTGCCTCAGCCTACATAGCTGAGATTATAGGTGTGGATACCACACCCATCTTCATCCTTCTGTATCCCCCTCTTATGGCACCTCTTGGGCCTGTTTTATTACTGTTCATGTATATACAACTAGATCCTCAGAGAACAGGGCTGTCCTCACAAATTGCCCCAGGATATGTAGCCTCGGGGCTCCTGGTTGGTGCTCAGAGAGGCCAGAGAAGGCTTGAAATCAATCAGGAGACTCATTTGTAGGAGACTCACTTGCAGGAGACCCCTTCCCTGCTGCTTGCCCCCACCCAAAGAGGGCAGCGACTTGTTTTAGGACCATGTCCTGGAAAACTGAGGACACGGTGTAAGTTGAGTCAATTGTCTGGCCTTGGGAAAGCCCTCAAACATTTGCTGAATTACAATCTCCAAGCATCAGTCCCTGGAAACATAGGAACTACCAACTGAACTTGACACATCAGTATCCTCCAAGAGCAAAATGTTGGCCTACTGGCTGTGACCTAAGTTTGTGTATTGAAATAAAAGAAGAAACAAAGGAAAAGGGCAACCTTCCTGTGGGCTACTCCACCTGAGCCATGTGAAACCCTGTTACCTACACAAGGCAGGGAGAAGAGGGACACAAGGTGACTTTTACCTGCTGAGGGCCACCCAAGTGATGGTAGGCCCAAGTCGCTTGGATGAACTGACTTCCTAGGATCTGAGGGCGAGGGAGCTGGTACCCCTGCTTTCCCTGTGGCAAGGTGTCTCGGGATAGGAGAGGGACTGAGCTCCCAGCCCTTCCCAGATCTCTGCCACACGGTAGCTCTGTAGCATAGGACGTACCCTCCCAGCCTGTGCTGTGTCCAGGGTTCCGCTCTCCAGAGTGCCTCACTTGACTCTCACACCCCTCATGAGCAGTTTACGCTTTCAAATGTGGATGGCTGCAGTTACCACCAAAGGGGCCACATGCCAAACATCGATCCATCTTATAGAAAACTGTTTGCTTTAAAACCCAGCCTATTTGCTCAAGAGCTCATGGCAGGATCCCATTCTGAGTGTGAGTGGTGGAGGAGGTGAGGAGGATGCCTCTACTGTGGCACTGCTGGAGAAAGAGACATGTAGGACAACTGAGAAGGAACTTCCTGACAGTCTCCAGAGCAGCGGGGACAGCTCTCAACAGTGCTGCTGTGCCGCTCCCAGGCTCTGGGCCTCCCTCCCAGCACCGGTCCGTTTGCTTCCAAGGGCTTCGATAGTGAAACCATGTCATTACCAAGGAAGAGCTGAGGTGACATGGTGGTATTCCTATCTTTTTTTTTTTTTTTAATAAAGACAAAGTCTTAGTTGGCCTTAGACTAAACTGAAATAATCTTCCTGTGTCTGCTTCCCAAGTAGATGGGACCACAGGTAGACTCAGAACTTCTCCATGAAAAAGGTAGATGCTTCAAGAAACAGCTCTAGTAGTCCCTCTCTGTCTGACTCCACCCACTCACCAGTGCCCCTTCCAAGGCCACACACTGCCTTGCCATCCTGGATCCAGGAGGTACTGAGTCCAGAGGACATCATGAGACCTTGTAAGGGGTATGAGGACACAGATACAGGGTAAGCCTGGAGTAGACTGCCTCCAAAGGACCTGCTCAGTTGAGGGCCCCAGTAAGAGCCATGGCCAATCTGTACTGCTGGCCATTCATCTATCCCCAGACAGAATACCAAAGCTCAGACCTCTACAGTATTCTTGGTTAAAAAGAATACTGTACTTGCAGGTACTGTCAAGAAACACCTGTCTCCAGGTCAGACACAGCCAGCTCTCACCATTGAGTCCCCAGTGCTTCCTGCTGAGGGTCCCAAATAAAGGGTCCTTCCCCCAGAATGCAACTTGCTGGCTTTGTCATCAAAACTACTGTTTATTCAAAACCACAGTTTGAATCTGATGTTCCCCAGATACCAAAGGCCATTAATGACTTCAGAGCTTCCAAGCTGGGACAGAAGTCCTCTACTTACAAAAGGAGGTGGCTGTGACTGGAGAGACCCAGAGTCTAGGGGCCAGGCAGGCCTGAGGAGCCTTCCATACAGGAGAACAGAGGAGCTCCCTTACCGGAGGCGAGGAGAGGCACTTCTGTTACCTTCTGGGAGCCTCAGCTAGAGAGTTCCCATTGCACTGAAGAACAGAACAAAGGGACCACATGGTGCATTGGGAGAACGGGCACTGGAGAGACAGGGGTGGAGTGAAGGAAGTGTCCTGAACAGAGCAAACACACAATTACTGCATGGAAAGGAACTCAGGGAACACACACTGACTCTCCTCCCACCATTCCCTCCCCACAAGCACAAGAGTGACATCAGAAAGGCTAAGAGGAAAGTAGAGAATCTGCCCACCACATTCCCAACAGAAGTTATTTATCAAGTGAGGATTAACTGTCTTGCCTCTTTCCCCCTTCTAGCACACATAGCGTTTGAAGTCCCTGATGGACAAACATCTGGCAGGTGGCAGGAAAAAGGCCCTCTGGGGTCCCCAATTGTCCCAGTCAGTCAACCTGCCTGAAGGCCAGTTACTGCCTTCTCATCTTGCTCTGCCGTTTTGTTTTTTTGGGGTTTTTTTTTGCTGCTTCTCAAGTGTGAATGGCAGCAAAGGAGGGCTATCCAAGTAGCTGCAGAGCTCCTGGCAGCCTGTGCCAGGCCCTCAGCCTCCAGGTACTGAGTGCCAGCAGATGCAGAGCTAAAGGCACACCAGACAAACCGCAACTGATGCTGTGATTTGCACCCAGAGGTGACTCTGTGTTCATTTGCTTTATCTGTCCTCAATGAATGAGGTCATACAACCTTTTGCCACTAAAAGGTTAGGCCAGGTCTTCTGGGATCCCCAGAAGCCTACATTTACCTTGACGCTAGATACCCCTTCCAGAGTTGCAACAACCCCTTCCTACTGCAACAAGCCAGTGAATGTCAATAGCCAGTGTTTTTACCTGCCTTATGCCCAAAGGCACAGGCAGCCTGGACCAATGTATGCCAG
>JANHMN010000018.1:20115528-20129948 GCA_030674055.1 Rhabdomys pumilio | reverse complement strand
ATGGCAATCTGGAAAATGGCAATTATGGAAATCTGGCAAGATACATGAAATACCCAATGAACTACAGACAGAGGCTCTGATGCCCCCCAAAAAAACATGGGTGTGAAGATTAGGGCAACAGGAGCTGGCACATTAAGCTAAATCAGCCTTGAGGGTTTGGGCCAGGAGCATTTACTCAACTAGAATAAGCAGTTCTGAAATTCAAAGCAAGAACAAACACACCTTTGTTTTGTTATTTAAATCAGGCAATGCTGGGTACTGTGGGAAGACCCGCAATTCTTTGCTTAAAATATCCTAAACCTTAGGACTTAAAATGACAGGGCTAAAGCACCATAAGCAATAACCACAAAACTCCTTCAGGCTCCAGTGTAAGTTTACATGGTTACAGGAGTGGGATCTGCTTTCTGGCTCCAGTGTGAAGAAGCTTCCAGCTCAGGAGCTTTCAATGAGCTTTCAATGAACCTCCCAGCTCAGGAGCTGCAAAACCAGCAGACCTGCTCTATGAGGGTCCCGAGTTCCACCTCACTGTTCCCTTTTAGTTACCCAACTTTACTTAGGAGTTTATTTAAGAGTAGGAGGAAAGAAACTAAGGGGGAGAAAGGTAAAAATCAAATCTCCAGGCCCCATAAAGGTACTGGGTCTCTTAATTCTTACCTCCCCTGTGATGTCCCCAGGAGTTAATTATTATGAGATCCCAAAGCAGCGTCTAACCCTGTCTGTCTCAAAACATTCTTGATTTTGCTCAAGACTAGAGTCTCAGCCCTGGAAGAGACTCCAGAAGCCATTTTCTCCTCATTTCTCCAGGCAAACAACAAAATCACAAACAATGCATCAGGAAAGGATTTAGTTCTCTGAACAAATGAGTGCAGAGATGGCGTAAGCTAATAATCTGCCATGGAGTCATTCAGTCAATGGACATGTATAACTTCTGGGAACAAGAGAACTTGATGATGTCATGCTTTGCAAACTCAAGTTGTTTTTGCTCTACACAGGCCCAGCATGCTGCATGCAGTCACAGAATCAGCTTATAGAACAAGTGCTGTAATTAGCTTGTGGGAGGTTTGACTCTTCTGGAATAGTACCTCATTCTTCCCACAAAGGTCTCCCCAAATCAAATTCTAACCTGCTGACCACTGACTACATTACTATCTAAGCAGCTGCTTTTCTTTCCTATTGGCTTTTGGTTTCTGGCAGGACATGTATGCAGTTCTATATGCAGCCAGGCTGCATAAAACAAACACAAATTCACAATTGACTCTTACAAAGTGAAAAAGAGACAAGCCACAGAGGCCATAACCAACTCCAGTCTTCTTGCATTGTGATAAAGAAGCCAAGTTAAAAAATAAAGTCAGTTGCATGCTACAAAAGTCTGCTCTTGGGGCAGGTAAGTGAGATACTCCTTGCTCAGATATACCTACAGGACTTGCTTTCTGTGAGTTCACAGAAAAGCTCAGGTTTGGGTTCTACCAACAAGATCTGACCAAAGAAGGAAAATAGAACACAACCTGGAGGACCCTCAGGTAATTCCCTTTATAGATCATGAAATCTGTGTCTATTATTGATCCATTAGCCCTTTCTCAAAGGACAAGATATAGAAGTGACTATCTGGTGATAAAAGATTTCTTCTTAGGAACAAAATTCTTTGGACAGCCTGTGGGAAAACGTGTTCCTGAAGAGCAGACCTTGCTCAACTGGCTGACTCAGGAGCAAACGCTCATTTTGATCTTTCTAGTTTAGTTCAGGTCCTGTGGGAGAAGTAGGGTCACAACAGACGACAACTGCTGCTCAGGGACCAAATGCCCAGAATGCAGATGCCAACTGCTTTCTGTATGTGCGACATGTAGAATGAGCCCGTGAGCTTGCTTCCATGAGTCTTGAAGGTATCTAAAGAGATCAACTAAGTGCCAAAGGAGAGAGGTTTAAAAGTTCTTCATGAGTCAGCCCTCAGCAGAGCAGAGTGGATGGGCTCACCCACTCTGCACCATGAGCTGGGTACTTGTACCTCTTTTGTTGCCGCAGTCCCAAGCCCATGCTCTGATTCACTACTGGAACTAGACGCCAGCAGACTAATCACCTAGAATCCTGGCTGAGGAGTGAGGGGTGCTGTGGGGCTGGACAACCTCAAAGGCTACTCAAGAGAACCGCAGCACGTGGTATTCCACCCACAGATCTTACACCACTCAGGACTATGGTATCTTAGTGAATGGGAGTCCAAAAGGCTTGATTCCTTGCTTATGGTGGGTAATATTTTAATCATTTAAAGTCACATTGGCCAAATTCAGACACCTATGTAGCCTTTCATTCTCTGGCCCCAAAACTGTTGACAACATTTCCCAAGTAAATACACACACACACACACACACACACACACACACACACACCCCAAAACAAGAAAACAACCTAAAATTTTAAAGGAAAAACAAAAGGAAAAAAATGTTTAAAAGAAATACAAATCAAAGAAATTTATTGATATTGACAAAAATACATAATACAAAAAACAAAACACAACACAACAGAAACAAAACTGGAAACCCACCCCAGCTGGCCCACGTGCCTAATATACTGACAGTGTGCAGCCCCAGACCCGTCAAACACAGCGCTAGTTCATGAGGACCTCCATCTGCACCAGCCTGGCATTAGTGTCCCCAGATGTCCGGTACGGTATCATCCCAGCAAAGGTAATCAGGGCTCTGGCTTGACTTCGGAGTTGCTGAGAGAAAAGGGGTCAAGACAAGAAAACCGGTTAACTGTCAGGTCAGAGTGAGGCACTCACCTGGCTTTTCTACATTGCACATCAGTGTCAGGAACACCTCAGCCTCCACTGTCACATTATTCCAGCTTCATGTCCCTTTAACAAAGCTTGTCCACTGGGGCCCAATTCCACAGGTGTCAAAACTTTTGACTGAACAAAGGCTGGAGACTGACGGAAAGCTGCCTCACCTCAACACACCTGGCTAGCTTCTACACGGCTGAAGCTTCAGAACGCCTGCTCCAGTTCCCTGAGTCGTCTTCTCTCCTAGCTGGCTTCTGTTTATCATCTCCGCAGGGACCTGAGTGTCTAGTGACCCACGGAGCCCTGGCAGTGCCACCTTGCAGGCTGTGTCCCTGCAACCCGAGCCATTCTTCCCACCTCTTTCTCCCGTTTCCTCCTTTTCTCCCTCCAGGACACAGAGCACTTTTCTAAAAACACAGTATTTTATCAAATTTCTGGACTGTTGTAGGGAGTTAAAAGAGGGGCCTACAAATTTAAAACCAGATCTTTCTAGTAACTGAAAAAAAGAAAACCCGAGTTCTAAGTGATAAATTATTGAACACAGAATAGAGAAATTTAGGAGGGGGTGTACACTAGATTAGATTTAGGGTCCTGTCAGGTGGCTTCTGACACTGGGCTCTGGAGACTCAGGTTGCCCATACTGAGATAAACCTTCTCATACTAGCAAGCAAGGAAGCAATCTAGATCATACAGAGGAAAGGCCAGCCAGGATTGAAACTTTAGGGCAAACTCCAGGGTCTCTATCACCTCAAGTGTGAAAGAAACTGTCAAGTGTATGGAGTCCTTAATGTCCTAACAAAAACAAATCTTACTTTGCGATGAGAACCCTCATGGTATTCCCTTCAAGATAAACAAAAACACCTAGACTACTGTGCTGATTCAGTTTCTTTAAATGAATTCTGGAGAAGGTTAGGCAAAAGGATTTGGCAGCACTTCACACTTTAAATCGAGCAGGCAGCTCTGATAAATACATTTCTACTCAGTGTCACATCTCTATCTCTCAGAGAAAGTAAAATAAGAAATACAGAACAGACCAGGCATAGAGGCACATGCCTTTAATCCCAGCACCTGGGAGGCAGTGGCATGTAGCTCCCTGAGTACAAGGTCAGCCTGGTTTACAGAATGAGTGTCAGGACAGCCAGGACTATGTAGACAGACACAGCAACAAGAAGGAGGAGGAGGAAGAGGAAGAGGAGGAGGAGGAGAAAGAGGAAGAGGAGGAGGAGGAAAAAGAGGAAGAAGAAGAGGAGGAAGAAGAGGAGGAGGAAGAAGAGGAAGAAGAAGAGGAGGAGGAAGAGGAGGGGAAGAGGAGGAAGAGGAGGAGGAGGAAGAGGAGGGGAAGAGGAGGAGGGGGAGAAAAGGAGAAGGAGAAAAGGAGAAGGAGAAGAGGAGGAGGAGGAAAGAGGAGGAAAGAGGAAGAGAAATAGGAAGAGGAAGAAGAGGAGGAAGATGAAAAAGAAGAGGAGGAGGAGGAAGAGGAATCAAGAAAGGAAAAAAGAAAAGAGGGCTGGAGAGATGGCTCAGCGGCTAAGAACACTGACTGCTCTTCCAGAGGTCCTCAGTTCAATTCCCAGCAACCACATGGTAGCTCACAACCATCTGTAATGAGATTTGATGCCCCCTTCTGGTGTGTTTGTACTTACATAAAACAAATAAATAAATCTTAAAAAAAAGAAAGAAAGAAAGAAAGAAAGGAAGAAAGAAAGAAAGAAAGAAAGAAAAAGAGAAAAGTACAGAATGGTAGGCTATGTAAAAACTTTTCTTTCTTACAGTGCTGGGATGGGATGTAAGAAGTCATGTACACTATGCGAGTGGTTCTACGCTCGGAAGGTCTGCTAAAAGGGCTTCCTCCAGGTGAGGGAAGTGGCTGGCCAGAGCACATCCTACAGGGTCCTACTGACCTATAAAAACACACAATTGCTCTTTTGTCACAGAGGGGTCCTGCCAAGGGGCAGGTCCAGTGAGTGAGCTACCAATGGTATATTGAGAACACAGGCTCTAAACTCCCCAGGGGTAGTGCATCTGGTGTCCAAATGGACCAGCACAATGGCTCTCAACTTTCACAGGGGTTGCATATCAGATATTTACATTATGGCTCATAACTAGAAAAATTACAGTTGTGAAGTAGCGGCAAAAACTATTTTATGGTTGAGGGTCAGGGCTGCAACACTAAGGTTGGGAACCACTGGCCCAGCTGATTACTCCACAGAGCATTCCCAGACACTGTTCCCTCAAAGGGAGCATTCCTGCCCCTACTCCCCGCCACCAGTTCTAACAGGGACAGTGCCTAAGGGGAGAAATGGACAACACACAACTTCAGAGGGAGGAGGCATGATTGTTTAACATGTTCAATTCCTCCAAACAAGTTCAGTTAGCAGAGAATGCTCATAAAGTCTCATAAAAATACTAGATTAGGCAGTTGGTTCTAGTGGCACAAACATGTAATTCTAACATACAGGAAGTCTAAGGCAATAGAATCAGGAGTTCAAAACCAGCCTGGGTGACTAAGACCTTGTCTGCAAAAACTATGAGATACAGCTATCATGGCTAAGGGAAAGGCAATGTAAACAAACTGTGCCTCTAAACAATGAAAACAAAAAGCCAGTGATTGCCCTGCCTCTTGGCTTAAATGGAACAAACCAATGGAGAATACGCTGTTGAGTCCCAAGATCCAAACCAGTAAACTATTTAGCTTAGATACTGATGGAAGCCCCAAAGGAAGTCATATCCACCCTCTCCCAACCCTTTGAGGAGCCAGCCGGCGCAAACAAGTGTTCCCCATGTCAGGTCTTAGTCTCCTCAGTTGTTAAGATGGAATCATAATGCTGTCTAGTTGCTTCTCAAGGTCTACTGAGAGGCTAAGAGAGGAGAAACAAAGTTTGCAATAAAAAATGTACTAATCAAGAAAGTAGAATACAGTATTGCTGAAAATGTTCATCCCTGAGCAAGTCCAAAGTAACCTGGTATGTTAAAATGAACGGATATCCTATGGAAGCAATTACGAACCCGCACTCTGTTTGATTTCCAGCCCATCCCTAACCCTAGTTTGAGAACAGCAGCAATCAGTTTGATTTCTCCCAGGAGCTTCCTGTCTAAGGTTTATACCAGTGCTAGGTTCCCAAGTAAAGAGTGGTTGGGGTCATGTGGTCAATGAGGACTAGGAAATGGGATTCCAAACCAGCAAGGGATTCTCAGCAATGTTTCTCAGGAATGCTGGGATCTTACAGAGTCACGGTCTTCAATCACTCGCTGGGGCCTGGTTGCTGAAGATGGACTTGTTCCCTTGAGCCTCTTAAATTGTGTGAACAGGATGTTCATGGTGGCGAGAAGAACTTCTGAGAGGTTGTGCCTGATCTACAGAGAAAACACCCACAATAAGGGAAAGGGACTCAGTCCCCCAGAGGGAGCAACAAGTGGAGAGCATGGCCTCTGCCTGGTCACGCTTCCCCCACTGCTGCCAATGGAGGACTACAGTCACCACAAGGGAACTGGTGGCATCACCATATCCAGAGTGTTGGCACATTCCTGGAATTGCTGCTCACTGGCCATTTTCCCTGCTCCCTTACGATACTCTGGTGGGGGCAGCATGCCAAAAGCATAGGCAGCACCTGTAAGCATGGGGGCTCTGCTGCCAGCACAGTAAGACTAAAGAGTATCTGCATTTACTATTTTGGCTCCCCAGGTCCCTGCAACTGCCCACTGCCTCAGGCCTGTCTACCTGTCTCCGCTGGCCCTTCACTGGGAAGTGTACAGGGACAGAGCTTGGTATACTACTTTAGCCCATGATGCAATACACCTTGTATCTAGGGGGAGGTAAGAAACAACACAATAACAATGACTAATAACAGACTCCTCCCCTGGTGTGAAGTGATGGTTAGCATTTTGGCTAGCAACCCCACACTCCCACCCCCAGTGCTAGGGCTACAGAGACGTGCTGCTATGCCTAACTTTTATATTCCCTACCGCCAGGCAGGCAGTGGGCATCCAAACTTAGGTCTTTCTACCTGCCATCATGCTTACCCAGTGAGCCGCCTTCCCAGTTCCAGCCTTTTATTTTAATGTACCCAATAGCTCTGAGAGTTCTAGCTATGGTAGCCACCTAGACTGGATTTTCCTAGAATGGGTCCAATTTCAGCTCTCCTGGTGGTCTGTAAGTTCATACAATGGGTTCTTAGAGAAGAGGGTTCTGGTTGACCTATGAGTCTGGCTTAATTCTCTCCCTGTCTATGTATACTAGAGGATATTTTAACACTTAAGTAAGTATTTCTACAGAGTGCATGAGATACATCCCACTTCCCCCAAGGTCTGCCTTAGTATATAAAGTGGAGAGCAACTGAGGAAGACACATCATCTTCTGTGAGCTTCCACACATACCCACACACACGTGCCCATACACATGGAACATATAAAAATATATATCACACATGCATAGATACAATTAAAAAAATAAAGCCTTCAGTTTTGGAAGGGACGGAAACAGAGTTCTGTAATGAACAAAGAAAAAGACTTACTTCGTCACTGAAGTTTCTGAAAGCAGCCACCCTTTCTTCCACACTTTCCTGATTCAGAGGCACCAACTTCAATCGGTCAATAATCTGTTTCAGACAAGACATCACCAGCCACATGACACAGCATTATAGTTACATTACCCACTCCCCAAAGAAAACCAGTCAGCTTATTCAAAATGACAGAAAATGCTCATCTTCCTGTACATAAAAGCTTTGATCCTGATAGTGGTGCATGCCTTTAGCTCCAGCATGAGGGAGACAGAGGCAGGTGGATCCCTGTGAGTTCAAGGCCAGCCTGATTTACAGAATGAGTTTCAGGACAGCCAGGGCTACACAGAGAAACTCTGTCTCAAAAAAACACCAACAAGAAAGAACAAAAGCAACCCCCCTCCCAAAAAAAAACCCCAAAAAACCCAAAATAATAGTTTTGATCCTAATTTACTAACTTGATTTTTATAATTTCCAGACACAATTCTAAAATTCAGAGATTCCTTTCAGAAGCCTGTTTCTATATTAAAGGGGAGAGGGAAAAAAAAGTACGCAGGGGTGGGGTGGGGGAACAGAAATCTTAGATTCCCAGGATGATGCTTGTCTTCGTCATTTAACAGGCATGTTGGTCATAACCTGTACTTCAAACACTCTTGCAGAAACTTACATCAAAGGCCCTGTCAATATGACCACTGTGATACTCGTCAAAAAAGGTAATCAAGTCCAAGAGGAGATAGAACGTAGAGTCCACAAACTTATTTGCACTTATTCCTTGAGCCCTGTACCTGAAAGACAAAAAAGAGGGATGCTGAGGGGAGCAAGAGAAGAGATGGGCTTCCACAGAATCCTAACCTAAATACATCAACCTCCTGAGCTCTCTGGATGGGCACGAGGGAGAGTGGCGAACAGTGTTCATTTTGACATTGTGAAAGGCTGACTACTGTGATCTGGCAATAGTCTACCCACACATACAAAAGGTAAAGTTCGCTTCTCTAGCACCCGCCATCAAATGTGCAGCCAAGTCTTTAGGAAGGAGAAGAGGACCCCATGGGCTAGAGAGCCTGGAGGCTAATGCTGGCGACTGTGACTAAGTCAGAGGCCTCACTTGGTAAAGGGTGTCTTGTGTTGCTGCAGGAAAGCATCTCAAACCCAGTCTCTTCTGGAGTCAAGCTGGTTGGTCAGCGAACTCAGGAACTTTACTGGCGAGCAAGGTGGATTCTATAACAGTGCCCACAAAACCTGAGAACCCCCCATCACCATCACTGAAGGACATTCTGAAAGAAGGTGAAATAGTGTAACCTCTGGGGTGCTGTCTGCTCATGCCCAGTGAAGCTGAACACACAGTAGGGCGGACACAGTGACCTGAGCAGGCCTGGGCCTTACCGCTCTGCAATGGAGAGGGCCATGTTCTTCAGCCGCTCCTTGTTAGACTGGGGGGCGCTGATCTGTGGGACAACAGGGCTCAGCAGCTTGTTCATCAGCTCCAGCACCTTGTCAGCATTCTGTTCACGTTTTTACAATTAAGAAAACAATCAACAAAGGGCAAACTAATTAAGCAAAGTAAAACCAGCAACTTTCTGGAGTGATGAATGGAACTGCTCTATCTCCTGAGACGGGGACTGTGTGGACACAGCCATGGACAGGTCACCCAATATATGTTCACCACGCTCATATTTTCCTATGTCCTAATCAGACCAACACATTTTTAAGTTTAAGAAGTCAATCAATCAATCTGTCTGTCTTTTTTTTTTCTTTTTCAAAGATTTATTTATTTTATGTATGTCAGTACACTGTAGCTGTCTTCAGACACAAAGAGGGCATCAGATTCCATTACAGATGGTTGTGAGCCACCATATGGTTGCTAGGAAATGAACTCAAGACCTCCGGAAGGGCAGTCAGTGCTCTTAACCCTGAGCCATCTCTCCAGCCCTAGGAAATCTTTCTTTATTTAAAAAAGATTTATTTTTATCTTTTTGTGTGAATGTTTTTGCCTGCATGGATGGATGTGCACCATGTATATGCCTGGTACCTGCAGAGACCAGAAAAGGTATCAGACCCTCTGGAACTGCAGTTATGGAGGGCTGTGAGCCACCATGTGCGTGCTGGAAACCAAACCCAGATTCTTAGGAAGACCAGCATGAGCCAACTCTCCAGCCCCAGGACACCTTTCTTTTTACATTGCCTAAGTTATCAGTACTTATCCCATATTCTTAGGGAGATGCATTTGACCCAGGCTCTTGGACTACATACTGCTGGCTAATGTAGAAGGCTACCACAGGGAGCCACAGTGGCTTTGACAGTGTCAACAGGAAAGACTTTCATTATGTTGTTATTTGTCCATAGATGCTTTTTGGATAGTTAGAATTCTGTAAAATGGGAACTTCACCCTGACTGAACCATTAACATGCTGCAGACAATGCTTCAGCAGGGACAGTGATAACAAGACAGTGCTGCAAAGCCTGAGCATTTATGGGAAAAGGCCGGCAGAGCTCTCGAGCACAGAGAAGAATGGGGAAAAGGGCACATTTACCTTGGCGAGGTCATAAAGCTTGGCTGCTTCTTCAAATAGCCCTTTATTTTCTGCCACAGAAGCAACTTTGTTGATAATAGGCTTTGTGTCACTGGTAAACTTATCTATGACTCCAGGCTGACAAGACAAATATCAAGGGAGAGGGAAAGACTCAACATATAGTAGCAACTATGTAACAAAGCACTTGAACTGGAAACGCTTGCCCTAGTCAACGCGTTTTTCATCTGCCAGACTTGGGCTCTCCTGAAGACACAAGGCCTCACACCATAACCACGAAAAAAAAGACAGGGCGCGTTAATGGAAGTTAAGGGCAGAGTCAGCTATGGCACCTGAGTGGTTTCTGAGAGTTTCCAAAATGACTAAGAGTAGGTAAAACTATTAGTTTAAATTTTCTGGCAAGCAGGATGTTATGACAAAATACTTTCAGGACTTTAGATTTGCTAAGACAAGTGCTGACCAAATATACAAAAAGTGGTAGTGAGGACTTAGAAAAAAAGTCTCCATCACCATTTACTAGTAGGCACATTATCAGGAGAGTCTGACAGGCACCAGGACACATAGGGAGGAAATGGAGTGCACAACACTCTGCTTATCCATGCTAATGCTCCTTCAGGGCTGGACCAAATTCCAGTGACTTGCCCCTCAATAATGAAATGTATGTTCAGATTCCTGTTGTGTGGTCTTGAAGAAAATAATTAACCACTTTTATTTCTGCTTCTTCATTTGTGAAACAAAATACAATGGTTCTTACTTTGCTGGTGGTTGTCCTGAGTCAGACCCTGCACACAAAGCACTTGGCGCAGTGCCCAAGAAGATGGCTACCGTTGACAGTACTATCAGGCCTCATCTGGGCTTCGAGGCCAGACCATGCCGTTTACAAAGGAAAGTGAGTAGCTGTGGGCACACACGGGAGCCAGGGTCAGAACTAGGCCCCGACACAGGGCTTCTGCCCTTCTCTTCCAGTGCCCCATGGCACGGCAAGTCCTAGAGGAACCGCTAAGGCTCCTGGGAGATGGCATTTTGGAGTTGTTGGGGAGTTCTGAGCACTCAGGGATGGCCTTCTGAGAGAGGTGACATGCATTTCTAATTCCTTCATCTGGAGAGAGTAGGCAGAGTAAGCACTGATTTTTTTCCTTCATGTTTTCTGAATCAAAAATATAGCTATCTTAGCTTTAAGGAAAATGGCAGGCACATTTTGAACATATGAAAACACTAATTGCAAATTTATAAATTTTAAAGAAAGAAAAATGTGTGTAAAACTAAGGCTATCAGTTGGGCTTATAATTTCAGCCTTCTATTTGTTACAATTCCTGTATCCAGTACAGGATAACTACATTCTGACAATCAAGGACACATTTAACTTACCTTTCTACTTCCGTCGTTCTCTAGTTTCCCAAGAATCATATCAAACTGTGGGGAAAAAGGTTTACTCAGCTTACTGGTCAAGAAGATAAACATAACACACAGTTCCTTAGGGAAAAGGGCATAGGAGAGGTCTCTCAGAGCTAGCACTCAGCGAGACTGAGATCAATATTGTCACTGTAAGAAACCAAAGCAAGCCCTACCCTCTCCCTCTCCCTCTAGGCCACGTATAACACACTCACAGTGTAGAACGAGAACACACTGAACATTCCAGGCAGGGTGATAAGAAAGCTGACCTACCTCTCGACTTTCTATCACAAGCTCGCTCACACAGCGCAGAAACATGTTTTCTCCTTGACTGTCTTTCTCGTCCCTACAAAAGCACAGGAGCAGCTTGGGTGGTTTGTGGTTTGGATGCAGACAGTCTCTAACAGTCATTGTCAGAAGGAGGAAATAAAAGCTAGCCAAGGGAAAAAGCAAAAGCAGGCTTCACCTGAGGAAGTAAAAGTACTGCAGGGCTTCTCTTGGGTCCGTGGACTCAAACTTCCGGGTGTAGAGCATGAGCAGACGAACAAAGTTCAGCCGTCGCATGCAGGGAGGGTCACCAGGTTCGTGGCTGACTGTACATAGGAACAGAAGGGCTCCTCAGACACACGTAACCCAGGACCCACAGGAATCGAAAAGTATAGGCCAAGAAGTGTGACTGCAGTAGCGTGGTCCCCACTTCCCGGTGTGACCTCACCACTGGCTTCACTTTCCTTTGCAGACAGTAGAGAGTGTCTCTATGGTGAATGGCCAGCATGATGGCCGTTACAGGAAATGACTATATACCTGACCATCATGGCTCATGTACTGGGGAAAAAGTGCTGACCCAGTTACTCATATTTACCTGCCTCTCTACCTGCCTCTCCCACCTGGGTAGGCAAGTAGATAGGTGGCTAGCTGGTGTCTCCGAGGTCTTTAAAGCCAGATCCCTAATGAGCATCATACTCATGACTCGTGGCATGGCTTTGCCTGGCCACAAAGCTAGTGTCTGGCATCACTCTTTAATATTCCAAGGGGTTAAATATACCAAGGGGCTAAAACAAGCATTCTAACACTAACAGAAAAGCTCCAGTACCTACAATGCTCTAAAATGACCAAAATCCGGAGTGGCTGCCATTTCACCACTATGACCAACGGGGATGGTGTGCTGTGGTCACATCCATGCCAGCTAAGACCTAAATACTCACGGAGTTGAGCACTCTGCCCGGAGGACTTTAAAAGTAGCTTTAGCTCAAACAGCACCAGGGCCACATGGACAGCATGGCAGCGCAGCCGTTCCATGCGGAAGAGAAAGGCAATGGCAGCTTCAAACTGTGCAGTCAGGAACAACACTTGGAAGTAGAGGAAGGGCTGCTGGTTCACCGTGAAGTGAGACTCGCCTGCAGGAGAGGAGGTAAAACCTACTCAGAAGGAAGCTGTTAGCAGCTGTCTGACCCTGGGTATATACTGGCCATGTTGGGTGGAAAGAAAGCAGCAACATGAGTCTGAAGTAACTGAAGGGACCCTGGGCACAGTAAACAACACGAAATATGACTGAAGCCAGGCATGGTGGTGCAGGCCTCTAATACTTTTAGTCACAGCCTCAGAAAGACAGAGATAGGTGGATCTCTGTGGATTCAAGGCCATTCTGGCCTACAAACTGAGTTCCATAACAGCCAGAGAGAAACCTTGGCTTAAAAAAAAAAAATACAGACAAAAGACCTAGCTTCTCTACCTTCTCTAGGTCTCACTCATGGTTGGCAAGTAAGGTCCTGTTATAAAAATCTAAGCTGTTTGCGTCAGAGAGGAGAGAAGCAGTTAAATATACAGCTATCTTCACAGACTCCTGAGCTCAGTAACAGCAGCTGCAGTCACAGACCCTACATTTCCTACAACTGTCCAACAAAGAGGAGATCAAAGGGAAAAGCTGTGTCTCTCCTTTGTAATCAGATGTGACCACTAGCAAGATCTACAAGGGAGCAACTAAGGCCTCATTCACATCTCTCCAAAGCAAAAACTAGAAAAATGTTTATGGTCTATGACCATGGAAGCCACAGCTTTCTTTTTTCTTTTGGTGGTACTAGAGATTAATCAAACTCAAAGTCTCAGGCAAGTACTGAGCTACTGAGCTACAGCCCCAGACCCTTTTATTCTTATTCTTAGACAAAAATCTCACTAAACTGCCTAGGCTGGCCTTGAACTCAGGATATTCCTGCCTCAGTCTCTCAAGTATCCAAGTGCTGCATATTTCTTTTGTTTTTTTTGGTTGGTTTGGTTTGGTTTGGTGTTTGGTTTGGTGTTTGGTTTGGTTTTTTGAGACACGGTTTCTCTGTGTAGCCCTGGCTGTCCTGGAACTCACTCTGTAGACCAGGCTGGCCTCAAACTCAGAAATCCGCCTGCCTCTGCCTCCCAAGTGCTGGGATTAAAGGCGTTCGCCACCACTGCCTGGCTGTGATACATATTTCTTAATGCATAATAATGGTCTGTACCTGATTGAAAATGGTAAGCCATACGCCCCAAAAGGAGATAGCAAGTCCAGGGTCTTACCATAGTCTTCTAGCAGCTGTTTCTGGAACTGTGAGAGAGTGAGCCTGTCTTGTGGTGAGCTGGTGCCATCATCATCAAAACACACCTGGTTCAACTAAATCCCCAAAGGAAACAAACACATTGGTACAAACTCAGCAGCTAAGCTGGATGCTGTGAGCTGGAGGCTCACACTGTGATTCACACAGAACACACTGTGGTTCTTAGGGCTGGGCTGTATTTTAGTAGAGCATGACTGAGGTCGTAAATTCCATCCCTAGCAATGCAAAGGGGAAGGGAAGTGGGGGGAGAGGAGCAAAGGAAAGAAGAAAAAGAAAGCTAACTGTGTAGTTATAGTTGGGAATTACACAATAAAAAAACAGGGCTGATTAGATAGAAAATCCACTGGCCCCGTCCTGAGCACCACACAAACTTCATGCACTACAAGGGAAGAGTGTAGAGAAACTGGGCAGGCAAAGGACGCTGTACCTACTTTTAACCACAGGTAGTCCTCAGTCTTGTCTGCTACTTCGCTCTGGTTGTCAGTGATGTCACATCTCCCAATGATACAGTACACAGCTCGCTTGTAGGGGTCTGTGTTGTTCCTGAGGGCTCGGCGGTAATGAAGCCGGAGTTTGTTCTCAGTAGCTGGAGACAATCTGTAGACACACACACACACACACACACACACACACACACACACACACACACA
>JANHMN010000018.1:20036619-20115518 GCA_030674055.1 Rhabdomys pumilio | reverse complement strand
ACACACACACACACACACACACACACACACACACACACACACACACACACACACACAGAGACAGACTCAGCAAAGATCCTCAAAGGTGAAGTGCAAGCCTGCCCAGAACAGTCTGGAAACTCTCCTTCATCCTGAGCACAAGGCCTGTCTGCCTCATCCACCACTTTCACCTGAATTCTAACTACTGGCACCACATCCTTCTGCCCATCAGCCTTCTTCAGTCCTGAGACCTCCTTGAGAAGATCGGGAACTCTAGGGATCAGTAGTCTACCCTACTCCAGCTTCCCTCAAGCACCGACAGAACAGGTCCTTCCCTAGTCATCTTGCTGTTGATGTTTATCTGAATGCAAATGTGTGTGCAGTAGAGGGTAGAGGTCAACCTTTCATGACACTCTTCAGGTGGTCATACAGTATCTCTTATCAGTCTGGAGCTTGCCAGAGCCCCAGAAATCCTTCTTTCCTCGCCTCACCAGTGCTGAGGTTACAAGCTAGTGCTACCATGCTTAACAAGGATTCTGGAATTGAACTCAGGTTTGCAACAGCAAGCACTTTTACCTACTGAGATTGCTTTCCAACTTCATCCTTCAACTGTCGTAAACCCTTGGGCCTCCACATCCCTTATTCACATGGGCTCACCTCCCAAATAACTTGCACTCCAGTCTTTGGCTCAGGGCTGCCTCCACCCCGGTGGTGATCAAACACAGGGCTCTATGCATGCTGACCAAGCACATGCTCTACTTCTGGGCTAATCTTCAGCCCTAACCCTACTTAAACTATATGAGCAAATTCAGAGGCTTGCAATCTGAGACAACCTCTTAAAGTGGCAGTATTACCCCTTGAGCATTTGCTTTCCACAGGAACCACCAGAGTGAACATCATATTTCCTCTATACATGTGCATATATACAAACTGGGTTTCAATATGAACATGTGTCCAATGACATAAGCACAATCCCAACGGCTGCTTGTCAGTCCCTTAGTTCAGGAAAGCTTCTTAAGGCTGTGGTAAACATCTCAACGCTAATTTCAGACTGAGTAAATTCTAGCTCTAACTTAAGTCATAAAGCATATAGCATACATATCCACATGGACCAAACAAAAAAATATTTGTATTTAACAAAGTGACTAACACAAAAAGTCTCATTTTATTTCAGTTATCATTTAGTTAGTTAGTTTTGGAGACAAGGCATCAAAATGTAGTCTAGGGTGCCTTTGAATTCACAACCTGATGTCTCAGATTCCTGACTGCTGGGATTATAAGCACACGCCAACACTCTTGGTCAAAAAGTTGTATTTTATAAAGCAATCAATCTTAACCTAGAGTGTGTCCCACGCAGTCCTCCACTGACAGGACTCACTAAGTGCAGTCCACAGCTGCAGTGAAGCGCAGGGCTCACTGTACCTTCTATCCTTGCTGTTCATGTATTCCTGGAACCAGGTTTTAAATTCCCCCAGCTGGTGCTGGGCTCGACTGACGACTTGTGATGCAGCAAGCAGGTCTCCACAGCGCATGCAGTAATAAATTAATGCCCAGACAGGATGGCCTTCTACCTCTCCATCCTAAAAGACAAAAGCACAGTCACACAAACAAAAGCCAACTAACAACTTTCTGATATGTGGACACCAAGCTAAGGCACTTAATTCCCACCATAACCCCATGAATTAAGAGCCACTGACTGTATTCTACTCCCTGTATTCTGCAAACAGAGCTGTCCAGGGACAACTGGGAGTGGCAACGTAGTGTGGATCCGGAGTACTGTGATGCCAGCAGAGCCCACCTGTGCTTTCTCTCTTAGCCAGCAATGATGGGATCGCCTTCTTTGACTTTGACAAAACAAGGGCTAAAGATGTCACTGACCAATGAGGGTCACTCATCCACTTGAACTTATAGAACAAACTGCTACTGAACATCCCTTGTCCCTCCAAATGTTTGACTGGATATCAAGAGCTGCGAGGTGACTGTCCTACCCTCCCAACAATGTGACCACCCACCCACTTGTTACTTGTCCACGTAGCAAGCCCTATCACACGCCTACCACCTCAGATACTTTGCTTTCTCTGTTGTTTGTCCACACTGTTCTCCCCTCCCGGGACAGCCTTCCAGAGTCCTACTGAGGGTGAACCCCTGCTCTTTAAGAGTAAGTAGGACCTTTTATGAAGCTAGCATCTTTTATAACCCCAAACTTTTGGCATAAAGCTCCAGTTTAGCTTGTACATTCTATAAGACACTGTAAAATAATTCCCCACCTGTAAGGCAAGCAGGCAGAGGGACTAAATCATACCCAATGCCACTCTTTCAGCTGTTTTGCTTTAAACTTTGGACATATCCCTCACTTTGTGTCTTACACCCACATGTAAGTTTCTGAGAGTCCTTTTAGCTTAACTTTTAAAACTCATCTGAGATCTGATGCTGGCACATCTCCTGCCTCTACTTAGGATTCCTGCATAACTGGTTTCCAAAGGGTCTCTGTGAAACAGCACCACCCCCTCATCCCTGGCCTCTTTCCACATAGAACTCCTTTCAATTAAGAATGTGTAAGATCAACTATTGGCTCCAGAATATGTCTGACCATGCAGAGGTTTCTAGTACCTGGAGTCCTGGTGAGGGAGCTGGCAGTTTAATGTTCAGAAAACTTCGAACCAGCTGGTAAGTCCCAGGCACACCACCCAGCTGGGCCTGATGCAGATTTCCAAAGACAGTCACAAGGGTGTAATTCTTATAACTGGAAAAATTTTTAAAGAAAAAATTGGTAAAGGTTGACAAAGTGTAGCACACACATCTATGTCCATGTTCAGAACACCAGACTGAATTCTACAGGTAAGGGCTGATTTTAAATTTCATACAGAAAAGGAAACAACTATGCAATGAAGCAATTCCATTCTTATCATTGTATAGATTTTTATTATAAATACCCCAGATAATCCCTAGAGGAATACAGCTGAGGATTCAAATACTTTAAGAGTGGAGCCTAATGCTCTAATGGGTTTGCTTTAAAAAAACAAAAACAAAACAAAACAAAGCAAAACAAAACAACACAACCCCAAACTTCTTATTTTAAAGAATTTGAAATCAATTCCATGAAAAGTCAGAATTGTCCAGTGAATTCCATCCTACCCTTTACGTAGATTACCAGGTTCTGACATTTGTATGCATTTCCTGTCTCTACACTTCCTATCCCACACCCAAACACACATAGGAACCTGATTTTGTTTATTCCCAGAAGCATTTAAAAATGTTATAAAAAGATAATTAAGTTACCTGACCTACCAACATTTCATCCATGTACCTCCTAAGAGCCAGGACCTTTTCCTACCTAACCCAAATACCATTATGACAACCAGAAATTGAATATTAACAAACTACTACCTAAAGCACAAGCCATTGTCAAGTTTTATAATAATGGATTTGACCCGATTCCTTTGCTCATATTCACAATCCACCCGACCCCACTTCTGTTTGTTTGAGACAAGGTCTTACTCTGTAGTCCTGGCAGTCTGAAACTGGGGAGAAGGGAGGACACTTTGTACTCATAGTGATCCTTCTGCCTCAGTCTCCTGAGTGCTAGAATTACAGACCCAATAGTTTGTTTTCTTTCTAAATCCTAGACTCAACTTATAAAATCCAAGGCGAGAAACTGCCCCACTTCCACTCCTCTTTAATTCAGGGAGCTCTTCTACCTTTCTGCCTTTCATGACACCCACCTCTTTAGAGAACCAAGAAGAGCTGTCGACGGAATGCCTCACAAGCTACATCATGTCTATGTGACTCAGCTCAGGCTTAGATTTTGTCACCTGGTAACTAACTCTTCGTACACAATGAGGGTCTTACAGAGTCTGCTACTGGCAGCTACTGCAAACGGTTCTCTTGGCTACCAAGCATTGACCAGATCTTTCTATTTTAACAGTCCACTTTAACATAAGAGTCTTCTCTGGGTACTCAAGTTTGTGTCTCTGTGGCTAGTCTGCTCACTGTCAACATTTTGTTTTACCTAACACTTCTAGCTCCCATTAGCGTTTGTGCTGAACTATTACTACAGTGGTGACTACAAGTGCTACCGTTCTAGCGTCACTTCCCCGCTTCCTACCATGTTTCTTTATAAGTGCTTCTACTCCAATATTAGTCCATAGTGTAATCAGAATCTTCTAAACATGCTCTGACTGCCTCAAAAGGCCAGGTATCTCACGAGCACAAAGACTGCAATGTCAAGTTAGATGCTGTGAGCAAGTGAGGTGAGACAGGGAAAAGATAGAGAATAAACTCAAAGGCCAATTTCAGAGAACAAATTGAAAAGTTTGATGCATTAGTAATAATGGTGTTTAAGAATTAAAATGAACTATACACAACTATGTATCATATATATCTAGATTGTAACTGTATAAAAAACAAAATTAAATATTCATGACTAAAGAGGAAGGATGCTAAGAGAAGGCAAAAGGAGCCTCTGGGTGTGAGAAATGAGGACCTCTCTTCTTTTTTACAGGTCTTCTTTTCAGCACTTTCCAAAATTTCTACAGAAAGCATGTGTAATGGAAAAGAAACACAAGGTAATTTAATAACTGCATTGTCCCCACCATTCCAAGTATTTAAACGCACAAGATGAGAAGAGAGAGTTCTATGTAGTAGCCAGAACAAACAGATGTCCACTACTACCTCTTCCAATTTGCAATAAGACATTTGTGCTGGCAAGATCCTAAATTAAAGACTCCTAAACTCTTGAGAACCAAGATAAATATATCTTATCTCAAGCCTTGGAACATGGAAGGGACAGACCAAGCCTGTATTTTCTCAACATTTTTGGCCTGATATCTAAAAACATAGTTGGAACTATGTCTACTTTACCATCTGGTGAATTATGCAACTTGAAACATTACGTGTATACTGTCAGCAGAAAAGCATCCACAGAACTGTAACCCTGAGATAGCTATTCTAAATAGGTAATAAGGAAGTGTTGGAAAAGATGCTGTCAGACAGTAATGCTACTCAAGAGATAGAGAAAAGGCTTTATTAACTGGACAGGTGCTTCAAGAGTGCTCTAAAAGTCTAGTTAGAGAATGGCCAATGAAAAAAATAACTAAACTCTGGGATGGAGAAAAGGATCCACTGCTAAGAGAACTTGTTCATACAGAGGACCTGGGTTGGGTTCCCAGCACCCACATGGTGGTTTACAACCATCTGTACCTCCATACGATTACAACCTCACTGTACCAACCTCCCTGGTACCAAACATACATGTGGTATACATACGTACTTGCAAGAAGAACACTTATACACATAAATACATTTAAACGTTAAAAACCACATGGAATAAACAATGAACTGGGATGCGTAAACAGCGGACTGCAGCCTGCTGGCTGAAACACTAGTTTAATGATGAGGTTTATCAGAAAAAGCATTTTTAATTTTGGTAATATTTTAATTTTTAATTCCTTAAAATTTTTATATGGTATAAGATTATCTGGCTCATAGATTTTTTAACTAAAAATGAACAAATGTTACTTTATTAAGGTTCTTATACCTGACAATCAATATAGCCAAACTTCCACCACAAAAGTTTAGCCAATGGGGCTGGAGAGATGGCTTATCAGTTGAGAGTACTGACTGTTCTTCCAGAGGACTTTAGTTCAATGCCAGCACCCATATGATGGCTGTAACTCCAGTCCTAGGGGATCTAACGCCCTCATCTTGCCCCTGTGGACACTGTGCCCTTGTGGTACACAGGCACACATGCAGACAAAACCAACCACAAAAATAAAAATGTCAACTAAAGTGAAAACAGTCTAGACAAAGTCTGAAGAATTACTTATAAAACCTTTACAGAGAGAGAGATTAGAGAAACTAAACAACCCTTTTTTACAGCTTCAGATTTCTTGTAACAGGAATGGAGACTACTGAGGGTGTGCGTTTCATGTCGCTATGGTGTGATTAGTGTGATATTTGATATGAAAACCAGTTCCCTGCAGCACCAAGTCTGACTTCCCTCAGGGAACTTCCTAATCAAGTATCATTTTGTTGATAAAGAGCAACCACACTGCAAGGCGCTGGCAGATGCAGACTCTGGCAGGCTGCATTCGGCTAATATATTCAACTAAGCTTTCTCCTCCCAAGCCAGCAGGGTGACACCTAGCACCCTGTCTCTATATTTAGAGTCTGTTGCACACTCCTGACCATCCCTGCTGGGATTACACAGACTTTCACAAAGAAAATGAATGGCGCTGGCCCTAATAATAAAGTGGACAATAGGGTATGAGGAACCAGCCACCAACCTCTAAGGGACCAACTCTGATTAGTGAGGAGGTGGAAAGAAAGCCCAGGCACAAAGCACTGGCCTCGGCAGCTATGCAGAGCCCTGACTTGGGTTAACTGAGTAGGGCCAGGGAGCATAAAGTTATAGAGGCCTTGCTAAGGTTTCCAAGCCATATTGCAAGAGTGAGTTAAAAAGCTATAAGAAAACAAAGGAACCTGAGGAGTGAATGCTGAACTATATTAGGAAATCAGAATTATAACCCAAGCCATTATGATCTAATCAACACATCTCTACGTTAAATTATGGAGAAATAAAAGAGCTATGAACAGTGCTCCCTCTTACTACCTTCCCCACATATGAGTTTATCAAATGCAGAAACAGTCTGAGTAGATAAGTGTTCTGACAACAGAATTAGCTCAGCTCTAGTCCATTTAAAGTACTCCAGTTATAACACAGTCAATCCCAGAACTACGTAAGATGGAGAACAAGTGACTTTGGGGAAGGTAAAAGCCCACCCCCACCAGACACACACACACACACACACAGAGAGAGAGAGAGAGAAAGAGAGAGAGAGAGAGAGAGAGAGAGAGAGAGAGAGAGAGAGAGAAGGAGAACATACTGCATTACCTCTGTTCAAGGTATCCCAGGGCCTGCTTGACAAAGTCCATGCGCACTTCCACGCTGCTCCGGCTCTTCAGGGCGTCAGATGCTGGTGTCAGTACCACATCTGTCATTTGTTTTACCATGGCCCACATGTCAGAAATGCTCTGTATATAAATGAGGTTGTGTGTGACAAAGCTGTAAGGTGGAGGAGTCGCCTGGCTATGACTGCAATGGCAGGCAGACGAGGAAAGGTTGAGCTTTTATGTCTGAGATGCCCCTGGCTCAGAACTCCATGCAGAAGATGGGCCTCTGCCTTGCTAATCATAAGAGCTCTGATCATTGATGAATATCCCTGTCCTGCTTGGAGCTGGCTTTCAGACCAATTACTATGCCAGGCCTGCCTGACAGAAGCACCGCCATCATTACAGGCACATGAAAGTAGGAAGAGCTAAACCTCAGTGGGTTACCCGTTAAGAGGGAATGAATTTAGTTTCTAATTATCCAGAGCTCTAGGAATTTAAACACAAGTCCTTACAAGGTTATTTAAGTTTCTTAAGGCTTAAAATAAAAGGTTAACCTAAATAACAAGGTTTTGCCCTCCCAGAGGCTCCCTAGCTGCCAGGTAGCCCACTTTATCAGTAACTGCCACAGCCTCCTATTCTCCCTCCCATTCAGCCTCAAGAGCGCCTCCAGGAAAGAGGGTTTTCTTTGTGTTCCTCTCCCCAGGCTCTGAATTTCTTCTTCAAAACGTGTTTTCTGGCCCCTTGGCAACACTCTAAAGATAGAACCAGAGAAATGAATCACAGTAGGAAGAAGTTGATTCTCATGGCACTTCTCTCAAACATGAGAGCTAAAGAATGAATACCAAGCAAATGTGAGAGTGAATTCTCACTTTTATCTTCAAATATGTTTGTATTGCCTTTTATCTTATTACTGGAAAAAAAAAAAAGCACAATTTTGAGAAACAAACCTGTGTATAGGTGCTTCTGCTTCTTTCTGTACTGGCCTTCCCTTCCTTCTGCCTTCCTTCTAACACCTTCTAATGCACCCCACCCCCATCCACCCACTGCTGTTCTAAAGGAGAAAGCTGGCCAGGGAAGTAAGAGCATAGTGAGGATAATAAAAACTGGGGGGAGGGACCAAAAAGAAAATGGGTAAGTTAAGTTCAAGGAGAGAGAGAGATGGCACAAACTGTGCCCTCTGCCATTCGGCTGTCCTTAAAGAGTGTGCTGGTACCTGAGGAGAGAAAATGGGTAAGAAGCCAAGCAGAGCTCAGGACCTCTTACACTGACTAATGCCAGCTAGACCTTTGGAGGATGTGTTTTTAAAAAGCCACCACAAAAACAATCACTCCAAATGTATATAAAACACTGGAAAACAAGAATGTTCTCTCTTAAAACAGTCTCTTAGTGTACTGCAGCCTAGTCAGTAAGGTGCTGACCCCGTGTGAACACTGAATGTGGGTTTCTCCCCAGTTTAGGTCTGGGCACTACCTTGTCATCCAGCTCTGCGACAGACGCACACAGGTCTACTAGGTTGGGTTGTAGGTGTCCACTTACAATCTTCTCATTATAGATATAAATCTGAAATAGGGAAACAAAGTAAAAAGCATGAGCTACCTTCATTTCCTTTTAAGGGGTAGGGTGCAGCTGCCTTCTCCTTTGTCAGGACAGTGTTTGCTACACATTTGGAATATTACTCCTAGAGAGCGTCTCTGGGCAGACTGAGAACTCAGTGTTTGCCGCCAGGCCTGACAACCTAAATTAAATTTCTGAGATTTACATGGTAGAAGGAAAGCTGATTCCGACCACTGGCCCCACAATGAATAAAAAAGTACATAAATGTAAGAGAAAGAATCTCTGCTTTTCAGGTAAAATCTCTCTCAAGAAAGAAACAAACAAACAAAAACAACAAAAAACAAACCAAACAAAACCACAATGATGATTTAATGTCATGCTTAAGGTGTAAGATGATAACACTGTACTCTGGGTTTGGCTTATAAAATATTAAAATAATCACCGTTACAAACCAAGTTCTCCTCTAGTGGCTGCTGCTGCTGTCACTTAGCTTCCAGGGCTGTCACACAGATTTAACAGGTTCTGAACCATAAGCAGTACTGATTCACTCAATGAGCATGTCCTAGGAGCCTCCCTCTGGAAGGCTGTACTACAGAGCACACAGACAATCACTGTCTGCTGGAGACCCCCCTACTGGATCCTAGGTGCTGCAGTGTTAGGTTCTACAGAGTTTGGCTTTTCAGATGAAGAAGCTACACTGCTTCTCCATGCAATTGTAATTTTGTTGGGTCTGAGCTGGTGGTAGCCACAGCAACCAAGGGACTCGGCCAAGTAAAACCTGCCGGATGCTGATGTGGAGTGAGTACAGGAAAGAGGGCAAGTGATCTAAAAACTGGAGAAGGAAGTGAAGTCTACTGGTGAGATATGAAGTGAATAAAGGGGATGTCATCTCTGGAGGACGAGGCGGGCTTCAGCTGCCTGGAGTTTGAAGCAGCAATGTCTGACGGAAGAGACTTTAACCCTAAATCTGCTACCATCCTGTGGTGTATATTCTCTGGTTTTACTATCGCTTAACATGAATATACATTTACACTAAGAAAGCATTGAGGATATTTATATCAACAAGTGTCAATCAAGATTTCTGATATGTGATAGTTAATGTAGAACTCCATTAATTAATTAACTAGTAGCTGAAGTGAGTCCTCTAGTACAGAGCACTAGGTCTAAGCTCCTCATGGGCCCTGCTTCCTTTTGTAGTTGCCCTCTGTTTCTACCCCTAACTCCCGTATTCCAGAGTAGCAAGCAGATGAATATATCCATGTGTCCTCTCAGGGACATGGCTAAATGATGCAGATTTGGAGACTCTGCAGAGGGAAGAGCGACTACAGTGAAACACAAGCTTGAGTTGCATTCCTTCATTCCGAGAGTCAGCCCCAGGTAAGTCTTGCACACAGGTCCGCACAGACCTTGATCTTGATCTGTGCTTACTGATGCAGGCTCATGATCAGCAACCAGGAACACAACTCCAACACATCTTACCTCCACTGTATGCTATGGAGTGTCGGCACACTGTGCTTATCAAGGAAGCAGCCTTTTGAAAATGCCACTCAATGAAGGTAAAAGGATCTGACTTAGCCAGCCAAGTAAGAAATTCAGTTAATACAGAACCCCATTTGCTTCATTCCCCAAAAAGCTATTCCCAACAATGCCAAAAGAAACACCTGGTCAGTAGAGAGAGAAAATTTCAATTTCCCTGCACTATGAGTCATGAGATTAACCTATTTAACAGAATGGAGAACAGTTGCATTCATGGTGAAATATTAACTAATCCCATGAGCAAGAAGCCCCCTTGCTTTCAGGTCTGACTCTATTGTGAAATCACTACTCCCCGTGACTCTCCAAGGATCACAGCATTCCTGCTCCAGGATTAAATCTTCTTAAAAGGCATACTCACCTGCCGGGCATAGGCCATCTCAATGCTATCCAGAGAGCTTCGACCAGGGGGACTCACATCACTGATGTAACTTGACTACAGGTAAAGACACAGCAACATTAGTTAAGAACAGTACTCGATCGCATAAACACATCATGTCTGTAACCTCAACAGGGAAAGCAATAGAGAACAGTAGGCAAGGCTCTACTACAAGGACAGAGGCTCAGCTATCCTCTAACTGCCCCAGGAAATAGTTTCCAGTACTAAAAACCTAATTCTAAAAATTATCCATTTAAAGAGTACTTGATTGCAGCCTCTGAATTTCCATTTAAATGACTTTTGCCTAATGCTCCTGTTTTCAAAAGCACCTCTCCTTCAGCTGCCCTTGGCCAAGCCACTATTTTACCACACATAAAGTCAATTATCCATCAACAGGATGTGTGCACCGTAACTCCTGAATAGAAAGAAGTGGCTGGCAAATGTTCAGCTGGAACTCCACAGTCAGAGCTGCCTAAAACCTGGGAACATGGATGCCAGCACACCACATGGGAGAATGTTCCCTACACTTCCTATCTCCAACCAGGTCTCTCTGCACTGGAAAAAAATAGCCTATATATTAAGCCATGCTGGCTATGGTAAGTCAGGACACAATAAAGGAGTGTATAACAGGGCCAGGGAACCAGAGAAAGTCAAGAAAGCCAGGCAAACAAGGCTAGAGAAGAGAAGGGCTCACTGGGAGCCTGGAGGTATGTGAAGAGAAAGCAGTGAGCAGTGTGAGCCCAAAATGCGCACATGCGATCACACTCCCCACCACACACACACACACACACACACACACACACACACACACACACACACACACAGAGGGAATGGGCTTCTCAGAGTAGAAAGCATTCAGAAATTAGCCTTTTGGGGACAGGCATGTTGCAGAAGGGAGAGGTATACTTTTACTTTAGCAGCCATGATTGTACAAAGTGTATGCAGAGGTGTGTAAAACTTTCCCAAGGTGAGGGTTCACTCTAGGCAGGGGAGAAGGAACTGTAATAGCGCTCACACAAAACAAGTCTAGGGTGAAAACTGAATCCAGTGATACACACAAGGAGAGACAGATGAGTTCCTAAACAGAATATTTTGCCTTCATGAACACAAAGATTAATCAAACTGACTAATTTACAAAATTGTCATAGAACCCCAGTACTGTTTAATTAGGAAAAACAACAACAAAAAAAACCAAACAAACAAAAAAACAAACAACAAACACCAGGACCCGGACAGTAGAGCTCTAAATGCAACCCACTGTGTATAACCTAATATATAAACCAAGCAGGGTACATGAGCCATTCCTATGAAGGAATTCACCACAAGAAAACTACCTACATGGACCACCACTACCAAAAACAAAAACAAAACCTCTAATGTGAGTAAACCACAGGGCAAAGTAAAACTGTAGAACCTCAAATACACAATGATGCAACTTGCAAGTTGACAAGGAAACAATATGGAATAAACATGTAACATCCATACACAGATGTCCCTGACAGGGAACCAGAAGGATGCAAAGGGCTGACAGAAGTTGTCTGGACAGGGTGAGTGCCTAACAGTGCACCATATGAGGAATTTTTTGTGGTACATCACAGCAGTCAAATGAAGGGCCTACTGAACGGAGTTTTAAACATCTTTTGCAAAGAGCAGTGGAGCACTTTCTCAAACCCCAACATATGAACTAGGCTCATCCCTTAGGAATCTGACAGGGAGCACAATATACAACTTAGAAGCATCTAGTGTGAGGCTCTCAAATTCAAACTGTCAGTCTGTATTTTACCAATCAATTATATCATTCATTTAAGACATGTCATACATGCAACTGTATGTTGGGAAGAATAAAAATGCTGCCAAACTATGACCCATAACTGAAAGATGTTGTGATTTCAGAAATGTTAAAATATGGGAAAACTGTATGATTGACACTTGAAATTTGGTATTAAGTGTCTTGTCAAAATTAGTGGCTGCTCAATATTCACGAGTTTCACATATCACAGAGCAGAGCAGCAGCTGTGTCATCTGTCATGAAACCTCAGCTCAGCTTCTCCAGTAAGTCTGCTGCTTGCTGAGTCACTTTCCAGACAACTCGCCTGAGGATATGCTCAGTGACCATGGCCAAAATCCAACCCATCTAACTTAAATCTACCATTAAATACTGCTTTTTTTTAAAAAAGTATCTCAGAGAGAAAGAGAATACATGTATGTATGTACATATGTATGTACACATTAACACATGTATACATAGATAGGCTGAACTCTCCTCTTCCATCTTTCCATGGCTTTTGGGGGTTCAAATTCAGGCCAGCAGGCGTTCATGGCAAGCACTTTACCCACTGAGCCATCTCACCAGCCCCAAAATGCATTTTAAATGTCGGTTAAAATATATCTAGGAATTTCCACACTGTTCAACTCCATCTTGCCATGCAAGCCACAGACACTGGAGTCCTTCCTCACACTGACCAGATGTAAGAACTGGGCCACCAGAATTTTTCTCCATAGCAGGGCAATAGCCTCAAGAGACTTATGTTAGAACACATTATTGTTATCTAGGTGACACTTGAAAAGTTAACAACAATCTTTCAATTCCTATCTTCCTCTAAAAGCTGCATCTCTTTCTTCAAAGGCATCCTAAGGATATTAATTTTCCAAATAACTTTATGCTATTAAAGTGCCACTTCCTTTATTAAAACTTGCCAGGAATAGATATTAACAGTGTCTCTGCTCTTCTGTTATTGAAAGGCTCCTGGGAAAAACAAACATGCCAGAGACTACCATATTTCAGTTCATTTATGCCTTAAAAATTTCCCCCAAAAGCCTCAGGCACAGCTTTATATTAAATTATCCAAATCTGGACATTTTCCTTCAAGTATAAGGTCAACTCAGAATGATCCAAGGTCTCCTCTCTGACGACATTTTGATCCAACAACTGCTAATAATAAGGTGCCCAGAAAAGAATGTTATACTCACCAAATCCTACTTCTTCAATTATTATTTTTCTATTTATATCAATATTTTTCATTCTTAGAAATACTTCATAAATCAAAAGAGGAAAAAAAGCCACATTAAAACAACTGATCTTAACAATGTGCAGCTCACCGACCGCTGCTGGAGCTGTAACACTGCACAGGCCTGGAGCACACGCTCCATGGCAGACACTGTTCCCTGTCCTTACAACAGAAGAAAAGATGTTTCACAAAGAGAAATCCAGGCCAAGTTTAAATGTCATCTGCCCTTCAAACTGTGTGCTCTCCCCCACAGGATGAACGAAGTGGAGATAATATATCTTTCCATCATTTTGAAGGGAATTACATGGAAAGAGCCTGTGAAAACTCAGGGCTCTATATACTCCAAGAATGGCTAAATTCTGAAAGATAACACCAAGTGTAGCAAAGATAAGAAACAAATGGAATTTTCACATACTGATGGTGGAGGATATATAATGAAACCATTTAGAGGCAATGTCTAGTAAAGCTGAACTTTCACAGGGAGTGGTGGTTCATGTCTTAATCCCAACTCCTTAAAGAAGCTAAGACAAGAGGATCATTGTGGGTTTGAAGTCAGCTTAGACTACTGAGTGAGTTTTGGGCCAGCCTAGACTACAGAGTAAGACCCTATCTCAAAAAACAAACAAACAAAAAAAACCAACAAAACTGCTAAACTTTCTGTTTGTGCACAGACACAGGGAAAAGGTGGATGCTAAGAATTAAACCTGGGGCCTGGTATATGCTAAAGTGCCCTTTTACTAACCCTAACTCTAGCCCCAAAGCTGAACACACACATATATTCTGGCCTAGCAATTTTCTCTCAGGTGTACCCCCAAAGAGTTACAAATATATTTTCATCTAAAGATAAAGGAATTGCTCTTAATAACATTGTTTATAAAAGCCAAGAACTGGGAACTATCCAAATGTCCATCAACACTAGAATGGGCAAACAAAGCTAGTTATACTGTTCATCCATAAAATGAATGGCTCACCACTATAAATAATAAATATGAGTAGAGTGTTACACACACACAAAGCTACAAACAGCACATTTTATGGCTCTGGTTATATAAAGTTCGAAAAGGCAGGACCTTGGGTAATGGGGCAGAGGTCAGAGGCTACTGCTGAGAGGTTGGGATTGTTTTAGTAACTTGTTCATTTTTAATAATTTACTGAATTGAATACTTGTAATTTTTATACTTTACTATATAAACTTTATACTTTATGGAGAAAGTTCAAAACAACAAAGGCAATGAAAACCATAAGCAAGTTGAGAATAAACCATTTGTAAGCTCAGGCCTGTAACTCCAACACTAAAAAGAACTAGATAGAAGGATCACATGAATGAGATCACACTATGCAGAGAACACCAGACTAGTTAGGGCTATACATCAAAACCCTAATCCTATCTCAAAACAAAGAAACAAAACCTTCCCACAAGTTTTCAGAAAATGGCAATCTTTGGATACATGGAAGAGACTTGTGTGTATCACCTCCCAACTTACACAGCAAAATTGTTCACTCTGCCAAACTCCCAACAGAGGACAGTACAAACCTGGGTAACTCTCCAAGGGGCCTGGAGGTCATGGAAGAAGAGCCTACTGAATAGACTGGTCTATTTTTAAGAGAAGAGCAATCAAGGAAGAATATTTCATTTGTAGTTTATAATTACTTTCAAATCCCTGTACAGAGCACAACCTATTAACACCATTTTTTTTTTAAAAAAAAATAAAGTTTATAAAACCAGGAGTTGCTCTAATTATTTGCTCAGACTTAGGAAGAACTGAGAGAGAGAAACACTAGATTAGCCAAGGGTCTTATGTATTAGTTCTTCCTTCTCAAAGACTGTTTTCAGCTGAAGTCTTTGAATCTAAGAAATTTAGGACAGTATCCTTAAGGAGCAATTTCCCAAAATAACCAGACACCAGCAGCTATTTACCTGGGGACTTGACTGAACAGAAAGATTAGTTCTTAAATCAATGTTAAATCCACTGAATCCTTGACCCACACTTCAGTTCTGGGCTTTGCAGCAAGTTCTAACTCTGAGCCTGAGCTTCCCTACCTCCACATACAGTAAGAGTATAGGAACCTGCACTGGCTGTGGGGCATATACTTATAAATCATTACTTGGGAAGACAGGATAGGAAGTTTGCAAACCTGAGGATAGCTTCAGCTACATAGTAAAATCTTCTCATTAAAAAACCAAAAACAAACAACCCCCCCCAAAACCAACCAACCAAACAAAAAAACTAAGTCCTCACCAAAAAGACTGAACAAAAAGCAGAGGTAATATTAATATCATCACTTTTAAAACACTAAAAACTTTAATAGCTATTTCTGAGATTACTTTTAGATGTTTTTTCTTTTTTAACTTAACATAGGATCCCATGTATCCTAGGCTGGCTTTGATACTGAACTTCTAGTTCTTCTCCTGAGTACTGAGAAATGACCAGGGCTTTGTGCATGGTGCTCTAACTGAGCTACATGCCCAACTCTTAAATTACTTTAGAAAGGACAACAGGGCTTTAATCCCAGTACTCAGGAGACAGAGGCAAGAGGATCTCTGTGAGTTCGAGGCCAGCCTGGTTGGTCTATAAGCAGGTTCTAGGACAGCCAGGGCTACACAGAGAAAACCTATCTTGAGAAAAAAAGCAGGTGGGGGAGGGAGGGCAATTAGGGGTGGAAGAGAAAAAGAAGGAAAAGAGAAGGAAGAGCAGGAAGAAGAGAAAAAGGAAGAGACAAGTCTGTTAGACCTAAATATAGCCCCAGAAATTCCTTGCAGGAAAGATCTCTAACGTGCAGTGAGACAGGAGAAAGATGCAGAAGGGGGCACACAAATACTTTTACACAGATTAGCATATACTCTCAGACATGTACACTTGTATAATAAAGCAACGCTAAAATGTATGTAAGGAAGAAGTGATGACCTATAGACTACAGAGTGGAATGGAATGGGCTATGAGGAGATAGGGTGTCTTAAGTTTTGAACCATGTTCCTACACTGTCTTTATTTTTTTAATTAAATCTTTAAAAGAGAAGAACAATCTCAACTTAGTATAACTACCAATAAACGTTGGCAATTAAGACAAGCAGACAAGCACTGGGACTTTGTATTTTAACTACAGTGATTTCTCTGATTCAACCTACCTCACTTTCTTGGGTGAAGTCAAGGGCATCCTCTCCTGATGCCAGCAGCGTATGCAGAATTCTCTGCTTCACTTGTTCCCACTCGACCAGCATTGATTCTCGATGATACTCCTCAGCCATGCCAAAGGTCTGCCAGACGGGAACAGAGAGCAGACCCAGTGACTTTGGTTTCCTTTAAAACAATACAGAACTGCCAAACAGGAAACCTCATCCACTGACCACTTTTCCAGAGGCAGACCCAAACAATCTATTTAAAAATTTATCATTTAAATATTTTGTTAGCAATGGGTTATAATATACTATTTCACTGATGTAAAGACATTTCTAAAGACTCTTATTAAATTGTGAGAAAAATACACAAAACATACCATTTAAAAATTATTTTATTATTTTATGTACATAGCTGTTGTACCTACATGGATGTCTGCTCATCACATGCATATCCAGTGCCCAGGGAGGAGGCCAGAAGGGGATATCAGATCCTTGAGACTGGAGTTACAAGTGATTATGAGTCACCATGCTGGACACTGGGAATTGAACCCACATCTTCTGGAGGAGTAGCCAGTGCTGTTACTTGCTGGGCCGTTTCTCCAACCCAAGCTTTCCAGTTTTAAGTGACAGCTGCGTGGCATGAAGTACAGGTACAATGGCCACCACCTTCTTCCTTAAAACGCTGAGGAAAACTGAAGCTCTGTAGGTGTTCACTAATAACAGGTCGTCCCCTCTCTACCCAGACCCTGGCAACCATTATCCAGCTCTCTCTCTGAATGTGATTACTCCAGTTATCTCTCAGAAGCAAACGATACACTATCTTTTTATGACTGGCTTACTTTATTTTGCAGTCCCTAATGTCCATCATGCTGAAGCATGTGCCAAATATCCTTGTATTTGTACATAACACTGCTAAGAATGTGGGTATGCAGACACCTTTTCAAGTCCCAGATTTCAATGCGGGGGGATGTGCTCAGATGTAGAATCGCTGACACCATGTTGGTAACTTTTTGATTTTCTGAGGCTACATGTTTCCATAAAGGATACAGCACTTTAGTTCCCACTGACAGTGAATCAGGGTTCCATTTTCTTACCAACACTCTCACCAACTTACTATTTGCTGCTGTTGCTGTTAATAAGAACGTTAGGTAGTAGCTCACTGGCATTTTGATTTGTATCTTCCTAATGATTAGTGATGAGCATTTCTCCCTATGCTTATTACAACAGACATCTTCACTAGCCTTTTGGAATTAGGCTATTAAAAGACACAGTAGTACCTTTTCTTTGTAGGACATAAAACAATGATGAATCCTTGGTGTCTTAAGAGTTAACACACACTTAAGGGGGGGAGAGAATCTTCCAGTGATTTTACTTATTTATGTATTTTAAAGCACTAATTTTCTTGTAACAGGAAAAAAGCACTAAAATTTAAAAAAAAAAAGCCTTCTGGGATTGATTTCCCAGTATCCTAGTCCAGTGACTACACTATTGTCAACTGACAGAGACAAGACAGGAAGACACTAGAACAAAGGCACTAGGGATTGGGGGGTGGGGGGAAGGGTGGAAGGGAAAAAAAAGCAAGAAGCAAAGGAAGAAAGGAAGACAGAACCAACACAGTTTACAGCTACATTGAATTGAGGCTGTTCTCGGTCTGCAAGCTTTTAATTGATAGATTAGGTTTCCCCCAGATTAAGCCCACTTTTCAGAAGGCTATCTCACCTACAATGAGATTGCCATCTAATTAGGCAGCACTGAAAGCATATTAGTAATGCCTGCTTTATTTTGGGCAACATAGATAATTTATACTGATAATAGTTACATACACAACTGTGGGTAACTATTAGAAAAATCAAATATATTCTTCCACAAATGCACTGAGTGTTGAACAGTATTAAAATACAGGCTAAAAGAACAAGGGATACAATATACGTATGCACACACAATGACTAGGAAGAAGGGTAGCACGCTTTATACCCTTTTCTACAATGTACTCATGGGAGAAATAAACAAAACTTTAAAAACTCTTCCCGTTTTGTTCTTTGTACTGAGAATCAGACAGCATGGGTGTCAGGTATGGATGTAGGCCAGCCAGCTATCCAGAGTTGGAACATACACAGAAAACCTTTGTCTCTTGTTAATATGTATAAACATAAACACAAAGCCTGTGCATTTTGACTACAGACGCTGTGTGACAGATCAGAAAGGTGGAGTTGAAACGGAAAGAGGTGATTCCCTGGCTGTGACTCACAATGGACACCACACCTTTTCTAACGTTCTTCTTAGTGGAAGCCACTGCCTTTTTAACCCCAGTCTCTCCCTACAGCAAAATATAGGGTTCAAATGGCAAGAGGACCACGGCAGGTGGAAAGAGTTTAAGAGCAAGTAAGACAGGCAAAGATGTGGCACTGGCCCAGGACATTGCAGCATCAGCAGGGTTTCTCTTGAAGACAGGCTCTCTGGCTAATAACCAAGAGCAAAGTACTAAAGGCACCTGAAGACACAGACAAGACACCACTACAGAAAGCAGGGATTAGGACAGTGGGGTCCGTCAGAATTCCAGCACCAGGTAAGATAGAGCAACCACAGTGGAAATGAACTCCTCCACTTGAAGCTCACTCCATTTACTAGGCTATCCTGGTACTTCCAGAAACACCAAATAGCTTTGAAAAGTAGAAGCTTTGGGGCTCATGTGTTCACACGTCCCTGAGAAGTATGCCAAGTTATTTATTTCCAAACAGCCAGCAACCTAAACACTGCCATCCTATTTATCACTGGTGTGATAAAGAATATAAAATAAAAATAAATGGCCCAACATTAAAATTCTCTTGTCTTAACCTTACCACCCCAGCTATCTTAGAGACAATGGAATGTCTAACTTGTGGACTAATCAGGAACGAGGAGCTGCCCATCTGCCCAGATGTGGCCTGTTGGGTTTACGGTGGAGTCTGCAGTGCTGAACTAAAGACGCAAAAAGTAACGGTGACTACAGAGGAGCAATCAACAAAGCTACTCAAAAAAGAAGCTAGAGAAAAGGGCAGGGGGTTAGGGGGGAGGGTGGTGAGACAAGGTAGGAACTGGACATGGAAAGAGTAAAGAAACATTGAAAGGAAATGTAGAGACCTAAAACTCAAAAGGAAGGCAACAGCAACCACAGAAAAAAGGAACCAACTGAAGCTGAATCACGACTATTGTTAAGTGTGGAAAGCATTACCTGTAGAACAGCTAAGAAAAGAAGGCAGGGAGCAAACTGGGCAACTGAATTAAGAACATGCTGGGAGCTCCTGAACTCCATCTTACCAAAATGAAGAGAGCAATATGCTTTGGCTTCACATTCTATTATTACTGAGCTGCTGTAGCTTTTACACACACTTTGTATGTTCTGAGAGTGTCGTTTTGTCTCTGCTGGGATGCACTAAATGGAAAAGGCAAGGATACATTTGTGGTTTTCTAGCCTGTTTTCCCGGCATTTCAGCGGGACATTGGCAAGTCACTCAGACATAAAATTGTAACCGAAATGCCAGGAAGCTGCTGATTTTTTAATTATCTTTTATTGGAAATTATTTTTGCTCAGCAGCAACCTTCCAATGTCCAGCCAAGTGAGAGATATCCCCCAGGCTGGCTCCCAGCACTGGAATGTCTTGCTCATAAACACATATGCACACATTTTGTGCTGTGGCATGGCACCTAAATGTTTTGGCTGGCTGCACATTTAGTCTCAGTATGGCACAATATTTAGAGACTGCCAATTTCAGAAACATATTCTACAGGGTAAATGTATTAATAAGGTTTGGAGGCATTCAAGGATCCTAATTTAATTTCATTGGTCTTTGATAACAGTTCAATTATTTTGGTGAGAAATTTAAGAGTGTAAACAAAAAAAAATTTTTTTCTAAACATCTTCAAATCTAAATCAAATGAATTTTTCTATTTCCAGGACTAAGTCCTGCTGCCAAGAATGTAATTAATGAAACTGAGTTTCCTTATTGGTCATGTAAGGCCTTTGGAACATTTCTTGCACACTAGAGATGGCAGTTCTCATTCCTATGGAGAATTTTACCCTGCAGACTGAACTAACACAGTGCATCTAGCAGGGGCACTTCTCAGTTTATTACTTTTCAGATAATACAAATAATACATAAACACATTTCACCTGCCATCCAAGCTAAGTAAATACTGCAACAGAAACAGCATTCCTTCCTCCAATTCCTTTGCAGACAGACACAGCAGGCAGACTGGCAGGTGCTTCTGGGAGAAGGCACCTTCTCAGAGCCAGGTCTACCTTGACAGATAACCTTTTCTCTCTCTTCCCCAAAGACCTCTAGGAGCCTCAAAACTCTTTCTCTGAACTGGGACGTTACTGGAAGGCTGTAGTCCTTGTCAGAAGCAAGAGCAGCTAACTTATGTTAGTAAAGAAGATGGTCTATGAGCATCATGAAGGAATGCTTCTGCAAAATATGCACATTTATCTGACATGGGATGTCAGATAAGACACTGCTGTGTCTTGGGAGTCGCACCTAACAATTATTCTTTACTCCCAGAATGGAACCATCCAGAAACACTTGTGTAAATCCATCTGTTCTGATATTTCTGGGTTGAGAGCATTTGCAGGGGTGGAAATAGGCTGGAATGTATAATGGCTATTCTGGGTGATGTATCTGCCATCATTTAGCATACCAAACATATTCTGGAAGCATTTGAGAAAATGTTAGTATGGTGATATAGGGCTTGCTGCCAACCTGAAAACCCAGGTTTGAGCCCCAAACCCACATGGTAAAAGGAAATAACCAACCCACAAAAGTTGTCCTCTGGTTCCACATGTCCCCCCCACTAGAAATAAAAAACAGTGTAAAACAAAATTTTAATTATTAAAAAAAAGTGTTGTCATCATGCAGTGAGATAAAGGAAGCAGGCAGGACTTGCAATCCACTGATGTACACCATCACTCATGCACCTCATGTCGGCTGCTTTCTTACCCTCTTCCGGGACTCCTCAATAGCAGATAACAAGGCATTATCTTTCTCATTCTTCAGGAAACCCTAGAAAATGAAGAAAAGCCACATAACCAAGGTTACTTTCAAATAGCCAGGAATACACTGCTGAGCAGAAGATGATCCCAAGAGCCTGGCATAGTAGTACATGTCTTTAATTTCTGGCACCAAGATGGAGACAGGAGTATTGGGAGTTCAAGGCCATTTTCAGTAACACAGGAAGTCTGCAGGCTAGACTGGGATATTGAAGACTCATGTGCTCTGTCCTCACTGCCCCTGCCAAAGCCTAGTGCCTCCATTGACTAATGGCAGGACATTAGCCTAACTCTAAATGTCAGTTGACTTATGTATAATAATGAGATAATATAACCAAGTTCTTGGACTCAAGGCTCAATACACAGCTCTATCATTAACACTGATTGTCTAGATGTGTGGGAGACATTAAGGAAAGGAGCTCAGGATGACCCCCTTGTTCTTGTTCGCTGTCTCTATTTGCCTGAGATGAGGTTCACTGACGGAGGATGCAACAGACTATGTATGACGACAGCCACAGATGCACACAGGCAGACTCCGGGTCAACACCCTGTCTTTTATACAAAAGTAAAAAGCTTCTTTTCCACAGTTTGGGGCTGAGGGGCCTAAGTAGAAACAAGGCAAGCTATGATTAGTATCTATATTCATGCATGGAGATAATCAAAGTCTTGGTTGTAATGTGAAAAGACTCCAAGTTATGGTACACCCCAGATCCACCTACATTCTGTACAGCACAGTTGGCAAGCACACTATTCATACATTTATACATTTTAATGACCTGCTTTCTTTGTAATGCTTTTTTTATGATTTTTTAAAAAGAATTTGGGGAAAATGACCTTGGGCTAGGATAGGGAAGTAGGCTCAGATACTTTGGTCATCCTGATAAGCCTTTAGAAACTGATCACGGGAGTGTTCACGTAACTGGGTTTAATGCCCTGCTTTTCCTTTGACTATTTGTGTTTATTTTATTGCTTGTTCCTCGACTATTTGCATCTATTGTATTGCTAGTTCCTCAACCTAGAACTGACCTTAATACATGCATGTAATCAAAATGGTATAAAAGTATAAAGGAAGAGGGGGTATAGGATAGGGGGTTCTAGCGAGGGGAAATGGGGAAAGAGGATGACATCTGTATTGTAAATAAATAAAATATTCAATTTTTTAAAAAAAAAGAATTTGGGGAATGTAATAGAAAGAATTAAGCAAATGCTTTTAAATAGCAAACTCGCTTAAGATATATCTAATGATTTCCTACAGATACGGTTAGTTTGAATGTTTGTATTTTAACAACTGTAGCTTTACTGCACTCTATCCAAATAGCCTAGTTCTTAGGTTGCTGGTTAACAGATATGGATGGAAGGCAATACAGGAGTATAATTTGGATAAGACATTAACAATACTTAGATTTCCAAGATCCCTTATACACTGGTCCACGACTCTCCTGCACCTGATCTCATAGTTCAAACCACATGCTGCACTGAGACAGGCAGTCAGCAGCCAGCAAACAGTGCCCTCGGGAAGACGGCTCCAGGGCAGCTCTGAGCATTCAATTCCGACTGCTATCTACATTGACAACAGGGCAGTGAGGTGAGGATTAGGGAGAGACCTCAGTCTCTCTTTAATAATGGTCCCCACATACAGGAAAGGGAGATAATGATGTAACTATAAAATTGTATACATTGTCCTTCATGGTAAAAGTCAATTAAACTTTTATTATGAATTCTATTTTTGAGACAGGGTCTCAACTGTGTAGAATCCAACTCACTATCTTTCTTCTAAGGGCTTCAATGACTAAGGCTAAATTAAAGGCTTATAGTTTCACCATTTATAAGCAAAACTATGCATCAGCTAATACATAGATTACACTGTGGATTGATACTGCTCAACAATGGGTAGGCAGGCAGCATGTGCTGCTGCTTCAGGAAGCTGTGCAAACAAAGGTGGGAGTGGGAGGAGAAGCCACTATTTGATAAGGCCTAGTTTAACTTTTCTGTTTTGGTTGATGCAGAGGGCAGTATGTTAAATCTCATATTCTATCTCCCTTCTATGCTTTCCTGATCTTCCCAAGTCAAATGATTAGCACATTCATTTCTTTTAACTATGTCTACATTTATGTATTTCACATACATGCATGCATGCATGCATACATACATACATACATACATACATACATGCTAGCATGTAAAGCAGTAGTCAGACACATTCGCTTAAAAGTGAAATAATTCTCGTGAAACAGAGCCCTCAATTGAATTAAAAAGAACCCCCCCACACACACACAAAATCACTCACTCATGCAAACCAACAGTACCAACAATTAAAGAAAAAAAGGCCATATATTGAAGAAAACTGGGGCAGGGGGCTTACATGGGAGGGGCTGGAGGGAGGTAAGAGAAGGGGGTAAATGATGTAATTATTATAATTCCCAAGATTACCATAGAAAAAGGAAAATAACAAATGATTAGGATCAGACTAAGTCTAAGCTCGTCTTTTAAAGCTATATTTTATAAAATCTCAACATACTAAATGAAACATTTGTGCATGAGACTCAGATTTCAGATATGACCCACATATGAACAAAGACTACACCATTACGTACCTCAAAAACTACCTGTTCTCTGTAGTACACACAACCCATGACACAATCATTTCTCAGAGTGCCTGGAAGAGAGGTCCAGACCCTTTCCCAGACAGCATAGTATTTGCATGTGACCTGTGCACAGTTTAAGCCAGAGATCACTAACACAATGTGAATGCTGGGTTAAGAGCTTATATACCATATTATTTAGGCATTAATGACAAAAAAATCTGCATATATTCAATACTCCTCCAACAGGTCTCGCCATTTCTCTCTCCAAGGCTGCTTTAAACTCCCAATTCTCCTAGGATAGCCTCCCAAGCACTGGCATTACAGATCTGTGCTACCACAGTGTGCATGTCAGACAAAATGTATATACAGAATGTTTATGTTTGGTTATATATACGGCCAATTACATTTATTCTGATCTTTGATATTTATCTTTTATTCCTTTCTACAAGGAAACATTAGAATAGATAATACATATTTCATTTTTTAAAAACTATACATTAGCAGCCTATCTTTTAAAGAGAATGAACAGGTACACACTAGTGATGGGATCTTGTGCCATCTAGTGGTGATTAATTTCTTCTAAAGAACACACCCTTGGGGAAAAGTAATGAATGAAGATATTCTAAAGACACTGTCTCTCTCCTACTGGTTATCAAACTATTGAGACCACCCAAGAAATTCCAATTTCCCCAGGTATCTCATGATGGGAGAAAAAGGGCTGAAACAGTGCCAGCCAGAGGGGCAACTTGACCCCAAGACAGAAACTTAACCCAAGTCTGACAACTGCTCAGAGCACTCTCCAGGCCAGACTGGCGTCCAGATGACGATGGGAAGGAGCACAGTCAGTGCAGCATTGCTTGGCTAGGCACACTTCTTGCTCTGTTTTAACCTAACCCTCATGTCAGGACCTTGAAGCTGGATTTGGAGGGAGTGGAGACCACTTGCTCCTCTCCCAGTATGGCCATACTGAATAAAAATCTGTTTCTGTTCTTTGCCGCCGCCACCACCCACCCCACCAACCCCAGACAGGGCTTCTCCATGTAGCCTTGGATGTCCTGTAACTTTCTCTGTAGACCAGGCTAGCCTCAAACTCAGAGATCCACCTAATTCTGCCTCCCAAGTGCTGAGATTAAAAGTACGAGCCACCACACCTGGCTCTGTTCTTTACTCTTATTTCTTTCTTTAACTGGTCTATAGAGGATGAGCAGCCCTAGCTAAGTCTAGGCTTTGACTCTTAACAACTCTGGTAACAGTAATACGTGGCTGTAATAAAATCACTCAACTAAAGATGGTGGCAATAATGTATTTTACCATATAAAATAATGAGAGCAAAACTGAACATCAAAATGGGTAAAAGACTCCTGCCTTCTTCCTCCTCCTCTTCCTTCTTAGAGCCTGGATGTGGCCAGGTATGGTGGCTTACCGCTGTAATCTGAGTACTTGGGAAGATTTTTTTTGTTTTGTTTTGTTTTTCGAGACAGGGTTTCTCTGTGTAGTCCCGGCTGTCCTGGAACTCACTCTGTTAACCAGGCTGGCCTCGAACTCAGAAATCCACCTGCCTCTGCCTCCCAAGTGCTGGGATTAAAGGCGTGCGCCACCACCGCCTGGCACGTGGGAAGATTAATGCAAGTTCAAAGCCAACGTGAGCCTCAGAGTAATACCTTGTCTCAAAACACTAAAACCCAAATCATAACAAGAATAAACTGAAGAGTTGGGCAGAAACATAATCTGTCTCCACTCAGGTTTCTCAAGCCTCTTCCTTGACTTGTTATGGCTAAAGTTATGTTTTAAGTTTAAATTACTGTGCTTAGGAGATCTATAAAACAAAAATGTCTCTAACCTGTAAGCCCCACTTGCCCAAGAGCAGATAACATCCTGGGATGCTGGTGGCTGTTGTTCATGTAAGAGAAGAATCGTGTTTCTGCTTCTGTGAACAACCTTGGTTGTCCCAACTGTACAGGATGTGCTTGATCACACATAGGCAGGAGGTATGCAGGCAGGATATATGTTTGCCCTTGATTGAACAAAAGTGGTAAGAACATAGTCTTGTGGGTCTGGCCTTTATAAGCCCCTGTTTAATGTAACTCAGTGCCATACTATGGGAATCAAGTATCTATCATTCTGGCCAGTATTAAATAAAGCTAGCTTCAAATTTGGCTCAAAAATTGTGGTAGTCGTCTTATTCTTACTGGTAGGATTAACAAACTTTGTCTATGTGCTTTCCTTTCTGGTTTCTGTGAGACTCTTCTTAAGACTTTAAAGCTTGTCCTCATCCTGGAAAGGCATTTTTATCATTTACCCAAAAGTAGGTACTCTGGAAAATCAAGTTAGGGTACAAAGGTAAAGGCTAAGCTGGGTCTCCACTACTGGGAAGGCATCTGTACATGGCTCCCCTCCTACTCAGAGATGCCTGCAGGCCTTTGGGGTTAATATGCCTATACCCAACTTTCCTATTTACTTCTCCCTTCTAGGGCCCTGGAATAAGACACTTCACTGGCTCTTGGAATGGGTTTTGGTTTCCAGATTTCTGGAACACACAATAGCTCCCACTTAGGAAGGAATCAGGCAATTCAATGACATCCAGGGCCAATTCTTTAACTATAAAGAAGAATAGACATCACAAGTCTAAAAGATCCACAGTATATATACATACACACATACGTATATAAATATACATTCATAGTATATATATATAGCATATATATAGGGTTACGGTTAGGTATGTACATTAGGCAAACAGACCTCTGTTTTGCCTCATGGACACATTTTCTTAGCTTATCTACTTTCCAACAGTGAGTGTATATAGCATATATACATACTATACATTTATATGTATATGTACACACAGAAACACAGACACAGACAGACAGACAGACAGACACACACACACACACACAGAGGCCTGAGTGTTTACATGTATGTGTTAACACATGCATGCCTAGTTTCTGTGAAGGCCAGAAGAGGGCTCCTCTGGAACTGGAGTTACAGCCTCCATATGGGTGCTGAGAACTGAATCCAGGTCTTCTGCAAGAACAACAGGTGCTCTTAACCGCTGAGCCATCTCTCTAGTTCATCTTTGCTAGAGGAACTAGGCTGCCTTGTGATGTACCTGATGGAGAATAACCCAGACCAGAACTTCAAGGTTACGTCATTTCCCTATCAATACTGTAGTATTTCAGGGACCTAGTGGCCAAAGTGGTTCCTAAATAGCTATAGGCCAGGAAGATAAGCCTTACTGTAGTCAGTATATTCAGAATACCCCAGAGAAGAGACATAGGCAATCAGACCTTTGTTTTGCCTAATGGACACATTTTCTTAGCTCATCTGTTTTCCAACAGTGAGGAGCTGGTTCAGCAAGTAAACATGCTCTTCTCTTTGAAACTCTGAGGATCTGAGTTCAGATTCTCAGAACTCACAAAGGCGTATACACACGTGCACACACACATACACATGCATGCAACATAATCTTTCAAAAAAGAACCTCTAATGAGAAAGTTTTCCATGTACAGTTTAGTCAGAAAAGCCATTAAAAGATAGATTGTACACTGCTTCTTTTACAGGCTTCCGCTCCCATCTGCAATAAGCTTGGCCTGACAAACATAAAGCTCCTCACTGCGGTACGAGCAGACATACATTTAGAGGCTGTTGCACTAAAGAACAGCCACATTAGATACAGCCTTCACAACACAAAACACTATTTATTCTCTTTCCTCCAAGAGACCAACCAGCAATTCATGCTGTCAAATGGAGACAGGTACTGTAGTCGGTGAACACCATGGAATCTTTGTGCTGCCTCCGATTTAATATATATGATACAAGTTAACAGGAAATCTGTAATAAACAACATTCAAACTACTTAAATTTAAAAATGTACATTTCCTTATTTGGGCCACAGGTCAGAGCAAACGTAGAGATCAGACACCACCTATGGGAGCTGATTCTCTCCGTCCATCACATGCCCTCCAGAAACTGAGCTCAAGTTGGTAGATTTGGCAGCAAATGCTTTTACTCGCTGAGTCATCTAACCAGCCCCCAAACCAAAATACTAACAAGACCTCAACAGTGGTATTAGGAATGAACTGCCAAGACACAAACAAAGGGTATAAAGACAAAATAAGCAAGAAAGGGCTGGGCGTGGTGGCGCATGCCTTTAATCCCAGAACTTGGGATGCAGAGGCCAGCCTGTTCTACATAGAGAATTCAAAGACAGCCAGGGCTATATATTGAAACCCTGTCTTTTGAGGGGCGAGGATGAAGGAGGTGGACAAATAAATAGAGTAATTCTTATTCCAAGATGAAACAAAAAACAGTGAGCTGGGTCTCGGGATGGTGTGGCCATGCTCTTCACTAGCCCCTTCAGTGGTGTCCCTTGATGCCTCCCCCACCCCAGGAATCATTCAAGTGCAAATGATGAAACTCAAAGAGCAGATACTTTTACATTTGAGTAGTTCCCAAGTTTTAAATTGGGGAATTTACATAATGTCTTAAAGTACTTAGGGTCATTTTATCAGATAGAGAATACTGTGATAAGATAATATATAGAATGAGGCTGAATCTCCACTAACTTTATTTTCTAACTCAGATTTAAAGTAAGTCCCACTGCTTATTTTCTATAAAAATGTCAAATCATCTGTTGATAGATTACATATACTCTCCACAGGAAAGTAGTGTCAGATAGACAAGAATGACATCACTAGTCTGACGCTGTTGCATGAGCCTGTGCTGAGCCTTGCAGCTCTTTCAGCAGGTGGCAGCAGATGCATGTTCAGACAGGTCTGGAGCCAGAGGTGGCAGCCCCTGGCAATGTGACATGGTGCTGTACAGGTCATGACGAGGAATCTCATTTTGTAATTTTGACAAAATGGGCTTCAAGTACTAGGCTATAAATAGGGTCATAAAATTGCATGCTGATTTGGATCCTTTAAGGCAGATCAAATTATTGTTCAAACTGGCTTATGGGGCAGTCTTCGAATTCTCCCCCAGGAGGAAGAAAACTCAGTGTCTATGAGGAGATGCTAATAAACACAAGAATACTCAGCATGGGTGGTACCTCCTCCCAGACCGACAAAGGATACATGGGCAACATTTTGACCTTAGGGTGCTGACACGCCTAGTCTCTTCAAAATCATGTCAGTATTAGTCCATCTGCACCACTGCCTTCTAAGAAAGCATGGGCCTTAAAGAGGGGCATTACTGTAAGCCCACTTATACTTTGTGCGTATTTCCTCCTTATTATCCATCTATATTCCACACCCCCAAAACAAGCAAAACTCTACAACAAAAGGCCGACTTGTAAGACTTCAGAGTCAGGTAATGCTGTGAGCAAAGCAGCAGCAAGGTCAGGTGGTGAGGGCTGAGAGATGTGTACAACACCCACCCTATCAATATAATGTGGGCACAAAAATACTGCACGCCTCTTCCTAGCTCTGCACCAAGGCATCACACTGACGCTCATTAGAACATGGAGTTGCTAACCTGAGGAAGACCATGATAGAGGTGCATCCCAGTGAGGCTATTTAGATCCGCTGCTGCTGCTGCTGCTGTGCTTCTTCTGTCCCTTTTAAGGGCAGTGGGGCATTCTTATTACTTGCCTACCCCATCTCACACCAGCCATTTCTAGATATTCAAGAATGATAAACAATTCACACACCTCAGAGGGTACAAGTATTGATGATATCATACAAATGAGTGATTCCTTTGACATTGGTGACAAAGAAAAAAAAATGTTTTTCTACAGATTCTGCTTTCTTCCACATCCCAAAAGGCCCTTTTGCCCCTTCAGGCCTGTATAAAGCACTGTCTTTCCACCAGAGGACTGGAGAGGGGACAACTTGCTCTGACAACTTGTGTGTCTGTGCTGCTGACACACCACTCCTTAAAAACGTCCAAGCCTACACCCAAGGAGAGAGACCATGATGTAGCATGGAGTGCCAGACCGTGGTAGCAGGGCCTCTGCTAGCCATCCTCCCTCCCTCCTTTGCTGGGGATACATGGCTGTCACAGTGGTAGACGATCAAGGGAACAAGGGGGCTAGCCAGCAGCTCTGACACTGGGGCAGCACTAAAGAGAAAACACAACTGTGAGCACTTCTCCTCCTTCACCCAATTGTCCCCTAACCTCAGCACACTCGCTAAGGCTAAACTAAGGAGACACTAGAAAGGGAAGGGTTCCGCAGGAAGAGCTCTTTCAATCCACCTTTGCAAATGGAACAAATACTAATAGTACACTGTGTGCTTGGCTTCAAAGAGCAGCAGCAGAGGCCTTTCCTCATCCAAAGGCATGAATAGGATCTCAAACTGAACCCACATTCGCTCCAGGGGAGGAACAAGGTGCGTTCATTAGGGGACAAAAAACAAAAAAAACATTTCAAGTTCATCTTGGACTTTGGGTACGTAACCTGCCCTGCAGCATAAATGAGAATATATTAGTAATAGCCTGTCTTATAAGCAGCATGCCTTTCCACGGCCCTTAAAATGTACTCTGAAAAAACCCACTAAAGTAATCTCATAACAAGAAACAGGACTAGGAGTAGATTCCTGCGCTTCATCTGATCCTGTTTGTGCTTTCCACCCTGTTGGGAAAAAAATGAAGCAAGCTTTGGACACTGAGCCAGGGGTTGGGAGCAGGGGTTTAGCAGAAAGTGTGTCTCCGTCAGTCAAGTGAGAGCTAGCAACCTGCTTTCCAAGGAGCTTAGGATTAAGCCTGAGCTCTACTTAGCAAGCACAAGGAACGCTGTGAGGATAGTGTTTAGGAGCCACACTCATATTAATTCCCTGCTGGTACCCAGTGTCAGTCATTCACACTGCAGTCAAGAATGGCAGCTCCCCTGCTCTGCAGCCATGCTTATGATGGGTCTGAGCACGAGCCAAGATGGGTGTCACAGAAGAGAGAGAGTGTTGGTTTCTCTGCAGTACCTTCATCTCAAAAATTCATTTTTCAAAAAATTGGAAACAACTAAAGATATTTTCTCTGATTTCACATTGTTTTAAGTGTACTTTGTCAGAGCATTCCTTTGTTAACAGTGCTCGGAGTTTTGCTCTCTCCTAAACCTCTTTATTAAGGCTAGAAACCTTTAGACTTTACTCTGTCTGAGCCAAGGAATGCTGCAGAATGCACCACTTACCATTGTCACCATAGACACAGCTGCAGGTCTGGAAGATATAAGCAGAGGAGAATACGGGGGGCAAGGGCATTTATCAAGTAGAAACTGCCCCAAATTAAAGGCAGCTAAACCCTTTCACTCATTCCTTTGTCCTACAGAATTTGCCTGCTAGAAATGCCTCAGAACCCAGCTCCATCCCAGCTAACAGACTATTCATGTTCAACCATCGCCATGAGCCTAGGAGCCTCACTTGCAGGAGAGACCTTATTTTTAAGTGTGTGTTTATTATAAAGGACAAGTTGGTAAGTGTACATCATCTTCAACACAAACCCAGGAAGATTCTCAGCACAGCTCAGGAGTCATTTCTGGGACAGCTGAAAACAGACGTGTCTGTGAGTCAGGTTGCTCCAGCACAGACAGACTGACTATGCTGACTCTCCATCTGCCAGACAGCTAATGAAGACCTCCCCCCCACACACACACACACACAAGAGAGGAAGTAGATGCAGACAGCATGTAGGTCAGGAATACAGTGCTGTAGATGTAAGACATCACTTTCTTATGCCTGACCTTGAGAAAGTTATTTACGGTAATAAATATTGCTTTACTTAACCCAGATAAGCCGATTGTGCCAGATAAACTTCATAGTTGGCTCCAAAAATCCCAAGCCTGTAAGAGACAGGAATGTGAGAAAGCAGCGTCGCCATCACTGCCCTGACCACATCTCATCTGCAGAACACTCTATACCCAGAGTCACAAAAGAAATACTGCAAGCTTCGTTTTGAAAGCACTGGCATTATTTCATATATATATATAATAACAAAAGCCCGTGAAGAACCAGAATGAGACAAAGAATATATTTTTACAGGAATACTACTTCACCTTGCCATTAAGAATACTATTCTGCATTTTCTAAAAATTTATCTATATAACAAGTTTCTACACCAAAGAACACACATTCCAAAGTATTACTACAATCTCATATGAGTGCTAATGACTCTTTTAGGAAAATCTGAAAACTTCTATCTCCTACTGATAACAAGTAACTAAACTGCTGGTGGCATTCCTAAGAATGTCTTCAGACTGTTTTAAAAAATAACTGCAGTCTGGCTCTCCTCATGGTGCCCCTGGTGACGCCATTTTACTCCTTCCTCGCTGCCATCTTAGAGCCACTGCATGTTTCCTAGCAGGCTGGCTGGCATGTCTGCTTGTCTACTCTGTACTGCCAGTGCAGTCAAAGGTGGGGTAGGAATATATTTTCTGTCACGGAAAGAACCAACCCGATTCTTTACTCTCAAAAGGCTAAAATTTTATGTGAAAATGGAAAAGCTTCCAAACTGTAGAAACTCAAGAATACTCTACAAGTATCAGGGAGAGTCTCTTCTAGCAGGCAAAGGAGTAGACCAGGCCAGAAGCAAAGAAAACACAAAGCACTAGACCTTTGCTACCTCCCAGCTGATCTAAAAAGGTACTTGGCACAGAGCTTTTTTACACAGCCAGTAACAGGGAGGAGGGGAGAACCCACAGAATCTTCTCACAAATCGTACTCAAAGATTTTCAAAGGAAGGCTTTGTGAAGCTCCTGAAACCATCCACCCCATATTGTATGTATGGTTGCGGTTCTAATTCACTGCCTGAAGACACTTTCATTTCAAGGTGTAAGCCTTGTGGAAATCAAAGGGAAAGCTACCCTTTCCTTTCTAGCACAGATATGAACAATTACTGCATTCAAATGCAGAGTCTCCGGGGGTGGGGGGGAGGAACAAACCCACCACTGAAGGCCAGGCTTCCGTGTGAGAAGTTCTATCAGCACTGAGGATTTACAGAATCTCTCTAGGACCCAGGTCAGGGTTTGTACAGCTGACTCAGCTATGTCAATGTGAAGTTTCTGTGGAGAAAACTGCTCTTTCCTAAGCGCCCAACATGTGTTGAGCAGAGACAGTGCTTACTGACAGGATGAACAGTAACCCCAACAACCTACAGGAGGCGGCTTTCTAAACCTGCTACGAGTCAAAAGAATTCTGCGAGCCCAATTCTGTGAAGGCTGAACTGAAGCAGCCACTCAGTCTGGTGAGCCGGCTCTCGAAGCACAGCTTACTGCCAAACTTAACATTCTTCAGGGTTAAAAAGATAAAAATTCTTCAGCCTTTAAAAAATAAACATACAAGTCAAAGTTAAAATCCACACGTTTTCCTTCAGCAACAGCAGCACAGAACATAGATCTGAATCAAGTCAAGTCCAACTACATTTAAGAATCCAGGTTCACAAGCTTACAGTTACAAAAATGAGTCTTATATGAGCAGCTTTGAGTTCATAAGTATTAACTAAGCAAAGGCACGAAAAATGGCCCCCATAAGTGAGAAAGAAAACTCAAGTTATTACTTTTTTACAACAAAATCTTCTTTTGTTAAAAACAATTTTTTCTTATGCCTTTCAATCACATACTTATAGGTCATCAACATAAAAGCCTTTTTTTTTTTTAAATAAAAGCAATAAAAAGCTCTAAAATTCAACAATCCTTTTCAGAATAAAAGACATTCTTCTTAAAGACAATAAAAGAACCTAAACTCTGAAAGTTAATACTCTTAGGCTTCCTTTTGTTCCCTCAGAAATCATTTCCATCTTTGACTAGTGATAAATTCATATTTATCATTATTAATGAATAATTAATTAAGGTCATTTGCTAAAATCACTCATGAATCTCATATTTTAAGAATATACCTGAGTTTTGACATAGAACTTAGAAAAAACAATCCAAGGATCTCTGCTACACATTCCATACTGGCAATATTAGCTTAAAGTCTATTTTGCCCATTCACCCAAAGACACATTTTCAACCTTTATCGCTACATGAGAAATACTTACTGTAGACAAAAGGATTCCATTTTCTTTTTGAAAATATTCTCCCCACCCCTAAAGAAGTCCTCTACACAGTATGAAAATCAGTGCTCTCCAGCAACAGAGCTCCTGTGCCATTGCACTAATGTAAGTATGTAAGTGGATGGACCTGCAGTTGCCTTCAGAAGCCTGTTCACCTCGCCCATGATACAGCTAATTGTTAAAAATGGTGGATGAGACGTTTTCCATACATTACATTAAGGAGCTCTGATGAAGGCACTGGCATCCACCCACTTCAAACAAAGGGAAATAATGTGCAACTGTACAAGAAGGCATGGATAACTGAGTCATCTCCCTGCACACAGGGTCAGTGTTAGAGTTTCCTCCATCTTCTACAAAATGCAAAGCACAGCCATTGTCTCATTGCAGAAATCAATGCTATGCAGTGTTGCATCAGGTCAGAGTTTTAAAGGAATCTTAGGCAAGAGTAAGTCCAGACTCTCACTCCCCACCCCCAACACTGAGAGAAGCCAAATTCTCACAGTTCCCCTCCCTTTCTGAACAGGTCTCCCCCATGCCCCACTTGACAGCTTCCTATTGTTAGTAAAAGAAAAAGTCCCACCTCTGAAGGGGCCAAAGCCCTCAACCAGGTGAGCAATTTCCAAGTCTCAGCTTCAAAGAGAGCTCCAGACCCCACAGGACCCACAACAGAAACACATTCTTGAGAATAAAAGATATAGGTATGCTTTTCTATTTTACTGTTTTTTAAGGCACGACAATGAACTGACTTAATGTTGAACTAAAACCAATTATTTCTGATATTAATCAAGCTACTAAGCATTATAGAAAACATAATTATCTTGTTATTCTCCAAATACTATTTATATGACTTAGGAAGTTTTTATTTTACTTATAAAAAAATCACAAAAACCTGAAATATGTGTACAATATATGTAAAAGATCTATACATTTCTCAGTTGGAATTTAAAAAATTAAAAATACTTTCTTAATTTAAATTGCCAATAACTGATAACTATTAAGAATTTGTTAGCTACTAATATTTAAATTTTCTCATTGAAAATCTTATACTAAATCATTCCCTGTGAGACAGTTCCAATCTCTAACAGTAATTTTTTTCTTACACAGGAAACCCAACTTAAGGGATTCTATGAACATACATACACATACATACACACATACACACACACACACACACCCCTAAATTCTAAAGAAGGAACTGGTTTTATCGAAAAAAGAAATTCTAACTTCATATTTCACATCATACAAAAATTGTGTAGTTCACCTAGCTCTTTTTTTTAAAAAAAAAAAAAATCTTGAAGTCACACTATTTGCTACTTAAAGGTGAAATCCAAAAAAATAAAAATAAAAATAAACCAATTCTTTAAATCTTCAGGCAGATCCTTGCCCCAATTTTTTTTTGTTTTTAAGCAAAACATTAAAATGGTAAGGCACAAATCTGTGTGATTCAAGAATTGAATACTTTTTTACCAAATAGTTAAGCACTACCAAATTTACCTCAAAATTCCACACAAACCAAGACCTTACCTTTCAAAGATACTGCAGTGTCTGTCACTCGAACACTAGGGCGCATTTATCTTAATTTCTTTATGAGAAAAGAAATCCTACCTGACGCTCTCAAAAAATGCAAGGAGTTGCAGGCGGCGATCTGTCAGTCACTAGAGCTCTCCCTGCCCTTCTAGTGGGCGAGTGCTGCCGGCTCCAGTGCTCAAGGCTTCCCACCCTAAACTGCCTGGATTGAAAAGTCTGATGGGAGGAGGAAGACAGTGAGAGGAGAGAGAGAGAGAGAGAGAGAGAGAGAGAGAGAGAGAGAGAGAGAGAGGAAAGAAAAAAGGGGGAAAAAATCCAAGCTCTCTGCAAGTGCTAACATGACTAAAGCACTGGAGTCCAATTAGACAATGAGACTGTCCTCTTACATCCTCTTACATTGGGTGCACGGCAGCCCCTGCACAGACACTGCCGTCAGAAGTGCTGCACACAAAATCAGAAAAGTCAGCTATCAGCTTGTAAGCACAAACTGATGGGAGTAACAGTTTATAGGTTACAGAAGGGTATTTTATTGTTAACGGACTGTACCAAGTTAAGACTAAAGAGGGGGAGAGACAACATGTAGGCAAGGAATGCCAGGATACTTTTTCCTTCAACCCAAGCCACTCCAATTCCTCTGATGTGAATTTCTGATGATTTCCGACATCTTGCATGGCTAATAATCACTTCTCTGTCATGTTCGGTTAAAGTGGGAAATGCATTTGCTGCATTGTGAGGCAGTGCTGTGGACACAGATTGCTACACCAGTTGTGCAAAGCTGGTCCCTTAACTGAGCAGCAGAAATTTGCACATGTCATGATGCTAAAATAAATGGTAGTTAAAAGACTTTATACAGCAGCAGGCAGATTCTGCTATTTTAGTCTACAGAATATGTAGCTCCAACGTGCAGGATTCTCTCAGACACCATGCCCTTGTCAACTGCACTGCCCTTCAGAGAGAGCAGTAAATTCACCATCTTAAATGCTTGGTCTCTTAGTAGTTAAAAGATTTTGATACTAAATAACTACTCGGGTTAATTATATCTTTGAACAGAACAGAGGTTATTTGCATTTCAGGAATATACAGCCAATGAAACTGTCAGTGACACGGGAAAATGCAGGCCTTTTATTAACACATGCTCAGCTCAACTGTCACTTCTTAGTACAACATTTCAGGGAAAACATATGATGTATATGTAATGAATGTTCCCATTCTGCTGCAACAATTTTTGAGGTGCTTGTCAGAAAGGGGTACTTTTTTTCTCCATATGTTTAACATATATTCTGGAAATTAAAGATCAAGATACTAATGCTTTTCATTGTAACAGAAGAAAACTCAATTCAGCAAATAAATGTATAATTACAAGAATGTTTTTATAAAATAGCAAAGATGAAACCGCACCAAGATGGTTAGTCAGATCAGTTAATGAGAGAGCACACACTAGAAAGAAAAACCAAAAGACCATTCCCTCTTCATCAGAGAACCTGCGAGTGTAATCTGTTGGCTGCAAACCCACACCTACACTTACAGAACCTGAGTGATATAGGATACATGCCAATTTCACAATGTACTTTTACATAAATATTAATTTGGCCACTTAGGATCCAGAGTTTGGGTACTTAAGGTTGTTTATTCATCATTTGTATTTTAGAAACAGAGAACCAAGTCATAGACTTAAGTGCAAAAAAAAACCTATGAATATAATTCATATATTTCTTACATCAAAACTTCTGTCAATTAAATATCCAGAATTGAGATGAGCTGGGCAGTGGTGGCGCACGCCTTTAATCCCAGCACTTTGGGAGGCAGAGGCAGGCGGATTTCTGAGTTCGAGGCCAGCCTGGTCTACAGAGTGAGTTCCAGGACAGCCAGGGCTACACAGAGAAAAAATGTCTCGAAAAGCCAAAAAAAAAAAAAAACAGAAAACAAAAAAAAAACAAAACCAGAATTGAGACGATTCTGCCTTTTCTACCTCATAAAAACAAATCAAAGCCCTCAACAAAAGGAATGAACACAGGAACACACTACAACTGGTATCAGAACACGAAGTCAAACAAGAAAAGAACTTTGATACTGCCACAGAAAGAAACCCAGGAATGCCGGTCTTTGACTGTGACAGCAGCAAATACCTAACTCAAGTGTATGTTGCTAACAAGAGCTATAAAGCTGAAAAGCTTTCTGATTTTTTGATGCTAACTTAAAATTAACTGTACCAACAGTGCTATTCAGTGCCATAGCAGATGTCACAGTAGTTGTTACTGACATTCAACAAATCAAGTTTTTGTTCCAGACCCAAAACAAGGTAGCACCAACAGATCAGAACTGTACAAGGAGGAAGACAGGAGCATGTGCTGGAGGTGGCTTTGAAATTAACCACGCTCAGCTTAGGCTCCAATTACTGAACAAAAGACAATCAATCCTGGGGAACTTCTCTCTGAACCAGGAAAAAAAGCAAACTCATTTGTCTTTTATCAAATAAATACTGTATTGAGCAGAGCAAACATGCAGCAATAAGGGCTCTGTCTGGAAATGGAAGGGGCAAGAAAAAAGATCCCAAATATCCAAGTGTGGTAAAAAGTCAAAATTCCCCACTGATACAGAATCTGATGGTCACATGGGGAAGTGAGAAGACACAGTTCATTTACTTAAAAGCAAAATCTCACTGCACTGAGTCTGTAAGGCCTTTTTACTCTTTACTAATCCCCACCCCCCAAAATTAAGAGGATATTTCTTTGTATCAAAACAAATTCTAAACCAGGTCAGAGCCTTTTCCCTTCAATCCATGAAAAATTTTAAGGAAACCAGGCAGGAAGCTCGGCTCAGGACTGCAGAACACTTTGGCAGAAAAGGCCCCCAAGGCAGAGTAGACAGAGGTGTAGCTAATTTGCCTTCAGACTAAATGCCTGAATGTGGAGATCAGAAAAACACTGGGAAGGTGCCACTTACAAAAAAAGAAGGATCTCTACGTGTGTCACTAGTCAAACACAAACCAACCCATTTTTTGAGATTTATTTTATGTATGGGAACACTGTTGCTGTCTTCAGACACACCAGAAAAGGCCATCAGATGCCATTACAGATGGTTGTGAGCCACGATGTGGTTGCTGGGAATTGAAGTCAGGACCTCTAGAAGAGCAGTCAGTTGCTGAGCCATCTCTCCAGCCCCCAACCCACTCTTAAATGTCTAAGAGGTCATCCATTTTTAAATTTAGTCCTAGACACTAAAAATAAGCAAAACCGAGAATGTTGATTCATACTTACGATCCCAGCACTCAAAGCCAGTTTAAGCTACATAGCAACCTTATCTTAGGGGTGGGGGAGATGACTCCGTGGTTAAGAGCCTTCCCTTAATGCGCTTCCAGAATACCCACATCAGGCAGCTCACCAGTCTGTAACTCCACCCCAAGTGATCTGACACACTCTCACCGTCATGGGCACCTGCATTCATGTGATGAACACAAAGCTATGCAGGCACACAACATGCATACATTTAAAAATCAATAAATCTTTTTAAAAAGACTATCTCAAGCAAGTAAATGAAGAAAGGGGGAAACATATTATTAAGAATATGTCAATAACTGTTAACATTAGATAATATAAATGATGACTGTAGAACAGAAAGGAAAGCCACTGAAATTCCATAGTTCATACAGAGTATAAGCATCGTCAGATAAAATCATACTCATGTACCAAGTGAAGTAGTTCTACAAGCACGATGACCAAAACTGGGTGGACTCAGGCTCACCGGGCTGCTGGGGAGATCAAGCAGTATTGCTAGTGGGTACATCCTATTTTGATTTTTATGGCAGGTCTCCTCATCATGTAGCCTAAGCCGACCATAAGCACTGTCTTCCTGCCTCAAGTTTCTGGGTAGCTGAGATTACAATAGGGTAACCTTCCTTTATTTCTTCTTTGTATTTACCTGCTCTCAGACTTACAGCACCTGCTGCTGACATTCCACGGCCTGGCAGGCACTTCATCTATAACACTTTACGCATCATGCATGAACACATGTACAGGCCAAAAGAATCACTTAGCACATCACTTGAGTTCCCCTTCCTGGCTTTGGTATGACTCTATTATCCTCCTCTCTAACTTTCTGCAAGCTGAACCCATTTTATCTCTCAAAGTCCATTCAGGTCCCAATTACTCCACAGTCTTCTCCAGCCTTCCCAGAACTCGTGTTGCCTCTTCCACTTCAAACTCCCAGGGCATTCAGAATTTCATAGCACTCCCATTCAGCTGGTAGCTGATCCTGTTGTAGGACCATTAAAGTCCTGACTCTCTAGATGGAAGACAGGAAGGTGGCTCTGGAAGGCAGTGCCTAGAACTTAAATTTATTCTAATTATCTTTGGTGGCTACCATATGGTGTTATAGTACTCAACAAAACCACTCCTGTACACTATGTCTCACCTAAGTAGAAGATGCAGATGATTGTTGAAAAGGAAAGCAAATATTATTGACTGTTGTTGGCTCTTTCAAAATTCTTCAGCTTCCTGAGACAATTCTCAGCCCTGGGTGATGAGGCAGATGCTGAGATGGTTCTCAGCCAACATGCAGAAAGGCACCAAACAAACTCTTCCTGTGACTAAGCATCATTCCCAGCAGAATTCAGTTCCCAGAGTCAGCAACCCTCACAGAGCCAGGAAGGTTTGGGAGAAATGAAAAGGCTCTCAATCAACAACAGTGGTAAAGCAATCACAGTTCCTCTGCCTTTACAGATCTGCTGAAAACCAACAAGGAGTCCACAGTCATGGCACACATTTTATCCAGAACACTGCATGAGGAACACCTCTAGATCGAAGCAGTTGGTTTAAAAGACAACTTGTTTATGTCTTTACCTTGTAGTAAAACAAGTCAAGGTTCATTGTATCTTGTTTGTATTCAGCCATTTGGACCAGGGGCCAAAACACATGAAAAGAAAACACAAACACACCTTGCCTGGAGAAGGGGGTCCTCCTGCCACCTGGAAGCAAGGTTCTTCCTGTCTTCTTCTGTAGCAATTATATACCACAGTGGGATGGGGTGTTAAGAGTGAGCTATGGTATGGTATATGATGTGATACATAATACAATAAGATAAAATATATTCACATACTAGGTGGAAGGAATTTGAGCTATTCCCTGGTAAAGGCAGTAACCAATGTGCTTAAAACAGGATGAGGAAATATCCTCTACAAATACTCCTTCAGATAATCCACTGCAGTTTGTGACAGACTCACTGCATAGTCCAAACTGGCCTCAAACTGGTGATCCTCCTGCCTCTGCCTCTTAGGTGCTGGGATTGTAGGCATTACTGAAGCTCCAAGGAGCTTCCTGATTTTGAGAAATGCAAACTGAGAACTCTGCTTGTCGTCCATCTGTCTTGTTCTCTTTCTGTCTACTGCCTCTGTCTCTCTCTGCGCTAACACTAACAGACTTCAGGACTGTGAGAGATGGAACAAGCCAGGCAGTGGAGCCACACAACTTTAATCACAGCACAGCACTTGGAAGGGGAGGCAGGTGGATGGGCCTCTCAGTTTGAGGTCAGTCTGGTCTACAGAGGAAATTCTAGAACAGCCAAAGGGTATACAAAGAAACCCTATCTTGAAAAAACAAAAATAAAACAATACATACAAAAAAAAAACCCTCAAAAACAAACAAAAAGGATGTGTGTGGAACAATAAAAGGTAATGAAATAATAAAATTATATTAAGACTCATGAAATAGATAGCTATAAAATTTTTGCGAATACTCATTTCCTTTGTGGAACACATTACGGAAATGAAGTGCAGAAAAACTAATGACAGTTCTAGCCAGGGTCCTGCAGTCACCCGCCTGGGTCTGACTTCAGCCCAAGGCTTCTCTTTGCTGAGCTCACTGTCCAGGAACAGGGTACTGAGAGAAACTACTAGGCTCATGCCTAAGCCCCAGGTTTGTTTCAGGGAATATGACATTACCACATGGGGGATAATAGTGATTTCAAAAGACCAGCCTCTAGCTTTCTAATTCTTGTTACCAATGTACTTTACACAACAGATGTGTTTCTTGCCAGGTTGACTGCAAACAGAATCCTCTTAAAATCCATTTCAAATTTAGTAGGGAAGCTGTTATGTGAACAAATACCAAAATGTGTCCTTATAAATCCACATATTCAGAGTGTGGATTTGCTTATGAATGTAGGGCAGAGCATGTTACTTAGAGGGAAGATGGATCTTAATTTCCACATAAGCTTTTTGCTCCACATATTTTTTATTTATTATTTCTACTTTTTGGTTACTAGTTAAAAACAAAGGACTATTTGGCAGAGCATGGTGGCACACACCTTTAGTCCCAGCCCTTGGGAGGCTGTGGGTAAAAGCACTTGATGCCAAGACATGAGTTCCATCCCCAGAATCCAAAGTAGAAAGAGAAAATGCTGCAAGCTGTCTTGTGACCTCCACATGTGCACTGTGACACATATATGCACAGAGACAGAGAAAAAGAGAGAGAGAGAGAGAGAGAGAGAGAGAGAGAGAGAGATATTATAAAACTTATGTCATTCCTAAAGCCTTTGGAATGGACCAAGATATGATAAAATTATGTTCAAGAATGTAAGTCTTAAGAAAATAACCAGAAACTGAGCCTGGTGGCATGTGCCTTTGATCCCAGATCTTGGAAGACAGAGGCAGGTGCATCTCTGAGTTCTAGGCCAGCCAGGGCTGCACGGAGAAACTTTGTCTCAAAACAGAAAAAAAAGGGGGGGGAGGGAGGAGGAAGAGGAGGAGGAAGAGGAGGAAAAGAAAGAAAGAAAGAAAGAAAGAAAGAAAGAAAGAAAGAGAGAAAGAGAGAAAGAGAGGGAGAGAGGGAGGGAGGGAGGGATGGAGGAAGGAAGGAAGGAAGGAAGGAAGGAAGGAAGGAAGGAAGGAAGGAAGGAAGGAAGACAAAAGAAGGAAAAGACCAGAATAAAAACTGCTGCTGGGAAGAACAACAGCTCTAGATAAAGGATGGAAGAAGCACCCTGGCCTGTTCTCATTTAGTACTGTAGGGTGACCTATCTAGTCCAAGAAGCTTGCTTATGCCACCTTATAAAATACTGACAGGTTCTCATCTCTAAATTAGGGACACGAATCTACAATTCTAAACCTTTTTAAAAATATGCTGATTTGGAAGCTGTTTTCCCCACACCATTCTCTCCATCAGCTTAAAACCATGACAAGTAGTTTTAGAAACAGGCGTCTTTTTATCAACATGCTTCTTCACACCAGTCCACAACCAAGAAAACCAAATATCTCCAGGTGTCACCTCACACCTCTTTCGAGTTATTGGGCATTTCAAATAGCCAAATCCTGTTACAGAGTCTAGGACAATGAAAATGTAACAAGCGTGGGGACTTCCCATCCACTTCACAGGACGCATGCTTCAGTAAGTCTCTGGGTGGGAAAGGGTAGAAGGCTCTTAGCTGAAAGTTCTTAAGTGTCTATGTAACTGTGAACACCACACTGTATACTCACAGTCTCTCAGACTGAAGTACTCCTTGGCAAATTATTAAAATTTAATCTGTTTAAATATCTCATTAAAGGTACCCACATATGATCTCTGAAATTAAGTGAAAGAGATGTCTCCTGAAACACATGCTGAAGTTGGAGCCCCAAAGCAAATGTGGTCTAGGTAACTACATACAAGTCATTTGCTCTGTGCCTCAGTTCCCTTGTCTGTAAAGTGGTATCTTCCCACCACCCCCAGACCTATATGAAAGACAATACATATACCTTCAAATGCTACAGGATTTGAAACTTCATGAAGCCTCACTACAGGATTATTCTTCAAAGTAAAGAGAAGTCAATTAAAACGATTTCTAAACCATAGATTGCATATTCTAATACATTTTTCAAAACTGCAGTCTGACTTCGACATTTCCAGACTCTGCTCCTCTGCTTGCTCTCCTGGCATCTGTTGTCAGTATCAGCTAAGGAAATGTAAAACCTAATGACATTAACGGTAAACCCAAGATCTCCAGCGCTCACTGAATTGAGGTGGGGGTGGAAAGGCAAACAGAATGAGAAAAGGAGGCTGGGAAAAAGGCAGAGAGGAGCAAGTTAATGAATAAAAACAAGTCCATCTTTCATCTCTTCTGGCTCCTACTGATGGCAGACGGTGTATTTAATCTGCTGAGAGACCATATTTAAGGCTTCCTTTTGGCACAGTCCACCCATGAATTATTAATGCTTGCAGAAGCAATAGCACATCCGCTCACAGCATCAGAGAGGACAATAATGATGAACCAAACTGGGATTATTAGGCCCACACCCTTTTTCTATGTCTCCCCTCCCTTCCATTTCCCTTTATAGGACTGTTTTTAGGTCGTATATTTTGAGCTAAGCTTCAATTTATATTAAATATTCCCCTAACAAAAAAATCATAATTGATAATCTTAAGTCATAACAGCATAGTTTCTTAACCACTGTGTCCTTGATGATGCACAACTAAAAACAAGGACGGTTCTAACAAGGAGTAGGTGGCTGCAACTATCATCTCAACACTTGGGTGTGGAGGTAGGAAGACCAATAGTTGGCAACAGTAACTTTGAGACCTGTTTGGGCTACTTGGGGCCCTGTCTCAAAAAACAAAACAAAACAAACAACCCAACCACACAACAGTAACAACAACCGAAAAAAACCAAAAAAGCAACCAAACAGAACCCACCACAAATGATTATCTTTTGTGGACTCAAGAACTTTTAAAGATAAACAGCTTTATGGGTTGGTGTTAAAAATTGAGTAGAAAAATCTTTTCTGGGGTTATTCACAGGTAGACTAAACCCAAAAGGCAGAAGAACATCTAAAAATGAGGGGGTTAGTTGCACTAGACTTCTGTGTTCACACAAACCAGTTGGTTCAAACAAGAACACATGAGCAGGCCTCATCCCAGGCTAATCACTCTGAAGGCTGGGCATGCCTGTTTCTAAGAAGTCCTAAAGTGATGTAAATGCTACTGTTCTGGGTACCACACTTTAACCACTAACCAACCAAAAGCCTGCTCCTAGTTGCCAAATATGCACAGGGCAGCAGAGTCACACAGAAGGGAATTAAAGCCAACATCATGTAGAAAGCTAATACAAAAGACAGAGTTGAACCACATGGCCCAGCCCTTCCAGTCTATAATATATCCAGTGTTCTAGTAACCTCCTCCAGAAAATCAGAAGACACGGGAATATGCAAAGTTAAGAACTGGGGTGCATGAAGCCAAAGGGAGATTAACTGACAACTTTGTTCCCGAAGTGTGAGGGGAGCAGTCTTGTCTCCTCTGCTCCTCCCCAGTCTTTCTTCTACTTTGTGGTCTGCCTTTCCGTGTAATTAGTTCATCCCTTAAAATGAACAGTTCTAACAGTGTCACTCCAAATCTCTATCTGAGACAGAAAACTCTTATACATCTTCAACATGAGCTGAGTTAGACACTAAAAGTCAAGACTAGAAAATTAGCAGAGGATTTAGGCAGGAGTCAAGAAAGAAAGTAGAGAAATACATACAGGATACTTATTAAAAGAACAGAACATGCCTGTAATCTCAGCACGTTGGGAGGCTATGACAATAGGATCCTGGGTCCAAGGCCAGCTTAACTGTATAGTAATACCCTATCTTAGAAAACAACAGGCAACGTGAAAAGAATAAAATATAGTTAAGTGCTGGCTAAGCTAAATTCCAACTTTTAAAATAACGATGCAAATGCAAAATAAAATAAAAACTACTACTGGGAGAGCAGACATGGCAATAGGCAAACAAAACGGTCCAGGTGAGGACAACAAGGTCAGAACTCCAAGGGGCACTTGCCACCAGTTCCACAGGCCAGCTCATTCCAACCCCTGATGTGCCAGTCAGCTGTGGCAGGTGCACACTGCGGGACTAAGGAAGCCCTGGGAACAGCAGACCTTTCTCAGCAGATACTCAGAAGAAAGAACTAACCATATTCAGTGTTCTCCTCCTCACTTTCGCCCCAGGCACTCTGAGAGTCTGGTCTGGTACATTTCCATTAGCAGTGGCAGCATCTGTTGACAGCCTGTCTGAAAATTCTGAGGCAAGGAGAAAAGGTAGGGAGAAGGATACAAAGGACAGATGGGAGGAAGAAAAGGATCGAGTATAAAATGAAGGGGGAAAGGCAAAAACAAAATACTTTCTTCTCATCTGCTCTGAACCCTGACACTCTGGTCCACCTAAAGTTCCAAGCTTATTCTTGTATGCCACTTTGCATTTTAGTGTCTTAGGGTTTCTACCGGTGCAATGAAGGGGGAAGAAACGGTCACTGGCTTCTATGTCCACAACACTGCCCATCATCAAAGAAGTCAGAGCAGGAACTCAACCAGGGCAGGAACCTGGAGGCAAGAGTTGATGTAGAGGCCATGGAGGGGTGCTGCTTACTGGCTTGCCCCCTATGGTTTGCTTAGCCTGTTTTCTTAATAGAGCCCAGGACAACTAGCACAGGGATAGCACCACCCACAATGGGCAGGGCCTTCCCCATCAATCACTAAGAAAATGCCTTTCAACTGGATCTTCTGGAGGCATTTTCTCAATTGAGGTTCCCTCCTTTCAGCTAACTCTAGTTTATGCGTAGGTTGATGTAAGACTAGCCAGCACACTTGGCATCAAGGACTGATTCATGTAGTCTAAATGTAGCTGATGGGCTCTAGTGTGACAAATGTCAAAACATGTCAAGCCCTTCACACAGCAATGAGCTGTGTCAGCAGCAACAACAAACACCAGTGTGTTTGTTCCAAAGTATTCCTTAGGAAGAAAAAGCGAGGCTCACCATTATTCACTGTAAAGCCGTGGAGCCTTAAGTACAAGTTACTTTTCTAAGTAGTACCTTACACATCCTTATAAACCAGATGGTTGACCCCAAATCTTTTGCATAGAAAAAAATAAATAGAAATATAACTTCAAATAAAATAGACAAGATATCCAAGAAGAAACATATAATGAAACAACATTTTAAAAGCCACCAATAAAAAAACTAGTATAGCATGCTGAGAAACACTTGTAAGCTCAGCGTTCAGGAGGCCAAAGCAGGAGGCTTGTGAGATAAGGCTAGTCTCAGCTAGAAAGAAAGACTCTGCCTCACAACATCAACAAGTAACAACAAAAATCAAAAACCAAAACAACAACAACCCCCCCCATACACAAAAACCCAAAACCAAGCACACACATGCGACATGTGCAAACAAACATACAACAAAACTAACTCAGTCATGGTGGCCCACGCTTGTAATTCCAGCATTTGAAAAGTAGACATGGGAGGAACAACAGTATAAGGTTATCCTCAGCTACCTAGATAAATTGAAGGCCAGCCTGGACTACATGGGACCATCTTTTAAGAACAAAACAACCAAGCCTGCCAAATAGCAGAAAGAACAAGCTCAGTGTCTGATGAAAACAACGGCATGGAGGTCACCGTAGGTTCAAACCTCACGTCTTACAGTAGCTACTCTCTTCTGTTGTCAATTCCTTCCACTTCTGTCTTAGTTTCTTCTGCTGTTGCTATGACAAAAAGAACTTAGGGAAGAAAGCGTTTGTTTTAGCTCAGAGTTTAAGGTAGGCGTGGTGGTTTTGAGGGAGAATGGTTCTATAGGGAGAGGCACTATTTGAAAGGATTAGGAAGTGTGGTCTGGTTGGAAAAAGTGTGTGGGAGTGGCCCTTGAGGTTTCAAAAAGCCTGTTCCAAGACCAGAGTTTCACTCTCGTCCTGCTGCCTGCAGATCCAGATGTAGAACTCTCAGGTATCTCTCCAGCGCCATGCCTGCCTGAGCACCACCTTGCTCCCCACAATGATGATAATGGACTAACCTCTGAACCTGTAAGCCAGCTCCAATTAAATGTTTTTCTTTCTAAGAGTTGTCATGATCGTGGTGTCTCCTCACAGCAAAAGAACACTGACTAAGACAGTATAGTTCATCACAGAGAAGACAAGGGAACAGGAGCTTGAAATAGCTAATACTATTTCATCACAGTCAGAAGGCAGAGAGGAGCGAATGTGTGCACATGGAAATGTTCCTGCCCACAACTAAGATAGGTCTTCTCACATCCATTAACACGATCGTGGTAATAGCCATAGGCACGCCCAGAGGCCCTTTTCCCAGGTATCTCTAGATCCTGTCAAGCTGACAATATTAACCATCATAATTTCTAAATAAAGGTGAGGCCAACATCATTGGATCAGCAAGTACTACGGTGAGGAATACTTGAATAATGAGCAAAGCCCACTGAAAAAGAATTACACAAATAGCAGTATTCTGATATACCACTAACGGTTCACAGAACACTCTTGACTGGTTTCTGCTCCCCAAATCTTCCAAACTAGAGCAAAGGCACAAATTTTCAGAATAGCAAGAGTTCCAAATAAGATTAATAAGATGATTCAATGATTGTTCATGAAATCTATGTGTCCCTTTTCAATAATGGAATGCTTCTCAATTACAGAATAAAATAAAACACCACATACTGTTTTATAGGCACCTAACAGTTCTGAGTAATAACAGCCATTCTAGGACATCTCTAATGTATGCTTGATGTAATAATTCCTCCCCTTTCTTAAAAAGATGCCATGCATTTTCTCTTTCCTGGGTCTCCTTTTTTTAAAGACCGGGTCTCAAATAGCCCTATATGGCTCAACTTCAATAAGCAGAAGAGGACAGTCTTGAAGTTCTGATCCTCCTCTTGAGCATCCACCTCTTGAGTGCTGGGATTATAGGTGTGCACTGCCACACCCAGTTTATGTGGTGCTGAGAATCAAACCCCCAGCACTTCATATATGCAATGCAAACTTTCTACTGACTTAGTCATATCCCAATAGGATTTTTCACAACCCTGATATCTGGTTATCTTGTCCAAATAAACATTTTCAAATGGTGGCTGTTCCAACCAATTTATGACACAGCATGTCAGTCAAGTTGGCATGCTAGATCCATTTCCCAGGTTAGTTTTGAATCAAGCAGGTCTCACTGTAATGGTAAATGTTAACAGTCAACTTGACGCGATGTAAAATCACCTGGAGAGGCTCACTGAGAAACTGACCAGATTATGATGGCCTGTGGGCATGTCTGGGGTATTATCTTGATTACATTAATTGATATGGAAATGTACCCACATGGCTCTATGTCCTAGTAAGGATGTTTTACTTTAAGAATGGAGAACAGGCTCTGAGCATTAGCATTAGTATCACTTCTCTGCTCTCTTCTTGATTACGGTTACAAAAAGACCTGTTCTCCCACACTCCTGCTGATTTAAATTCCTTGCCGGGATGGTCTGTAACCTGAATTGTGAACCAAATAAACTCTTTTTCTCTTAGTTTTGTCAGAGTATTTGATCACAGTGTTTAAGTGTGAACACTCCATGAGCCCTGGTTGCTAGACTTTCCTATTCCCTGTTGGGTGTTCTCTCTTCTGTGATTTGGTGGTGTGTGTTTATGTCTAATATAAGAAGCAGAGGATCATGACAGGCACGAACGCCAGGCATTAATGTTCTGATGAATTCAACTCCTGCCTCCTAGAAATGAGTGATCTTGCTGTAGATGACTCTATATTCTAGAATACATGCAAAGTTGAGAGCTTTGTCTGTGTCTTTGAAACTCAAACACATATAATACCCTTAGGCAGCCAAATCACATTATGATACAAGATTTCAACATTCCGGCACATTGCCAGAGCTTAATGGCCACTTAGACACAAAGTAAGGAAATGGGTCTGCATTAAGCCTACAAATAAGTCAGCAATCAATAGTCCAGTATTACAGTAAAAATGTGATGTGCCCTTTAAATTGCTTCTTGCATCATCCTTCTAACTCAAGCTCAGCTTCAAAAACAAACAAACAAATAAACATGGTCAAACAAGAAGAGGTACACAGCCTATTCTGCACAAACACAAAACCTGGCATTTGGAAGCAAAAGTTGCTCCTGGATTACACATAGGTCTTAGTGTGCACCTATAGGCAGCAGTCTGAGAAATAACAGGCTGTGCTTTGGACAGTAAATTAAACTGACAGCTCAGCAAGCAGAAAACAACAGGCAGGCAGCAGCACCTGGAGTGTGAATGAGTGGAAAGATTTGGTCCTCCTGCAACTCCTCCTCTCTCCCCAAATCCAGCAGGGCTTTGCATCAAGGTTTAATTGTCCAGCGTTTTACTCATTCAACATTATTCTACAATTAAGTCTCCCCCAAAATGAGCAACGCCTACCATATTCATTCAAAAGGTAGCACATCTGACCTGAGAAGATGGCTCAGTGGGTAACAGTGTTTGCTAGACCTGTGTTCCCCAGCACTCCACAAAAATCTGGGTTTGGCCATGCACATACCTGTAAGCTCACCCCCACCACTGATAGGACAAAGATCTCTGGGGTTTACTGGTCACCACCCTGGCCCCAGGTCACGGAGACCCTGTCTTAAGGAAATAAGGTAGGAGGAATAGAGGAGCACATCCACGTTCTCCTCTGGCTCCATGCATGCAGAGGTGTATGTGCCTACATACATATACAATTTAATTTTAAACAATCATGTATCCTTATCAAAATATTTAAGATAATATAAATAGAAAGCTACTGAGAAAGGAACAACAGACCTAGGTGGTGGTGGCACATGCCTTTAACCCCAATACTCAGAAGAAGAAGCAGGTGGATCTCTGTGCGTTTAAGTACAGCCTGGTCTACAGAGCAAGTTGCAGGACAGCCAGAGCTACACAGAGAAACCCTGTCTTGAAAACCCTCCCTTTCCCCAAAAAAGCAGCTTTTGAATTACTAATTGCCCACCATACATTCCTTCAACACTAAGACATCCAGGACAGCTTGGGGCCTCATTATGGAACCAGATGTCACTGTAAACACTCAAACCTTCAAAGATCCACCAGGCCCTGCTCATTTAGAGGCCAGCCCTACAGTGATGGCCTGACATATTCTGAGTATGGAAGAGCCCGACAGAGAAGAGAGTGCCCAGGGAATAATAGGACACCCATGCATTCTGCTTCCCTGAGAACGTTAAGTACATCATAAACTCCTATGATGTTCTGCCTGCTTTCAGACAGTAGCAGCATTTCTAAAAGCAATAGAGGAATGTACCTCCATATCTTCTTGCTCATATCATTCCAAGAAATAAACTAAATTAGGCAACAGTAATAAAACTTAGTCAACAAATCCATAGTCCACTTAAAGAGTCTGTTGACCTGAACCTCCCCTTGTTTTAGAAATTACACAAGCAACCCAGACCTGCCTATAAATGTGTTTTAGGAGACACAGGCTCTTCAAAATGTTTTGTCAGCTTAAGTGCCCCCAAGTTTTTGAAAAGTACCACAGGCTTCTAAAACTGCACCTCGGTCTCACAACCACTCCACAGTGAGAAGCAAGGCCTTACACTTACCCTCTAGGATAACTGAAGTAACGAATGGGCCTGTGCTGCTCTTACGACAGTGCAGACCGTGTCTGTCTGTCAGAATGAAGGGCCTCAGGCTGGCATTACCGCAGCAGTATGGCCTTAACAATGCTGATATTTTCCACACTTCAAACCCAAAATGGAAGGTGGGCATTTGTGAAACAGGAAAACACTTTAAGCAGCGGCAATACAACTGGTTCTAAGTAACAAATGATGCTGCCATTCCATTCTTAGCTTCCTTCTCTCACCAAACAAGAGTAAAAGCCTCTCCGATCTGAGCCCTCCCTCCATTTCTTCTCATAGGAGGCACTGGTGGTGAAGACCAGTAACCTAGGCCCCAGGTTTCACAGCTACGGAGCCACACTTTGCAACTACTGTTGGTCTAACAAAGGGGCCACATCAGGCTGCAACCTCAAACGGAAGTAAGACGGGTCACTGAGCACAGTGGCAGCAGATCAGAATGGAACACAGGGTCAAGGGCTGCCCATGAGAAGTGCTGTCAATGCTGGACAAGGCTCTAACTCAGGTCGTATTCACTCCACTGTCAAATAGTTGAGAAGATAAAAGGACACGCTCATTTCTGGTTTCTGAACAAAGTCTGGTAAAGATGCTGAAGATAACAACTTGTGTTCCGCAGCTCCAGAGGGTGGTGCGTCAAGAGATGATAGCAGCAGGTTAAGAGAGCTAATGAAGGAGGAAGGGATGCTTCAGTGCCAGTTCAAAGGCACAGCCCTGCCAACATCTATCTGCCCTGGTCTATTCAAATGCTACATAAATATTTTAGCTGTGGGCTTGTTCCAAATATTCAAAAAGAACTATTCCAACTTCTTTCTTCTTTAAGGTAGTAATTGATATTCTCTGGCTCACTACAGGATATAAGAAAGCCCCGGGAAGACAAAACAGCCTGTCATTTCCTGCTTGCTCAGAATGCATTCAGCAGCCATTTGCTTGCTTGTTCTGAAAGCCTGGCATTCAGAAACAAGTGTGAATGGATAAATAAAAGGACTGAAATTCTATATCCCTGGCGTACAGAAAAGCAGTTTCACATTTTCCACAAACCCTGTTTGATTCCAAAGGTTACAGTTTTTATTCCATTCACTGAATAATGTAATTGTATTCTGCCACCAAACCACAATGCCTGCCTTTTCTCTGATCACAAGTAGACAGGAAAATGTAATTATTTCAGTTCTCACCATGGTAGTATTAGTATACTTAACTATAAACACAAAACAGGATACACAATAGCCTGTCTCTATGAAGACACTTTTTTTTTTTTTCAAGACAAGGTATCTCTGTGTAGCATTAGCTGTCTTGGAACTCTAGAGACCAGGCTGGCCTGGCACTCACAGAGATCACCCGCCTCTGCCTCCTGAGTGTGAAGATTAAAGACCTGCGCCACCACCACCCAGCCTGTGAAGACACTTAATTTTTACAAGTTTACTGGGTTTTGCCAATTGTAAGATTGATACTGGATCAGGGTTCAGTGTCAAGGACAGCAAATATATTTGAACAGTATGAGTATGGAAACCACTGTGTCCACATTGAGAATAAGGCCTGGCATAACTCGTGCCTTCGAAGCAGAGCTGAGCATAGAAAGATGTAAGCTTTACTAAATGCAGCTCAGCTGTCATGCCCAATCTTGGCCTAAAATTTACCCTCTGTTCCAGAAAAGGGTTTCTCTTCAACCAATAGACCTCAGATACTGCCACACTCAGATTCATCTGCTGGTAAGTCTTAAGTACACTAACCATAGACTGCACTAGGACGAGGAAAGACGCTGTTTCAAGCTGGGAAAAGACAAGGTCCACACGCCCATTAAAATCCTCTATGATTAGAGATGATGGTAAGTGGCTCAGGCGTTAAGCACTTTTGCAGAGGACCAGTATTCAGTTCCCAGCACCTACATGACAGTTCAAAACTGTCTCTAACTTCTGTCCCAAGGGATCTGCCGCTAACTCCTCTTCTGGCTCTTATGTACATAGTGCACAAACATACACACAGGAAAAACATATGACACACAAAAAATTTTTTTAAACCTCTGTAACCTTAAAGAAAACGTTATCATGAACTTCCCATAGATTCTCTTAGGGTTGAGAGAGATACAATGAAAAAGATTAATAAACACAAATGCTTAACTAAAAACTTTCAACCACAGAGTACATGTAATAGCCTTGTGTTTTCCTATTGCATGAAACTCAGTTTAGATTGCCGACTGGTACAGAGCCTCACCCAAGCATATGAAGTAGAGCAGAACAAGACAGAAGGAAGGTCTGTTTGGCCTATTCAAATCATCCCTCAGAACACAGAACAGGAGAACACATGGTTGGCACGCAAATCTTACGAATGAACTCATGTAAGCTTCCTACCACAGCTCTGCTAGGCCTTTCCAAGGCACACATGCTTAGCAGTTCAACTTCCGGAATCAGATGAAAAACAAAGCAACTAACTTCTTTAAAAATGGGCACATCCCAGCACGAGAGGCAGAGGGCAACTTGTTCTGCATAGTAAGCTCCTGGCTAGCCAAGGGTATCCAGTGAGACCCTGTCACAAACAAACAGTCCTAGAGCCTGGCATAATGACCACAACTTAATCCCACCCCTCAGGAAGATCTTAAGGCCAGTCTGTATCTACTACCACAACAATAACAAATACAACAACCACACACACGCACGCACACGCACACACACACGCACACACACACTAAAGACGTCTAAGTGTTAAGATGCTGCTTGGCACTCTGACTAACTGGTACTAGAGGACATCTCCAGCTGTACTATCACAGAATTACTATTCGAACAGCGATGTTCCCAAAGAGCTGCTGCTCACTGTGCCAATCACTCTGGCAAATCCAACACTCTCCAGCAAACTGCACAGGATTTCTGTAACCTGTTCCAAATGTACAATTAGTGAGCACACAACTTCCTTTACTCTTTCATGTTTTATATAGTTGTGTCTAAATGGTAATGTCTCCTTCTCAAGACAGAAAATCAAAAGACAAACTGAAAATACCAATTTGGATGATAAGGGGTTACAACACTGATTCATTTTTAAACTCACAAAGACATTTAGTTTTTCTTCTCACTGTTTAAAAAATAAACTGAGTGGTCTGAGCATACTCTACATTTCCAAGAACAGAAAAAGAAAGAAAACACTGAATATTTTATCATAAATACAGTGTGGTAAGCAAACAGCTTAACAAGCATCTCAACACCAATGCTGTGCACGTGACAGATCAGCTTTCCTGACTCTGAATTTTCTCATGATAATGAATCCTTTATTTAATACTTTTTTCTCTTTACTCTTATAAAACAGTTTATTCTACTAATTAAGGCAGATTATGAAGTTGGAGGCCAGCATGGGCTACACGATACTTCCAGGAGACCAAAGGCTACAGTGAAAACTCTATGGAAGAAAGAGGGGGCAGCCTTCTGTATCAGTGCTTTATAAGCAGCAGACTGTAACTGAAAAGATCTGGACTGAAGTCTCTCTAACAAATTACTATTCAGTGACTTGTTTGGACAGAACGGGTGGGAACTCTGGAAATCAAGATGTGTGTAGTTGGCCTCACGTCCTAAAGGCCCCCAAGAGAAAGTGGAGGATGCACTGCCCTTGTTTGCCTAGTCATAGGACAGCTATCTAAGTGCCTACTCCAGTATCTCCATGGGTTCTGATGAAGGTGTTTCAGAATTTTTAATGAAAGGTTTAACATTTCTTGTACTCAAATTTCTGAACTCAAAACTGTAAAAGAAAAAAATCCCTATTGTTTTACGGTACTTATTAATATTAGTTTCTGGCAACTAGGTACAGTTATTGCAATTATTCCAATATTGCTTTTTTCTAATGCCATTTAGAAATATTACAGGTTAATACTGGAAAATACAGCTCCCATTTTTATGGACTACCCATAGCTGTTGAAATATGTGTTTGTAGTCTTTTTGATGTATAGCCTTTTGAAATATACAAAAAATGTAGTACGAAGAAAAAAAAAACAAAAAAACAAAAAAACCCCAGGAATATGTGAAACCATACTGTATTACTATATAATTCATTTCTGTCAATGATACATGAGGTCTACTCAGATCACAGTGAAGACATGCAATCTGTCCTTAATATTTTTTTTTTTTTTTTTTTTTTTGGTCAAGACTGAAGTGAGTAAGTGGATTTCTGTAAGCCTTGTGCCTAAAACTATAAATCCACTTTGACTAGTCCAATATAGTAGATTCAGCAGTATGTCTTATTACATTATTGCTCTTACACAGGTTTGTAGGCCTTCTTTATGATTGTTTCCAAAAAGTAAAATCAATAAACATTTTAAAAATTCTATTAAAGTATCATTCATATGTATATTTAAGTGGTTTCCAAGACGTATTTACCGTTGCTGGTCACAGCAACTTCTTAAAAATGCATTCTCAATGCATGCCAACATCACTGATTAGGATAAACAAAACAGTAAAAACAAAACTCATATTAATTTCAAGCTCCATTAGAAACAGAAGGAAATATAATCAATGTTTACCAAACAGAGACAATCTACACATGGGAAATGCCCTATGAGCTTACAAGATTACAAACTGTGAGCAGCATCTGTCAGAGTGGCCAGCCCATCCTTCTATGATAGCGCATTCAGTGTCTTATAAACACATGTGACAGTTCTACTCTGATACTTAGCATACAGGGTTACCATATAGTATATTCTTGTCTCCAAAGAAATGCAACATTTGAAAAACAAAAGTTCATGTACCAAAGCAAAAGTCAATCAAGCAGGGTGTAGTGACTTACATTATTCTTAGAACTCTGAGGGCAGGGGCAACAAGATCACTGCAAGGCTTCCCAAGCTACTTAGTAAGTTTCCAAAAACTGGCTCAGCAGTTAAGAGCTTTCTCAAAGGACCTGAATTCAATTCCCAGAACCGACATGGCAGCTCACAACTGTCTATAACTCCTGTTCCAGGTGATCCAACATCCTCACACAGACATACATGCTGTCAAAACAACAATGTATATAAAATAAAATCATTAACTAAAAAAAGAGCAGGTGAATGGAAAATAGACTACCAGATATTCTTCTAAAATCAAGCAACTGGAAACGTCCAATTTTACTATTATCCACATCCAAAACACACCAAATGAAAAGTAAAAGGAGGATCACTCAACACCAACAGTGGCACTCCGCTAATCAGGCTCAAACATGACATTGTCCGAAGTTAATATAAAGTGAGAACCACAGAGCAATGGTTCTCAACCTTCCTAATTCTGTGGCCTTTTAATACAGTTCCTCATGCTGTAATGAACCCCAACCATTAAAGTATTTTTGTTGCTACTTCATAACTGTAACCTTTATTGTTATAGATCACAATGTAAATATCTGTTATGCAGGATATCTAATATGTGACCCCAAAGAGGTAATGACCACTGACACTGACACTGACACTGACAGAGGTTAAGAACCACTGACACCGATCAACTGAGCTGCACACTACAATGAAAACCATCAATTCTTACAGATAAACTTGATCAGTAGTCCAGTTTAAAGACTTTTCAGGCCAAAGTTATATTTTCTCTTTCTTGGCAAGAAGATGAAGTTGACAGTAGCTTAATACTAACAAGTCTAGATCTTTTCTTCAGGTCTAAACGATAAATTCCCAATTATTTTGTGGGTATAGGGCAGGAAGAAAACTCAGGCAGTAAAACACTTGTCTAGCAAGCACGAGGACCTGAGTTCAGATCACCAGAACCCACATGAAAAGCTTCATGGGGTGGGATGTGCCTGTAATCCCAGCAACGGAGAAAAGGGAGGCGGAGACATGTGGATTCCCAGAAGCTCACAGGCCAGCCAACCTGCCTTATGTAGTGAATATCCAAGCTAATGATAGACCCTTTCTTAAACAAAAGGTTAAAAGTGCCCAAAAATAGATTTTAAAAAAAGGTTGCCTTCAGCATTCCACATGTGCCTCCCTCTACCCTCCCCTAAAACCAAATACAGATGGGCAAACACACTGGAATATATACACAACTGTCTTGGATTAGTTTGCATTTTAAAGGTATTCTGGCAAAGTCCAAGTGAGAGCTGGAAAATCTGAAGTAGAAGCAACTTTAGTCTTAAAGTTCAAATCTTTTCCCACACAAGTCTAAAACTCATTGCAATAATGATCCCAAATTAAGAAATTCCTTCTGATGTAACTGAGCATACATTGCTAGGAAACATCCACCAGGGTGCTGAAGGAGCTGTTCTCACTCACATTAAGCAAATGGTTGGATGAGATAATCACTTTCACTCCTACAGCCAGAGCCAGTTCCCTGTCAAAGTATTTGAGTTCTGTCCAGTTCACGCCATCTGATCAATATTAGAAGTATGATAGAGCACCAACAGCTACACTTGAGATTCGCTAGTATTTGTTAAAAGGCAAAATAAAAATAAAAACCTCTGGGTTTTTACATTTTGGGAACATTCAATAATTGAGGAAATCATGAATATCAGTAATTTCTAGTCTCCATTCAAAACTACAGGTTTCCAAATTAGAATAAATGCAGAAATATAGCATCAAAGTAAATGGGTCTTCAAAGGGTAATGGCATACAGTATTAATTTAAGTCTGGCTCATAGAGAACACAATTATGACCCAATTTCTTCCTGGACCTGCCTTTGTGGGACCTGAATCCTTTCAATTTCAAAGGAAATTGGGGTAGGTGGTGGCACAGTCATAACTACTCAGGAGTTCGGAGATCATGAGCCCAGGAAATTGATCCAGACCATGCAAGAGTGGGTCCTATCTCAAGCAAACAAACAAGAACAGGAACAGGAAAACCAATGCAAACAGCACATTCCAACACAAAACTAATCAAACCATGAGGTTTCTTCTTAGCAGTTTTATAGCCGTTTCTGATTAGATTAAAATCGCAAGCAACAGCTAGTGGTATGTTTGGCTCAGCGAGACTCCAGTGCTCTATTAGGCCATTTCCTGGTATCACTAATGCAGCCAAATACTTCTTGAAAATCACTAAGTTGATTTCAGTAAATAGTATTTTAAGTTCCAATATAAGCAAGATGCAAAAAGAAATGCAAACAATAAATAGTAAAATTATCTGAGAGCTAGTAAAAAAAGAAAGAGAAACTGAACAACTCCTGTCTCTGTACCCCTGGACTAAGCCCAAGTAAAGAAGTAAAGTCTGTCAGAACCAAAATTATCTAAAAAGTAACAGGTTGGAATAGCTTTCTTAAATTTAACCACAAAGAGCACTCTGAAAACAACCCAATGATTCCCCCCTAACCTCCAAACTTGAGTCTCTTGCTTTTTTAGTTTCTGGGTAAGAAGAAAATTAATGAAGAAAGTGGCATTCGTAACTGGTGAAGAAAGGGCCATGGCCTACAGCCTGGGTACAAGTGCCACTGTGTCTGCAGCTGGCAGCCCTTACCTGAATGTCTGTGTCCTTCACAGGCTCGAGAGGTTCAAAAGTGGTGGCTGCGCTCAGACTCTCCAGTCTCTGAGAGATATGGGATATGTCAAGTCCCCGTGACCCGAGAAGAACTGATCTATATGGGGATGTAGGGCAGGACAACAAGAGAGAAAAAGTAGTGTTAGGGTATCTAATACATGCCAAAAAATACTAGAGTTGTCTTCATTCAAAACCTCCTATCTTGGAGTAGGAGTAGGAGACCAGAACAAATGGTAGAGCACCTGACTGAAAAACCTTCCTCTTCTGGCCAATGCTTTTATATGGCTGCTTTCTTACCTTCCCATAAAGGTCCACAAACTCAAACAACAGACATAAAACTGCATGTGGGAGTAAGATATCCAAACTAGTAATGACTGACTTAGAGGATCTCTTTACAGAATGAAACAATACCAATACCCCAAGCTAGTGAGCTCCAAACACTTTGAAGAAATCCGTGAGATAGATGCAATTATTCAACCCTGCTTTGCAGATTGAGAAGCTAAGGTGCTGTGGTAGTTTGAATATGCATGTCCTAGGAAGTGGCACTATTAGGAGTGTGGCCTTGTTGGAATAGGTATGGCCTTGTTAAAGTGTGTCACTGTGGGGGTGGGCTCTGACACCCTCCTCCTAGATGTCTGGGAGACAGTCTGCTTCTGGCATCCTTCTGAACAAGATGTAGAACTCTCAGCTCCTCCTGTGCCATACCTGCCTAGAAGCTACTATGCTACCACTGTGGTAATAATGATTTGAATCTCTGAACATGTAAGCCAGCCTCAATTAAATGTTGTCTTTTGTAAGAGCTGCCTTGGTTATAGTGTCTCTTTACAGCAATGAAAACCCTAATTAAGATAGATGCGAAAAGATTAACCAACTTGTTCAAAGTTACACAGCCAGGACACAGTGAACATAGGTAATCAATCTATCCTAGAACTAGAATACAGACTCTCCACTACCACTCTATGATTAACTGCTTCTGGAAGGAAAAGCAGGAATGCACATTTTAACTTCAGGAGTACCCAAGTCCAAACATTAACTGAGGAAACTGTCTAGGGTAGCAGATAACTTGCTCAGGAACAGTCAGACCAGAATCAAGGTCTAGTTCTGCATGGCTTATCTTCAACATCCAGGTACCATACTACTGTACCTTCAGGAATATTTGTTGATTTGTTTTGAAATGCAGGCAGTCCGGACTGGCCTTAAACTTGCTGTACAGACAAGAATAACCTTGAATTTCTGACTCTAATGCCACCACTTCTAGAGTGCTGTTCCAGGCATGTGCCATTGTCTTAGTTGTAACTAAGTTCTAGTGCTGTGAAGAGGCACCAAGACCAAGTTATAAAAGGAAACATTTAATTGGGAGCTTGCTTATAGTTTCAGGTTACTCTAACGACCATCATGGTGAAGAATGTGGCAGCAGACAGGCAAGCATGGTACTGGAGCTTACATCCAGGCTGCAGGCAGCAGGCAGAGAAAGCATGGTATGGGTTCTACCAACTGAGAACCAAGCATTCAAACATATATGAGCCCATGGAGGCCATTCTCATTTAAATCACCATAGCCACCAAAGTTTATGTGATGGCAGGGACTGAACCCAGGGCCCTGTGCATGCTAAGCAAACACTCTACCAAGTGAGCTACATTCCTATCTCTTGAGGTCAGAAAAATTTATGCACATATTTTCTTCAAAGAGTTTTATAATTTTAGTTCTTATGTTTACACTTAGAGTCCACCTGGAGTTTGTGTTTGTGTACAGAAAAAAATAGGGACCAAGTTTATTCTTTTGTGTATAGACATCCAGTTAATCACTTGTTAAAGACTACTCTTTCCATGTTCAATGATCTGAATATCTTTATTGGGGGAAAATCATAACCTAACAAGCTTGCTAGACTCATAATTCTAGAATTATAGCTGTTATATTTTAATAGGAGGAAAGGGAAAGCTCAATATTTTTAGAGTTAAGACTACAGATACTACATACTATTGATTGTTTTTAAAGATTTATTTAATGTGTATGAAGGTTTTGCCTGCTTGTATATACGTATGTGCATCACATGAGTACCTAGTGCCCATAGAGGTCAAAAGAGGATTGCAGATCCCCTAGAGCTAAAGTAACAGACAATTAGGAGTCACTATGTGGGTGCTAGGAACTGAATCCAAGTCTTCTTGAAGAACAGCCTGTGCTCTTAAACACTGAGCCCCATCTAGACTTGTAATTCTATTCTAGCAATTCATCCTCATGCCACACAATCTTGATTAGTGTGGTTTTCTGTTTATAAATATCGGCTCACATTACGTAGCCCAGATCGGTCTTGGAACTCACTCTGTAAGCCAGACAGACCACGAGCTGACCATCCTCCTGCCTCATACTGTGTGCTGACACTATAGATATGGATGACCATGAGCTCACCATCCTGCTGCCTCATACTGTGTGCTGACACTATAGGTATGGATGGCTACCCCTGGGAATTACTGTGGCTTTCCAGTAAGTTTTGAAATAAGTGTCAGTCTTCTGTTTTTCTGTCTTTTAAAGATTATTTTAGGGACTGAAGAGATGGCACCATGGGTAAGAGCCCTGGCTGCTCTTCTAGAGGACCTGGACTCAATTCTATGAGCATCAGGCATGTATGTGGTACACATACACACATGCAGACAAAAACACCCATACTCAGTTAAAAAAAAAAAAATATTTGGCTATGTAAGGGCTCTTATATTTTAGATCAATCCCTCAATTTCAACAAAAAGGGCCAATTGGAAAGCTGATGGGTATTTTGGTTGGAAAGTGTATGGGTATTTTGCTTGCATGTATGTTTGTGAACCTTGTGCATGTGTGGTGCCCTTGGAGGAAAAGAGGACAACAGATCTGGAAATGCAATTAACTGGTGGTTGTGAGTTACCATGTGGTTGTTGGGAACTGAACCCAGGTCCTCAACAGAGCAGCCAGTGCTCTTAACCACTGAACCATCTCTCCAGGCATAGACACTGGTATTTGAACAGTTTTTGTTGAGTGTACAGATCAACATGGGGTGATACCTTAATATTAACTCTCTTAAGCCACTAACATAGGCTGTCTTTTACCTGCCTTCTTAAATAGAAGGAAGAGCACTATGCACCTGCCCACCGACCCTTTTGTTGTTGATGCTGTTGTACTAGGGACCAACGCAGGACCTTGCAATGCTAGCCACACACTCTGTTACTGAACTACATTTCAGTACAGTACTTAAGACACTTTCCCCTACCTTGAAATGTTTACTTAATAACCTGCCCTGGAGTCACTCCATGGCAGTATATATGATTATTCCTTGGTACTTCTGGAAAGTATCCAAGTATACAAACCTGGCACATCTATTCAGCTAGTATCCTCAAGACGGACACTTGTGATTTCCTACTTTTGCCATGTCAAATAATGCCACAATGAATCTTTACGCACAGACATTTCATGTTTCTGTTACGAGGCCTTTGGGATGAATCCCTAGAGGCAATTACTAGATCCATTCTGATAGCTATTTCCTACTGACGTCTCAGGCACTGCACCTTCACCAGTAGCACGGGAAAGTACATTCAGCTTCCAAATAGCTTCGATATATGCTAGAATAAAGACATCCAGAACTGAAAAATCAGCTCTTGAGCTAGAGGTGGCAGCTCACACTTGCAATCCTAGCACTGGAGAGGCTAAGATATGGGAGCAAGAATTCCGGCAAGCTTGGATTACATATTTAGTTCCAGGCTAACCTGGGCAACATAAATAGTGTTAACTATTGGAATTAGAGGAGCATGACCATCTAATTCCATCTAAGAGGCATCTACAATAACTAAATCACATAGCTTACATGTCAGCTATGCAGAAATGCTGTTGAAGAAAAGGGAGGAGAGAGAAAGATCTCTAGCAGAAGTGATGACCTAGGGAGGGATGGTTATATCAGAAACTTCGCATATGATGGGCAGGAGTTCTACCATGAAGCTATACCTCTAAACCAACATTCAGCACTTAAGGCCCTTACCTTCTATCAGCCTAAGTCCTAACAGTCTAGACAAACAGACAATTGCCATGATCAGAAAGCTACAGAAGCTAGAGTCACATTCCAGAAACCCAAAAGAGTAGACAACACAAAAGTTGTTCCCAGTACATACAAGGTTGGGGGGTGGCGGGGAGAGAAGAAAAGGAAAAGAATTCAAACTTCATCTATAATTTACTCATGAAAGAAATCTTAAATAACCTTTCAAACATCAACATCAATCCCTCTCTCTCCCACTTCTCAAGCTTTGACAGAAAGTCAGGAGAGTGACTGTAACAATTCTGAGAACAGAAAGTACCTTATGGCAAATTTATTTTTGTTTTATATGCTCTGGTTGTTTTGCCTGCATGTATGTCTGAGAGCGTTGGATCTCCTAGAACTGGAGTTACAGACAGTTGTGTGTGTCATGTGGGTGCTAGGAACTGAACTCAGGTCTTCTTGAAGAACAGCCAGTGCTCTTAACTGCTGAGCCACTCTCCAATAATTTGACTCTAGTTGTCCACTTACTACCTGACCTTCCTACTTAGAGATAGAGAGATGACGCTGCTTTCACAGGGCTGACTTCACATTAAATGATGACACTGTACCAGAAGAACACAAAGTGGTCAAAAAGACAGCTTAATAAAATTATCAAAGCAAATGATTACTTATTATGCAGCTTTGGCTAAACTATGTTTGACATGCTTTGCATGATATGGAGAAAACTGTAAAAGATTACATAAATTAATAACAATAGTTTCCTTGGAGGATAAAGTTAGGGCAAGAGAGTGGTCACTATCTTTTTTCTTTGTACATCTCTAGGTTGTTTGGCTTCTGTTTTAATGGAAAAATCAATTGACCTACTTCTGCTGAGAAATGTGGGCAGACAAGTAACAATGGACAATCACGGACACTGATAATCTGAATTTTAATGGAAATATACATGAGTGTTCATTTTCTCTATTACTCACAGAAGGAGCTTTATATATGCCAGGCATACTCTTTATATGTGGTGGAAAAAAATCCAAAATTTTGAAAGATCAAGTACACATATGCAAAATCGCTATCAAATTTGTCCCCTACAGCTGGAGGTGCTGGCACACACCTGTAACCCTGCTCAGTAGGTCAAGGCAGAGGAGTATCATGTTTCAGGCCAACTAGGAACAGGAAGAGTCCATTAAAACATCTATTTTCTTAAAAATAAAAATGCATGTGTTACAGGCAAAACACCTATACGCATAATATAACTTTTTAAAAATTAAAAGAAAAAATTTCACAAAATCCTATTCAGTTCTCTTCTCTGCCCTCATCCAGCATGTACTAAAATATCCACATCATACTTTGTGTCTCTGCCTATCAAGAAGATGGAAAAATACAGTCATCAGCCCTCTGGTTTCTTTTTAAGCACCTGCCCCACCCTACATCCATTCTTTCAATGTTCCAATTCCCAGCCTCCCTAAAATAATGAACTTAAGATAGAAGGGATGAGGAAGAATGGAAATTTACAAGAAACAGAATATGACTGATAATTGTTACCAAGAAAACATCTTCCCCTTTTGCTCTTAATGGGCTGTAAAGCTGATGCAATTAAATTATAACTATAGCAACTCAGCGGGTATCCATGGGCTTTTGCTCCTTCGGCATCCTTGCACAAGCAGAAGCTGTCTGCTTAAAATCAAGGAAACTGTAGGCAGCCTGAAACAGAAGTTTGGGGCCTAAAAAGGAGGCAAGTTAACAGAAATATCTACAGGGTGTTGAGGACCAGTGTAGGTTGGCTATTGGCAGCATTTTGCTACATGGCCGGATAGTTTAAAAAGACAAAAACAAGGGCCAGGCAGTGTAGCAAATGCCTTCTATCTCAGCACTTAAGAGGCAGAGGCAGGCTGATCTCTATGAGTTCGAGGCTACCCGTGGTCCACAAAGCAAGTTCCAAGACAACAAAGGGCTATCTGTAGCATACTATTCACTGCACAGAGCAACTAAGCACTCAGTTTTCACAGTCTCTTAGAAACGGAATGCAGCCTTCCCACCACTTTGACATTTACCAAGGACCTAAAACAGACAATGCCTCAAATTAACACCAGTCTTTCTCAAGTTCACAGAATGAAGATTAGACAGACATTTTCCTGAATTACACAGAATCCTAGTGACTTTCTGGACCCAATAAATCTCAGTAGTAGAACTTCCTTCACCCCTCTTTCTCCAGGACCCTTCCAGAAATTACAGCCTCACTGGGTTTGAATCTTGGCTCAGCACTCGCCTGCTGTATTCATCTGAGAAAAGTACCAGCCTCTCTCCGAACCTTTGATCTTCAGTTAGAATATTCGGATCACTGTTTAGATGCTGGCTGTGATGACCAAGCAAAGACTTAATGTACAAGGAAGTTTCCGATACACAGTAAATAACATCCAATCATATTTCTCACAGAAAGCAGTTTGGTTTTGATTTTTTGTTGGGTTTGTGTTTTACCTGTAAGGATCCTGTAAAGACCCTGTTAAACAGCATTTTTCTGCAAAGCCTTGTTCTCCTGGGGCTCACCTACCTTCCTGCTTCTACATTCAGCCGGAGAGAGCACTGTATTTCAAGGCTTTTCCGAGGCAGCCTCTAGGGTCACCGACAATAAGCAGACAGAATCACTCCTCACTTGCATGGCTTCTCCTTATTGACCATTCATCAATTTTCTCCAATTACCCTTAAAAACTCTGTTCACCACTGAGTGCTTTCTGGCTTTGGGAAGCACTTATGTGCACGACCCGTATCTAATACACTTATGACTCAACAGCCCACAAACCCAAATAGCAACTACAGAACAGAGCTCCCTGACCCTACGACATGGGTCCTCAGCTTGGTCAGACAAATAGGCTGGAACTCTAACAACCTAGAGAGGCACAGAAACAAAGCAAGATTTGCTGATGTGCTTATAACTCTGAGGTCCTGACTATCTGGCTTGTGACTGTCATAGAAGAAACTGATCTAGCCGGGCGGTGGTGGCACACGCCTTTAATCCCAGCACTTGGGAGGCAGAGGCAGGCGGATTTCTGAGTTCTGAGTTCGAGGCCAGCCTGGTATACCAAGTGAGTTCCAGGACAGCCAGGCCCACACAGAGAAATCCTGTCTCAAAAAAACCAAAAGAATAAAAAAAAGAAACTGATCTGCCCCCAAACTACCCAGTCCAACAGCATTTCCCCACCAGTACTCACGCCTTGACATCTGCTGTCTCCTGGGATGTGCGTGTGAGGGTACGGGAACGCAGGCGCTCACCAGCTTGCTGGATCTCCTGTAAATTTCGTTCTACATGTGGAAGCTCAGAGATGCCTTCAGTTTCAGCAGCAAGCTGTTCAGCTTGCTGAAGGAGCTCACCAAACCCCTCAGTATCCATTGGAGATGCAGATGCTATATGAAAGAAAAAAGACCCAAGTCAATGGGGAGAGAGGCTTCATCTCTGCTTCATTCTGTTACAAGATAATAAAACTCCAGGACTTTTTGCAAACTGAAAGGGGAACAGTTCATCAACAAGCAGGATTTGTTCCTGAATACAGCCCAAGAACAGGCCTGACAGTGAGAATGAGTCAGACTGTGAACAGATCATTTCTGTGAATATTGAAAGTACCAAGATTGATTTCACCACCAGAACAAATGCAAGCATATTAAGCCACAGGCTAGAATTCCTTCCTTTTCCTGCAGACCCAACACAGATAAGGAAATGAAAGCCATTGTGGCAAGCTCCAGGAAGCCTAAAGAACAATCTCTCTATACCTCCAATCTTTCCACATTTATCTTGAGAGAAAGGGCATCATCACCACTCCACCTGAAGAATGCCCGCAATCAAGAAGGCATTGCTGTGGGGCTTTGAATCCCAGCATTCCTGAGGCAAAGGCAGGAGGATGTCTTTAAATTTGAGGTTAGCCTGAGTGAGTTCCAGGACAGCCGAGGTTACACAGTGAGACCCTATCTTGAAATATGCCATACCCCAAAGAAAAGAAGATGAACGCACTGCTGCAGCCTACGGCCTTCCATCAGGATTTTCATAGTAACTCCAGACCACAAAACTCAGTTATGTGACCAGCATATGCCCTGCAGTGATCTAGCTGAACTGAGATCAGAGAATCGCTAAGTGTCTTCTAAGCCCACTCTCTTTATTCTAACACAACCACGACTTCTTGAACATAAAAGACAGTTGTTTTTATTATTCACACCCTGGACTCCATTTACACATTCTTATAAGGTTACTGAAGACCTCATTACATATGACATTTAACTTATTACTGCAACTACTAATGGTAATTATATTTCACACCTTTCATATCAGCACTCGAGAGGCAGTGGATCTCTGTTTGAGGACAACCTGATCTATATAGTCAGATCCTGGACAGCCAGGGCTATACAAAGAAATCCTGTCTTGAAAGAAAGAAAGAAAGAAAGAAAGAAAGAAAGAAAGAAAGAAAGAAAGAGAAAGAAAGAAAGGAAAGAGAGAGAGAGAAAGACAGAGAGAGAGAGAGAAAGAAAGACAGAGAGACAGAGAGGGGTCGAGTGAGCTATTTACCAGCTAATACACATTTATGAATCTTGTGTATATACACTATACCATCCTTATACAGGGTTCTTGATGAATTGACGAAGTAAGCATCTTTAACTCCCACCACTGATAAATTAACAGAAGGTAAAGTGTCTTGACATCATAAAAACAGTTAAGGAGAGGTGGCTTGGCAGTTAAGAACACTTACTAATTTTACGGAGGACCCAGTTTGGTTTTTAGCACCCATGCCAGGCAGCTCACAATTGGTTGTTTCAGAGGATCTGATACTCTCTTCTTGCCCCTAAGGGCACCCAAAAACATATGGCACACATGCATATACATATATAAATAAATCTTTAAGGTACTGGAGAGGTGGCTCAGTGACTAAGAACATTTGTTATTCTCAGAGAGGACTCAGGGTTTGGGTTCCCGAACCCACAAGGCAGCTCACAATTGCCTATGACTCTAGTTCCAAGGGATCCAACATGTTCTTCTCCTCTCCATGGGTGCTGCATTGATATGGTGCACTTACATACATGCAGGATAAGCACTCATACACATAAAGTTAAAAATAAATCTACAAAATTATACTACAAGATTAGGAAAAGTTTATTATTAAAAAGAAGAAAATTTAGAGGGGCACTGTAGCTCATAACTGTAACCCTAGTACTCAGCAGGCTGAGGCAGGATTGCCTCAAATTTGAGGCCAGTCTAGGGATACAAAGTTGAATTCTAGGCTAGTCTATAATATAATGTGAGACACTGTCTCAAAAATAAGGTAGACAATTCCTTATAAATAGCAGTTCAATTTTAAAGATTTTATAAATTTTATTTTGATGTGTATGTTCATGTGTCTGAGAGAGTACATGGTGTGGATCTGGGTGTCCACAGGAGTCAGAAGAGGGCATCAGATTCCCTGGGGCTTGAGTTTCAGGTTAGGTGTGAGCTGCCTGAGGTGGATGTGGAGATTCAAGTTTGACTTCTCTGGTTGAACTGCAGATCTTGGTTATTCTTTCCTTCTTTGCTTTAAGCCCATGGTTTCTACTACACACATGAAATCCCACTGGTCTAGCTCTACACTTAAAATGTTAATTTACTAATAATTATCCCTCAGCTACAGAAGCATATGTTAGTGTACAGGGCCATCATTACCACCCTAAATCCACAGCTGGAAGATAAGGACTTTTTGAAATGAGCATTCAAGTGTACCAACTTTAAAGGTAGGTCACAAGGTTAAAATGAAAATAGTTCCTCTCAGAGTAAACAAAGAAGCAGTCAAATGACTTTAATCTTTAACAAAAGTCATACATACTGTAAGTTTTAAAAGTAAAGTTCCTAGAAAATTATATATACATTTTAAATCCAATACACTCAGGCTATAGCTGACTGTTACTGCCTGTGGGAGAATGCGGATGGCAGAGCTAACATCCTCCAGTTCCTGCCTGCTCAAGTCTATTCTCAAGCCAGCAAGCAGTGATCTTTTACATTCAGATCCTGTCCTTGTGCTCCTCTGCTACAGTGGTGCTCTCCAGCTGGGGCTCTACCTACCCAGAGCCTTCGGCAACCTGATTCCCTCTCTTCCTTGGGCTCTGTCCACCCTCGGGGCTTCCTTGCAGGCTCCAGGGGAAGAGGCACATTCCTGCCCTAAATTAGCCTTTCATTTCATTTCTACTGGAGCACTCCTTCCCAATTTCAGCTTCAAACTGCCTTTGAGCCCAAGCTGTGCGAAGCTATTCTGAAAGGTTAACCCATGGGACTGGAGAAATGGCTCTATGAGTAAGAGAACTTACTGGTCTTGTAGAGGATCTGAGTTTGTTTCCCAGCACTTATGTTGGGCAGCTAACAAACTGCCTGTAACTCCAGCTCCAGGAAATCTGACACTCTCTTCTGGCCTACATGGGTGCGCGTGAGCACACGCACGCACACACACACACAAACACACACACACACACACACACACACACAGAAACACACACGCATACATGAATCAAATAAATAAATTGTGCCAGGTGTGGTGGTGCATGCCTTTAGTCCCAGCACTCAGGAGGCAGAGGCAGGTGAATCCCTGAGGCCAGCCTGGTCTACAGAGTGAGTTCCAGGACAGCCAGAGATACCGAGAAACACTGTCTCCAAAACAAAACTATGGATGAATGGACAGATGGACGGACCAACTGACAGACAGACACATCTTTTAAACTACTAAAATTAAAATTGGCAGGACTAAAGTGGCAAGGTGTATCTGTAATTCAGCACTTGGGAGGCTGAGGCAGGACGGAGAATACAATGCCAGTATAGGTTCCTACTTAGTATGACTCTGTCTACAACAAAAGCATTTTGAGTTTTTGTGGCATGCATCTTTAAGCCCAGAACTCCTGAGACAGATACAGGCACATCTCTGTCAGTTTGAGGCTAAGCTGGTGCTCTCCACAGTGAGTTCCAGGCCACTAGGGTTACAGTAAGACTCTATCTCAAAAAAGAAAAAAAATGTTCTTACTGGGATGATCCCATGATCTAGATCTCTTCCTCCCACCTAGAATATACTTGGGAACCTTTGTAAGAAAGCTCTAACTTACTGTGAACTATGGATGAGCTACAGTACAGAATGTTCTTCCCAGAAGGTAGCCTTCTTTTTTTTTTTTTGAGACAGGGTTTCTCTGTGTAGCCCTGGCTGTCCTGGACTCACTCGGTAGACCAGGCTGGCCTCGAACTCAGAAATCCGCCTGCCTCTGCCTCCCAAGTGCTGGGATTAAAGGCGTGTGCCACCACCGCCTGGCTAGAAGGTAGCCTTCTAAAAAATAAAAATTAAAAAAACCACACAAACTATGATAAATAAACACACTTAAAAACAACCTACCCTGGAGTGGCTACATTATCTCTTTAGGAAAGGCCTTAGGGGAATATTCTTAGCTTTTTTCACATGACCAAAGATAGTAAGACATAGAACACCAAAGGTATCCCCCACGGTACTTGTATCTGCTTAAGCTAACTATAAACATGGCCTCCTGCTTTGCTTGCTTTAATAATAAAAAATGAGACGTGCTTTGTTTGCACTACTCTTGAACTCAAAAACTTGGAGGTCCCTGGTATCCCCTCTCAGATCTTTGGAATATATTCTTTGAACCCTGGGAGTTAGAGGTGCTAGTGGATTGGCAGATGCTGAGAAAATAACTGCTGTCCACAATTTCTTCCGTTTCTTCATGCTGCTTTGCATTCACCTGTCATTCAGTGTCTAAACAACAAATGCCCCCAAAGGGGGCGCATTAACATTCTCAAATGAGGTGGATGCAAATATTTGTGGTTTGAATGTGAAATGCTCCCAATAAAGACTCATGTGTTTGAACGCTTGGTCCCTGGTTGGTGGCACTTGTTAGGGAACACTGTGTACCTTCACAGGTAAAGACCTTCACTGAGGACAAAGCCTTGAGGTTTTATAATCCAGCCTCACTTCTATTCACTCATTTCCTGGCTATGAATGCAATGCTCCTGCAACCATGCCTTCCCTCGTATGGAATGCAGCCCTTTCAAAGGGAGCCAATATCATAGTTGGGGTCTCTATTGCTGTGATGATACACCATACCAAAAGCAAATTGGGGAGGAAGGGGTTTGTTTGGCTTAATTTACAGATCATGGTAAATCACTGAAGGAAACCAGGACACGATCTCAAACAGAGCAGGAACCAGGAGGCAGAAGCTGATGCATGGAGGGGTGCTACTTACTGGCTTGCTCTCTATGGTTTACTCAGCCTGCTTTCTTATAGAACCTAGGACAACCAGCCCAGGAATGGCACCACCCACACTGGAATGGGTCCTCTCCTATCAATCACTAATTAAGAAAACACCTTATAGCTTGATCTTATGAAGGCATTTCCTTCCCCTCTGATGACTCTAGCTTGTGGCAAACTAACACAAAACTAGCCAGGACACAGAATGAACTCTTTCTCCTTTAAACTGTTTCTTGCCAGGTTATTTGGTCACAACAAACAGAAAATTAATTAAAACCATCCCTACAGTTGCATATATAGTAAAGTTAACTCACTATAAAGATAGTGAAAATACATCAGATAATTTCAGTTTAGCTGCTACTAAAATGTGAAGTGTTTTTGGGGGTTTTGTTCTTTGTTTTTTGAGATAGGGTTTCTCTGTATTGGCTGTCCTGAAACTCACTCTGGAGACCAAGTTGGCCTTGAACTCAGAGATCCACCTACCTCTGCTGGGACTAAAGGCTTGTATTGGGAGTTGATCTTGTGAACTGTACATTCAGATAATTTCTGTGATCCAAGATCCAGGCACAGTCAGGACACATGAATATTGAAGAATCTCCTAGATCAGTGTGGGGTAAAGAATGTTCCCCAATTATATCTGGTTAATAAAAGGTTGAATAGCCAATGACTGGGCAGAGGAAATAGATGTTCGATCCCAGCCAGGAGTTAGAGAGAAAAGATCAAGATAGAAAGATCAAGGTACAAAGAGTTCATCTTGAGGCAGTTGAGGGTCCAGGAAAAGAGCCACAAGGCAGAGGAAGAAGACACTTGCCATAAGGTTGGGCATGAGGAGGAGTTGCCAAGAGAGTTCTCCATGAAGACAAACAGCTACAGCAGAGCAAGCCAAGGACGAACATGGTCATTTCCACATTCTTTTTTTGTTTTTGTTTTTGTTTTTGTTTTTTGAGACAAGAGTTTCTCTGTATAGCCCTGGCTGTCCTGGAACTCACTCTGTAGACCAGGTTGGCCTTGAACTCTGAAATCCACCTGCCTCTGCCTCCCAAGTGCTGAGATTAAAGGAATGCACCACCACTGCCTGGCCATTTCCACATTCTTAGAGTAACCATGTTAAATAGTCAATCAAGCCAGAAAAGAATAGATATCTAAAAACTCCAACTACTGAGCACTTCTAAACCTAAGTCACTGTCTTCATAAAATGACCTCTTCAGTATTCTAAGTGGCCTCTTATGATTCTCCTGCTTGTTATATCAAAATGTATTCACCTGCTCCTGGTATTACTAGCTCATTGGTTTCTCTCCTTTTGCTTTTAAGCATCATCCATAAGTACAATTCTTTTTTTTTCTCTTAAGATTTATTTATTTATTTTATATGAGTACACTGTTGCTGTCTTCAAACACACCAGAAGAGGGCATCAGATGCCATTACAGATGGTTGTGAGCCACCTTGTGGTTGCCGGGTACTGAACTCAGGTCCTTTGGAAGAGCAGTCAGTGCTCTTAACCACTGAGCCATCTCTCCAGCCCGACAAGTAGAATTCTTTTTACTAACAATCCTTGTGACAACTTCCAAATTGGAGGGTCACTGAGTTCTTTAAAGACTATGCCTAGAGCACGGTTGGCAGATGCCTATAATCCAAGCATCTGGAGGCAGCTGGATAAGGAATTCAAAACCACCCTTGGCTACTGATTATCAACTTGAAAGGATGTATAGTCATCTAGGATGCAGCTTTTTCTGGATACAGCTTGAGGGGTCGTATAGATTAGGTTAGTGTCTGGGCATGGCAGTAAAGAAAAGAACTACGTGCACTGGGTTAATTAAGGAGGAAGCTCCAACCTAAATATGGGTGGCACATTTCCACAGGCTAAGACCTTGTACTAAATAAAAAGGAGAAAACCAGCGTAGTGCAAGTGTTCGTTACTCTCCCTGACAGCAGATGCAATGGCTGCCCTCAGGTCCCTTCCATCATGACTTCCCACCATGGACCGTCAAGCTTTGAGCCAAAATACCCCTTCTCCCTGTACATTGCTTTTGTCACAGTATTTTAGCACAACACCAGAACAGTAACCAACAGAGCTACAGTCTGAGGCCAATCTGAACTACACGGCCCACTTTCTCAACAGCAAAAAAGACCACTGGGCCATCCCAGACATGACTACAACTCAGCGGTTCTCTTATTTCAAATCTGTTACTCCCAGAACACTTTCTAGAGACTAGAGTCTCCAGAGCCCCAAATCTGAGAATCAAAGGGAAGCAGGAAAGGCCTTGGAGGCAGCCCTCTCAGGCCTGTCTCCTAGGAGCAAGGGATGGCAATGCTATTTTAAGCTTTAGGCCAGACTCTATCACAACTCAGTATAGTCACTGTAGTTTGACAGCAACCATGATAACTTGCAAGCAAACAAGTATGTCTGCTCCCCAGAAAAAATTAAGAGAAAGGTTGGGGATGCAACTCTCTGACTAACAAGCACAGTGTCCAGGTTTTAATCCTCAGCACTTTTTTTTTCTGTGTAGCTCTGGCTGTCCTAGACCTGTTCACTGCCCCTGACTCAAAGATCCTCACATCCAAGCCTGCCCCTTGCACTCAAGCTCCAGCCTGGGTTGGGTTTCAGACTCTGCCAGTGTACATCATCACTGTCAACCTACTATGTGACAGAGTGTAGTTTTCTAAGCACCACTGCCAGCTACCCTATCCACTCTTGTGTGGCCAGGTTTCCGCCTCTCAGGTACTAACTCATGCTTTTCCTCTTCATCTGCACCTGACCGTTACCTCAGGCGTATCCCTCATTCTGCTAATTCCGACACTGTAATACCAAGAACTTACTATGCTTCATTTGCGGGGAGGGCTGTGTGTCACAGTGTGAGTGGGGAAGTCAGAAGACAACCTGCAGGAGGGAGCTGTTCTTCCCTTGCACCTCTTGGCTCAGGTATATATATACTATACATAGGTGTAGTCCATGTCCCTCTAGCCACTGCCTCCTGTCAACCTATTCTTTTTTCTCATATCACTTTCCATATAATGCTCTTGATAAAAATCCCTTGGGCCCCACTCCTAGGGATCCCAATGACACTGCCTCTGACTTCTGGTCACCAGATTTACCGTCCATGACCATCCCTGCCCAGGTTTCTAGTTACATTTTTCCCAAATGAAAATACCCACCAAGCTCCTAACAGTTGTTTCATCCTTGTATTTTGAGACTCTAAGCAAGATAATTACTCCCTCTGTGACTCATCTTTGATAACTTTAAGTAACTATACCTCCCTCCCTTGCCACATTATAACCACTGAATGAGTAAATAGCATTAAGGCCAATTCGAGTCACAACCTAATATTATAATTTATATATTTTTGAAGCACGCTATCTAAGACTTTGATGGGTTAGGAGCTTTGGTTCCAATGTGGCAATGTTCAGAGGTGATAGAACCTTTAAGGGGCTGAGCCTAGTGAGAAGTCCCTCCTTGTTCCCTGTTCCCCCACTCAAGTGCCTGTCATGATACCTGCTATGAGTTAATTTACTCTTAAAATACATAAATATCTATATAAATCCACTTTTGTTTATTCTGCCACTATAGCCCTACTCCAAGCCACTTATACATGCCTCATTCAAGATCACAGTAGCCTCTAGGCTAGTTTCTCTGATCCTATATTGACCCCTCTGCTACCCATGTGTTCTCTACCTAATAGTGGGAATTAATCAATGAAAACCAAGACTGGAAATGCAGCTCAGTAGTACAATGCTTGCCTAGTATGCTCAAGGGCCTAGCTTTAGTTTTCAGAACTAAAATATAATCATATATAAATATATATATATATACACAGATATATATACATACATATATATGGAGGGGAGAATAAAGGCTAAGCCTTCAATAATTCCCATTATCTGTAAACTCAAGTCCAGCCCAACTGCCTGTCTGTAATCCCAAGCACCCAGAAAGCTGAGGCAGACGGTCCTGTAGCATGTATGGGATCTGTGTGTGCTGAGATCTCCATCCTCTGTCCATGAATCAACCCCTGCCTTCTCCCACTCTTCCCCATGACCACATTCTTCAGCCATATGGCCTCCTGTTGGTTCTTAAATATGCTAAACTCAGAGCTGCCACTGGCTTCTGCAGTAACCACGTTCTCTGCATCTACAGAGCATTTGTCCCTAAATGTGGACAAGGCCTATCCCCTTAATCAATTCAGGTCTCTGCTCATGGGTCTCCTTTGTGAAGATGCTAAAACACTCCACCTAAAGGAGTACCACTATTTCTACAGTTTATCCCCTAAGAAGTGCACGTCAAAAACAGTCATATGGCTACTTGTTTATTAATTGATCATCTGTCTTCTAACAATGTCCTTGAGTCTGGCAAGCTTGTGGTGTTTTATTTCACAGCATGAATTTCTAGTGCAATGAACAAAAAGTAACTAATACACCAAAGACACTCGAAAATTACTGGAGGGAGGGGATGAGGTTATTCCTTTAGTGGACCTTACAGACCAGCACAGGAATTTAGAAAAGAAATTTCCCACAGTGTTTGAGGTTTCCTGGTAGTCAGCAACTACGTACTGGAGTTAGAGTAAGCTACTATTTGAGTGTATTGGTGGAGTAGGTGTAAAGTGGCCTTTAGACCTTACAAACAGGAGACGGCTGACTGGGAAAAGTGTGTGTGGCACAGGCATGAGGAGGTGAGTTTGAATCCCTAGCACCCATGTATAAAGCTAAACGTGGTGGAATCAATTCGACACCAGCACTGAGGGAGGGACGGACAGAGACTGGTAGATCTTGGGTGATTCATTGGTAAGCCAGTCTAGCCAATCGGTAGGCTCCAGGTTTAGTGAGAGTTGCTGTCTCAAAAACCGACAAAAACATTCACCATCAGCTTCAAGCCTCCTGACCTCTAACATCCAAACACATATGGGCATGCATCTCACCACCTCCAACACACACACACACACACACACACACACACACACACACACACACACATCAAACACACATGAAATGTAAAGCTACAAAACATTTCAAGCTTCAGGTTATTTGAAACAGAGGAGAGAGAACTATAAAAGGCCATAATATGGGGGGGGGGGGGGGAGCTCCTGCATCTTTAAATTCTGTCTAATTCTTTCTCCAAACCAATTATTTCCAGTTGTCTGTCTGACAGCTACTCCTGACTGATCCGTGGGTGCCAGCAACAATTCTAGTTCCTCACCTTGGGTCCCCATCACAGTCATTTTAACCAGAAATCTGGCTCCCCTGTCCCCTGAGCCCAGCCTGTCTCCAAGTTTATTTCTCATATCTCATGCCAAGTCACACCCTCACCTTTCCCCTCTGCTCTGACCCTCACGCCTTCTTCACAATTACAACAGCCTAAAACTTCCCATTTCTTCTAACCCACTCTCCCTGTGGCCAAACTGGCCATGCTAAAATACCTCCCACTTTAGGCCCATCGGGGGCACCTTCAACCTCAGGTTGTGACATGGCCGCATAAGAGCTCTGTAGAATAGACAGTGCCGTGCACCACTTCCAGCTCTTATCGTCTTCCCCAGCTCTACACTGACACTTCTCTCCTCCTTAGGAAACCTTGCAGTGTCCTCCCTTCATGCCTCCATACATGTCAAGTACACACACATTCCCACCAGACACAGAGAAGGCCCTCCCTAATTATTCTGAACCCTCTATACCGTCTTCCCTAGTGGAGCAATTGTGACCCTTTCTTCTCAAACATGTCTTCCTGTAGGGGAAGGTTCACAGATATTTAACTCTGAATCCTGAGCATCTAGCTAAGCCTGGCACATAATAGAACTAAAAACATGTTTGCTAATTAAAATGACTAGTAACCATAACAGATTTGGGTCCTCTTCCTGATCTTTACACACACACACACACACACACACACACACACACACACACACCTCTAAATGCATCTACCTTATAGGCTCAGTGGGATTAGAGAGATGGCTCAGCAGTTAAAAATATTACAGCTCTTTAGTGGACCCCAGTTCAGTTCCCAGCACCCATATCAGTGATTACTATAACTCTAGCTCCAGGGAATCAGACACACTCTTCTGGCCTCCATAGAAATATTCACATACATAAATGCACACAAGAACACACATACAAGAGGGAGGGAGTAGGAGGAGGAGGAGAGAGAAAGAGAGAGAGAGAGAGACAGAGAGAGCGTCCAAGCTCACCACAGCTCCAACACTTCATATCTCATGGTTTCTATATTTGTGTTTATTGTTTATGTGTGTGATGTCTTCCCAAGAAACAAGCCTGTCTCATTCACCATCACATTCACAAGCCTATAATGATATCAGTAACATTCATTTATTTGATATTTATTAAGCACCTACTTTATTGTATGCCAGACCTAGATACTAGGTAGGCACTCATGTTCAACAGGGGGGAAGACAATACATCGGACAATTAAACCTAAATGCTAAAACAACTAAAGCAGTAAAGGCAAGGAGTGAGGAAAGGCTGACACTCTAGATGCCTCTCTAGTAAAGACTCCCAAGAAAGAGAGCAGCAAAACAGACATCCAGCCGCAAGAACAAAGCCCTGAAGTCAAACCATATCCATCGGGGGTGGGGGGGAGGGGGAGGGTATAGTAGACACTGAGAGTATGGGTCACATTATTTAAAAGTCTTGCAGTTCACTGAGAGAAGCTTATATTATTGTTGTTGTTATTATTACTGTTATTATTGCTAAGGCGCTGACCTTTGCTTGTGCTGAAAGTCATCTAGGGAGATAGGAGTGGTGCAGGGTTTAATGTATACCAGGCTGGCTTCAACTCGCTTTGACAGCGACACCATGCCCGGCATGCTGTGGTTTTCTTTCAGAAGGGACCCAATATACCTGGGCATCCCTGACAGAAGACAAGATACAGGGTACCCAGAAACAGGTGAGACAACCACAATGGCAACCATTAGCATCCTATTGGATTATCTGTAAAAGGAAACAAGAGTTGACGGGGTTTCACTGGGTCGTCCCCCTTCACCCGGAAGAGCCATTCTCTAGAAGAACGCCCCCCACGACCCATAGAGGGCAGCCAGGCCCGGTGACGCCTGGCAGCCGTGGGTGGGCGTGGCAATAGCGCACCCGTGGGGAGGACCACGCTCAGAAGAGCCTAGTCACAGCGTTCGGTGAGCTGTAGCCGGCCGGCGTGCCCAGCTACCGCAAGAAAGGAAGCGCGAGCCTCGTGGCTACGAACGCGGGATGGGGTTTGAGCTAGGCTCGCGGTTCTGCTTTGAGGCCAGGCCCCGAACTCGGGCCCAGGACCAGGGCCGCGTGGGTGCCCACACCTCACACGCCTTACCTGGCTCCGCCGCCTGCCCGCCGCCCGCTGCTGGCTACTTCACTACGCCGCCGCCGCTTCTCGCGCCGCTCGCCCGAGCTTAGTGATTGGCTGAGGCGGTAAGCTCCCAGAAGCCCCTGCGCGTTGCGCCGCCAAATGAACTTTATGGAGACCCGCAAGAGGACACAGACTTGGGCGGGGCTGGGGCGGAGCCGGAGGCGGAGCTGTCGCTACGAGGAAGTCAAGGGAGCTCCGCCCTGGTCCCCACCCACGTGGTTGGAGTTGACAGTACTTGAAGCAGCACTTCCGCAGTTCCTCCAGCTGGACAAATTCAGGGAACTCAGCCACTCAAGTGCCTGGGCCCATTCTAGGTGCAGGGGACGCGGTGACCTCCTCAGCAGACAAGATCCCTAGCCTCAAGCAGTTCTCAGCTTGACCAGGGAAACAAAATATAGTGAGCAAATGTAGGAGTAATTACAAGAGTTAAGAACCGAAAAGCAAACTAATTGAAGAAAAATGGTTGGACGGCCAGGGAAGGCTTCTCTCAGGTGACATTCCGACTAAAAGGTGAAAGATAAAAACATGTTTTGGAGTTTGTTTTTTTTTTCCTAAGGAAAAGCCTGTCTTTTGACAGCCTGAACAAGCAAGCTAGGCTGGCCATCTGCCCCAGTAGGCCAGTTACAGAAAAGAACAGTGGGGAAAAATAAGAGATTACTTCAGTGTGGCCACGTCGGGAAGTGGAACAAAGTGTGTCACTGGAATATGCAAGCCTTCTGGAGGCTCTTAGTCTAGTAGGTAAAAGAAATTTGAAAACAGAACGCTGAAGGAGAACAATTTTGTTGGGCGTTTGAGAGAAAAATAACAGGACAGGCAAGCTGTAGATCTCAGCAACTGCTGGGAGGAGAGACCTGGATAAGAGGAGTGGTCATAACTGGGAAGATCTGTAAACAACTTCATGAACAGAAGAACCTCTCGTGTGTGTGTGTGTGTGTGTGTGTGTGTGTGTGTGTGTGTGTGTGTGTGTGTGT
>JANHMN010000018.1:20022578-20036609 GCA_030674055.1 Rhabdomys pumilio | reverse complement strand
TGTGTGTGTGTGTGTGTGTGTGTGTGTGTGTGTGTGTGTGTGTGTGTTTTCCTGGTGCTCAAGGGGGCCAAAAGAGGTCATTAGATCCCCCAGAATAAGATTACAAGTGGTTGTGAGACATAGGTACCAGGAACCAAACCCAACAAGTCCTTTGTTTTTTTGTTTGTTTGTTGGTTGTTTTGTTTTGTTTTTGTTTTTGTTTGTTTTTGTTTTTCGAGACAGGGTTTCTCTGTGTAGTTCTGGCTGTCCTGGAACTCACTCTGTAGACCAGGCTGGCCTCGAACTCAGAAATCCTCCTGCCTCTGCCTCCCAAGTGCTGGGATTAAAGGCGTGCGCCACCACTGCCCAACCCAACAAGTCTTGTGTAAGATCAGTATGCTAAGACATTGCTTTAGCTTCCGTGGTAGCTTTTAATTGGTTTTTTAAAAAAGATTTACTTATTTATTTATTTCGTGTTTATGAGTGCTCTATCTGCATGTACACCTGCATGCCAGAAGAGGGCATCAGACCCCAGTAAAGATGGTTGTGAGCCACCATATGGTTGCTGAGAATTGAACTCAGGACCTCTGGAAGAGCAGCCAGTGCTCTTAAACACTGAGCCATCTCTCCAGCCCATAGCTTTTCATTGGGTGGATGCCTGCTTGATAAAGTGTTCTAGTAAGCTTTGCCTTACGTGCTTAGGGAACATAAGTACAATTAACACACAAAGAAGCCCACAATGATTACTATTATAGCTGTAGAGAACTTCTTTCTGCCTGTTGGTAGTATATATTCATGCATGTGCCTAAGTGTGTGGGCAGCTCTGTGCACATGTGCTTGGAGGTCAGAGGTTGCTGTTGGATGGCTTCCTCTATCACTCTCTGCCTTGTTTTTTTTGAAACAGCATCTCTCACTGAACCCAGAGCTCACCAATGGGCATAAATAACTGGCCAGTGAGCTCCAGGGATCTGCCTGTCTCTGCCGCCTTCCCTTAGCCCTAGGGTTACAGGAGCTTCCCACCACACTGGCTTTTACTTGGGCACTGGGGATCAGAACTTGGGTTCTCATGCTTGCTCAGTACTTTACCAACTAAGACTTCTAGCCAACTCAAAAGTTTTTATTTTTATGACATTAATTAATGTGCCACGTGTGTGAGTGTGTGTGTGTGTGTGTGTGTGTGTGTGTGTGCACTCAGGTTCTTAGGCTTAGCAACAGTGTCTTTATCTGCTGAACCACCTTGCTAGCCCCAGAAATTCTGGGTATGAGTGTTTTGCATGCGTGTGTGTATATGTTCCATATTTGTGCCAGATGCCCACAGAGGCCAGAACAGGGAATTAAATCCCCTGAAACTGGAATTACACATGGCTGTGGGCTAGTTTGTGGGTGCTGGAATAGAACCTGGGTCCTCTCCAAAAACAACAAGCACTCTTTACCGCTAAGCCAACTCTCCAGTTGCTCTCAACAATGAGTTCTTTGTAAATTAACTCAGCTTCTATTTTCCCAGTAAAATTTAGAACCTCTGGCTCAGCAAACTCTACAGTAGTGGTTCTCAACCTTCCTCATGTTGTGGAGACCCCCAACCATAAAGTTACTTTGTTGCTACTTTATGACTGTAATTTTGCTACTGTGATGAGTTATAAATATAAATATCTGATATGTGGCCCCCAAAGGGGTCTCAACCCATAGGTTGATATATATATATTCCATTATAGTCATGGCAGAGAACACGGCAGCCTGCAGGCAGACATGGTACTGGAAAGGCTACTGAGAGTTCTACATCTGGATTGGCAGACAGCAGGAATAAAAATAACAACGGACTGAACTTGAGCGTCTGAAACTCCAAAGCCCACTCACAGTGACACCCTTCCTCCAACTAGCCACGCCCACTTCAGCAATATCATACCTCTAATAATGCCACTCCCTATGAGTCTGTGGGGCCATTTTTTCATTAATTAATTTATTCACCTTATATCCTGATGGCAGCCTCCCCACTTTTCCCAGTCCCCACCTTACACAGCCCTTCCTTACATTCCCCTTACCAACCCACCCTGGCACATGAAGTCACTGAAGGACTGGGCACATTCTCTCCCACCGAGTCCAGACAAGGCAGCCCAGCTAGGGGAATAGGATCCACAGGCAGGCAACAGACTCAGAGATAGCCCCCTGCTCCAGTTTTCGGGGGACCCACATGAAGACTAAGCTGCACTTCTGCTACATGTGTGCCAGGGTGCCTAGGTCCAGCCCATGGATGGTGGTTCAGTCTCCAGGAGCCTATGGGGGCCATTTTTATTCAAACCACCACAACCAGGTTTTAAAAGGACTATGAAAATGGCCACTTTTCATCTGAATGACCCTGATCACAAATGACAGAAACATCACACTTTTTAATTCACTATTTGATATATTGTAAGTTGTAATGCAATGCATGTTGTATAAAAGAGAGCATTTTGTATTAATTAAACTTGAATGCCAAAAGGTTTAACTGTGTAAAGTTTTGCATAATATTTAGAGTTCAGATACACAGCTTTCCACCTAAGTCTTTAGTCACAGATACATAGGGTGTTAAGTGTGCCAAAATTACCTTCACATAAAGCTGCTTGCAGTGGCCCAGGCCTTTAATCCCAGTACTTGGGAGGCAGAGACAGGTGAAGCTCCTGGAGTTCCAGGCCAGCCTGACCTACATAGTGAAACTCTGTTTCAAAGAAACAAACAACAAAACAAAACAAAAACAACAAAACCCTAACATAAACAGATACTTAAGTAAACCCTTACTCCTGTTAAGACTGTTTCCCAATTCCCCCCAAAAAAACTTAGAAAATAAGCAGAAACACAAATAATTTTTGATTAAAAAAAAAAAACCCTTTGTCCTTGAAGCCAGCTTTTACAAATGTCTCTAAGAGTAGAATATCTTTATTATTTTAGACATGACCTCACTGTAGAGCCCTGGCTGGTCTGGAACTCCCTATGCAGACCAGACTGAACTGGACCTCATGCAGGAGTCTCACAGAATGTGAAGGAAAAGAATGAAGACCCGAAAGGAAGATTCCATTAGCATAGAGTTCAAACCAGGCAAAGCTAACTGCTAATCTGTGGTGATGGATGTCAGGATGGTGTCTATTTTGGAGTGGAAAGGGGGTGTTGGCTGGGAAGGAAAGAAGGAATCTTCTCAGATCTGAAAATGTTCTGTTTCTTAATCTGGCTGCGGAGCACATGGGGGGTATTCACTTTTTAAAAATGTATTAAGCTGCACATTTAAGATCTGTGCGTTTTGCCATGAATATATTATTCATTGCACTTTCAATAAAATAGCTTATGGAGTTTGACATCGTTTTGGTGACCCAGAACTCATATTGCATGCCCAGCCCAAGAATCTGGAATTCTGATTTACCGTTTTGCTATCCCCCATATGCCCCTTATGGAGTACAGAGCAAGAAATATTTTGTAAAGGACAGACAGACACCTCCCCCACCACACTGATTGCTCTCCTATCTCAAGCTGCTGCTGCCAGAAATGATTTCATAGTGGGTGGCAGCAAATTACATAAAGCTTTGTGATCTGTGGCTGAGCGATCAGCCTTATTCGCAGAGACATTAAAAGCTTAAAAGGGAAGGCTCTAACTTCGCCCTCTGCATGGGTTTAATTTCAACTTGCACAAAAGGTGATTTGACATTATCAAGGATGGCAAATTGGCTTCTGCTAGAGCAGCAGCTCCTGCCATTGCAGCAGGCATGCCTGGAAGCTGGTGTGAAGGATACCAAGAGCAAGTTCCGGCTCTGTGGGAGACTGCTAGGAGCAGGCTCAGGACATTTGAACTGCAGATAATTGGTTGAAACAATGAGGAATCTTGCTTGCTCGCCTATTAGCGGGCCAGCAGTAAGGTGCGTTTAAGGTCGATTGACTGAGGTCTTTCTGTATCTACACTTTGCCATTCTCAGTGTGGACTTTGCTTGAAGAAGTAAGACTATTTCTGGTTGAAGAAAGTTGACAGTCCCTACCGTGTAATGCAAGTCACATCTTCTTCGCAGTCTCTCAGGTTTTCTGTTGGGCGTGTACTAAAGCTGTTCTCTCCAACTGGGGATCTGTTAAAGAGCAGACCCTCCCCCCCCCAAAAAAAAAACTGTAAGTAGATAAATACCATAGAAATCAACAATTGAGAACTAACTGTGCGCAATGTTCTGGGATGAGAGGCCGCTACAAAAATTTTCCTCACAGTGGCTTTTTGGGGAGAGGCGTCAGTAACAGTCTCATTTCACTAGTGCCATAAAAGCTGAGAAGCAGGAGGATTACGTTTCCTCAAGGCCATATGTTGAGCTCAGAGCAGAAGAATGGAGTCAAACAAGACCAGGGCCATGTGTCCTGTATTAATCCCAACACACCGACTTTTACCTAATACTAAGGGTAATACCGCCGGCACAAAAGAGGCCGCCACAGTTTACAGACAACAAGGGTGATGAGCCTGAGAACCGCCATTCTCATGCTTTTCCAGAGGGAAAAGAAAATTATACCACTGCTCCAGGAAACCAGCAATCTCAAACAAACAAACAAACAAAAAAGCCACCACACAAGACCCAACCTCTCTGCCACCTACCTACTTAGCTAAGAGACACAGGACCGTGTTTACACAGACATGAGTCTACCAAAATATTTATAGCAGCTTTGTTCATAACAACTTGAAACTGGAAACAGCTAGTTTTCCATTGTCCATCAACAAGAACTGAATGGGTGGACGGTGGCATGGCTGGACAACGGTCTAGTACAGACTGCTGCCTGCTGCACATGCGCAGGTGAGTCTCCTAAACTGCTGTCGGCCCAGAGCCAGACACATAAGAGCAATGGTATGAGACCCAAGTTATATCAAGCTCAAGAATACACGAAGCTGGTCTGCAGTGGAAGGGTTGGGGATAATCTTTCTTAGAACTGTTGATGTGATAAAGGTAGACTTGTGTTGAACACGGGTGTGCACAGCAGTACACATGTGCAAAACTTTATTGAGCTGCAAGGCAGGATTCGTGCGTTTTACTGCATGAGATTGTTTCTCAGTAAAATCCCGTTCTGCGGGCTGGAGAGATGACTCAGCGGTTAAGAGCACTGACTGCTCTTCCAGAGGTCCTGAGTTCAACTCCCAGTAACCACATGGTGATCCGATGCCTTCTTCTAGTGTGTCTGAAGACAGCTACAGTGTACCCATATAAATAAAATAAATAAGTCTTTTTTAAAAAATCCGGTATCCAGTTCAGCTTAGAATTGGGCTGAGGCCGTGCCCCAGCCCGCGGGGATTCGACGAGACCTTAGGGAAGGGGGCGAACGAATGAAAGGACAAGAGACACAAAGAATGAGAGCAAGTCTGAAGTTCTGATCAAGTTCTGAAACTTTAATTTTGGGGGCAGGTTATAAAGACACAGCAAACCGGGAAGTTTGGGCGAGGGTCATTGCTTAGGGCTATCCTACTATGGAATCCTTACTGTCTAAGACCAGTCCACTGTTATATCCTTATTGTACTGGACCATCCCACTGTCATGACCTGCTCCAAGGAAATGCCAGACGTTCTTTAAGTTCCTGGGACCTGAGACCTGTGAACGTCCTTTCTTAACCTTGTACTGACTAGTCTTTCTAGAATAGCAGGTAATTTCCTGAGGTTATCTCAAAACAGCAGGTAATTTCCTGGGCTTGGCTCCCGGCAAGGCCATACTCAGGGGTTGTGTGCCTTCTCAGCATGCCTAAGGCCCTGGGGCTATGGTCTGACACTGCAAAGATCATCAAATAAAGCAATACAAAGAGAGGAAACAGGATTTACAATATTCTTCCTTTATTTCCAACAACCCCATAGCCTCCCCAGGCTGGCAAAGAAGGTTTGCACTTATCCTGCGCTCTGCAGGGATCTGAAGTTCTAATGGTTGGATGTCTCGCCCAGAGTTACGTAGGCTGTGGTGGCAAGCCAGTTTAGGCACTCTTCTGCGATGAAGGTCAACACTCTCTATGCCAACCAAGCCTCACAGGTGAGCCTAGAACCCTTGGTGACTTCCAGAGAAGTCCTTAAACTGCAGTTTACGGTGATTGAAACAGGAGAGGAGCCCACAAACTCATTAACCACAGCGGCAGCCAACAGTCAGACAGCGCTGTGAGGGGTAGAGTTTTTTTTTTAAATATCTAGTTGTTATATTTGTTATCAAATATATTGACGGTTGGGTGGAAAAGAAAAAAAAATGGGTGACGGGGAGAAACCCAACCATCCCACACACATCTCCATTGCTGCTGTGTAGAGACATTTTGCTGACATCTGTCAACTTTGTTTATGTCAGATTGGGCAATTTGTCACTGATGCTGAATCTGCCAAAAAGAAACATGAATTGGATTGACAAGGCCTGGGAGCTTCTCTCTCTTACTTTTCGTTATTCCAGATGTTATTTGAAAAAAAAAAAAAAGTGGTTTCCTCCATCAGGAAGGCTCATCTGTGGGTAAAACATGGACCAAGGGAGCTTGGGAGATGTGGTTTGGGATTTTGTGGAAACTTTTGTCTCCTGGAGACTCTGTCTTCTTGATTGGCTCAAATTACCCTCTATTTTCAATTGCCGTCTTTCCACGGAGCCATCTGTTTTAAGGCCCGTCTGTCAGGAGCTATGATGTGGTTCACTATTAAATATATTTGCAGCTGATGTTTCAAGAAAAAAAAAAGGAAAAGCATTTCCAAGAAGGAAAGGAAAAAAACAGAAGCAGACTGTAGCCATCACTGTACTCGGAAATCAAAGAACTTAATTCTGTAACTCTAGCATTTAGGAGACTGAGGCAGGAGGACTGACAGGAGTGAATTTCTGGGCCTGGAGCAATAGACCTTGCCTTGAAGAAGAAAGGGAAGGATGAGGAGGAGGAGAAGGAGGAGCAAAAGGAGGAGGAAAAAAGGAGGAAGAAGAGGAAGAGAAAAAAAAGCTTCTGTAAAGTATAGTTTTATAAACCTTTAGTCCTGGCATTCAAGAGACAGAGGCAGAGGGTCCAACCTGGTCTACATGATGAGTTCCATGCCAGCTAGGGCCACAGAGACCCGGTCTCAAAACAAAACAAAACAAACTGTATTAGCCGGGGTTCCTCTAAAGGAACAGAACTTATGAAATGAATGAATATATCCGTGTGCCTGTGCACATGCGTGTGTGTGTGTGTGTGTGTGTGTGTGTGTGTGTGTGTGTGTGCGCGCGCGAGTGTGTGTATGATTTATTGGAATGACTCACAGGCTGCATTCCCCTAATTCAACAGTGTCTTGCTGTAAACAGAAAAGTCCAAAAATCTCGTAGTTGCTCAGTCCCACAAGGCTGGATGTCTCAGCTGGTCTTCTGTATGTGCTGGAGTCCTAAAGAAGTAGGCCTCATCACCCTGGAAGGAACGGATGCTCTAGCAATGCCAGGGCAAGCAGGCAAAGAGCAAAGCTTCTTCCAATACCGCCAAGAGCCTCTCTATCTCAGGATGTACTTCTCTACTGTTCCAGTAGCCTGCACGCTGCCTCGCTTCCTATTGTGATGATAGTAGTCTAAACCTCTGACACTGTAAGCCAGCCCCAATTAAGTGCTTTCTCTTATAATAATTGCCTTGGTCATGGTGTCTCTTCACAGCAATAGAACACTGACTAAAGATACCTGGCTTGTTACATGGGTAAATGCTAGGATCTGAACTCTAGTCGTCAAAACACAGTAAGCTCTCCTAACCTGTAAGCTGTCTCTACAACCCCCTCTCCTTCTTCTGATGTTGATATTCTCCTGGCTTCATCGCACAGAACCATTCTAACGTGATTGTGTGTGTGTGTGTGTGTGTGTGTGTGTGTGTGTGTGTGTGTGTTGATTTTGGTTTGGTTTTTTTTTTTTTCTTTTGAGACAGTCTTACTGTATAACCCCATCTGGTGTGCATGCAATCCTCTTTCCTTGTCTTGAATTCTGAAATCGCAGTCATCCACCATCGTATTCAGTAGAAAGTTAACTCCTCACAGTAGGTATTCTTATAAGAATAGCTATAAACTACTGGGAAGGGACCTTATCAGGACTGGGTTAGCTGATACATGTTAACAACATAGGGTGCTGAGGGTGCAGCTTGCTGAGAGTGCAGCTTGCTGAGAAAGTGCTTGTATGTGCAAGGCCCTGGGTTCAAGTTCCAGTGAAGGAAGGAAGGAAGAAAGGAAAGAAGGAAGGAAGGCAGGTAGGCAAGCTGGCTTAAACCACAGCCTTGTATAGTAGGCGCTCAAAAATGTTAGTCGTTTTTATTTCTCCTGAGGCCTGTTTCCACAGACCTCTAGAACTGAGTAGGAACAAAAGCTTCCCCACCTCACTCACTAGGACAAAACTGCCATGTGTCCCACAAGCTTACCTGGACATAGCGCTGTCCACAACTGTCTGTAGACTTAGCCCTTGAAGGCCGCAGTGTGGCAGTTTAGCTTTGTGTCCGCTAGGGGGTGCTCAAGGACTGCTACCGGAGGATGTCCCACATGACCTTGGAACGCTGGGCAGCCACCCTACAGCCAGCACTGAAGGCAGAGGCAGACTTTAAAACAGAACAGGGAACTAGCATTTGAGCCAAACAGGGCCAACAAGCCTGTGTGGCACTCCGTGTTAGAAGGAACAGCTCTTCTGTAGGCTCCCTTCCTGGTGGTCAGTCAGTTCAGCTCGGCTGTGACATTGCTAGCGTCAAAACCTTTTGCCACCTCGCTGGTTGTGAGAGGCGAGTGATAAACTCTGGCCACAGGCAGATTCGAACCCGTGGAGTCAGAGTTGGCCCGTATGCAAGCTGTGGCTCACACTCTCTGAAGGCTGTGATTATCGGGAAACTGAGGTAGGAGCCCACGAGTTCAAGAGCAACCTGGAGCTAGATAGTGAGTTTAAGGCCAGAGTAGGCTGCTTGACGAGATCAGAAAGAAAAAAAGGAAGGAAGGAAGGAAGGAAGGAAGGAAGGAAGGAAGGAAGGAAGGAAGGAAGGAAGGAAGAAAGGAAGGAAGGAAGGAAGGGGAAAACAGGCTGAAGGCACTTACATTGAGACAACCTAGGTTAGCCTGGAACTGTCAATCAAGAAATCACCTTGAGCTCCCGTTCTGCCTGCCTTACCTTGGAGCCCTAGACTTTAACTGGACTGGCCCAGTGGGTAGTTACAAAAAAAAAAAAAAAAGCAACAGCAAAAAGGGCTCTCAGCTCCCTTGCTCTACGACCAAGGCGACTTAGAACAGAAAAAGACTAATTGCGAGCTTGTTCATAGTTTCCAAGGGTGAGTCCCCGACCATCACGGTGAGGAGCAGGCTGGCAGGCTTGGTGCTGCAGAAGCAGCTAAAAGCTCTTATCTTGGGACAACAACCACAGGGCAAAGAGGGATGCTAATTTGGGAATGGTGTGTGTCCAATCAATGAAAAACACATTACATGATATTGTCACCGACGGTGCCATACAAAGTGTGGAAAAATGCTGACCTTGTGGAATCTTGGGGTCCGATGTATTGGGTTTATCAGACAAGTCTCTCTGTTCTGTGTATTTAGTTTAAAATTTTGCACAATAGCATATTAAAAGATGGATGAAATAGCCAGGGTTCAGCTACTTGAGAGGGTAAAGCAGGGGGATCAATTGAGCCCAAGTATTCTGGCCTAGCCTGAGCAACATAGAGCGCCCCTCCCCCAATTAAAAAAAATAAAAATGGATGAAGAAAAATGTTACAGAGTATTTAATGATACTTAGAAACTGTACTTTAGCCGGGCAGTGGTGGCTCACACCTTTAATCCCAGCACTTGGGAGGCAGAGGCAGGCGGATTTCTGAGTTCGAGGCCAGCCTGGTCTACAGAGTGAGTATCAGGACAGCCAGAACTATACAGAGAAACCTTGTCTCAAAAAACCTTGGGAAAAAAAAAAAAAAAGAAAGAAAGAAAGAAACTGTACTTTGTCATTAAATAAAACAAAACACAATCAAACTGCTAACTCAGGTAGATAACACATATATGTATTTTTTATATATATATATATACATATGTTTTTAAAAATAAATATTAAATACCAAAAAATTGGCTTTCCATAGATGGCTGAGCTGGCAAAGTATTTGCCACATCTGGAGTTTAGATCTCCAGCATTCCCATAAAAAGCCAGATGCTGTAATCCCAGCTCTGAGGAGAGAGACAGACAGGCAGATCCTCAGAACTTACCAGTCAGGCGGTTTCAGTGGTCATCAGTAAGGGACCTTATCTCAAAACAGTAAGTTGGCAGGTGATTGAGGGAGACACATATGTCCATCTCTGGCCTCCACATACATGAACACACACACATACACATACAAATTAAAAAATTGAGCCAGCCCCAGGCAGAGTGGCACATGCCCTTAATCCCAGCTCTCCGGTGGCAGAGACAGGTGGATCTCTTACTTTGAGGCCAGCCTGGTCTACAGAGCAAGTTCCAGGACAGCCAAAGCTACACCTGTCTTGGAAAAGCAAACAAACAAACAAACAAAAACAAACAAACAAAACTTAAGCCATATTCTCAAATAATAAATTTAAAAACATTTTTTTTAAAGTTAAGCCAGACATAGTGATTTACACACATAACCCCAGTCCTTTGGAGACTGAGATGAATGGATTGCTTTGAGTTCACTACCAGCCTGGACTACCTTTTCTCAACAAAGCAAAAACAAAAAACCAACAACAACCAAACCTGGGCCAGCAGACGACTCAGCAGATAAAGGTGTTTGCTGCCAAGCTTCATGGCCTAAATTGGATCCCCAGGATCCACATGGTAGAAGAAAAGAACAAACTTTCTCTTTGTCCTCTGACACCCACACATGTGCCCTGGCAATCACGCACTTACACGCATACACATAAATAAATACATACATAAATGTTTCAAAAAAGAAAGCCACATAAATGCTATATTCTTCATAGGTGCCCACAGAACCAGACAGAAAGGAATTCACCTATGAGATGGAAAACTACAGGCACAAAGCCAAATTTGTTATATAATTCTAACTAATTTTTTTTTTAAAGAATTGTATTTGAGAGGTCCTGGGTCTTATCTCAGCACAGCAGAAAAAGAATGAGAAATGAACAAAAGAAAAGTTGTCTACAATTCTGAGTGCACAGAAACGATCTGCAGGAATGCTAAGTGCTTATCTGGCAAGGACTGGGCATAGCAGCCGGGGGTAGAGCTCGCTCCCTACATGAAGTGGAGACGATTGAGCTGCTTTAATTTTTCACAAGAATATATTCATGTATTCTGCATAATTAAAAATTAATAATACCCAAAATACTCTCCATGAATACACCCTGATGTTAGCTAGGGATCTCCATGGACGGGAGATGGTCTTAGTTCTTTTCGATAATTTATGAATCTCCTGCCGTGAGCATTTATGACTTGAGTTATCAAAGATGGAGGAGGCTCGAGGAGAGGTGAGGAGAGAGGCTGAGGTGTGAGTTGGTTGTAGAGCACCTGCCTACCGTTTACCATTGTTTCCATGAGTGAGGCTTGGGGCTGGGGCCCAGCACAGATCAAAAATAGTATATAAAAGTACAATTAAACTGAACGTGGCCGTGCACACCTTTTATCCCAGCACTTGGAGGCGGAGGCAAAGGCAAAAGCAAAAGCACGCAGATCTCTGTGCTTAAACTTGGCTAGCCTGCCCGGTCTACAAGCAAGTTCCAGACCAGCCAGAGCTACCTAGTGAGACCTTATCTCAAATAAATAAATTTTAAAAAGAGGAATGAAATTCTCCCACCCTCTTGTAACATGGAGTCCATGGAGTACAGAGTCTACTCTCCCAGGTCCCGCTCCATGTTTCCTGGTTCACATCCCTTCTCCATGGTCAGTCCCTCCCTTCTTGGTGTTCTTTAAGCTCAGGAAAAGCCCCCAGAGTAGGTTTAGACCTTGTGGGCCCACAGGAGTGGAGTATGGACAACCTTGGTCTGCGCTTGTCAATCGCTCTCCCTGGAAGCCTTCCTGCTCCTCCCTGGGTATGGAGAATCATTGCTAGAATTTACATTGTTCTGAGTACGTTAAAAGGAGATGAACCATCCTGGGCTACAAAGTGAGTTCAACGCCATCTTGGGGCAATTTAATGAGACCTTGTCCCCAAAGGTAAAGACTTACCTAGCATATTTGAGGTCTTAGATTCAATTGTCAGGACTGAAAAGATAAGTAAATAAATATAAAATTAAAACAATACATCTTTTCCTTCCCACTTGGGTGTCTCCTGACACGCCTCGCACCCCTGCATCCCCAAAGTTCTACCACCAATGCATGTCCTCATGGAGATGAGTTTAATAAGGTTCTACTGTGCTGGATGGTGGTGGCACATGCCTTTAATCCCAGCACTTGGGAGGCAGAAGCAGGTAGATCTCTGAGTTCCAGGCTAGCCTGATTTACAGAGCTAGTTCTGGGACAGCCAGAGCCTCATAGAAAAACCCTGTCTTGAAAAACCAAAAACCAAACCAATCAACCAACCAACCAAACAAACAAACAAACAAACAGAAAGACTCCACTGTGTGTATGGCATTGTTCTAGGTACAGAGGGGCTAACAAGTATAGAGACAAGGCTAGACCCCAGCCCCAATGGTGCCACACCTGGTAGAAGACCCATAACTAGGGATTAACCCCTGTCTGACTGGAGCCTTAATAACCATCACTATCAGTTTTGAGCTGGAATTTTCCAGCATGGTTGTGACTTTCTGAATGCCCTTGGGTGACCTTGCTTCCTTGACTATTTTAAGGTAAAAGAGTAAAGGCAATATAAATCAAATTATTCCTGGACTGTTTTACACACTAACTAAAATAAAATAAATAAAAAACCAACCCCAAAACAAAAAATAAACAAACCAAAAATACCAGGATGTTTTTATGAAGTTACAAAACACCTGTCCTTACCATTATCTAATGGTCTTTAAGTGGTGTCCTAGTTTGCTCTCTACTGCTGAGATAAAACACCATTACTGAAAACAATTTGGAGAGGAAAAGGTTTATCTCAGTTAACAGTTCACATTCCATCACAGAGGGAAGCCAGGGCAGGAACTCAAGGCAGGGACCTGGAGTTAGAACTGAAGCCGAGGCTGTGGAGGACACTGCTGCCTGGCTTGTCCCCCAGGGTCACAGTCTGCTACTTTTCTTAGACAGCCACCTAGGACCACCTACCCAGAGATGCCACCTTCCACAAGAGTTGGGTCTCCCACATGAATCAGGCCAATCCAATGGAGACATTTTCTTTTTTCCCCCCCTAAAGATTTATTTATTTATTTTAAGTACATGAGTATTCTATAGCTGTCTTCAGACACACCAGAAGAGGGCGTTGGATCCCATTACAGATGGTTGTGAGCCACCATGTGGTTGCTGGGAACTGAACTTAGGATCTCTGGAAGAGCAGTCTCTGAGTCATCTCTCCAGCCCCTGGAGGCGTTTTCTTAACTGGGGTTTCTTTTCTCAGATAACTGTAGATTGTGTTAAGTTGGCAAAAACAAAAAACAAAACAAAACAAACAAACAAAAATCCACCTGATCTAAAACAAATGGTTTTCTTCAAAGAAAATCCCTATTTCCAGAGAGATGGAGATCTTTACTGTCTAATTCTGTGCTGTCTGACTCCTTTCTTAAGCCCAGACCTTGCAATTTAATATTTGTAGTAAAGACTTATTTTTTTAAAAATCGAGGCTGGGAAGATGGCTCAGAGCTGCTTGCTATGCGAGGCTGACAACTTGAGTTTGGTCAGTAAATCGCATATAAAGGCGGAAGGAGAAAACTAACTCCGTAAAGTCATCCCCTTGACAAAGGCCAGCTTCCATAGGTCAGATATTGAGAGATGGGTGGGGTCGGTGGCTAATCACTCAGCGGACTTTTTCTCTAAGAACCCAAAACTTAATTCTCTGGGGCCAGCAAAAAAGGGGGAAAACACACACATACATAAACATACACACACATACATATGTATACACACATACACACAGTACACACATATACGCACACACACATATACACATACATACACATATATACACACACATACGTACACAATATACACACATATACATATACACATACACACATACACATACATACACACATACATACACATA
>JANHMN010000018.1:20009313-20022568 GCA_030674055.1 Rhabdomys pumilio | reverse complement strand
ACACATACACACATACACATACATACACACATACATACACATACATACATATACACATATGCATACACACATATACATACACATACATACATACACATACTTACATGTACACACAAACACACACACACACCTATACATACACATAAACACACATATATACACATACAGACATAACTGATGGATAAATCAAGGCTCCAACAACTTAATTTTTTTCTCTTAGCTTTTTAATACCACCTCAGACAAAAATTCTCTTCGTAAGAAAAAAAAGTCAACTCATAGGCACAAGTTCATAGTCTCAAAAAAAGAATCATATTCTTGGAAACTAGGTTAACATCATTATTCAATAAAAACTCACACCTAGATGAACATTTCCCATCTATCTTTCCTTCCACAAGTTCATCTGAACCCCAAGGTAATAATTCTTTTGTCGTCAATTAACAAAGGTTAAGCAAACCAAGTCTATTGTAGCTAATTTTTCCCTATGCTAGCTGAGGACAGTTTGTATTTATTAGGAAATAAGTCATTTATCTTACGTCTTATTTTGGAATCTAGTTAATCTGGCTAACCAACTCCTCTCTACTCTTAAACTCACAATAGGATCATTTACGCTTTGTGCAAAGCCCCGCCCTTTCCTGGTGCTCGCTGAAACCCGTGGCCACACCCTTACATCACAAGATCAAGGAACTCAGAGCCAACCCAGAGAGAATGTTTTCTTTGATCATTAACCTGCTCAACCCCATTTTTCTCTCCACAAGTACACGTCGACGCCTGACCTGTGTGCGAGCTCTCTCTGCTCCATAGCTAGCCGGTACATAGTAGCCTCACTACCCTACAAAGAGCAGGCACGTTCCACTGTCTTCTTACCCTGACTTCCCAACACTATTTACATTAAAGGTGGACTTCTGTAGCATCATTAATTCACTTACACAGCATTATTCTATGCAAGTTCATCTTCGTACTGATCTGCAGGAGAATTGCCCAATAGAGTGGACTGTCCCCCATGAAGCAATCACACCAGACTAGAGGCAGTGAGGGTCTCCCCACGACCATTCGTACCATGCTAGCTAGACACAAGAGGAGCACAGCAATGACAAACATGAGAAGCCACAACACCATCAAGAAGCAATGTAGAGACAAACCCCAGGGGGACGATGCCTCCTTGAGGGACATCCACTGCAGCTGTGTATTATGGTGGACCATCCCCAGGAAGCTCACTTACCCATTGCACAGTTCCTCCTGCATGACATCCCCCATTCTCTCTCTCTCTCTCTCTCTCTCTCTCTCTCTCTCTCTCTCTCTCTGCCTCTCTCTCTCTCTGTCTCTCTGTCTCTGTCTCTCTCTCTGTCTCTCTCTCTCTCTCTCTCTGCCTCTCTCTCTCTCTCTCTCTCACACACACACACACAAGCATGCACAAAACAAAAACAATTTTTTAAAATTATGTTCTGATGCCTGCTGTGAAGAAATGTGGTCAGGAGCCTGGACAGATGGCTCAGTGGTTAAGCGCACTGGCTGCTCTTCCAGAGGACCCTGGTTCAATTCCAAGCGTCCAAATGGCAGTTCACAAATATCTATAACTTCAGTTCTAGGGGATCCGACACCCTCACACATACATGCAGGCAAAACACCAAGGCACATGAAATAAAATTAAAAAAAAAAAAAAAAAAAAAAAAAAAGAAATGTCGAATCACCAGATGATAATGTAGAAGTTTAAGCTAGGTGTTTGAGGCCAACTTGGGCGACAGAGAAAGATCTTGCTTTAAAAGATCCTGCTTTAAAAGCAAAAGCTAACAAGCAAGCAAAACACGCCTTTAATTTAAAATATCCCCAGTTTAAAGCAGCCTAAATGTGTCAAATCTCATCTAGGTGTTTGAAGAGATTCTCAAAAACATTCTCACAATCAGGAATTAGAACTGTGTTCTGACCTGCAGAGGGAGAAAAGATAGATGTCCTTAAACAAAAATGAGCCCCCAGGAAACTGGCAGCTGATGCTTATAAACAGCCCACAACTTGAAAGTTTTTTCCCAGGGGAAGTATGTATGCCTGTCCTGCTGTCTAAGCTTGGGAGGCTCAACACAGCATCCAGCAAGCAAGCATCCAGCTAGCAAGCATCCAGAGCAACACGGCAGCCAGAGCAAACCTGGCAACTTTTTAGGCTGCTGTGACTTGCTGTGACTTGACTCAATTTCCCAAGCTTGCAATGAAAAGAATTAACCAGCAGGTGGCAGCAAAGGCCCAGCAAATGGAGTCAATCACCGCTTGACAAAGCAAGCTGCTCGGCTCTGTGCTGTCCTGCAGGATAACCATGGTTAAATTATGCAGCTGAAATTTTCTTTTCTTTTTTTTTATTTTTCTTTTTTGGTTTTTTGAGACAGGGTTTCTCTGTATAGCCCTGGATGTCCTGGAACTTACTCTGTAGACCAGGTTGGCCTCGAACTCAGAAATCTGCCTGCCTCTGCCACCCAAGTGCTAGGATTAAAGGTGTGGGCCACCACTGCCTGGCTTGAAGTTCTTTTTATAGGAGAGAGAAAGGGTTCCCAGGTGGGAGAGAGCTGATTGTTCTACATTGTTAGAAAGATACAATGAAAGGGAGAAAACAAGGGTAAGAATGTACATCACGTGAATGGGGTGGAACCTTTAGTGTGCCGTGAAAAACACGTTTTGCGATTTATATCAGATCTAAGAAACAAAAACGTTTTGTTTTGTTGTTCTTTGAGACAGCATTTCTCTGTGTAGCCCCGGCTGTCCTGCACTTGCTTAGCAGACCAGGTTGGTCTCCAATTCACAGTGACCCGCCTGCCTCTGCCTCTTGAGTCCTGGGATTAAAGTCATGCACCACTATGCCTCGCTCAGAAATTTATTCTTTTTTTTCTAAGATTTATGTATTTAATACATATGAGTGCTCTATCAGCATGCACACCTGCATACCAGAAGAGGCCATCAGATCCCAGTGTAGATGGATGAGAGCCATCACAAGGTTGCTGGGAATTGAACTCAGTACCTCTGGGAGAACAGACAGTGCTCTTAACTGCTGAGCCATCCCTCCAGTTCCCCAGGAACTTATTCTTAATTACAAATAGAAACCTTAACTTTCACAGACTTAACGCAGGAACTTATGCTTCAACGACAAACAGAACCCTTAGCCTGCACAACAAGAACTTATTCTCAACTCTCTAACTGAACACAGAACCTTTAACCTGCAAGCTATAATCTTCCCATTTTGGTCTCCCATTCACTCGCAAGTTATGTTGTTCTTGTTTTGGTCTGTCTCAGACACACACCTAGACATATCTGGAAAGAGGAGACAGGGCCTCACTATGTAGGACTAGCTGCCCTGGAATGTACTATGTAGGCCAGGCTAGCCTTGACCTAGGCCTAGAGCCCCTGCCTCTGCTTCCCGGGTGCTGAGACTGCACCACTTTTTACATCTGGCAAGGAAGAGGGAATCTTAATGAAGAAAATGCCCCCAGCAGATTGGCCTGTGGGATACTTTCTGGATTAATGATTGATGTGTGAGGGGTCCAGTCCATGACGAGGGGTGGGGGTGGGGGGGTGCCGGCCTGGGCAGGTGGCCCTGGGTTCTATAAGAAAACAAACTGAGCCAAGCCATGAGGCTCTCATTCTCTCTGTGAGTTCCAGACCAGCCAGGGCTACAATAGAAAAACCCTGTCTCAAAAACAAAACAAAACAACAACAACAAAAAAATACATGTTATTTATTTGAAAGTTAGATCCTGGGCTGTTGGTAAAATACAGCTCGGTTGATAGAACGCTTGCCTATTGTCCATGACACCGTGGACTCAATTCCCAGTACTGCAATAACCACGTGAATGGGTGTGGTGAAACACACATGTAACCCCAGCAGTTGGGAAACGGAGGCAGGAGAATGAAAAGTTAAAGGCCCTCTTCAGCAACACAGCAGGATAGAAGTCCCCTTAGGCTGCACGGTAGGACAGACCTGTCTCAAACAAAATGGCCCCCCAGGGGGAGGAATGGGGGGGTAATGGGGACGGACTACATAATCCTTATATTGAAAAATAGAAACACCCCTTAGAAAAATGATCACAAACAGAAAATAATGACATATGGTACCAAAAAAAAGTGGGGAAATACCACTGCTGTAGAGGAGGTGGAACCTGGGAGGATGGAGCCACAGATGAAGCAGACTAAAGTCTCATGTCACAGCCAACCTGAGCCCCAGTTTATACTCTGTGGGCCAAGAGGAGCCACATGAGTAAAGTGTACAGTCACGAGGGCAAGCTGCAGGTGACAGGCGAGCTGCATGCAGCGAACACAGGCTTTAACACAGAGGCACAAATAGCGATGGCAGTTGTAAGCAATCATCTGAAGTGAACCCAGTCCTAGCTGCTGTGCCTGGGAGGGGAAGAAAACATGATCCAAGAAGAATCCCTTGTTTGTTTTGTTTTGTTTTTAAGAAACTAAGGACACACCAGGCGGTGGTGGTGCACGCCTTTAATTCCAGCACTTGGGAGGCAGAGGCAGGTGGATTTCTGAGTTCCAGGACAGCCAGGGCTACATAGAGAAACCCTGTCTCAAAAAACCAAAAAAGAAAGAAAGAAAGAAAGAAAGAAAGAAAGAAAGAAAGAAAGAAAAGAAAGGAAAGGAAAGGAAAGAAACGAAACTAAGGACACAAGACTCTTGTTTTGATTTCTTGGATTTTTTTTTTAACAAGCACTAAGAAATCACCTCATACAACTTCATGCCTGTTCTGTCAGAGAGGGAGGAAGGGGGTGGTGGGAGAGAGAAGAAAATGATTCGTCTACAATGAGGTGATACAGAAAAGGGACCCAGGAACCAACTGGAAGGCTTTCTGATGGCGGAAGCTGCAATGGTCAGAACAAGAAAAAGAAGCGATATTGGATTAGAATCTAAATCACAAAACATTATAATCTAAACCGTAAAACATAAAAGTCTACACAGGGAGATCCTGCTTCTAAAAACCAACATCAATGTTACAAGGCACTGGATTCTCCTCTCTCTACAGTTTAGAGGAGAAAAGGAGGGAGGGCAGAAGGAAGGGAAAGAATGAGGGAGGAAGGAAAGAGGGAAAGAAGGCCAATAGAGAGACATCAAAAGTCATTAAAACAAGGAAAGTGTGGGACCAAGACGTCCCAGAAGACAGCATGGCTAGATGCTTGTGTATCTTGGATCTGATCCTAGAACAGAAAGAGCTTCAGGTGGAAACTGGAGACATCTGAAAAAAGCATGGACTAGTTCGTTATAAACAAGCTGGGAGCTCAGCTCAGTTGGCAGAGGGCGCGTCTAGCAGGGAAGACAACTTGGGTTGGCTCCCCAGCATCACGTAAAACCTGCTTACAGATGTCTGAAGTCCCAGAATACGGAAGCAGGAGGGGCCGAAGTTCAAGGTTATCCGTAGTTACATATTGGGTTTGAGGCCAGCTTGGGTTGCATGAGCACCTGATTTCAAGCAAATGTAGGGACCAACAGGGCTGTGGAGATGGTTCAGTGCTAAGAACACTTGCTGCTCTCCCAGAGCACCTGGGTTAGAGTCCCAGCACCCACATAGTAACGTGCAGCTGTCACTTCTGTTCCAGCAGATGCCCTCTTCTGACCTCCTGTGGCACCAGGCACACATGTGATATACAGATACACATGCAGCTAAAACATCCATACATATAAAAATTAAAAACCCGTAGAAGAAACAACCAATGTGCTCAAGATACAGGTAAACAGGTATACCTTAGAAAAGGAGACCGGCGTAGCAAGAAGCCTAAGACCCTACAGGAATATATCCCAGTACTGGCTCTGAATTGTGTATTTAATGTCACCTCTCAAGCCATAAGCTCGGGACTGCAGGAGGGAAAGGCCTGTCTTATCATCATTAATCTGTCCTCATCACACGTCCACCTCAGCAGGAATGAGCACATCACTGTTTTGCTTCCTATCCTTCCGTGGCTCCCTACTACCTGTACTATTTCCAGGTGTTTTCTCTGCTTCCTCCGATGAGTCAGGCAGGGCAGGCTCGGGGGTGTGTGTGTAAAGTAGGGGACACAAAGATGTTGGTAGCCCTGATCTATCCTCTTTGGTCTCTTGTCCCCTTAGGGAGCTTGCTATGGGGATTTAGTGTTGATTTTTCCACTGCACGCCAGGCTCACACGACCTATACGTCTCTGAGGAGATGCTTATTATTGTCACAGACTTGAATTCTGCCAGGGGAAAGTTTTCTGAGGCTGGAGAGTGGAGGGTGGGGCATGATGGGAGGAAATATTTACCAGCTCAGAAACAGCTTCTGTGAGTGTGTTTCACAGGTGCAGACAGAAAGAAGTAGAGTAGTACAGTCTTTTTGTCCATTCTGCCCGAGTCTGGGACCCTGGGATAAAGTCAGCATAACTCAGAATCAGTGGGCAGTTCTGCAATGCCTGCCATGGGGGAAGGCCCCCCTCCACAAGTTTCCTCCCCACCAAAGGGAATGTCAGCCCCAGACTCTAGGTATGGCCAATAGAACAAAGCCAACACTTGTTTGCTAGGAGAAGAAAAGGTGGGGACCAGGGGACCACTCTTAGAGGGCAGGAACCAAGAAATTAGCCTAGAGTTGGGGTATGGGGTTTGCTCTGTGGTCTTGGAGCCCATAGTTGGGTCAAGTGTTGTTGATGGATGTCCTTTGAGACTACTTTCACAGTGAACATCTGAGGGACTGTGTCTGGGTGGAGAAATTAGTGTGGCTGAGTCCATCCTTGAGTTAGCTTGGTTTTGGCAAGAGATCTAGGGATTCCCTACAGTCGGAAGCTACAGAGACAAAATCTGGATAAGTATAACTGACAAAGAGGTGGAAGAGAGAGAGAGAGAGAGAGAGAGAGAGAGAGAGAGAGAGAGAGAGAAGAGAGAGAGAGAGGACCATTCTAAAATATATTCTAGCTCCATCTTGTCAGGTCCAGTGGCAGTCAGACAGTCACAGCTGATGTAGAAACAGCCTCTCAGGCTGCTGCTCTCTGGACTCAGGCCTGCCTGGCCACTGTTCCTCAAGGCTGCAGACCTGGGAGCCTGCACTGAACCTCTTGAGCCTTTTTACTCTCTTGTAAACAATCTCTTTATTAAGCTTTGCCCAATTACTCATTGATTTCCTGCCAAGACTCCAGCCAGTACAGAAAGCAGCTCCCAGGGGAAATCTCAGGGGTAGGCAAGTCCCCTGGTGCCACTAGAGAATTTGCAGGTGGCCAGGTCCACCTTCTCCCCATTCGAGACAGTTGGACTTCCTCAGACTGAGGGGGTGGGCAGGTCATAGTGAGGAAAGAATAATCCAGTGGGAAGGTTACTTTGTTCCCTGTAGCCGTGGGGGAGGGCAGGGTGAAAGGGGTGCTATTGGCTGTGTCAACTCTGCACCCCAGTCAGGCTGTGCACGGGACACAACCTGTTGCCTGGCCTTGCACGGTCCTATACTCTCACTCTCTGGACCTCCAGCTCTCTCTCTCTTAGACAAAGTCTCATTGTGTAGTCTCAGCTGACCTGGTCCTCACTATCTCTATGTAGGCCAGGCTGGCCTGGAACTCAGAGATCTGTCTGCCTCTGTCTACTACTGAGTGCTGGGGTCAAAGGCATGTACTACTATGCCTGGCCTTATTCTTTTTTTTTAATTTGAGTGTTTCATTCTGTAGCCTAGGCTAGGCTAGTCTGGAACTCACCATGTAGTCTAGGCTAGCTTCAAAGTGTTGCAATCCTCCTGCCTAAGCCTCTTAAGTGCTGGTGAGAGTCTAGACATACAATCGAGTTCTGAAAGACAGACAATAAGGAGAGAAGCCACCACTAGATAACAAAAATGGCGAACCCAGCCTTCTTCTTTACCCTCCTGACCAGAGACCAAGGCCTAGCATCTTTAAACAAGGGCATAGAAGGCTTTTCTCTCACCAGTAGGCTCTGCCTGGTGGTGAACCCATCAAGTTCAAGGCTGGGACCAGGATGTGGTTACCAAAGCCATGGGCCTATCATCTGTCCGCTCTGTCTTTGTTCAAACTGACCAAGCCAAAATTAGGGAAAGGAAACCCTAAAAAGACCCTTAAGAAGACCCAGCCCTCCAGGAGAGTCCCAGATTTGGGGTGCTCAGTGCTCCCTTTGCTTTATAATGGGTCTTTCTGTGTACCTTGCTGCGTGTTTTGTTGATGCAAAAAGCACAGTTCTTACCTCAAAGGAAATAAGAGATATTTTATTCTGGTGTCAACTTTGAGTGACCATACATGGCAAATACAGTATTCGGCCACCGCAGATTCCATGTCCCCATATAGAAGCAGTTTCATGAGTCTTATAGTAACAGAATGTAGATAGATAGATAGATAGATAGATAGATAGATAGATAGATAGATAGATTTAGCTCAGTGGAAGACTGCTTGCTTAGCAAGTGCAGAGCCCTGGTTCAGTCCTCAGCTCCAAAAAGAAAAAAAAAAAAACAGATGATGATGATGGTGGTGGTGGTGGTGATAATGATGAAGATGATGGTGGTGCTGGTGCTGGTGCTGGTGCTGGTGCTGGTGCTGGTGCTGGTGCTGGTGCTGGTGCTGGTGCTGGTGCTGGTGCTGGTGCTGGTAGTGATGTATAAAGAGAGAGAGTTGTAAGTTGAGGCCATTTTAAGATGCCTTGCTGAATACATCAGAGAAGTAAGTACAGCAAGATGGGGAAGTGCTCCTATGGGCCTCAGGTGCCATCTGATCACATTCTTAGGTCTTTGGTTGGTAGAAGTGAGAGGCTTCAAAGTTAATACTTGATCCCAAAAGGCTTTTATTGATTAGTCACAGGATGTTAGCTCTGACACATAGGTGGGCATGCAATGGCTATTGGGGGACTGAAACTAGCCCAAAATAAGGTAATTAGGTTCTGGGCCTGCACTGTTCCAATCTCCCGATATTCCCATAGTTTAACCAGACAGACATCGATGTTTTCAGACATAGCTTCTTTTCAGGAATTCCTGGTTGTACCTTTAATAAAATATTTCTTCACTGGCTAATTCTGTCTGCTATCTGAGATTTTCTCCACTGCTACCTCAAGATTTTCTTTTCATTCTTTAATCGGCAGAGAAGACAAACCTAACCGTGACACCCTGAACAGCAGCCCTGGGATCAGGTGTGAACTCCTGGGTTTACCATTTTCTGATCCTAGTTTTCCACTATTCCAGTCAACTCCATGGGTCCCGATGTCCTTTTTAATGAACTTGTCTTGCCTAATTTACCCTGCAGCTTGCGCCCAAGGAATCCCAAATGGGATAGGGCTTGCTTTCAGAATTCACACAGTACGATGGGTACCCCTCTGAGAAGATGTCCTGCCATCCTGGGTCCCTAGGAAAGTGAGATATACAGCGTTTCCCACGGAAATGCAAGTCCCAGGCTTGGCCCACTAGTTCTTGTGACTGCCATTTTAGAGCTGGTATTTTTACAGTCACACATGCCACTCTAGTTACACACAGGCTCTGGTGGCCACTTTGTTAGATGTTTGATGTACATCTTGAATTTACACTCCTCAGAAGAGAGAGTCTGACTGGTTTCTCTTGTTTCCACACTCTATGGATTATAGGGTTGGGTAGGGTATCATGCCCACCCGTCAGAAGACTTAACTTCCTGTTTCTCAGGCTCAGTCATTGATGGTTTCCCACCAATGGACAAGATGTGAGCATGTGAAGGAGTGAGTGGGGGCCTTAAAGATGGCTCAGTGGGTGAAGGTACCTTCTAGCCAAACTGGGAGATCTGAATTTGATCCCTGGGACCTGGTGGGAGAGAACTAACTCTTAAAAATATTTTCTGACCTGCACACACGTCTCACGCCACATGCACACGTATGTGCCACACGCACGCTCATTAAGTGTAATAAACAGAGTGTGTGAGTGGTGCGGTTCTGAGCTCCGCTTCCTCCCTCGAGGTGTCCGGGCACTGCGGGGTCAGGATGGGGCCATGAAGCTGAGCCCGGAAGGGATGAGTCAACAGCATCTCAGTCCAGCTGTGAGTTGGGGGCGGGGCTTCTCCAAGGATTTCAGCCTTACAGCTCCTTTAGATGGTATTCAGTGAAACAGCTCTCTTAGCAGACAACATTCCGTGAAAACGCTTGCTCTTTTAATTAGCGGTCAATAAGGGTTTTATTGACTGTGGGGGTGGGTAGGGGTTTTCAGGGTGTAAGCACATTTTTGGCTGTGGTGGAAGACCTGGGGATGCTTCGTTTACATGAAGAGGAATTCCGGGTGCTTGCGGGACGGGTTCTTAATGGGTGAGATGGAAGTTCAGCCTTGGCTACGGACTACATGACTTTCCAAGGGTAAAGGATGTGGAGGGTCGTGCTCTCCAGATAAAGTCAGGCAGAGAAGAGAAAGCCCCGCTGAAAAAGGGACTCCTCCACTTTGGGCTGAGCTCAGAACCTATCCGGACATAGTGGACTTAATAGCAGGGTCTTCCAGCAAATAGGGGGTGTCTTCTGACCTTCTGGCTTCTCCCAATAGTCCCACACATCTGTCTTAGCTTGTCCCACACAGACTATCCTAGAGTCAGCGGGGAACCCGGCCATCTCAAGATGGAGATGTTAAAATTCTGTAGCTGTCTGTCCCAGCTAGGAAGCAAGGCTCTGAAGTGGTAATTGAACCCCGAATAACAACACGGTGTGGGTGCAGCTTGACAGGACTGTAGACATCTTGATTATCCCTGTGATCATCCCCGGTTAACCCTAGTTAGTGGTCCTTGCACAATTTCTTAGCAAACCATGAGTTGATAAGGTGGAGTCATGTATGAGGCTTTGCATTCAGACTCAGGCTGGTTGGAATGCACCTGACTCTTCACAATCATCTTAAGATGACTCAGTAACATTCCAGTAGCGTCAAGTCACTTTTGTTATAGCCCACAAACTCCCTTCTGAGTCAAATTGTGGGCTACCAAATTGGACATTCTGGTGTCTGGGACCACACTTCTATCAGTAAACCCCCCAGTAATTGTCACTCATTTGTTCTAAATGTGTCTGCATCTCGTTGACCTCACAGCCTCTTGTCCTCGCCCTTTAGGACTGGGTTGTTCTGGAGGAAGCAAAGCCTTGAAAACTTCTGGCAAGGGGTCTGTGTTAAGTTTATATTTCCTCTCCTCTTGGAAGCTAAGCGGGGTTGGACCTCATTAGTAATTGAATGGCTGACTGTGTCCAATACCTGCTCATTTAACATAGAGAACATTTATGGATCGCCTGCTGACTGCCACACACCATGGCTGGATGGGAGGGAAACAGTCCTGAGCCCCTGATCATGTGCCAGGGACTGTCCTAGACACAGTCAGGTTCATGGCAGCCCTGTATGCTTCCCAAGATGAGACATGGGACTTGGCCACATGTCATCCTAAGACACGTCCCCATGACAGGCTCCTAAGCTGGGAGAGGGTCTAGCTAGGTAGTCTGGTTCCACAGCCTGTGTTCCTCACGACATCACCAGGGTATTTCACAATGGTATACCGAAACTTCTGGAAGTAAGCAAGCCATTCCCAAAACACTCACATTGAAAGCATTCAATTTACCGTAATCTTTTCTCACCAACAGAGGTCTACAATTGTCCTGTTCTGCCCAGCCCCATGGGAAAGAGGGCTCAGGAACAGGCGAGGAGGTAATCAAGGATGCCCTTTCACACATGACTTGAAAAAGAAAAAGCTGAATGTTAAATGACTGTTTGTCAGGCCCAGTGAAGACATTGTGTTCCTATCCCCTTGGAGGCTTGGCAGCTGTACGTCTCCAAAACAGAGTTACCAAAGAGCAATGGCTGGGTACGTTTGAAACCTTGGCACCACCACTCCCAAAACAACAGGTCCTTGGCCATGGCCCACAAGGCTTTACCCCAGATTCTTTTGCAGGGAGATGGTGGTAGGAACAGCGTGCCACCCACACTGGACAAGCATGCAGGACCAATAGGAGTACATAGCTGCCTGAGTTGGTTTCCATGACAACGGGCCCAAGCACAATTCATAGCAGGCCATATCAGGCATCTGGGTACCTCCACCACGAAACTCCACGTTCTCTCTGGCACTGCTACAGACAGACACGTGGTTGGGGAGTAGTTCCAAATACTAACTTGGGTGGAAAAAAAAAAAAAAAACCAAAAACCAAAAAACCCCTCAGGAGTGGAGGCTGAGCGTAGAAGGATGAGCACAGGGAGAGAATGAATTTAAACAAATACAATGAGACGCAGATGTGAAAAGACCATAATGTAGGCATTACTATGTAGGTTAACTTAAAATTTATAGTAATGGGACTGGAGAGGTGACTCGGTAAAGGCTGTGTCTCAAAAGCATGGGGACCTAAATTTGCATCTCTAACACCCATGTGGTGGAGACAGGTGGATCCTTGAAGCTCATTAGCTAGCTAGCTCAGCCTGATCAATAATTTTCAGGTTCAGCAAGAGACCTCATCTCTACAAATACAGGTGGAGAGTGGTCTAGGAAAGACACCTGATGTCTAGACCTACGCTATACATACCTACACTAAACATACAAACACCTACACTAACAAGCACACACCACACACTCAACAGTTAAAAAAGAATAATAATGATAATGATTTTAAAAAGAAATATTGTCTGGCCTTGAGACCAGAGAGAAAAACAAATGACAGAGACCATTTTATTTCCCCAAGTGGTTCTGTATGGCACTTCCATGAGTTGTGACCGGAAGTACTCATTAAAAAGAGTTTCCTGAACCAGGTATGTGCTGCTCAAGGGTAGAGTACTTCCCTAGCAAGGCCATGGACATGATCCCAGCACCGTGAATAATTAATTTAACCAATTAGTTAATTAAAATAATTAATGCAGGTGTCCCAGGTCCATGAGGTCAACCTGCTGCTTGCTGCCTGCTGTCCCAAGAAGGTCGATTTCTCTATTCTCAACTGTGTCTCCTTGAAAGTTCAGCTCTCAGATGTCAGTGCAAGGGGCTCTGCACTCAGGCTAGCCTCTGCACTCTTGATGGAAGCCATTCTCTGCTTTGGCTTGGCCTTGCTCATCAGCCCACACCTACCTTGAACTTGGAATCCCCCTGTCTCAGCCTCCAGAATATTTAGGATCACAGGTGTGCATCATCATGCCTGCTTTTTATTCTTCTCCGTCTTCCCCACTCTCCTCTTTCTCCATCTCTTCTTTTAAAAGAAGAAGGAGGAGAAGGAGAAGGAGAAGAAGAAGAAGGAAGAGGAGGAGGAGGAGGAAGAGGAGGAGGAGGAGGAAGAAGAGAAGGAGAAGGAGAAGGAGAAGGAGAAGGAGAAGGAGAAGGAGAAGGAGAAGGAGAAGGAGAAGGAGA
>JANHMN010000018.1:19996042-20009303 GCA_030674055.1 Rhabdomys pumilio | reverse complement strand
GGAGAAGGAGAAGGAGAAGGAGAAGGAGAAGGAGAAGGAGAAGGAGAGGAAGAAGAAGGATTTCCTGTCCTATAATTCTCTGGCTTTAGTAAGCTTCATACTCCTCTCACCACCAAGAGCCTCAGACTTAAGGCAATGTAAACAGTTGGTGCAGCATAAGTGGCTGCTGTGTGTATACCGTGACACAGATGTATAAGCTAGCAGGAACCATCAGTTGACTGTTGAGAATAGAGGAAATTCCTGCCATAGCTTGCAAAGAGCCAAAGTTGGAAGAGATTACAGAACACTGCACCTGTACCAGTTCGGCCAGTAAGAAGTCAAACTGTCCTCTGAGCAGGGAGGGAGGATGATTACGGAAAAGAAAGAAAACGATGTCAGAGACAGGTATGGAAGGTCTACAGGTCATTACCACGCCAGCAGTATTTCCCATAGACTTCTTATACTACAGGACCCTGGGAAGCAAAGCCACAAGCTAACAGAAACAATTTGCTAAAATATATACATAAGACATTTGTTTCCATCCCAAAACCTCTCTGTTCCTTTCCCAAGGTCAATAGAGTCTTCAGACCCTCACCTTGAGCCTCAGGTGCACCTCCTTTTATTATTCCATGCCTCAGTGGGCTGGGAGATCTGCCAACAGGCCTTGACCAGCCTTGACTCTGCCTAACAGGCAGACTTTTTCTCTCCTCTTTTTTCTTCCTCTGTTTCAGAGAAGCAGCAAGATGGCTCCCGACGTGTACCCAGACTCCTGTCCTCACTGCCTCACCTCAATTTCCTTCAACTTGAGTCTCCTGCAACACAGCTGAGACCAAGTCTCAGGCCAAGTGTCATTTCACATACCAGGAAGTAGCTGGAACCCAAATAGTCTACACAACTTTTAATTAATTAATTAATTAATATACATATTTCACAGGAGGGGCTGGAGGATGGCTTAGCGGTTAAGAGCACTGGCTGCTCTTCCAGAGGTCCTGAGTTCAAGTCCCAGCAACCACATGGTGGCTCACAACCATCTGTAATGGGATCTGATGCCTTCTTCTGGTGTGTCTGAAGACAGAATATGCATATTTCACAGGAAAAAATGTAGCATGCAATGGGATTTTTGTTATTCTTGTTTTGTTTTTGTGGTTTTTTTGGTTTGGTTTTTATTTATTCTCTCAGAATTTCATATAATATATTTTGATCCTATTCTTTCTCCTACCCCAAATCCTCCCAGATCACCACCCCCTGCAACCCACCCAACTTCACGATCTTTCTCTCTCTTAATAATAAAAAAAAAAATCGGGGCTGGAGAGCTAGATGGCTCAGCGGTTAAGAGCACTGGCTGCTCTTCTATTGGTCCTAAATTTAATCTCCAGCACCCACATGGGGGCTCAAAACCATCTATCTATAAAGGGATCCGACGTCTTCTTCTGGCATACAGGTACACACAATAGCAGAGCACCTACACTTAAAATAGATTTTAAAAAAAAAATCAAGCTAGTAGTGGAGGTACACACCTTTAATCCCAACACTCAGGAGGCAGAGGCAGCAGATTTCTGAGTTTGAGGCCAGCCAGCATGCTCTACAGAACTAGTTTAAGGACAGCCAGGGCTACACAAAGAAACCCGATTTAAAAAAAAATCAAAGAAAACAAACAAAACCTAGCAAAAAACATGGACTCTACCTAGTATTAGACTATTAAACTATTCCTGGGGTATGTGTGTGTCAGTCCATCAGAAAAGACTGATTCTTCTCTCTCCCAGCAGCTATCAACAAACAGCAAACTGTTTCTTGTTTAGGGGTGGGACTTTGTGCACCCAACTGTCAACTTAATACTATCTAGAATCACCTAGGAAGAGTCTTAAAAGAAATACTGTGTAGATTAGGTTGGCCCAACCTGATTTGAGTCCTAGACTATATTTTAAATTGTTTGTTTGTTTGTTTGTTTGTTTTTCAAAGCAGGAGTTCTCTGTGTCCCATCTGTCCTGGAACTCACAGTGTAGACCAGGCTGGCCTTGAACTCACAGAAATCTACCTGCCTCTGCCTCCCATGTGGGATTAAGGGGTATGCCACCATCGCCTGGCCCATATTTAAAATGCTTTTAAAAGAAGGTAAGCTGAGCACTGGAGAACATTACTGAGTATATTCGTTGCCCCCATTCCTTTGTTTTGTTGTTGTTGGTTTTTTTGTTTTTTTGTTTTTGTTTTTTTCGAGACAGGGTTTCTCTGTGTAGCCCTGGCTGTCCTGGAATTCACTCTGTAGACCAGGCTGGCCTCGAACTCAGAAATCCACCTGCCTCTGCCTCCCAAGTGCTCGGATTAAAGGTGTGCGCCACCACTGCCCCGGCCGTTGTCCCCATTCCTAAGCATGGATATGATACAACCAGTTCCCCCAAGCTTTTGAGGCTGGACCACCCCCACTGCTCTGCAGCCGTGAGCTGAAATAATGTTCTTTCTCCTCCAGGTTGCTTCTGTCCCGTATTTTATCACAGCAACCTGGAGGGAAGCCAGCAAGCAAATAGGCGAGCGGTAGGTGAAAAACAAGTCGGACTTGTAGATACCATGACGTTGTGGGGAGCGCTGCCCCATCTCACACGCAGCAGCTGCACCTGCTTAAGGTCTCTTTGTAGACGCAGTGCTGGACAGAAGGCCCTGGAGCAGCTCTGCCTCAGGGATCCGTTTCAGAAACCACGCTCCTTCTGCAGATGGTTGGGGGACCTGAGAACAGTGCAGATGAGCCCCGCGTGGGTACAGGGCTTAGCGACTCAAGTCGGCAGCAGGGAGATTGGGAACAAATACCGTGTACTTAGGACATTTTCCCAGCATCAGGTCAGAGCAGTCTGGTCTACACTCTCTTGGTGGGCCTCCGTGTCCCAGTTCTTTTTTTTTTGGGGGGGGGGGGGGTGTTTCAAAACAGGGTTTCTCTGTGTAGCCCTGGCTGTCCTGGAACTCACTCTGTAGACCAGGCTGGCCTCGAACTCAGAAATCCGCCTGCCTCTGCCTCCCAAGTGCTGGGATTAAAGGTGTGCGCCACCACCGCCCTGCCCGTGCCCCAGTTCTAAGAATAAAGAATCAACCATCTTTTGTTCTCCCTGCTCGGACCCTCAGTCAGTTGCTGAGGGACGAGGATGGCTGGGAAACAGGAAGTGGATGTCAATCTAGCATCTGCCTGCCTGACAATTTATGGGTTCCCTACTCTGACTCAGCTCAGTCCTCACCTGTTACCCACTAAGGTTCCTGCACGCAGGGCACCTGCCACTGGGCAACTGCAGAAGTCACCTGTGAGGAAAAGGATAAAGAGTTGGAAGGAAAGGAGACAGAGCACACAATCATTAACTTCCCAGGGGCACCTCCGGCAACATAGCCAGCCCCAAGATCTCCTGCCTGCCTCAAGGAAAAGGGAGAGCGGCCCATTCTTATGTCCTCTCATCTGAGAAGAGCAAGTGCCCTTCAGGTTTACCACACAAAGGAAAGTCCCAGATGTTAGGTGAGCCCATAATGACAGCAACCGCAGTCAGGACTTGAGGTCGTTAGCTCTCTGCCCTCCACCTGTACTGAGACTCCCAGACCCACACGGAGCCCTGGATCCGGGTAGAAGTCCCCAATCAGCTGAGTGATGTAAGATGGGGTAGCTTCAGCCTCAAGTGTGAGGTGTGACAGGGAGATGCATTCAGGAGAGAGATGCATTCAGGACGGACATGCTTGCTATCAGGAACTCAGCTAGAGAGAAATCATGGATGGAGTTCACTGAATTCATAACCCAAGACCGACCCCCTCACGCCCAGGAACATTAGTGTTGTCTCTGGGAACTGGGAATCCTAAGGCCCATTCCAGGGGTCACTTCCCAGCCGCCCTGTGGATCTATTTCCAGACTGTGTGAACATGGCGGTCTAAGCGGGTATAGAGGTCCAAGCGAAGACGGAGGTCCAGGTGACCACCAGAGGGCAGACTAGAGCCTGGAGCAGTGCCGCTCGCTTTCCAAGTTATCACAACGGCCTGGTGCACTCAGCACTGGTGTCCTCTTTGGCTGAGTCATCAGCACCTGGCCCTGGGTAGTGCAGAGCGCACCAGAAGAGCAGAGTGCAGAGCCTCTGCGCACGGCGGAGCCCCTCCTCCCGTGCCCGCTCTATCTTGTACAGCCCCCTGGGCCTCCCCGCTTCCAGGCAGGCCCATCCCAGTTCTTTTATGTTTGCTGGACGTCACTCACACCAACATTCCAGAAAACCAGTCCTGTTTTTTCACCCTCACCCCCAACCCCCATACATCCTGATGGATGTCACCTTACCCTGGCTTGGAGTACGTGCTCCGGAATTTGAATTGCCGAGCTCTGATGAGCTGTGAGGGATTGGTCTCTAGTGTCTGTCACCTTTGTGTTCCTCTGCACTGTCTCTCTTTTCTCTCCTTCCCAACCATATCTCACATGTGGCCCTGTTTCTCTATTGCATCACATAGGCAGGCATGGGGTTCTGGTCCCCATTCTGTCTATAGCTAAGGATGGAAGGACCGATGGACACGGTGTAGGTACTAGTTCATATGGAACTTTCCTAGGGCTCCCCAAGCTTGCAGGTTCGCCATATTCCAACACATCTTGACAGGTAGTATTCCTTTGGAGCCGATCACCACATTCCTAGAACGTTGGGCAATTGCCTCCAAATCTTGGGACATTCTGACTTAATGGCCAAGAGCTAGAATCTGAAGGGGCAAATTCAGCCTGATTTGAGGAGACACTCCCACAAAAAAGGAGCATAGTCACGACCCGGAGCTCTCCCTGACTATCTAGTGTCCTTTCAGGATTTCTGGACACTGATACCTTCACAGTGTGGATGTCTGTACTACTGCTGCTCACAGCATGCGGCCCTCATCTTGGAGAAGGTGTGTGCAATGTACACCCTCGGGGAACATTTTTTTCTAAGCACAGTATCCAGGGTTGTAATCTCAACCTGGTGAGAACAAAAACTAGGGTGAGAGAGTCAGAGCAGCGGGTCGGTCATGGTGGTGGATGTCTTTAATCCTAGCACTTGGGAGGCAGAGGCAGAGGGATCTTTCTGAGTTTGAGGCCAGCCTGGTCTACAAATTGAGTCCAGAAGAGCCAGAGCTACACAGAGAAATCCTGTTTCAAAAAAATAAACAAACCAGAGAGTGAGAGAGAGAGAGAGAGAGAGAGAGAGAGAGAGAGAAGCCCAGCAGTGGTGGCACACGCCTTTAATCCCAGCACTTGGGAGGCAGAGACAGATGGATTTCTGAGTTGAGGCTAACCTGTTCTATAGAGTGAGTTCCAGGACAGCCAGGGCTATACAGAGAAACCCTGTCTCGGAAAAACCAAAGAGAGGGGGATGGGAGGGAGTCAGAGCTTGAAAGAAGAGAGAGACCCCTGCATTGTGAACATGTCCAAGGAGGATGGACAGAACAGGTCTGCCTCCCTGTCAACACCTGCTTCCGCTTTCCTATGCGCCAGAGATGTAGCCCAGTGTGCCTTACTTGTGTAGTTTGTGTAAGGGTGGGACTCTAACATCTGATTCACAGTCCAGGTCTCAGCTTTGCTGTTAAATCCCTCACCTCAATCCCTTATCCCAAGCCTCACACAGAAAACCTGATCAGAATGAGGTCATCAAATTTCATTGTTGTTCATATACTTGATATATATGCATATACACACATACATGTGCATATATGGCAGAGTTATTTTAAGAATGAATCCTGTTCTTCTCATGTTGCTCTCTTTACAGGTGGGAACAGAACGGTTATCGTGTCAACCATGGCAGGTGCTTTGTCAGACGCCCATCTGCAGACACAGCCCTGGGCACACTTGGAGCAGCCCAGAGGGCAGCATGAGCAGCAGCCTCAGGAAGACAAGAGAGGAAGGAGTGAGGCAATGTTAACCTCTCCGGGGCCTCACACCAAAAAGTGTTTGTCTATTCATTGATGAACAGGGTCTGACATAGCCTTGAATTTAGGATCCTCCTGCTTCTACCTCCCAAGTAATGATAGGACACGCCCACAGCTTCACGCTCCTATGAGGAGACATTTTAATGAAGACCTGGGCTCTGTCTGTCCTTCAGGGTTTGCATCCCAATAGAAATAGCCTACCTAGTCTTGGGACCTAAGGATGATGCAGAAATGGGAGCAGAATGGTCTTCAAGGGATTAAAGGATAGCCAATGTCCCCAGAGTCACACAACCAGAGCCAGCTGTGTCTTCCCTCCCAAGCTCAGTCCCAGCCGGAAGATCTTTGGCTGGAGGCACACTTAACAGTCTTTGCAGCTGCAGGAGCCACCTGTTGGGAAGAGACAGAGCTAGAGACAAGAGCAAGAGCCAGGGCAGGTTCCCTGAGGGCAGCATTGCTGTGCGTGTCTGGGCAGGCTGTTCTCCCCCTGTCCTCCTGTGAGACACACAGAAGCATGCCATCGGACCTCTCCACCCTACTGCTGGGAAGCACATTCTCTCTCAGGTGTTCTTCCCACAGGAAAGAAAGTGAGGTGTTTCAAAGCGGCTAGCGCAAGGGTGACAATGGACAGGATAGGTTAGAGCCCAGTCTTTTCTCTCTTGAAATGAGAACCTGAGAACCTTGAGGGAAAAATGGAGGAGTGGAAACTTAGTACGTACCTAAGTGTGGTGAAGTTGCTGAGGTAGGGGTGGGGTGTGGGGGGGACAGACAAACGAGCAAAGGGCTCCTTAGAGAGAGAACCTGCAACATACAATGAAGAGCCCACTTTTATCCAGAAATGAAAATGAAGGAACTTTGGCCAGCAGCGGCAAGTATGGGTCTGGCAGACCTCGCCCTTCTCCCCCATTCCCTCTGTCTTGTTGAAAAACCATTGATTCCATTCCTAAAGCTTGCCACCAAGGTCTGTTCTCTTATTTGACCAATCCCTCCTCCTGAAGCTGACTACCAAGGTCCAGCTCTCCAAGTACTGAAGTGCAGCAATCAAAAGCCCCCTTTGGCTTACCTAATTAGCATGCTCAGTAAAAAAAAAATCAAACACCTCATCCTAACTGAGTTTCCCCTTGTACATTTATAAACAACCATTTTCCTGTCTCCTCTCTCTCCAAAGGCAGTCTTCTGTCCTTCTAGGACAAATATCTCTGCCCTCCCTCCCCCCTTTCCCTTGTCCTCTATCTCCTGTCTTTGTCTCTTATTCCCTGCCCTCTGGTCTTCTGGCTCTCTGGGCCAAATAACCCCACTCGGTTGGTGCTGAGACCTTAGTCTTGGGTGTGTCCTGAGCTAATACTTTTTATTTCAGAACACGTGTGCTCTGAAGTCCTTTGCGAGGGACACGGGAGCAGTTGGGGGCGCATTTCCAATGCAAATGACTTGAGGTCCAAAGAAATGAGAAAAAAAAAATCAGCTAGGCTTCTGGGAGGCACATGGAAACCAAGGAACCTGCCTGCTCACTTCATAGTTAAAGCCCCATTCTGTGTGCAAAGGTCCTACCCAGACTTTGCCCCCAGGACTCTCAGCTGGCTTGACACTGACTGGGTTGTGCAGAATGTACACCGAGGACCCACTCTTCTGATTCCCCAACAATTTGAAGAGGTTGAAGCCCCCCTGGGTGGCCTAATAGGAAATAGGATAGATAGAAAGATAGAAGCTTCTGGGTCGGATCTGGGCAATGTGCGATAGCCCCGCCCTCTTCGTTGCACACCGGTGCACTCGTCCCTGCCCTAGGGCTACGGGGTGTGGTAGAGCTGCAAGCTTCCCGCTGGGCGCAGTCTCCGCGTGCAGAGGCTGCACCCGATGGGGGCGTTTCTTCTGCGCCCGCCACTGGGCGGCCCGCAGGAGGCGGGGTTTTGCACTCAGCTCTGTTTGCAGTCGCCCAGCTTTTTTTTTTTTTTTTTTTTTTTTTTTTTTTTTTTTTTTTTTCCAGTTTTAGCAAGTTTGCCGGTCATTCCTCCCTATAAAAGTTCCAGGAACCTAGTTCTGGCTGTTTCTCACCCTCAGCTCAAATCTGCACTATAGTTGTCACCTTGCTCTTCCCATCAAAGTGAGAGTGAGATTAGTGTGTGCGGGTGTCACATACGCTTGCTTCTGTGACATTGCCTGTCTTTGTCCCCACCTCCGTCTTTGGCTCCATTTCCCTTATACTTAGAAAGAGGACAGACTCGAGACTTTGTCTCTGTCTTCCATTGTTTATACAACAGATAGAGACAGGCATGGGTTCTTGGCCTAAAACTGTCCTAGGCTCTCCATAGACAGCGAACCCTCCCCTAAATCCACGGGACAGTTTTGACACAAAGACTTCATTTAGCGTCAGAAGACTACAAACGTGGGAAAGGTCCTCAATCCCTGGTCACAGTGCCGGAATTTGAAAGAACAAATTCATCCTGACTTTGCAAGGAACTGCCACCTAAGTCACGGCAGTGGAGGCCCTCCCAAGAAGGGATCTAGTGTGCACCCGGGCCATCACGGAGCTCCTTCAGGATCCCTGGGCCAGCGCAGCTGCAAGTGTATGCACACGGGACACTGTCAGTGAGCAGCTGTGTGCGTGGTTAATTAGTTTCCCCGTGAGTTCATATATTTATCGGTCTGTTGAAGCTTCAAAAAGTGTATTTTGTGCTCTGTTTTTTTTGGGGGGGGGTTGTACAAATAGTATCATTTACCCCAGTGTCACACTCTGGGGTGTGGACGAGCTGAGTGCAAACTTCCTGAGTGCAGAGGGTGCGCCCTTCCTTCCCCCCACCCCGCAGAGGTGTTTAGGGTGTCTAGATATACAACATCTGGTTTAAGATGCATAGAAAATAAAAACAGTAGGGGGTTAGGGCCTCTGCTTGCTGCCCATTCTTGAGGCTCACTGGAGTGTAAACTCATAGCACCTACATAAAAAGCCAGGAGGGGCAGTCCAAGTTGGTACGCCCAGTGCTGAGCTGAGAGTAGTGGATCCCCAGGGTTTGCTGGCTATCCAGTCTAGCAGAAATAAAGTTCTAAGTCTTTCGAAAGATCACTGGGCTGGTGAGATGGGTTCAGCAGTTAAGAGCACTGACTGCTCTTCCGGAGGTCAGAAGTTCAAGTCCCAGCAACCACATGGTGGCTCTTTAGTGAGATCTGATGCCCTCTTATGGGGTGTCTGAAGACAGCTACAGTGTACTTACATATAATAAAAACCTTTGGGCTTGAGCGAGAGGGGCCGGAGTGAGAAGGGAAGGGAAGGGATGTGGGGCAGAAAGATGATGTCTTACAAGGTAAGGTGCAAAGTGATGGAGATCTCAGGACTCCACGTTCACCACAAACACGTGTGTGCATGTGCAGGCACACATACACACAAAAACTGAACTATATAGAACCTCTGGGGATCAAACATCTGGAAGTTGTGTACTACTCTGTGACCCTTTTGAGATAAGGTCACACGTAGCCCAGGCTGCCCTCAAACTTAGTATGGTCTTGAATTCCTAACCTTCCTACTGTTACATCTCAAATGCCTTGATTACAGGCATGAGCCACACTCTTTATCACTTAAATTGCCTGGTGGCACAGTCGGTCTTGTAATCCTGTACTTGGGAAGCTGAGGCAGGAGAATCAAAACTTTGTCAGACTGGGCTTGCAGAATGAGTTCTAAGCCAACCCAAGCAACTTGTGTGAAAACGGCCAACAAAGCCCCTCTAACACATCTCTCCACCAAACAAAAGAGGGGGGGCTGGAATATACTTCAGTGTTAGTCCCTGCCTAACATGCCAGACACATGCTAGACACTCTATGTTAATCTTCGTACCCCCCATATGAGAGGAAACCGGAATCCAAAGAGAATGTAAGATTTTCTGTGCTTTGAAGATAGGACTATCTCCCAGGATCCCCCTTCATCCCCTCCTCTAACACAGACCTGACCCGTTAGGCATGGCTGCTGTCTTGCATATGATGAAGCTTATGGAATAACTTGGCTTTACCCAAAGACACTACCCTTCTTTGGGGGCCAGAGGCTGGCACCAGTGAGTCCAAAACCAGACCCCCCAGATATCTAGTCAACCCGTCACCCCAGTTTCTTACTTCTAAACAACACGGAGAAAACCAAGAGTTAGAATCAAACTGGCTTTTATTATTCACATACTCAGTAGAAAACGGGGTTTAGTGAACAGGGTGGAACTGTACGGGAAGACTCTGGGTTGGTCCGATACTATGTACACGTGGGGGCAGCACTGTCCGTTGCTTTAGGCACAACACGTGCACTTGTCGGAGGCGCCTTTGCACACACAGCCCTGGGCACATTTGGAGCAGCCCACGGGGCAGCAGGAGCAGCAGCCTAGAAAGGAAGAGGAAGAGGTCAGAGCAGGTTTCCGAGTCCCTCCTGTCACACAGGCCTGGCTGAAGACCTGCTTCTTGTCCCCAAGGGAGACGACTTTAGTTTTGGATTGTCTCAGCACAGCCCTGTCTTGAGACAATAAATACAATGGCCTCGGGAGGCAAAGGACGTTTCTCAGAGCCAGTTCTGTAGGAATTTCCCGACCCCAACCTTAGCGGCCACCCAAGGCATCCCAACTCACTCTTCTTGCAGGAGGTGCACTTGCAGTTCTTGCAGCCGCAGGAGCTGGAGCAAGTGCAGGAGCCGCCTGTGGAGGAAAATAAGACAGCGGTGAGAAAGGAAGGATTACAGCAGCGGCCACCACTCGTCCGGCTCAGCTCACTATGTCCCACCAGAACTCCAGGGAGTCTGGCTCCACTTCTCTCCTCACAGGGTAGGGGAGGACCTGTGTATTTGATTCCCAAGACACAAAGGTCCTTCACCTCTTTCCTAGGCAATTCATAACAAGCTTAGTAATAATACCTGGGACTCAACCGCAACCCAGAAGTCCCCACTACCTGGGTGATCAGGAACCAGACATTTGCGCATCTAAATACTAGCCCCAACCCCGACAAAAAAAAAAAAAAAAAAAAAAGCCGTTTGGACAATACTAACACTCCAAGAACAGGTAAAGGCGATTGCAAGAGCGGATTCTAGAAAGAACCAGAATGAATCGCCAACTAAAGGTGCCTATTCCCGCCAAGTCTCAAGGACCGGGAGACTTACCGGTGGAGCAGGAGCAGTTGGGGTCCATTCCGAGATCTGGTGAGGCTGGAGCTAACGGAGTAAGTGACGAGAAGGCAGTCAGGCTGCTGAAGTCGTGGTAACGCTTAGAAGACGGCCGGCCCTCTTTATAGTCGTTGGACCGGTCCGGGCGCAAAGGGTTTGCACCCAGCTGGCGGTTGCTCTAGCCCGCGCTTAAAGTCACGCGCGCTGCGTCCTTGGCAGAGCCGAGCGCAGTCTTCGGGCGGGGTGCAGAGCTCCCTCGAGCGCTGGTGTGCACAGCGGGACCGCCCCTTTGGCGCCTCTGGTCCGAGTAGGACGACTCGTGTGACGTGTGGAACATCATGTCCCTGTAATGCTTTCCCCGATATTACGTTCCATCACTGCTCCTGTGCATTACGAGAACTCACCCCGGGAAATCCAACTGCCTCCGTAAACCCATTCGCAGCGCGGGTATCCTCAGCTTCTCCTTTCCGGGAGTTCCTGGGCAGCGACCAGCTCCGCCCCGGTCTCTCTCCGGATCGAAGCTAGCAAACGCGAGGAAGGAAGTTTAACAAAGACTAGCCTTGGTTACTAACTTCTCGGTCCTTATTGTCTGTCTCATGCCCCTTGGTTGAGCCCCTTCCTCCTGGACACAGCAACAGAGCCAACAGACCTCATCTCAATATTATTCTCCACTCCTGACACCTCTAGGCACGTGCAGGGCTGGGGGTCGCACACCTTAACCCATCCGCTTTACTCCAGGCTGGTTTTAAAAACCGAGATATCCTCCCTCCAGAGGAATTGTTTTAGGTGATATCCAGGGACTGCGTTAGATAAAAACAGTAAAGAACGCTATTTCTTTTCTCCGTGTTTCTGACTTTTGAGTAACATTAGATTCTGCTGTCAGGCCCTTGCGACTAGGGCAGGAGAACAGCTATACCATTGGTGCTAAGCTTTATGACCTTGGGCAGGTCTTTGCTTTCACTGTTGTAGAACCATTACCAACCACTCTGCAATGTGGCTATCATGCTAGAACCAGGAATCAAACCAATTTCTCATTTAATACCTATATAGAGATGCAAATTCTATTTACACACAAGGACAGAGGATTCAGAGGTTCAGTGAATTGCCCAAGGCATACAAGTAGTCAGTACAATGGACTGTACTGCCTGACACTAATGCTCCTGTACTTGTCCCAAGTTCTCTGATGCTGTCCTTCTGTGTATAGGTTTCTGTGTAGGCAGAGAAGACATCCAGTCCTGGATTCTGACACTCCTCTGTCTCTTCTCCCTCTTCCCCCTCTTCCCCCTGTTCCTCTCCTCCTCTTCTTTCTCCTCCTTCTTGGTGGTTTAGACACAAGTATCTTTCCATTAACTACCCAGTGCTTTGGTAACATATATCACCCAGGGTATTTCTCCTTCCTAGAGGTACTTCATCTTGGAGACGACACAGTAATACCTTCTGTGTGGGAAGATCCAAAACCTTCATTTGGAACTGAGTCTATGGAGTTAGGTTCTTGGCTAGCTCTTTAATCTCAGCTCTTAGAAGTCAGAGGCAGACGATCTCTGTGAGTTCAAGGACAGCCAGGGCCACACAAATGAGATCCTATTTTTTTATTATTTTATATTTTTTAGTTTTTTTGAGACAGGGTTTCTCTGTGTAGCTCTGGCTGTCCTGGATCTCATTCTGTAGACCAGTCTGGCCTCGAACTCAGAAATCTGCCTGCCTCTGCCTCCCAAGTGCTGGGATTAAAGGCGTGCGCCACCACTGCCCAGCCTATTTCAAAAATTAATAAGTGAGTAATTAAAGATAAAAAATAAAAAAACAGAATTCATGCCTGGATAATGTTGGACAATTCTCTCCAAATCTCATGAGTTTACTGGTTTTAAGTAGCTAAGGACTGGGTTTGGAAAGAGCAGAGGATTTCAGCCTGGACTAGAGACACATTCCAAGCACTCAGGAGCAAGTCCTAAGCTGAGATCCCAGGTCAGAGACATAAGTGGTTCTGCACTGGCTAGGACTACTCCTAGGGTAGAAGTCAGGCTGAGGCATGCCCTAGCACAAGGATGCCCAATTCCTTTATTCTGCCTGTTTGTTGTTTTCTGGATGCATACTGAGATGTTTCTGCTGGACCACATGTAGTTAGTTGGTGGTTTTGCTTCTTTTATCAATTGTTATATTTTACTGACTATTATCAAAACTGAGATTTGTAACAGATTCTTGGGCCTTTAGACCTCTTGCATAATATGATATATTATATTATACACACACACACACACACACACACACACACACACACACACACACACA
>JANHMN010000018.1:19973172-19996032 GCA_030674055.1 Rhabdomys pumilio | reverse complement strand
ACACACACACACACACACACACACACACACACACACACACACACACATTAAGGATTGAAACCAAGGCCTCCTCATCACCAGGCAAGCATTCTGCATCTGAGCTCTGTCTCTAGTTCTTTGTATTCTTTTTCTTTTGAAACAAGGTCTCAGGAAGTTGTTCAGGCTGGCTTTAAATGTGCTCTGTAGCTAGACTTTGAGCTGAAAATCCTCCCCCTGCCTCAGTCTCCTGAGTAGCTAGGATAATAGATGTATGTCACTAGTCCCAGTTTCTCCTCCTCCCCTTCTTCCTCTCCTTTTTCAAGGGTCTCACTCACGCTGTAATTCAGAATGGCCTGTAGCTCACTGAACAGCTCAATCTGGCCTTGAACTTGAGATGGCCTTCTGCTTCAGCTTCCCAAGTTGCTAGGATACAGGTATGCGTGTGTATCACAGCATCTGTTGTGCTTTGTGAGTTCTTTTTTGAGATGGTGTTACAGGTAGCCCAGGCTTCAAACTTGTTATGATCCTTGAATGTTTTATCCTCTTGCCTCTGTTTCTTTTTGTTTTGTTTTGTTTTTGTTTTTCGAGACAGGGTTTCTCTGTGTAGTCTTGGCTGTCCTGGAACTCACTCTGTAGACCAGGCTGGCCTCGAACTCAGAAATCCGCCTGCCTCTGCCTCCCAAGTGCTGGGATCAAAGGCGTGTGCCACCACCGCCTGGCTTGCCTCTGTTTCTTGAGTGTTGGAATTACAGATGTGTGCCACCAAACCTTGCTACACTGTGCTGGGGACTGAACCCAGGGTTTTGTACATGTTAGGTGAGCACTGTACCACTGAGCTACACCCTCAGACCCACGTTCCTTTGTTCCTTTTTTAATGGTTCTAGGAATGAACCCCAGAGCCTCATACATGCCAGGTAAACTCTCCACCAGGATGCCAATTCCCAGCCCGATGTCTTCCATTTTAATTGAGAAGCTAAACATGTGTCTGTCCTTCACTTGGTTTCAAGGCATTCAGGGACTAAGAGAGGTCCCAGCATTCATTCCTTGGACTCCTATTACATCACACACACACACACACACACACACACACACACACACACACACACACGGCACACAGGATTCTTAATTAGGATATTTGTTTGGTTTGTTTGTTTGTTTGTTTCTTAGCTCTGTTTGGAGACAAAGAAGAAAATCTCAGAGGTTCCATTTTCACTAACCTGAGATCAGTACCACCTAAATCAAGGCCAGGCCTGAATAAATGATGTCACAGTAAAGGCATACAAGGGACAAAAGAGGCCAGATTTCCAAACTATACTTAACAATGGAAAGTCTTTAAACATTCAGGTCTGTGCTTGGTTGCCCGTGTATGTGTATTCTTTGGGGACGTGTGGTTATCAGCATCGAGGCTTTAGCTGAGTGACAGGCTATCAGCATTTGAGAGGTTCGGTCTGGGGACATAACAGGCTCTGTCAGGGGTTCAGTGACTTGTCCAGGTTACATGACCAATAAGAGGGAAAGTGGGCTGTGAACTAGAACTTCCTAACAGCAAGAAATATGGGCTGTCTTGTAAATTTACTCTTCACAGAGAAAGCCCAAGGGCAAGCTTGGTCCTGACTTCTGGCTGAGAAACTCCTCCTTTCCTTTGATTGAAGACCAAATTGCATTACCTCAACAAATAACCCGGGGTATTAACCGTTGGTTTTAATTGAGTGTCATTCATGTCCTTGTGGCTTCCTAAAGAGAAGGAAATTCCACCGCACCCTCCAAATTGCAGGCTCCACCTGGAGTCTTGCTCCTGGGAAGATGCTGGGCAATTCCACCGAAATTTCTAGTTACTTTGCTTAAATTGCCAGGGGTTGGCATGAGTGAGATTTCTGCCTGACCCCAAGAGGAACTTCTCGACTGACAGCCAAGTCATATCACTGGGATATGAGGAAAAAAGAATTCCTGTCAGTGTCCAGATGGGCATCCTCGTGGGAGCTCTAGGCTGGACACATTGTACCATTTAATCTCCAAGATATAAGGCACACCCTTGGATATTTATAGTGTTTACAGTACTTTTCATGGTTCTGTTCATGTTACTTTTTAAAAACATTTACTATGTATAGTGTTCTGCCTGCGTGTATGCCAGCACACTAGAAGGCACCAGATCTCATTACAGATGATTGTGAGCCACCATGTGGTTGCTGGGAATTAAACTCGGGGGCCTCTGGAAGGGCAGCCAGTGCTCTTAACCCTGGAGCCATCTCTCCAGCCCTTATTATTAAATTTTAAAAAATGAATTTAAAGCCGAGCCTATAATCCCAGCCTTTACAAGTCTAAGGCAGGAGGCCCGTAAGTTCAAGGACCATTTAGGTTACTCAGTCAGATCTTGTCTCAAAACTAAAGGTTACCAGAATTTGAGACAAAGCTGAGTTCAGTTACAATGATCCCTTTGCCTCAGGCTCCAAGTGTTGGGATTGATACAAATGGGAGTCATACCTACCTGATTCACTCCCATTTTTATTTACCAAAGTTTACATACACACAAGTATTTCATACTTAAGTAATTAAGCCAGAATTTTTATGCATCTAGGAGGAGGGCTGTGGCTCATTGAAACACCTAGTTTAGTAATCAGGAAGTTTTGGGTTTAATCCCCAATATACCCACGCCCAGTGAGATCCGCACATTTGTGACCAAGGCATGCTTCTGCCCGCCACTTTCTAGATGATCAAAGTCCAGAGAGGTACTCAATCCGACTAGCCCAAATCAGGCTGGGGCAGTTTCATCTCAACCCCTCTGCCAGCCCCTTATCTCATGCACAAAGACAAGCTGAGTTAATCAAGTCAATGGTTTTTATTGTCAAGTTACATGCTTTATAGAAAAAAAAAAGTGGAAAACTTGGTCAGGGTTGTACAAAAAAGGCTAGGCTCCTACATATTCTATTTACACAAGTATGGGGATGCCCCCCCCCCCCCCCCCACTTCAGGCGCAGCAGCTGCACTTGTCCGAAGCCTCTTTGCAGATGCAGCCCTGGGAGCACTTCGCACAGCCCACGGGGCAGCAGGAGCAGCAGCCTGGGAGAGAAGAGTTGAGCCGTGAGCGAGAAACAGAGTCAGAGGCACCCCACCTGGACGCTCTCGGGAAGGCGGGGGGGGGGGGCGGTCTAGGGACCCCAAGGAGTGAAGGGGAAAGGGTAGTTAGGATCCAACTCACTTTTCTTGCAGGAGGTGCATTTGCATTCTTTGCATTTGCAAGAGCCGGCGCAGGAGCAGGATCCATCTAGAGGAAGAAGGCAGTGAGTGGGCACGGGTGAGCCGGACCTGGGTGTACCTGAACGCAGTTCTCCGAAGAACCAGGGTTCCAACCACCCAGCTTGGGCGAGCCACTATCTCAAGGACTATTTTAAAGGGAGCAGGACTGCTCCAGAATTCGTTCGGAAGGAGCAGCTGGTAGTTACTGGGGAAAGGGCCAAAGTTTACATACACACAGGTATTTCATACTTAAGTAATTAAGCCAGAATCTTTATGCATCTAGGAGGAGGGCTGTGGCTCTCCCAGAAACTCGGGTTGTAGAGGCCGTTAGCAGTCCCCCTTACCTGAGGCACAGGAGCAGTTGGGGTCCATGGCGAGTGGAGGCGGCGGCTGAAGACTGACGACTGACGAGAGACCGACGGTAGAGTTCTAGAAGGAGCGCGATGGAGAGAAGCACGCGGAGCACGACCTTTATAGTGGAGAGTATTGAGTCGAGCGCAAAAGCTCCGCCCGAGTTGGGCGCACCGCCTGCACACGCCCTTCTTCTGGCTTGGGGGATATGGCCTGCGCACGGCCCGAAGTCTGCAAGCATCCCTCTTTTTGCACGTAGGACAGAGCCTGCCTACGCCCCCGCGCTGAGTCACACCCCCTTTCTCTGGGCGCAGGGACTGAGAGCAAAGGGCTGAGCGCAAAGGGTCTGCGATCCGGTGGAGACCGGTTCCAGGAAGCCTGCTCGCGCGCGCTTTGCCGAGCTCTGCGCCCCGGGGCTCGAGGGGCCGAGTGCAGAGGCGAAACCGAGCAACTAGCTCCCAGCGACCGCCCAGTCATGCAACGGGGACTCAGTTCCCTCGCGTGCCTCGTATGCTAGCCTGGGTGAAAGTGGGGCTCGGAGACCCTGCTTACAGGAGAGCTAAACTGGCAGTGGGAACAGGTTACAAAACCCAGCCCTAACCTGAACTTAACCGCTGTTGGTGATGTACCCCCTGCGTGTCACGTGCTCCGGGCACTGTTAGAGCTGTCATTTTCCCTTAAAATCCAGGTTGGAGTGTTCATTATTCTCACAGTAGAAAAGTGGAAACGGAGGCGCAGTCACATAGCCACTTGCCCAAGATGAGTGCAGGGTTCGAATCCACTGAGGCACCTGCCATTTGTCAAGAGACTAGAGACCATAAAGACTTGCGTTAAGGATACTTATTTTTGGAGGGAACAGGAAAAAAAATGATAGGGGTCTCTGCTGGAGGTGGAATTCAAGAGAAGGAGAGCAGTCAATTCTGGGAGAATATGGACCAGGACTCTTCTTTGTCAGCTGTCTGTCAAGCAGGAAGGGCCAAGATGGTAGTGTTCTGAAACACGGATGGAAAACCCCACATAACCCTCCCCACTCCCACCCACGGGTGGATGCTGAGGGAAAGGGTGGAGATGGGAGCCAAAATTTCTTTTCCTGGAGGCACAAGTTTCCCCACTTGCTTAAGTCTGCTGAAATCAGTCTGGAAGTCATAGCTGGAATGTCTATGTTATCTGAGGAGCCAGGAAACTGTTCCTGGAAGCTTCCCCCGCAGGCAGATACTTTCTGGTGGCTGTGGGTGGGGTGTAAGAGGACAGGCTGTCCTCACAGCTCTTACTGTAAACCGGGCCAATGACTTCTTGAATCAGCATCACTTTCTCCTGGATGCCCATGGCTGCCCAGAGAATGTGTGGTAAACACCCTGTCCTTTCCCTTCCTGGCACTCTCCGTGGCTGCCCTGGGTATGAACTCGAACCGGATTGATTTCTATCCTCCTGTGCTCCCTTTCCAGACTGACCTCAGAGCAGTCTTTGCCCCTGTTGGGCTGTGACTCCAGCCTCAAGCCAGGATGTCCTTGGCAGGCACAGCTCTCTAAGTCCGGTAAATTCCTGGAAGTAATCCACTGTACTGTTATTCCTGCCCAGCTTCCGCTTCCCGTTAGGAATTAGATTTTTAAAAATGAAAGTAAGCAGGGCGGATGTATCGGCCAGTGCCTTTAATCAGAGCACTCAAGAGGCAGAGGCAAATAGATTTCTGTGAGTTCAAGGCCAGCCTCGTCTACATAGTGAGTTCCAGTCCAACTTTGGCTACACAGTGAGACTCTGCCTCAACAAACAAAAAAATACAAGCAACAATGAAAAAGAAAGTCAAGTTTGGATGATGTGAATCTGGCTTGTAATCTTAGCACTCAGAGGCCCAGCCAGTATTGTGAAAGCCAGGCTAGCCTGGGTTATATACTTAGACTGACTATAAATAAATAAATAAATAAATAAATAAATAAATAAATAATAAGGGCAAGGAATGTAGCATGTGATAGAATGCTTGCTTAGCATGTGTGAGACCTCCTAGGTTTAATCCCGAGCGTGACAAATTTAAAAAATATATGTGTAAATAAAAGCTTGAAGAAGTCACCGTCCTGCTATCTGTCATTTGCTGAAGTAAAAATACCACAAAGGGCAGGGAGGGAAAGAGAAGCCCAGGAAATAGTCAAATCATCAGATGTCTGTCTGCATGTGCTTTATGTAACAGTTTCCTGGCTCCTCAAATGACGCAGACATTCCAGCTATGACTTCCAGTCTGATTTCAGCAGACTTAAGCACATGCAGACATCTGATGATTTGATTATTTTCTGTTTTCCATGTTGGTGTGTATGTGTGGTTTTGCATGTGTGTGGTAATGTGCGTGTTCATGGGCCTGTGTGTGGACATCCTAGGCTGACGGCAGGAATCATCTTTCCTCTCCTCTATGTGGTGGTTTGAATGAGAATGGCGACCCCCCCCCACCAGTCCCACCTCCTACAGGCTCATGTATTTGAATGTTTGGGTCTCAGCTGGTGGATTATTTAGGAAAGATTAGGAGCTGTGGTGGTGTTGGAGGTGTGTCACTAGGCGTGGGCTTTGAGGTTTCAAAAGCCCGGCTCAGAGGTGGGCACATCTTTAATCCCAGCATTCAGGAAGTAGATGCTGGAGAGGCCTTAGAGAGCCTTTGCAGCAGCCTCAATGGCTTGCAACCACTTTGATAGGGAGTGGCATTGAGACACTCTTATCTGAGTTTGTGCTAAGTCATTGTGAGTTTGTCTCCCTGGAACCCTGGCACAGGGCTTCCAGAGATGTCAGGGCACGTACTGTGCCTGAGGCCCCCGGTTTGATCTGGGGCACCAAAATCCGAACACAGAAACAAAACCAGTCATAAATAAATAACCCCAAACTCAACTCCCTAGGTGATGTTAAACTCCCACGGCCAGCCCCGAAGGTCACATGACTTGCTCGACTCATCACTGGAAGGATTGGAGTTGGTATTTGAACCCAGCCATTCGTGTTAATCCTGCATTGAACAGAGGACTGTTCTCTGTGTGTGTGGGGGGGGCGGGGGGAATAGAGCCAGGACAATAGAAAGGGATTCCAAGGCTAAAGATTTAGCTTTAAGTACAGAAGTTCCGTTCTTTCTTCTTTCCCTTTACCAGGGTCTCACTGTGAGACTATCCTTGAGCTCATTGTCAGTCTGGCCTGCCATTTACAATCTTCCTCAGTTTCTCCAGTCCCTGCTACCATACCCTTCACCTTTTCCTTTATGGTACTGGAGATGAAGCCCAGGCCTCATGCATAATAGACAAATAGTCTTCCACTGAGTTTTATCCCGAGTACCAAAAAGCCAATGCCCCTGTACTGGCTCGTTGTATGTCAGTTTGATACAAGCTACAGTCATCAGAGAGAAGGGAGTCTCAGTTGAGAAAATGCCTCCATAAGATTAGGCTGTAGGCAAGTCTGTAGGGCATTTCCTTAATTAGTGACTTATTGTGGGGGGAGGGCCCAGCCCATTATGGGTGGTGTCATCCCTGGGCTAGTGGTCCTGGGTCCTATAGCAAACTAAGAGATGTAAGCCAGTAAGCACTCCTCCACAGACTCTGCATCAGCTTCTGCCTCCAGATCCCTGACCTGCTTGAGTTCCTGTCTTAACTTCCTTTGATGATGAACTGTGGTGTTGGAGTGTAAGCTGGTAAACCCTTTCCTCCCGAAGTTGCTTTGGCCATGATGTTTAGAATAGAATACAAACCCTAACTAAGACAAGTTGGTATCAGGATAGTATGGAATTGCTATGACAGACATGACTATGTTATTTTGGGGAGGATTGTGGGAGGACTTTGGAACTTTGGGCTAGAAAAGCCTTTGAGCATTCAAAACTTGGTGAGCTGTTCTGTGGAAATTTGGAAGATAAAAATGTTGAGGGCAATGCAGACAGTGGAGGCCTGGTTTGAAGTTTCAGAGGGAAGATTAAAGGCTCCATGTGTCCACTTGTTATTTTGAATTGGGATTCTATGGTTCTAATTAGCTGGGGGCTCAAGAAACAGCTGTGATTAACAAGAGACCAGAACCACTAAAGTGAAACTTTTGCTTTGTTGGGATACTGAATGCTAGTCAGCTAGAGCTGAGAAATTAGTGGTGATTAAGAAGAAACCAGCATGCCGGGTGCACGCCTTTAATCCCAGCACTTGGGAGGCAGAGGCAGGTGGATTTCTGAGTTCGAGGCCAGCCTGGTCTACAGAGTGAGTTCCAGGACAGCCAGGGCTACACAGAGAAACCCTGTCTGGGGGGAGGGGGAGGGAAAAGAAGAGACAAGCATCATTGAGGTGAAATCTTCTACAAAGTGTTTCCCGAGAGGCAGCACACAGAAGCATGCATGGCCAAGGTTGTACCTTGTGCTGGCAGCTAAACTTGGTAGTTTAAGAGTCACCTAGGTAGTACTGGTTTTAGAGTCATGAAGGGGTTATGGGGAGCAGCTGAGGCTTGGCACTGTGAGAAGCCAGGAGAAGCCATTGGTGAAGGTGCAGCCTCAGTGGCCGTTGAAGGGGTCATGAGGGTTGGCATCAGAAAGAGAGCCTATGAGAGGCTACTGGTGAAGCCCTGTCGCAGCAGAAGACCCCAGCAGTTTTAGAGAAGCCAGTGCCATGGAATAGCCGCCAGGAACAGCAGCAACTGTGGAGTGGAGCCAGCTGGATCCTGGAAGACAAGCTGTGTATGTTACAAAGGGCAGAGCTGGAGAAGTGACCCAAATCCTTTGGGGGAGCATAAAAGATTGTGAGTGGATCCCAGAGAATCGATGGCTGGAATTTGCTTTGCTTTGATTGTGACCCTGTCTTTATCTTGTAGTTTCACGATTTTTCTATCACTGCATAAAAATGAACCCACAGCTTCACAGCTAAAGAGAACACAGATATACTGTCATACACCCCCCCCCCCCCGTCCCTCCCTCCCCCAGACAGGGTTTCTCTGTGTAGCCCTAACTGTCTTGGAACTCACTCTGTAAACCAGGCTGGCCTCGAACTCAGAAATCCGCCTGCCTCTGCCTCCCAAGTGCTGAGATTAAAGGCGTGTGCCACCACCACCCGGCTGTACACTCAGTTTTTGTGGGGGCAGGAATTAGGCAAAGTTTAGCTGGGCCCTCTGGCTCACAGATCATAAATCCAGGCTCCTACCTGGATGACCTTCATCCCAAGGGTTACTTGGACCAAGATTTGCATCCATGCGCCCTCTTGTGGCTATATGCAGTACTGCATTCTTACTGGCTGTTGTGCTGAGATCTCCTGAGCTGATTGATATGATAGCTGGGTCTTCCCTGGGCTTCTTGCCACATGGTCTCACTCCAAAGATAGAGAGTAGGCAGGAGAGCCCAGGAGAATGCCTGCTGCAAGAAAGAAGCTATGGATAGTCTGTCAGTTATTCGTCCTTAGTGAAAGCTAACCTGTACTGCATTTGTTCAAGAGCAGCCCAGCGAAATCTGTTGGCAGAGGTTTGTCATCAACTCGGGAGCTGAGATAGAAGAATGAGAAGTTCAAAGCCTTCCTGGACTCAAAAAGTAAAATAAGTAAATAAATGCATATATGAAACATAATCCATACATAAAATAAGTAGGTAACGCATTTGTCAGTATGTACTGGTATATTAGTACTGAAAAAAAATGTAAAAAAGAAGTGTCTCCATATGTGACCTCAGCTGCATAGCTCCAGGGTTAGGTGATTGCAAGCCACGGCAGGATAGTTGCCCTCCTGTCCCCTGCCATGAGGGCACAGTGATGGAGAGGAAGCTTTTCATTTTATTTTATTTTATTTTTCCTTCCCCCACCTTCCCTTCTCTCCCTCTTGCTCCGACCACACTCGCTCTGGCCAAGCTTTTCATTTTAAACCACCAGACAAGAATATATCACTGCTAATCTATGCCAGCCAGATAAAGGCTTAGATTCTGAAGGACGATTTCTTCCTAGGTCCAGTGGCGCATGCCTGTAATCCCAACAGCAGTTAGTGGGGAAAGGGGCAGGAGGATCAGGAACTCAAGGTGATCTTCAGCTACATAGCAAGTTCAAGGCCACCCTGAACTTGAGACTGTGTCTCCCCCCAAAAACCTGTAGCTGCCAGCGGCCACAGAAACCGGGTTCACCTGAGAGGAAGGCTGGGAATGAAAGGGGAATGGAGGATGAGAGAAACATAGGGCCAAGACAATGTATTCTGATCAAGGCCCCGAAGTTTAATATTTTGCTTTCACATATAAAGGGGGAGCCCCACCCCCCAGAGTCTCTTCTCGGTTCAGCCCAGGGGCTGGGTGAGGAGACAGTAGTCCAGAAGGTGTCAAGGCTAGCTCAGCAGGTAGTCCATTCTTCTTAGCTCAGTAGCAGATTGCAGGATGCCAAGGCTGGCACGGCAATGCCTCCTCTTAGGTCCTACTTAGGTCCTACTGTTGTTTGGTCTATTGTGGTAAATGACTCGCAGGCCTGCTCGGGCCTAGGGGAAGGGCACAAAAAACTGTTTGCGAGGAGGGCATGGTGGTGCAAACCTGTCAGCACTCAGATGAAGCAAGAGATCTTAAATGCATGCCCCATCTTAGGTTATGCAGTGTACGTACTGAGACCTTGTCTCAGGGAAATCAATCAGAAGCCAGTCTGGTGCAATCTACCTAACTATGGAAGTGACACTCCATCGCTCTTGTCGTATTTTATTCATTAGAAGTAAGTCATTAGACCCAACCCCACAGGGACTCCTCAATGGCATCCCCAAGCTAGGGAATCACTGGGACCTTTATCAGAGTCTGTCCACCATGGGCAATGGCAATGGCTTGCTGTTGGATTCCAGGCTCTTTGCACTTGTTGCTCCCCGTGTCTAGAACAGATACATGTGTCCACCTGTTGGGTCTCAGTCTAAAGGGCGTACCCTGGCTCATGTAAACCCAGCGATAGTGGAGCTGAGGCAGGAGAGTGATGAGAGCAAGGACCTTCAGGGTTACTTACAGGATCCTATCTCCTGAAAGAAACCAAGAAAGTTGATTGAGGTGGCTCAGACCTGTAATCTCAGCACTTTGGGGACAGATGCAGGAGACGAGTTCAAAGTCATCTGTTTGAGGTCAGTCTGGTGTACCCGAGACGGTCCCAAAACAAACAGAAAGAAAAGCCCCAAATCACAAACTCCTGATCAACCCATCAATAAATGAATAAAGGCCAGGCCTCAAAAAGCCTTCCTGTACTTTAGAACTGGCAGAGTATTTCTGTCCCAAGCAAGTACATTCTCTGTACCACGCAATACAGTCACAGCTACGGGTCACGTCATGGGTAATGTGTAGTCCACACCTCAAGCTGGGTACTTAGTGTTCTGCTTATGTGACTGTAGTCCAACCTCGAAACACAAGGATGACTATTACCCACTTTTTATTCCATATCTTTGGGATTTTTGTTTTGTTTTGTTTTTGAGGCAGAGTCTTACTGTGTAGCCCCGGTTAGCCTGAGATTCACAGAGAACCATGTACCTCTCCCTCTCTGGTGCCAGAATTAAAGGTATGCACCACCACACCCGGCAGGATTTAAAAAAAATATATCTTAAAGTTTTCTTTGTTTTTAAAAATTTATTTTGACAGTTTTTTATTATGTATGTTATGTGTGTTGTGTGTGTTAGGTGTCTGTGTGTAGGTGTGTGCATAGTGACTGCAGAGGCCAGAGGTGTCTAATTCAATTCTCCTGGAGCTGTTACAGGCAGCTGTGAATTATTTTATTAAGTGCTCATTGGGAACGAACTTCAGTTCTTTGCAAGGGCAATTGTTCAGCTATCCGTCCAACTTCTATCCATCTATCTACCCATCTATCCATCTATCCATCTATCTATCTATCTATCTATCTATCTATCTATCTATCTATCTATCTATCTAATTTATATTTTTGAGTTTGGTTTTTTTTTTTGTTTTGTTTTGTTTTTGTTGTTTTTTTTAGAAAGGTTTCTGTTTAACAGCCCTGGCTGTCCTAGGACTTGATTTGTAGACCAGGCTGGCTTTGAACTTAGAAATCTACCTATCTCTGCCACTTGAGTACTGAGATTAAGGCATGTGCCACCATGCCAGTTTTTTTGGTTTTTTGTTTTTTTTGTTTTTTTGTTTTTTGAGGCAGGGTAGGGTTTCTCTGTGTAACCCTGGCTGTCCTGGAACTCACTCTGTAGATCAGGCTAGCCTCAAACTCAGAAATCCTCCTGCCTCTGCCTCCCAAGTGCTGGGATTAAAGGTGTGCTCCACCATTGCCCGGCCAGTTTTTTTTTTTTTTAAATTACATGTATACATGTGTTTCTCTCTGATGAGGGGAGGGGCATGTACACATGAATGCAGGTGACCTCAGCAATCCTAGGAGTGAGTGTATTAAATCCTCTGGAGCTGGGGTCACAGATGGTTTTTAACCACCTGATACGGGTGCTGGTCACCTGACTCAGGTCTTCTGCAAGAGCAGCAGGTGCTCTTAACTACTAAACCATCTCTCCAGCCTTTATTTTGTTTTTTGAGACATAGTCTCATTCTTTAGTCCAGACTGAACTCAGATGCTTGCCAATCCTACCGTCTCAGCCTTTTGAGCGGCTGAAATTCCAGGTGTGAATCACTATGCCCCGCTGCTATTCACATCTTACAAAGGGAGAAACTGAGACTCTAAAAGTCAGAGCAGAAAACACTCTGATACAGGCCAAGTAAGCAGCTGAGCTGCAGGCCCTGGTTTTTGGCTTGAGGATGTCTCTGGCTGCTGGTGCCAGAAGTGGCTTTTTTGTCCAGTCTGTCTCCCCAGAGGGCTGCGACTGGCTCTGTTGTGGTTACCATCCTAGCTTTGGCCTCTGGTCCGGTGCCTGGATTGAAGACAATGAAATCCTGCCAGAGCTGGGGCAGCCAGGACCTGTCTGTGAAAAACAGTTTTCAAGTCTGAGTTTGTTCAGGGAGGAACTCAGCTCCCATGTGGTACAGAGAAGGGTCCATGGACCCTTCTGTCCTCCTTATCCTCAAGCCCTGGACTTCAAGCCCCAGGGCAGGCCTGGCCACTCTATACCCTTCTATACATTCCATTTGATTTCCTTCCATAATCCCCAAATGTCTTCTCCACCTGGAGGTCTCTCCTTTCTGATTTTCTTTCTTGCCTCCCTCCCCTCCCCTTCTCCCATGTTTCTTTCTCTCTGGATCTCAGGTAGCCCACAGTGGCTTTGAACTCCCTGTCATAAAGGTTGGCTTTGAACTCTAGATCATCCTTCCTCTCTACTCCTGTGTGTTAAGATCATCGACCCTCACCACCATACCTGGCTGCATCTCCCCCTTAAAGCCAACAGAGCTTGGGGCCCCTCTCTGACTCAGTTTCCTTGTGTGTCAAATGAAGCAGGCTTTGCTCTCCTGGGTCTGAAAATGTTTCCAGAGGCAATCAAGGTTCCATGCCATCCTGGATGTTTAGTGTATGTGTGTGCTGTGGGAGGGTGGGGTTGGGTTGAGACAAAGTTCCTCTGTGTAGCCATGGCTGTCCTAGAACTCACTCTGTAGACCAGGATAGCCTAGAATTCGTAGAGATCCACTGCCTGCCTCTGTCTCCTAAGTGCTGGGATTAAAAGGGCATACCACTGCCACCGGGCTTCGTCCTGGGTGTTTTTGAGATGGCTTTGACCTTCCCATTACTCCAGAAACTCTGCGAAGGACACAAACTGCTTTTTGTTGTTTGTTCAAGCACAGGTCATGGCGACTTTTTTTAGGCATCCATAACACGTTGTGATACATACAATGGTTTGGAAGACTGGGTTGAGAACTTAGATTCCATGGATGTTTAAATCTCCTGCACTTGCTCAAAGTCCCTTGGAAATCCAGAGAAGAGCATTCTCTAAACCCCAGAAGGATGAAATACAATAAAGATCACTGGGCCAAATTGAATGACACACTACGCAGTTTCAAAGTTACCCAGAAGGCACCGTAGTCAAGGCTTGAACTGGGAGGGGTGGGGGTGGGGGGCTGTAATATTGAGTTCAGGGCCAGTTTGGGCTAAGTAGCAAGACACTTTCCTCAAAATATCAAAACCTAAACAACTTTAACAATAATAGAAAGCAAAACTCACCCCTTTGCCCAAACCAATACAAAACAGACTGTTGAGACTGACTTTTTCCTCCTGGTCCCAATGTCTCCTTCCCTGGGACAAACCCCCTGGATCAGAAGATCCGAAGGGTACTCACTCAACCCCAAGCTTCTCCAGAAGGAATATAGGTCAGAACTAGTAAAGCCTCGGAACTTCCCAGCATTCTCCTCTCCTATAGCCTTATCTATAGAAATATCCCATTCCCGTTCTTTTCATTCACCTCAAAGTCTGGTCCAAAGCTAAAGAATAGGTTAACATGTGTCTGTTTAATACTATGTCCACAGGGGGAAAAAAAACCAAACAATTAAAAGTATGTAGTATGGGTGCAAGGCCAGGCGTGCTCGGTGGGTCACATCTGGATCTGAAGGGGAATCAGCAGATGTGTGGTCATCCAGCAGTAAATGTGCTTGAAACCACGGCACTGGATATTTAAACATAGTAAATTTTATGTTAAAAATATGAAACCTCCAGAATGGAAGCAGCTCAAAAGCCCCTTGTTGGTGAACAGATTAACAACAGGTAGCATATTCAGCTGTTACTCAGCGGATTTTATAGGACAAATGGCTGGCACACACAGGATGCACAGGTCAGTGCTCAGATCTGTTTCTGCAGATCGGTGGTCACTTGGTGTATGTATGGCAGTGAGAATTAATTACATCACAGCACAAGGGAGCTTTTCTTTCTTTCTTTTTTTTGTTTTTTTGTTTTTTTGTTTTTTTGTTTTTTTTCGAGACAGGATTTCTCTGTGTAGCCTTGGCTGTCCTGGAACTCACTCGGTAGACCAGGCTGGCCTCGAACTCAGAAATCCACCTGCCTCTGCCTCCCAAGTGCTGGGATTAAAGGCGTGCGCCACCACTGCCCGGCTAGAAGGGAGCTTTTCAATGATGGAAATGTTCAAAACTCGGATTGCGGTGATGGCTCAACTCTTAAACGGTGCCGGTACCACGGATTAGTATATTTATGAGTGAATTTTATGACATATAAATTATGACTTGAAAGAAGTGGTTTTAAAATGCCTTTAGGCCAAGCATGATGGTGCACACCTTTGGTTCCAGCATTCAAGAGGCAGAGACAGGAGAATCTCTGTTGAGTCTGAGGCCAGATTGAGTTCAGGACAGCCAGGGCTACACAGAGAAACCCTGTCTCAAAAAAACCAAAACACAAAACAAACAAACAAACAAACAAACACCTTTAGGAGACAGAACTTTCAAAGCTTTCCCCCAAATCAAAAGTATATAGAAGAGAAGAGACTAGTGTCCAAAATATTTTCTAAAAATCAAGAAGAAAATAACAACTGGAGTAGAAATGAAAGTAAAACACTTGAGTCAGAAGTTCACAGAAAATGATAACAAACGACCAAGAAATCAATGGAAAGATGTTCAACATCACACTAAGAAAGGATGAAAATTTAAAGCCAGGACCGGGGCTGGGCAGAGGCCACTATGGCTAAAGTGCTCGCCCTGCAAGCATGAGCTCAAACTGACTCTGATCTATCCTCAGCACCACATAGAAAGCTGAGCATAGTGTTGGAAACCTGCGATTGCACTGGGGAGGAGAGAAAAGAGGATCCCGGGACTGGCTGGCTAGCATGTAGCTAAATCTGCAGCTCCAGATTCAGTGAAAGACTCTGTCAGGAGCCATAATGGGACAAGCTAATAATCAGCAGGTGATCATCCTGAAATGGCTTGCCTTGGATTATTACATAATCTGTGACAAGTGAGCCCTTATTCAGCAAGGCTGTAATCTTTTAGGAAAGATTCCTGCTATTAATATGCTTTTCCTATTATTATTATTATTATTATTATTAAACAAATATAACAATCACTAAGTAATAGCACACCCCTTTGGAGCAGATCTCTGTAGATCCATGAAGATGTACTGTCTTGTGGTGATGCTATACAGACAAATAGATGACCTCTTAGGTCTTAATGATGATCCTATAAGAATTCCTAAAATTATATCAATGATTATTAAGCTCTTTTAAGGTGGGACTGCTATTAGATCCCTTTCTGATAGTCAAAACTGCAATGAGAACTCTGCCAGTCTCCCAAGTGTCATCAGTTGATTGCTCTTAGATGGTGGCCAGACTTTCTCCTGCTCAGAGCACGTTCCAAGAGGTTGTAAGACAATTAACCAAAGGTCATTAAAAGGGAACTAACGATTTATTATAGGTGCTAGGACAGAAGATAAAATATTGCCTGGGTTTATCTATACAAAACTTCACTGATTTCTTAGTTATGGTTTAAAGCCTTCAGTGAACCGGTGGAGCTAGACAGGTGATGGAAGTTTAGCCAGATGGTTACTCCTAATGGATACGCATGGAAACATTCTGTGTTGTAAACTTCTATTTCAATTTATGATTTGATTTTTGGTGTGAATTTGTGATGGACTTTGTAACACGTGATCATGTATTCTGAAGGATGTATAGGACATATACATGTATAGATGACTGAGGACAAAGAGATGAGAGGCAGATAGAATAGAGATATAATGGAAAGGTAGAATAAATAGAATTTTTTCCTTTCTTCATTTAAAGTAGTATATAGAATAGAATTTTTCCCTTTTCCCAGATAGAAGTTTTCCTTTTCCCTACTTAGGACTTTTCTGCTTTTCCCCTTAGATAGCTTTCATAGGAATCTTTTTACACTTAGAATTAAACTCTATAATAACTTCTCTAAGTTTTTTTTTTTCCTGTGACCTCTGACTAGCAGGCATAAGTTAGAGCCCAGCAGTTCCTGCTGAGATAGTACAAAGGCTATTTACTTAATCCTTTGCTGTTTTGGGGATGAGGTGCTAAGTGCCAGAAACTGCAGTTTCTGGCCTCAGAGGATCACAGAAGGCAGGTCAGCTGTAACTGCCCAGAGCTGTAAAAGCCCTGAGCTAACTGTAATGGACCACTCTTGCCCACGTTTGGGGGCCAAACTGTAGCGGCCCGCTCTGTTCCGCAGGTCCGGGTTTAGCAAGAGAGAGAGTGGGGGGAAGAAGGGGAAGAGCCGCGAAGAATAGAGACAAGCCAGAGGATCTGTAGGAAAGTCTTCTTTACTGTCTCCACCATACACACACCACTACACCTACTACTACTACACCACAAACCACACTCACACACATATATATACATATACACACTACAACAAGGAAATCCTGGGTATTTATAGGCTTTTGCCACGTGCCTTGTAGGCACGTGGATACCACGTGCCTTGCAGGTGTGGATATGACGTAAGCCTTATAGGCGTGGATAGCACGTGCGCCTTACAGGCATATATGGCGTAGATAGCACGTGAACAACACGTGCACCGCATGCCTTGTAGGCGTGGATACCACGTGCTCCTTGCAGCTGTGGGCACTAAACAGCAAAACAAGCTATATGGGATATCAGAGTGTGCTTCAGCTGTTGTAGGCTGTTGAAAACCAAGTCTCATGTCAGGGTATATGGCTCAAGATGGCTGTAAAGCTGATAGCTGCTTTCTAGCCGCTTTTTGCTTAAAGTCGGCTCCCAACAGTCAGCTACAGTAGCATAGTAACTTAGATAAGTAAACTTTTATTATACAGCAACCCTAAATATCTCGAAAGACCAAGTCTTACCCCTGCAGACACTCTCCCCCCTTAACTGCCTCAAGAAGAACCAACAAGAAGAAGAAAGAAGAAGATTCCCCCACCCCAAGCCGGGTTGGCACACGACAAGACCCTGCTTCAAAAAAAATAAGGTGGCACAACCTCCCTTTAATCCCAACACTTGGAAGGCAGAGGAAGGTGGATCTCTGTGAGTCTTAGGACAGCCTGGTCTACAGAGTGAGTTCCAAGGCAATCAGGGCTATGTAGAGAGATGCTATATCAAGAAACCAAAATAAAGCTACTACAAAAAGGTGGCAAACCGTTTGTCCTCTACACACACACACACACACACACACACACACACACATACACAATATACATACACAAACACACACATACATACAAACACATACATACATACACAGATGCATATGCATACAGACACATACAGACACACATATACAGACATGCACAGAGTCACACATGCACATACATGAAATACACACTCACACACGCACACATATCAATTCATCCATATATATAAATACACACACATATATATACATGTTCACATTCATACATACATAATACAGACACACACACATACCAATCACTGAATCAATAAAACCTAACATGGAGCAATGCTTGGTTAAACATGCTTATAACCTCAGCACTGGAGAGGTTGAGACAGAAGCATCTCAAGTTCAAGGCCAGTTTGAACTACAAGTGAGTTCCAGACCATATATAGCAGTGAGTCTCAGGTGCTAGGTCGAGACCCCCAAACAACCATCAGAAAACACACTCATTATGATTCATAACAGTAGTGAAATTACAGTTATGAAGTAGCAGTGAAAATAATTTTATGATTGGGGGAGGGTCACCACAATGTGAGGAATTGTACCAAAGGGTCACAGTGTTATAGAACCTAGGACCACCTGGCTAGGGATGGCATCCCTCATGATGGGTGGGGTCCTCTCCCATCAATCACTAGTTAAGAAAATATCTTACAGGCTTGAGTGCTTACAGCAGATCTGGAAGCATCTTAACTGTGTCAGGCTGACATAAAACTAGCTAGCATATGTTTCCCCCTTTTTGTAGTTCTGGGGATCAAATCCATTTCCCTGTGCATGTTAGTACCCACTTTGCTACTGAGTTGTGTCCCAAGCCCTGTGAGGAGTTAAATGGACCCAAATATCCAATCAGTAACTAACTCTGTAGTTTCCGTTAGGATTTTTATTTCCCAACAGGAAAAGATCTCCTATTCAGATTTCTTTTCTTCAAAGACAAGGATTCACTACATAGCTTTGGCTGCCCCTTGGCTTACTATCTATACAAGGCTGGCCTCGGACATCCTCTGCCTCTGAGCACTGATACTGCAGGCATATGCCACTGTGCCTTGATCTTATTTGGACTTGGGTCGTAGTGATCACTTGCATATTTAAAAATTAAACAAGTGTAATTGCATATAATTACATATAATACATGTAATTCCAGCATACAGAAGGCTGAGGCAGGAGGATTGAGCATTTGAGGCCAACCTGAGCTACAAAAGTATGCCCCAAACTAGTCAAACTAGAATGAAATGCATGAGCCTCTTGATTCTCAGAAAAAGTCCATTTTCTTCCCAGGCACACATACCTCTATGCGTGTATATGTCAATATGGAGTTTATAATTTTCCTCTTTACATAATTTGTTCTACATATACTGGTCTGCAGTTTGCCTTTTCAACTTATAAGCCAAACTTATGGTTCAATATTAACTTATGGTTAATCTTGACTGTCAACTTGGCAAGATCAAGAAACACCTAGGAGACAGACCTCTGGGGATGTGAGGGAGTTTTCAGATTAACAGAGGTGGGGAGACCCTACCAGCTGTGGCAGCTCCATCCCATGGGCTGGGGTCCAGGACTGAACACACAGGAGAAAGTGTACTGAGAATTAGCATTCATCTCTCTCTGCTTTCTGACTGTAGCAAGGGACCAGCTGCCTCCCTCTGTTGCCAGGGTCACTTTACCCTGATAGACTGTGCCCTCACTGTGAGCCAACCAAGTCAGCCTTCTTTAAATTGTTTTTGCACAGGGATGAGGAAAGTAATTCAGAGGTTGAGGCTGGAGGATTGCAACTTTAGCTAGTGCAGAGGTGAGTGGGAGGCCAGGACAAGGGATAGGAAGAGAGTAAAAGGAACCAGATGGGGTCAAAAGTAAAGGTATCTTTAACCCCAGCACTCAGGAGGCAGAGGCAGGTGGAACTCCAGCACAGCCTGGTATACAGAGCAGGGTCCATGACAGCCAGTGCTACATAGAGAAACTCTGTGTCAGAGAGAGAGAGAGACAGAGAGAGAGAGAGAAACAGAGAGAGAGAGAGACAGAGAGAGGAGAGACAGAGAGAGAGACAGAGAGAGGGAGAGAGAGAGGGAGAGAGAGGGAGAGGCAGAGAGAGACAGAGAGAGGGAGAGAGAGAGGGAGACAATGAGAGAGAGGGAGAGAGAGGAGGGAGCAAGGAAAATGGGGAGGGGAAAGAGAGGTAGTTGGAGGAGGAAAAGAAGAGGGAAGGAAGAGATCCTGTTTTTAATTCCTTTGAGTGTTTACCCGGAAGTGGAATTTCTGGATCATATAATGCTATTTTTACATTTTGAGGAATGGCTGCACTGTTTCCCATAGCAGCCGTCTAAGTGTCCACTCCCAAGGATCACAGTGTCTCCACTTCAAGGTCAATACTTTTCTATTTATCTTTGTGTGATTTTTAATTAAACATTATTTTATGTGTGCAGGTGTTTGGTCTGCATGAAGTCTGTGTACCATGTGTCTATCTGCTGATGAAGGATGCTAGAATTGGCACTGGATTCCCTGAGATTGGAGTTAGAGACAGTTGTGAGCCTGAACTCAAGGCAACAAGTGTCTTCACCCACTGAGCCAGCTCATCAGCTCAAAGGTTTGTGTTTGGGCTTTCTGTGCCTAGAGCCAGTATCCGTGCTTCCCAGTGCTTTGGAAGAGAAGCCTTCAGGCTGGAGAGAGCCTCTTACAGCTCCTTTTCAAAGCTGACCTCCTTGTTCTTAAAACTCAGCCTATTAGAATAAGAAACAATGGTTGTGGTGAGCTTTGGATTGGAATGTGCAGAATGGAGGAAAGCTGATGTGTTTACAACCCTGTATCCCCTTACAGGGCAGCTCTAGCCGTCTCACAGTCTATTTTTCCTGATTCTGGCAGTTCCCACGAGTCTGAGAGTTCTCTTTATGAAGGGCTGACCATCTCAACTAAGGGTGCAAGTTCTTATTACCGTTCTTTTTTTTGGGAAGTGGGGTGGGGAGTTATAGACAAACTGCCAAACCAAACGGAGTTTGAAAGGGGCTGAGCAATCTGTGTTGGAGAGCAAGCTGGCTGCTGGAGGTGGTGACCTTGGAGACACAGTTCCACCAAGATAAAGCCCGGTGGGGGGAGGAGCATCCTGGATGCTCCTTCGATATATGAAAGCTGGCAGTTTTATAGGAACAACTAGAACATTCCAGAGATCACAAGTGTTTAGTGCCAGAGTCTGATTTTAATTCCCTGTAGCCCCTCTATACAGACAATAAAGTGAGGTTTCTAGGTTGGACAGATAAACCTCTATGGGCTTGGCCTGTCATCTTCCCCCTCTGAGCTTAGGCTGACTTCAAAGGAGAATGGAGCGTTACATGATGGTATCTGTGTGTGTGCTTGTTTTTGCACATATGCATGGACGCACACAGGTCTCTATTGTCTCTAGGGCTCTGTCCTGGTCTCAAACAAGTTGGAAGCCTAAATCTCAGGATTCTACTTTTAGCTGGATAGGTTCCATGGAGTGACCCCCGCCCCCATCCTCCACATCCTTCCCACTTGAAAAAGAGACCAGTCTTGGGTTCATGCTGTGCAAGGGATTTATTCATACCCTGGAGCAGGCAGCCAGGGAAGGGGACAACAGCCATGCCCCACCAGGGACACCCAGCACTATTTACATGGGCTGTGTGGGAGGGACTGAGTCCTCACTGGCAGCAGCTGCATTTCTCTGCCTCTGCCTTGGCTCCCTCTTCACCTTTGCACACACAGTCCTTGGCACACTTCTCACATCCAGCGGGGCAGCAGGAGCAGCAGCCTGTAAATAAAATGTGTGTTTGTGTGTGTGTGTGTGTGTGTGTGTGACCAGTCTGATGCTGGCATCTGTCTCCATCAAAGGGGAGGGAAAGCAGTATTGGAGGCTGAAGAGTCATCAGGCTTTGTCCAGGACAGGTGGCTTTCCCCTCATCCTGCCTCTAGGTCTGACTCAGCATCTATGATGCTGCAGTGGCTGCCGGGGCCTCTGTAGAGGGTCACCCTATAACTAGCCCATAGCTTCTTGGGTGGGTTCTAGACTAGGGAATCCCCTGGGAATACTGGACTCAGGTCTAGGCCAGAGGAAGAGTTAGGTCTCAAGGAGAAGGCGAGCCAACATGAAAGGTACTGAGAGAGGAGTTGCAGCAGGGGAAGGGCGGGGATAATGTTGAGGCCAGCAAATCCGTGAGATCTATGCATAGCCACACTTAAGAAGGAAGCATTGGTTCCACCTCTACACCTCGACCCAAGCATATTACACTGCTGAGATCTGGAAAGAGCAAACTGAGGAGACCCACCAGGCCTGAGAAGGGCCAAGCCACTTCACCTCTAAATCTGACCCTCCTCCATTCTTCCTTGGGGATCCCCAGGACCTAAAAAAAGAGTGGGGGCTCGAGCAGGGGCTCAGCTCTCAAATCGGCTACCTTTTAATAGCTTCTGGAAATTCACCAAAACATCCCCCCTTACACTGTATTAATTAACATCGGTTGTAATAGCCTCGGTATATGAAGGTCTCCTGCAGGAAGCTTTGCTTCATAGTGTCTGGTGGGGGTGGGGTGGGTGCGGCGGGAAGTTATGGCGGGGGTGGGGGTGGGGGGTGCACTCACTCTTCTTGCAGTTCGTGCATTTGCAGCCCTTGCACTTGCATTTGTCCGAGCAGGTGCAGGAACCACCTAAGAGGGCACACGAAGGATTATACTAGGGAAACCCGGCGTCCCCATACCTAAATGAAGATTATCACAGGGTTAAAGATGGGGGTAGGGGGAAGGGACTCCTCCCCCAAATGTCCTTGAGTGAAGACAGAGGAGTGGGTTCTTTGCCAGTAAAGGGCAAAGTGCTGCAGGCGGGGGAAGGGGCTCACCAGTAGGACAGGGGCAGGTCTCAGGGTCCATATCCAGGCCAATAACCGCGAGAGACTGTAGCTTGGTTCCTCCGGGCAATCGGATGCGCTGCGTAGCTAGGGCAGCAGGTGGCAAGGCTTTTATAGCCCCAGGCGGGGGCGCGCAAGCAGCGACTTGGTGTCCGCCCCTGCGCACGCACAGCGCCTGCTCTCTCTGTGTGTGCACTGCGGCAGCTGTCCGGAATCCCCGCTGAGTGTAGAACCAAAGTAGCCTATTCCGGCCGCTGTCCACTCCCTGCTACTGCAGCCGTCTCTCTCTGGAAGGTGCCTGCGCGTACCATCTTTGCAGGTTGAGAGACAAATTACTATTGCCCTTTCCCATAGATTCTTCTCCCTCTTATCCCAGAAGTCTTGATCAGTTTGGTCCAAATGGAATGCTGAGCAGTGAGCCTGCTGCTATCTCAGCAGCAGCAGCAGCAGCAGCAGCAGCAGCAGCAGCAGCAGCAGCAGCAGCAGCAGCAGCAGCAGCAGCAGCAGCA
>JANHMN010000018.1:19939907-19973162 GCA_030674055.1 Rhabdomys pumilio | reverse complement strand
CAGCAGCAGCAGCAGCAGCAGCAGCAGCAGCAGCAGCAGCAGCAGCAAAGGTGCTCCCAAGATCTCTGAAGAAGGATGGAGAGTGGAGACCTAAGGGATCAGCATCTGCAGCTTGGTGGGAGACAAGTGACCTTTTCTGGCCCAATATTTCCTATAAAGCCCTTCTACAGGACCTTGACCACCTCCTTAACCCAGACTAATTTTACAGAGACACCCCCTAGGGACCACCATTCTTTGTTTGGAGGCAGTTCCAGGTTGCTTCTCTTTGTTATTGAGACAGGGTCTTAGGTAGCCTAGTCTAGTCTCAAATTTGTTATTCAGCCAAGGAAGACCTTAAACTCTTAATTCATTCCGCAACTATCTTCCAACTGCTGGGACCAAAGGTGCGCACCACCAGCCCCGGCTTTATTTTTATTTATTTTATTTTATTTATTTTTGAGACTGGGGTATCTCAAACTCTTAATCCTCTTCTAGCCCAGGCTGGCTACCTTAAACTCAGAACTCTCCTGCCTCAACCTCTTAAATACTGGGATAATGAACTCATAAGACCATATTTGGCCTCAGGCTTAGGCTATCACAGGTGGGTGGGATGTGGTGGGATGCAGGGGTGAGATACCCAGCCCTGCTGTAATTATCTTTCAGTCAGAATTGAGCTTCTATTCCAAACCTGAGCTAGACAAGTGGCCTTCAAAATGGCTTGACCAAGGAGGAGTGTGTTGGGGTATGTGCTGTGTACAGGCACACACAGGCCAGAGGAAGACACTGGTGTCCTTTGTCACTCTTTGTCTTACTGCCTTGAGATGGAGTCTATCACTGAACTGGAAGCTTGCTGGGTAGTGAGGCTGGCAGGCTGGGGGTTCTCTGTCTTGGCCCCCCAGTGCTGGGATACTAAGCATGTGCAGACGTGCCTGACCTTTATGTGGATGCTGAGCATCCTAACTCCAGTTCACACGCTTGCATAGCAAGTGTGCTTACCAACTGGGCTCTTTCTCCAGCCATCTAGATTGGTCTTCCTTTGTAAGACCAATACCTGTGGTCCTTGAGGTTAAGTTTCGTTGGAGGAAGAAGAAGAAGAAGAAGAAGAAGAAGAAGAAGAAGAAGAAGAAGAAGAAGAAGAAGAAGAAGAAGAAGAGGAAGAGGAAGAAGAAGAGAGAAAGAAAAAAGGGAGAGAGGATGAGAAGGACCTAGAGAAGAGATGATGTCTCCCTCCTGTGCCATTGAGCTTGGAGCTGGAGCTCGTTCTAACGGTGCTGAGTCATTCAGATCTCGAGCAGCACCAACTCCAGCACTGGCTTTGAGTTTGTTTCCATCTGCCCTACTTGTGCTCGGGCCTCACACTTCTTTGCTTTAGGCCTTGGACCTCCACGACTTATACAGTTTGGTTGACTAGGTAAGGCTTGCTGGCCAACAAGTCTTTGGGGGCTCTCCTGCCTCCAGTACCTCAACGTAATGCTGAAATGAAATGACAGAAGCATACTGTCACCTTTGGCTTTTTAATGTTGGTGCTTGGGATTGAATGCAGGTCCTTATGCTTGTATGCTTGTACAGAAAGCATTTTGCCAGAACACACTTAGTTATTAAGGAAAGGAATGGAGGAAGCCTTGCTGACTGGGTTCGTTTGTCCTGTGACTCGACAACTCACTAGACATATTGGTAGCTTGGGTGGTTCAAGGGAAAGTGGTAATAATATTCGTCAAATAATATTCATCACCACTTTATGGATTCCTGGGGACTTCAAATGAGGTGGCAGAGCTCCAGCCACACTGGCTCTGACCAGTTAGAAACAAGCATGTCCTATGTGACCCCTGCTTCATAGACTAAGCTCTGTGCTTCTGGAATAGGGGTCTGTAGGCATGAGCTTGTGTGTTCCTGGGTCATTCACATCAGGCTTCACTCCAAGCCCTCCCAGCAATCTGGGATAAAGGACCTTATGGAAACTTACCTTTTCAGGTAGACTGGGCTCGACAAGCAGAAACAGGTAGGCTGGGGGGTGGAGAACAGTCAGGCTCACACCTACCAAGATGGAAAGTCCCCCGATGATCTCACAAAAGTACACGGAGCCAGGCGAGTCCCACACCCTGGCTGAAGTTGATCCCGAGCTGGATTAAGATTTCTTTATTCTCAGAGTTTCCCAGTTTACTATCCTGGGACTGAGCCATTGGTCAGGGTTTCAGGAACCTTGGTAAACGATGTTCACACGAAAGAGCACTTGCACATCTGCCTGTCTGCAAATGAAGTCTTTTCTCGGGGTGATCTGGAGTGTAAATGGAATGTATGCTGCAGAACAGTTGTCCACGGGGCAGCTGGAGCTGGGGAGAGGAGTACTAACAGGTACTTCTGTGGACTCAGGAACCCTCACCCTAGTTGGCTTTCACACGGGTTTACCAGATGACTGCTAATGGCTTCCATGAATAATACCTCCATTGTGGGGAGCTCACTGTATGCTAGGTCCTCTATTGTATGAATACCATGTGGAGTTAAGCATGTTACATAGTTCCGTGAGGACTTTCAGTGGTGGAATTTTGGTAACTGAAGAAACTGAGGCCGGGAGAAATTAAGTGGCTTGTCCCAGAGGCAGATTTGGGACTTGAGTCTGAGTCCAGTACTCCACAGTCTGCCCTGATAGATTTGTGTTGATGCATTCTGAATTCCATTTATCCAGTCTCTTAGCCCATGGCTTGGCCATACATAACTCTGTATGTGGTTCCCATAGAGAAAACCATCAGAACTCCAGCCCTGTGTAGCAGGCTCTTAACTCCAGGCATTCCTTAGCCTGGTTCACGGTTCTTTCTGCTATGTTAAGGACCCAGCTCTTAGCTTTTGGGAGCCAGGTTGTAAGCCTAGGCCAGTTGTGAGCTGTAATAACTAGGTCCAGAATTCTAGTCATTTTGGTCACTCCCCATCTGGCACCAAATGATAATGATGGTGGTGGTGGTGATAATGGTGGTGATAATTTTGGGTTTTTTGTTGTTGTTTGTTTGTTTTTGTTACCTGAGACAGAATTTCTTCATGTATATCTGGCTGTCTTGGAATTTGTTCTGTAGACCAGGCTATCTCTGAACTCTGAGGTCTTTCCTCCCATCTCTGCCTCCTGAAGGCTGTGATCAAAGGCGTGTGCTACCTACCATGCCTAGCCTGTCACCAGATTATTAATGTATACAGAGGTTTTATCCTTGAGTTACTAAAGTGTTCCTCCCTGCCTCCTTGCCTGGCCTGTTATTCACCTAGGGTTGGGGCAGTAACTCTGACTCCTGGAAACTCATGTCCTAGGTATCTCTTATTTTAGCTGATTAAAAAATCAGAGACAGCCTGGATCTTGACCAAAGTCACATGACAAGAGTGAAGTAAAGCTAGAATTTGACTCTTGACTCCAAATCTAGTTCCAATTTCTGCAAATGATACAATGGTATAAATTAACCCTGAATCACTTGTTGCTGTCTGGACCCATCTCTCGGGCTGTATTAAGGAAATTCAGCTTGGTACTAACTCATCTTGTCTGCCTCTCTCACTCTGCCTCAGCTCCTCCATCTTAATACACGGAGGCTGGAGAAGCCAGAAGAGGGACAAGGGGGAAAGATCAGGAAGTCACAGCTGGTGGTTAGAACTTTGTTTCTTTCTCAGTATTTGTCTCCATAGTTACTCCCTGCTTCTGCCAAATGACTCAGTGTCTCCTCAAAGGCAGTGAGCAACACAGGGTTTCTTTTAAAAATAAATTTCAGTATGACACTAGGTCAGCTGATGTGTGATTATAACTAAAGTCAGGTGCTTCTCAAAGGACAGTGGGCAGGGAAGTGTGGTCTCCACCAGTCTGAAGTCCCATCGATCCGATCAGCTTCAAGTCAGTGCTTTGCTCTTCCTGTATCCTTCCAGCTGGGTATCTTTGTGTGGCTCTAAATGCCATAGGAAAGCTGCATGTGATAGATGTGAGCTAGTTCTCTTAAGGACCATTTACTTCCCTCTTAGGAACCTGATCTAACAGCTTTGTGACCATTAGGTAAATAGTTTGGGAATGCACAAAACATCCTTTTTAATGTATTAACTTAACAGACCACTTGCGTCTCCCCAGCTCAGAAGTAAAGTGTCATCAGGGAGCACCTGAGGCCTAGAGCAGGGGTTTTCCCATTTTGCTACAGCCTGTCTCTGTTTTCATCAATGTATTTGGAAAGGGTCATTTATGGCTTTCTTTGTTCTATAAAAACTTCAGGAAACAGCTTCCATGTTAGAACGTAGAATCTGGAGTGACCTAAATCTGTGTTCTTGGGACATGGTCACTTATATTTGGCTCCAGAAAAATCTGTATCCCCTTTAGACAAGTGATGTATTTCTACATTAACCGTGGCCTAGGCAACAGAACTTAAACCTCCTCATTTCTATGTATATCCAAGTTCCATGGGTATTGAGTGAGTCAGTATGAAAACACAGCGTGATTTGGGAGCCAGTATTTTACAGGGCCCTTAAAGGCTAGGCCATGGATGGAGTCAGAATGGATTCAGTGTGGATTAATAAGGGGCCCCCACCATCTTGTTTTTCCTAGTGAGTGACACACGGTAGGTTTATAATATCTGCTTTAATCATCTGCATTTAGTTACATGTCCAAAAAAAGCACGATCTCTGCTGTAATCCAGATACCATCCAAGGTGATATGATGATAAATAAGATAATGTCCATTTTCTCCAAAACTCCAAAGTCTAGGTGAGAAGGGAGCTATTTCACTAAAAACCAACATGTAGAAGCCAGACGTAGCGTGGTGACACATACCTTTAACCTCAGCATTTGGGAGACTGAGGCAGGAGGATCTGGGAGTTCAAGGTTAACTTGGGCTCTATTGCAAGACCCAATCTCAAAAGCAAAGCAAAGCAAAACAAAACAAAACAATTTAAAAGCACATAGTAACATAAATGCTCCCAGGAGTCTGCCTAGAGTGGCAGTCCCTGGGCCTTTTACCATCAACAATCTTTCCTCTCCCTTCCCCCACCCCAAGACAGGGTTTCTCTGTGTAGTCGTGTAGTCCTGGCTGTCCTGGAACTCACTCTGTAGACCAGGCTGGTCTTGAACTCAGAAATCTGCCTGCCTCTGCCTCACAAGTGCTGGGATTCTCACAAGTGCTGGGATTAAAGGCATGCGCCACCACCGCCCAGCTCCTCTACCTACCCTCTTATACTCATTAGCTTCCCAGGCGTGGAGTCAGGGCTTGACCCAGTATCAAAGCTTCCTCTCACACTATCCTCGCCTTACTTCAGTGGTCCTCACCTATGGGTGACTGCCTCACCCTCCCTTCCCTTGCTCCCTTCCCTTCACCTTCAAGAGGCATTTGGTAATGTTTGACAGCAGCTAAGTGAGCAGGCACCTTTAAGGGTAACCTCCTATGTTAATGCACCTTAACGTGTCCCATACTTGCTTTTACCCAGAACCCTTTTGGGGAGAAAGATGCTGAGCATGCCCAGTACTGATCTTATCCTCTGTCTTTAGCTCTCAAGCTGAGTGTGCCCAGAATCAGTCCTGTCTCCATGTTAACTGTTCATATGTGTGCACCATGACCTCGAGCTGAGCACGGTTAGGAATATCTCCCATTTTCCTTCTTGAACCATGACCTTAAATTAGCATGCTAGTAAGTACATCTTAAACTGAGCATGCTCTATAAGGCTCCTGCCTCCAAAGTGCTCTCCCGTGTGAATATGCACAGGCTCCCAGAACAAAACCCCATACTTCCTTTTGTTGGAGAGGGCACTGCTTTGGAAATACATCTGGCTCTGTCCATATGTGCTGTAGGCAAACCCTTCCCAGTCTTTTGCTTTCTGGTTGTGCTTTTTGACCTTTCTGTCTTGTAGAACCTATTGCCTTCAGTTCCGTCTGGAACCCTTTGTGGCCATCAGCCTTGGTTGTGGTGGTAAAATGATGTTTGATACTGCTGCTGAGAGAGAGAGCTGGGGGCGAGGGCCACTACAGTGCACAGGGCTATCCTTCAGTGCTCAGGGCTATCCTACAGTGAACAGGGCTATCCTACAGTGCACAGGACTATCCTACAGTGCACAGGATTGTCTGGCTCCTTCTATCATCAGCATCTAGGCTGAGAGACACTGCCTTACTCTTAACAGCCCTGCTATGAGTTAGAAATCAAATGCAGAAGGAAGGGGACCAGGGAATCAGACATGCCATGCAAGCTCTAGTCTGTCACCAGTTTGCAGCTTTAGGATCTATCAAACATAGATAGTCATATCTACCCCTGCATTTGGGTTCAAGTAAGAGAAAGTGAACAAAAATCTCTCTTGAAAAACAAAAACAAAAACAAAAAAACAAAAACAAACAAAAAATCTCTGGGGCACTGATGTGCAAAGTCAGACGGACAGCAAGGCTGGGGCTACCATAGTCGAATGGTTCAGATTCTAAAATTTCCCAAGATGCTTTCAATCCCAGGTACTTTCTCCTCTCTTTCTAAAGTAAACTTGAACCAGGTGTGACTAATCCCATGTCTATTAATCCTAGTACCTGAGTTCAAGGCCAACTTCTTCTATGTAGTAAGATCTTGTCTCAAAATCCCCCCAAAAGGCTAGAGAGATGGCTCAGTGGTTAAAAACACTGTCTTTTCCAGAGGACCTTGGATTGATTTCTGGCACCTAAATGGCAACTCAGAACTATCTATAACTCCAGTCCACCAGGCATGAAAGTGATGCATATACACAGAAGCAAAACATCTATACAAACAAACAAACAAATGAATAAGACGGGTGTGGTGACTTAAATAAGCCTTTAATCCCAGCACTCAGGAGGCAGAAGCAGGTAGATCTCAGTGAATTTGAGGCCAGCCTGGTCTACAAAGTGAGTTCTAGGACAGCTCAGGCTACATTGAGAAACCCCATCTCTAAAAATTAAAAGAAAGAAAACCACAAACATATGTTTTTTTTTTTTTTATCTGTGATCCAAATACAAACACGGCTGACGTTTTAATATATTTCACTTCTGTATTTTGTGTTCTGTGTGGCTTGTTCAGGGAACACTGCAAGGACCAATCTGTGCTTCTGGCACCTTGAGAGGCTGAAGCAGGAGTCTCACTGGAGTCCAGGGATTCAAGATTCTGAAAAACAAAGCAAACTGTCTCCCCTCCCCTTTCCTCCCCAAAAGAACAGGCTCAATGGCATGAGCCTAGCACTTAAGAGATAGAGACAAATGTTCAGGCTCATCACCCAGGACCAGAGTACGTTCAAGGCCAGCCCAAGCTACTTAGTGAGTTCTAGGATAGTTATATACCGAGACCCTGTCTTTAAAAAGCAGAAAGAAAGAAAGATTACTACATAATGTATAACCTGCATGTTTACAACATGACCATAACTGTTTAACTGTTTTCTGGTGGTCTCTCATCAATGGCTCTGTGTGTGTGTGTGTGTGTGTGTGTGTGCATGTGTGCATCCAATTCTTTACACATAAAGGGCAGAGAACAGCTTGCAGGGGTTGGTTTTCTTATTACCACATGGGTCCTGGAATCAAATTCAGGCCATCTCGCTGGCGGCAAGCACCTTTGTCTACCAGGCCAGTGCTATAGAGCTCCTGGAGTTAAGCCATAAGATCAAACAGGAAGAACATTTTATGGTTCTTTCATGTAAACTGCTTAATTGTCTTTGAATCTTTATGTGGATCTGGTTGGCTTGTGTATTTTTTTTCCTTTCTCTTTTAAATTGTCTCCCGAAGAACTTGTGCTGAAGGCTCCTCCCAGTAGCCTTGTTCAGGGGGTACTTAGTGCCTTCTGGGAGCTCCTGATTCCCACCCACCCTGGCTGAGATGGAACATACCCTCCACCATGCTTGGGTATGGTTGGGTATCGGACTCAGAGTTACCAGCTTCACTGGCTTCTGGGTTGCAGCTTCCCCTTTACCCTTTGGGGCCTGCAATGAAGAGTCCACCAGGGCCTGATGGGGTTCAGACTCTGTCACAGCCTTTGTCTTCCTCAGACAGCATAAGCACACAAGATGTAGCAGCCTCAGGACCCAACATTTTTCTGTTTAGGTGACCACCATGTTGAGTTCTTGTGCAGTTCTGGGCTGGAAACCAGGTCCTTGTGCATGGTAGGTAAGCGCTCTGCCTCTGAGCCACATTCCAGTCTCTTCTTGTTCTTTGACCTAAGTTCTGTTTTCTAGGCATTTCTTTTCTGAAAGCTGCAGTGTTACCCCCAGGGCCATATGTAACAATTGCCTCTTTGTCCCAGGTCAGTCAGCTTTGTGAGCTTCAGGTTTCTCCACCAGCTAGTCTTGGCTATATTTTGAAGACTCCCTCAAGTCTCTGAGTCTGTTTCCTGTGGAATGGAAGATATTAGGGCATGGATGAACACTATGCAACCCAAGCCTTAGCTCATACTTCTGACTAAGGTAACAGCAGAGAGCCTGTTCATTTATTTCTCCCTCCTGAACATTCTTTGTCCTGAGGGAGGACAAAGAACAGCCTGGTTGGGGAGGATGCGGGCAGAGCAGAGACTTTTGAGTATTTCTGAAATGTCAGAATGAGTTGGACCACATTTATGAATAAATAAGAGGCAGGGAAAGTCACAGCTCAAACAGAGCAACCAGGAAGTCTATGGAGGACTTCTAGGTGTTTTGCTTTGTTTGGGCCAGGAAAGGATCAGTGAGTAGAGGAGTGGGAGAGACAGAAACTACGATGAATAGATCTTGCTGTAGACCTGCCATGTGGGTAGCAGACACGAAGAGAATGACTATCCGCAAGTGAGGAAAGTTAGACCTTCACCAGACACTCTCCTGCCATCTGGCTCTCGGTTTTTATAGGTTTGTTTGTTTATTTTTGCAATCTTTTTTTTTTTTTTGGTTTTTCGAGACAGGGGTTCTCTGTGTAGCCCTGGCTGTCCTGGAACTCACTCTGTAGAACAGACTGGCCTCGAACTCAGAAATCCACCTGCCTCTGCCTCCCAAGTGCTGGGATTAAAGGCGTGTGCCACCACCGCCTGGCTATTTTTGCAATCTTTCTATCAATTTTGAAAGTGTTTAGTCTCGGCCATCCATTCTTTTTGTTTCTTTATAGACAGGCACTAATCTCATCATGAGGGCTCCACCCTCGTTACCTCATGATGTTCTGAAGTCCCTGTCTCAGTACCATTTACACTGGGAATTTGGGACTTAAAATAGTTTAATATCGGGGCCCACAAACATCTTTCCATAGCATTTAAATATGCACATATTTAACAAATAATGCATATTTTTGTGAGTGATACGATTTGCTTAGCACTGCAAATATTCCTGTGCAACTTCTGCAGTTACCACACAGTCCTAAACATTCTCAGAATACAAAGAAAGAAGAGGGAATTGGATGGCTCTCACTAACAGAAAATGATAGCATGTGACATTGTCCTACTTGCTTTTCCATGGCTGTGATAAGACACCATGACCAAGGCAACTTCCAGACCAAAAAAAAAAAAGTTTATTTAGGGCTTACATTTTCAGAGGATCAGAGTCCATGACCATCATGGCAGAGAGCATGGCAGCAGGCAAGCAGGCATGACATTGGAGCAGTAGCTGAGAATACACACCTTGAGACACAACTGCCAGGCTGAGGAAAAGACACTAGGTTTGGTGCGCACCACAAAGCCTACTCCCTAGTGACACACCTCCTCCAATAAGGCCACACCTCCTAGTCCTCCCTCAAACAGTTCCACCATTTGAAATTATGGGAGCCATTTTCACTGAAACCATCCCAATAACCAATAGCAGTCTTGCTTTGTGAAAAATATAAACTAATGTGTTGGTTGACTTTTCTTTTCTGCCGTTTCCACCACTAACATTCTCCCTGAACTTTGAAAATGGTGTCTCCCACACTGGTATCTGAACAATCCATGAACCCTACTGATGTTCAAAGGTCCTGTTTTTGTTTTGAGGATTCAGGCCAGGAGACAGAGGGGTGTTTTCCTGGGTCCTGAACAGCATTAGCCAGGGCAGACATCAGAGCTGTTTGATCACACAGTGCCAAGCAAACATCAGCTCCTAAGTGATGGAGGCTGCCCTGTATTCTGTAACAAACTTAGGGTTTGTGAGCTGCAATATGGGGCTCTCTGAAGCACTGAGCCATGCAGGGACCACTCATGTGACATTGCCTCCTGTCTTTTCTCATAGCTATTCTTAGAACTTGGGCAAGAATTAACCTCAGTCAGGCAGACCAGACCAAGTCCCTGTCTTGCTCCTCACAGGTCTTACGATGCAGAGACAGCCACTGACTGCCTTAAGCCTTGGCTTCCTCATTTGGAGATCAAATTTCAGGACAGCACTCTCCTCTATGGCTGTTAGTGTAGAAATGCCTCTAGCATTTGGAGTGGGCAGAGGCAAAAACACAAAGGGGAGACTTGTCTGCATCCCATGCCCCCTTCCTCCCATCCCAGCCTGTTCTGCTCTCTGTAGACAGCAAAGCTCACATTTCTAATGTGTCCTTACCCCACCCTCACCCTCAGCCCTGAGAACAGCTACCCTTGAGCATCCTGCAGGCCTAGGCTTCAAGAGATTGATAGCCGTGCAGGGTCCGCCCTCAGGAAGGTCAGGTATGAGGAAGGGGTCATAGACAAATTCTGAAATTGGGTTCTGAGATCCCAGGTAATCAAAATATTGTCCAAAAGGTTGGAAAGGAACTTAGGGGGAGGGGTGGGGCTGAATGAATCTCGCTTGGGCATCCTACTTTGGACCTATAGATCTGGGATTAGAGGTATGCAGGTACACAGACTACCACATCTAGGTGCATAGACTCTTTAAAAAAAAAAAAAAACCTCTGTCTGTCTGTCTGTGTCTGTCTGTCTGTCTGTCTGTCTGTCTATTAGTGTATGTTTAGGGGGAAAAGGGGATACGGTATATGTGCTTGGCCATGGCACATGGGTAGAGGTCAGGGGATAACATTTATGGAATTAGTTCTGTCCTTCCACCTTCGTGTGAGTTCTGGTAAGCACACTCAGGTTATCAGGCTTATGTGGCAAGTTTGAGCTGTGTCACTGGTCTAGACTCTCAGTGTATGGAGAGGGTAATCAGAGAGGGACCCTCCAAGGCTGGTGCTCTAGTAGCAATGATTGTCTAGCCCTGAAGTGTTCTTGGTTGTGAAAGATCTGTAAGATAGCATTTTAAGACCATTTCACACAGTGCTGGATGTATCACGTGTTCAGCATACAGTAAGCATCTATATTATATTGGTGGTATTATTGTCAAAATGAGAATTGGAGAGGCGATTCTCCCTCTTGAAGGTGTGTTAGAAAGAAAAGAGGTTAATATGGCTGATCTGTTGGCCTTTGGGCAAGATGAGAAGGCCCTGGCTGCAGGAATAGTAGCCAGCTTACTTGCCAGAGACAGCCTGCCTGGTCCTGAAGGGTGTAACTCCCAACACCCTGTCCTTGGCAGGCGCTCCAGAGCCTTGGAGGGTGACTAGTCAGGGGCTTTCTAAAGTAGTCTTTGTCCACAGAGAAAGCCCTCTTTACGGGGAGCCTACTATGTGCATGGGTGTTCTGCCACAGTTTCTCTGTGTATCCCCTGGGAGGGGACTTTACAGAGGATGGAAGAGGAAATTGAGCCTGACTTGATTAAGGCCACACAGACAGAAGTGGTATATCTGGTGCCAAATATCCGGTGCCAAATATCTGGTGCCAAAGGCCATGCCCCTTCCATTGTTCCAAGATGCTGATTCTGCAGCACAGCTTGCTCTTGGGCAGAGCGTGAAAACTTTCCCAGGGAGACTCCTGGCGATTTCTAAACAACAACGGGGGCAGGAGGATTAGACTGCTTAGCACCAAGTCCTTGGAAGTTCGTCCTGATCCTCCTTGTGCCTGAAGCTGCCTTGCGACTCTTGGCTGCATTGTCACTGCCTCTGTGCCCAGGGACTGCAGAGAGGAAGGCCTTAGCTTTGGCTCTCCGCATAAATGCAAAGCATCTCATGGACTGGGCTCAACCTGGTGCTGCACTGAGGGCTACATTTTGAGTGACCCACAGTGGTCATTTGTTCCCTGTGACATCTCCAGGTAGTCTAGCAGTTCATCTAAAAAGCCATTTAAGAAATCTTGGGGCGGGGGTGGGGGGGGGGGCGGGCACGGTGTCACATGCCTGTAGTCCCAGCTACTTAGGAGACTGAGACAGGAGGATCGCTTAAGTCCAGGAGTTCTGGGCTGTAGAGTGCTATGCCAATTGGGTGTCCGCAGTAAGTTCGGCATCAATATGGTGACCTCCCGGGAGCAGGGGACCACCAGGTTACCTAAGGAGGGGTGAACCGGCCCAGGTTGGAAGAAATCTCTGGGGGACATTATTTTCATCTGCACCATTTTTCTCCTTGCTGGCGTTTGTGTCTGTTGCCCCAACCTGGTGCTGGCCCAAGTAACTAAACTGTGACTGTGTGTTAGTGCTGCGACTGTTGTTTTTTTCACACACATACAGGTTCTGTTCGTGACTGGTCAGAGCTCAGAACCACAAGCTTTTTGCTGGGTGAGTTCACCTGGATCAAGATTAGGACACGACAGTCAGGCTAAGACAGACTTGCATCATGACAGATCTTCACTCAGAGGGTTTCTTTGGGCCCCTGGTGGTGATGGCATAGACCTTTAATCACAATACTCAGGAGACAGAGGCAGGTGGAACTCTTGAGCTTGAGGCTAGCCTGGTCTATAGAGTTCTAGGACAGCCAGAGCCACACAGAGAAGCCTTATTTCAACAAAACAAAACAAAACAAAACAAAACAAATCAAAACAAAACAAAACAAAGGTTTCTTTGAGTGGGGATCCCAGAAAGCTCTAGTTGAGGACCATGACATGGGATAAAGAAGACAGCCTAAGAGTCTGTTAGCTGTGAGCTCGGTGCCTCTGTGGACTTCTGGAAGACAGTGTAGAAATGTTGGGTTTTGCTTGGTGTTGGTTAGAACCTGTTTCCAGGGCCATGAGCTCTCCTGTACTCATGGCTGCCCTGTGTTTGTAAAGTAGGAGAAAGTCCCAGGCACAGTTGCAGCATTTTAAAGTAAGCACCAAAGAGCAGCTACCTGCGGGTGGGGTTACAGCGGGCAGCTAGAGGTCTGCAATAGAGTCAGCCCTCCTTGGTCCTTCTTGGTTAGCGTTAGGGTTAAACAATGCTCCGAGCCACCAGACAGCCATGAATGGAAACTTTATTGCTCCAAGAACGTCACCGGCCTCACATGTGGGCACACATATAAAAAGCACAACTTATTATACAAAGTCAATCCCTTGACTCAGGTACTATGTAGTCACTTCCCAGGATCTCTCCCAGTGCCGTAGGTGGGATTCAGGGACAGCAGCTGCACTTGTCTGAGCCTCCTTTGCAGATGCATCCCCGGGCGCACTTGGCACAGCCTGGGGGACAGCAGGGACAGCAGCCTGAAAAAATTAGGAGATGGACAGATGAGCCGTGGCTCTTCACTTCCCACCCTCCTGCCAACACCTTAGAGGAAGTAGCAGAAAACCCTGGGCCAGGAGGCTGTGGGATATGGGAACAAGAAGGGATCTAGGAGGTCCTCTAGGGTCCATCAGAGCCCCAGACAGACGGTGGGCTTTTCAAAGGTCACAGCCATGACAGAAATAAGATTAGAAGCCAGGGCTCATTACTCCAAATCAAGGCTTTATCCTCTTCCTCACTGGGCTGGACAGAACCAATACCATGCTTCAAATACCATGGATGTCCTTAGAGCTGGGTGGGCTGCAGCCTAGGGGAGCTTTGTCCCAGGTGTCTCCTTGGATGTCATATCATATCCCCCTGGATGAGAAAAAGTTCCCAGAACCCCTGTACTACCCTCGTGGGGTAGATAGTGACAGTGAGGGACACTCTCAGCTGGCAGCATCCGGGTGCCAATACTCACTTTTACGGCAGGTTTTACAGCTACAGGTTGTACACTTGCAATTGTCTCCGCAGATGCAGATCCCTCCTAGGAGAGAGGACAGAGACTGGGTGAGCATGAGGTCACTGCTACAGATTCTCCTTGGTGTGTGGGGAGGGGGCAGGGGGGAGGGAGGAGGGTACGGGGGAGGTGAGACAAGAGGGTGTTGCTGATGCTGAGCGTGACCCAGGGCTCTGGATCGGCTAGTGGTTCTAGTGACAGGCCATGGATGGGGACTGGGGGCTTGAGCCGGGATTACCTGTGAAAATGTATTCCCGACCCCAAGCCTTTAAACAGGTTCATTTATATAACTCTGGGTGAGGGGAAAGAATCAGTAGTTTACAAACACAGGTGATCGCCGGGCGGTGGTGGCGCACGCCTTTAATCCCTGCGCTTGAGAGGCAGAGGCAGGTAGATTTCTGAGTTTGAGGCCAGCCTGGTCTACAGAGTGAATTCCAGGATATCCAGGGCTATACAGAGAAACCCTATCTCGAAAAACCAACCAACCAAACAAACAAACAACCAAACAAACAGACAAACAGACAAAACAATACAGGTGATACAGAAGTCCATTCAGAACTAACAGACAAGGCCAACCCCAGATGAGGACAACCATCAAGGGCTTTCATAACCTCCTTTTGACAAGGCCGGATGGAAAACTTGATCGGAAAGCAGAAAGGGGCACAGAGATCCCAGGGGACTCCATACCTTGTTTTTATTTCATAAAAGGGACTCAACACTTCTTTGTTTTTCTCAACTCATCGTGTCTCCCACATTCGGTTTCAGAACACTAGAATTTTCTGTATCTTTTGGGGGACAGACCTCTACTGTTCAGGATGAAGGATGCATTTGAAACTCTTAGGTGCCATTTTTCAAGGCTGAAAGCACACAGGATGGTTTTGAACCCCGATCTCTCCTCCTTCTGGTCAACATTCTTCCAGGCACCAAGCAACCCAGAATGGCTTTGAACACGAGATCCTCTTCCTGCTGCTTAGCCTTCGAGTGCTAGAATGTTCCACCACAACTGGCTTTTACTGACTTGAGGTCCCAGCCAAGTCTCTAAGTATCTCCCTGTGTTTGCTAATTTTAGACTTTCCATAGACTCCATGGGAGTTACCCAGAGTGAGTAACCTCAAATTGCAAAGGAGGACACTGAGGCCCATAAATCAGATGTGTTGGTGAATGAACGGCAGCTGAAGACCAAAACCAAGCGTCCAGGTTCTGGGCCGTAGCTCCGTTCCCTACTCTGCTGGCTGCCACTAGGGATTTGCAGCTAGAACAACTAAGGTTTTCAGGTCCCTTCCTTTGCTACTCCCTGGACCAGGACTCTTCATTTCAGCAAATCTGGCCGGGAGCCAACAGAGTGCAAGCTGTCCCAAAGGCTGCAGATTCAGGATAAATCTCATCCATAGCACCTAAGGAAAGGGGTTTCCAATAATCCTACATGCTGCCTTCAGGTTACGGGGGTAAGGTTTTAAGACCCCCAAAGGGGCTTCCTTACTTACCAGACATACACGTGCATTCCCCAGGGTCCATGGTCCAGGTGTGTGAGTGGCTAAGAAAGGGAGGCTGAGGTAGCAGCTGCTGCAGGCTCCCTCTTTATAGTTGTGTAGGTGTGGACTACAGCTCACCCCACCTCTCCCTGGGGCCAGACGCCCTGCACACGGCCCAGCGAGACGCTCAGGGCTAGGGAGGGCAGGCAGCAGAGGGCAGAGGACAGGTAGAGTAGTAGTTTGGTCGTTTAGGTGCTCCACCTGCTTACCTGCCAAAGTGTCAAGGAAGCAACGTGAGGTTCCTGTGGCACTCAGCTCGGGCTCTTAGCCACACACATCCAGCTGCACAGAGTTGCCTGCCGTTTCTGTGCCTCCTTCCTGGGGCCACTCTTGCCTAGGCTCTGAGTGTCATTCTTTCCCATGGTTGCTCTTTAAAGGCCTCATCATAGAAGAGAAGATGGGAAAGCAGGGGGATGTATTCACCTGAACTTGGAACCTTTCCTTCTAGACCACACATGGAGGAAAAGAAGAGAAGACTTGGTGGGGGTCCTTAGCCAGTCCCACCTTCTATTCCAACCCCAGTCTTTGATAAGACAGCTATCTGCCTTTCATAGGGTGCAAAGTGCCCAGTAGGTGATGGGATGCCCTATGATCTCTCTCTCTCTCTCTCTCTCTCTCTCTCTCTCTCCCTTCTTCCCTCCCTCCCTCTGTCTGTCTGTCCGTCCATCCTTCCCTCCCTCCCTCCCCGCCAAGTGTGTCCCTTGGTAAGATGTGTGCACACGTCTCATGTTACTTGCTCTGCTATATGACTATCTATCCATGTGCTAAAGCAGCTCTGCACCTGCCCAGTCTTGTATGAGAGTTTGTGGATGTTGGATGCGCGAAGGAATGAATAGATGAATGAATCGGATGACGTAACAGATGACTGAAGACTGAAGATGAACTGGAAAGTGAACAAAGGAAAGATGGACTCACTCTCAAGTGTCCAGCACGTGGCTATGCTGATGGCCTCTGATTAAAAAGTGGTTCTCCCATTCAGTAAAGGGAAAGCATGTATCCTGGCTCTAACCCACATAGATACTTCCTCCCCGTTCTCAGCTTGTCTCCATCAGTCAGGCCTCAGTCAGACCCAGGATGCCATGAACTTGAGCTGAGAATATTTAGTGACTCATCAGGAGTCGGTGGCAGAAGTAGAGATGACACCGTGCTGGTGCAGAGATGGTCCCTGCAGGCACCCACGGTCTAGCAGTGGACACTTTTTTATTCTTCGCTTTCCAAGGGCCTGCACTACATTGTGTTAGGTGCTGGGGACCCAGTGCTGATTAAAAACAGAGCTTTTGGTTGAGAATGCTAGGAGCACAGTCCAGCTCAGGAGCTGCATGCTTTCCTGTGGCTGCTCACAGTCTTTCTGGGCCTGCAATATGAGTTTTTCCCAGCCTGTCTGCGGCGCAATGTTCCCTGCCTCTAGTAAGTATGAATACCACCAAGGGCCTGGCCCATGGAACAAACCCAGATAGTGCAAGGCAGGTTTCTCTACCTATCTAAGCCATCTCTCTTAGCTTGTTGCCACCTGTGCCAGCAACTGTTTCCTCTTTGGATGATGTGACGTTGCTCAAGGCCGATCGATTGACAATAGTAAATCCCAATCCCTTAATACTTCGATATTTCCTAATTCCCGGGCTGGGCAGGTTGAAACAATGTAACACTTGCTGGTCTGGTCCAGGCTAAACCATGTCCAGGCTGGTCCTGGGCCTGAGAAAGAGCATCCCAGGCCTAGCTTACTGCTCTGCCCATTCTCTGGGTCTCAGCTCCTAATGGAAACTAGTGATCAGAAACAAATCCGCCCTGAGGAGATAAATGAATAGAAGCATAGCTTCAACCCACACACAGAAATACGTGTTGTGCTGGCAAGACAGTGCTAGCTGCCAAGCATGATGATCTGAGTTTGATCCTTGGACCCCCATGGAACTAGACAGCTGAGTCCTGCAGACCGCCACATCTGGGCCATCTTTGCAAAAAAAAAAAAAAAAGTTTCTACAGAAAAAAGCATATCTTTGGAGAGGTGAAACTTTTACCTCCTTGTGGGATTCTAGAAGCCTTTAGAATCTGAGAATTAAGTTCTAGACCTTCTTACACTGTGGGGAGTACGTGTAAATACACAGCATTTGCCCCACAAGGGTCTAGAGTTGACCTTGCTGGCCTCAAACTTTTCACCCTCTTACCTGAAAACGCTAGAGTTACAGATGTGTGCAGCTGTGCCCAGCAGCTCTTGTTTTTAATGCAGCACTTTGACTCCTTTGAGCCACCAACTCCTAAATATCTCCGTCCCCAGAAGTGACTACTACTTTATATGTAAGTCCATTCACACAATTTTCTCCCAACAATAAAAGGGCATATTTCAAAGAAGTGTCTGATGCCACCTCTTACACAGCACAAAGTGACTGGGTTTGTCACTTCTGTGCCATGCAGGTAAAAGTTTACAACATGTTCTCTGAGGCAGAAAATGCTACAAAGACATATCTGGCACTCAAAGAATAGGCAGGGGGTTCTATCACGCAATCATAGCAAAGAAAGGTCTAGTATCTTGACATTAACCCCTTCCCCATGTTTGCTTTTACCAGTTTTTCTGTGTAAACCTTGTTTATCTCTCCCATCCTCCCCTCCTTCCTTCCTTTTGCCCCGTTTTTTAAAATGTATTGTAATTATTAAATTTTTGAGACAATAATAAAATTGTAACATTTCCCCATTTCCTCCCTCTCAACCCTCCCATACCTACCCTGACTCACCTTTAAATTCACAGCCTCTTTTTTTTTCATTAATTGTCATTGCATACATATCTGTATAAGCATATACACATATTTTTCTAAATACAACCCACTCAGTCTATTTGATGTTACTGGCATGTATGTTGTCAGAGCTGAGCTGTGCCATTGAACAACCAACTAACTGGTGTGCTCTTCCCTGGGAAAGGACACCTGCTCTGCTCCCAGCTTCCCTCAGTTACCTATGGTTCTTTGTGTAAAGCTGAGGCCTCATGGGCTTTATCCCCATGCAGTTCGGCATGTTTGTTGGTGTCCTCCTTGTTCAGCTCACATTTGGGCAATCTTGTTGCTGAGACTTAATAGGTATAGCTTCTGACATTATTAGAAGACACCATATCATGGCACAGACTCCCTGATCCCCTGGCTCTTACAATCTTTCTGCTTCTTCTTCCACAATGTCCCCTGAGCCTTAGGTGCCAGAGTGTTTTGTAAATATATTCATTGGGACTGGGTTCCACAATCCTACATTTTGATTGGTTGTAGTTTTCTGGTGGAAAGTGAAGTTTACTCGATGAGAGTGAAGACCACATTTGGGGATGTCTTAGGCAGGGTCTCTATTCCTGCACGAAACACCATGGCCAAGAAGCAAGTTGAGGAGAAAAGGGTTTATTTATCTTACACATTCACATTGCTGTTCATCACCAAAGGAATTCAGGACAAGAACTCACACAGGATAGGAACTTGGAGGCCGAAGCTGATGCAGAGGCCATGGAGGGTGCTGCTTACTGGCTTGCTTTCTTATAGAACCCAGGTCCACCAGCCCAGGGATGGCACCACCCACAATGGGCTGGGCCCTCCTCCGTTGATCACTAATTGAGAAAATGCATTATAGCTGGATCTCATGGAGGCATTTCCTCAAGGGAGGCTCCTTTCTCTATGATAACTCCAGCTTGTGTCAAGTTGACACACAAAATCAGTCAGTACAGTGAGTATAAGGGCAAACATCTATAGATTGTTGTTAGGGATTATGCTGGTTTAATAAATTAATGGCTATAGAGTCCTCTCCAATAACTATGACTCCACTAGCACTGAGTAGTTAGCTATGTGCCAGAACTAGGCATGGTTTCCCTCTTGTCGAACAGTTAAGTCCAATTAGAGAGCTGTTGGTTACCACCAAGATATGTGTACCACTACTGCACCAGTAGGGGTATCATGTCATGCTGGTCGTTGGTGTGGTTCATAGGTGACATAGGGTAGGACAGTTGGTTATCTCCTTCCTTTGGAAGCTCACATGGTGCTTTCTGCTACCATGAAACTAATCCTCAGGGAGGGAACATTCAAGTCAGTCCCAGTTCAGGGGTATCTGGGTTCTGTTTCTAAATTATATGGTGTCTTCAGCCATAGGGACTTACCTTCCATTTCTTGCCAAGGGCAACAATAATTAGCTGTATGTTTTAGGAGTTTCTTGAACAACTCTGGTTAACAACTCAAAGGGAACTTCTTGTATCTGGTATTAGGGGCTGTTAGGTGGTATTTGGCTCTTAGAGGGAACACTGATCATCAACCCAGATGGGGAAAGTTCATTAAAACTATACATTTATGTTTTACACAGAGAATTGTGTATATTATAGGTTTTTAAAAATAATTGATCATATGGTTCCCTGTGGCTTTTGTCAGACATCTTTGCTATTTACCCACTCCCTTTCTTCTGTATTTACTTCCCTCTCTATTCCTTAAAGATGCCCCCCGCCATCCCCCACCCTGCCATTTCCCATTGCTGCTAACAGATCACTGGTGTTTTACTATCTCATTCTTTATTGCTCCTCAACCCACTGTCCTGGCAATGGTCCCATTTTGCTTTCCTGGTTTCCGTAGTTTCTGAATTTGATTGTATGTATGTATGTGTACGTATGTGCCACAGTATGCATGTGGAGGTCAGAGGACAACGTCTGGGTGTGGGTTCTCTCCTTCCACCCTGTGGGTCCTGGGGATTGAACTCAGATCATTAAATTTGGCCACAAGTTTCTTTACCAATTGATCCACCTTACTGGCCCTCTTTCCTTCTTTCCTTTCTCCCTCCCTCCCTCCCTCCCTCCCTCCCTCCCTCCCTCCCTCCCTCTCTCCCTCCTTCCCTCCCTCCCTTCTTTCCTTTCTTTCCTTCAGATAGGGTATTGCTTTATAGCCTTGGCTGGTCTGGTACTTGCTGGCCTCAGAATCACAGAAGTCCTTCTGCCTCAAGTCTCTCAAGTGCTTCATTTACCGACCTGAGATACCACACACGATTCTTATTTAATTTTTGAGAGTTTGTGTTTTAGACAGGATCTCTCAGTGTACACCCAGCTGACATGGAACCTGCATTCTTCCAGTCCTGACATAACAGGCTGGAGCCACCACATCTGGCTTGCAGGACCCTCTTGATGAGCATCTTCCCAGGAGCAGGCTGGAGCCAGCGGATTTTATGACACTGCAGGAAAACTGGCTTCTCTAGACCACAAGCATCTCAGGGCAGTGGCTGTGGTTTCTTAAACTTCATGTTGCTCAGCCCAGGCACACTGAGTACTTCTGCAAAGTAAGTGCTCAATAAACATCCATTAGTCAATGATGACTAAATGACTCAATGAAAAGAGTTCCCTCTGAGTGGTCTCTTCTGGCTTTTGTTCAGAGAGTCCTAAAGCATCTCTGCTTGCCAGGAAAACCTTGAGAGCAGAGTCCTACTACAGGGGTTCGAATCTCAGCTTTGCTCCCTCTTTGCTATATGATTTGGAGTACCCTATTTGACTTCTCTGAGCCTTGATTTTCCCATCTGTAATGTCTGACTCATACAAATGCTAACCCTATAAGTTCTGTCATGAAGGTTAAATAAGAGAACAGGAAGCGGCCTCCCAAGCGCTCTGTTCAGGACCTGGCACAAAACTATGCATTAATTTAATGACCATTAATACTGTCATTACCGCCTACCTATATGACTTGGCAGTTGGTCTAGCCACCCATGTTTTGTGTGTGTGTGTGTGTGTGTGTGTGTGTGTGTGTGTTCACACATGCATGCACACGCATGCTTACCTCTTATGCTAAGGATGAAACTCAAGGCCTTGGGCATGCTAGGCAAGAGCTCAACCATTCAGCCACACTCCCAGCTTTTACCCATGTATTTGTATGTTTCAGGCTTATACCATAGGTATCGTTTTCTGAGCAGGATGCCATAGTCAATATAGCTCATGGAATCGGAGTCTCTTCCATCCCTGCTTTTAAGCTCAGGCTAGCCTGAGTCCCATAGCTTGAGAACCATAGAATGCATTTTTCCCTAGCTCTCCTGAAAACAATTCTTTTTGTCTTTTTCTTCCTTCCTTCCTTCCTTCCTTCCTTCCTTCCTTCCTTCCTTCTGATCTTTCTTCCTTCTATTGTTTGTGGTGTTGTGTGTAGCACATGTGTGTAAGTATGTAGGTGTGTATGCCTGTGTGCACACATGTGGAAGACAATGGGTAGCTTCCTCTATTGCTTTCTTCTTTACTGCCTGGAGACAGGGTCCCTACCGAACAGGTAGCTCACCCTTGTGGCGTGGCTGGCTGATCAGTGAGCTCTGGGATCTGCCTATCTCTGCCCCACAGTGCTGGGGTTCCAGGTATGTATAGGCCAGCCTCTCCTTGTTATTGTTTTGAGTCTGGAGTCTCTCTATGTAGCTCTGGCTGTGTAAACCAGGCTGGCCTTAAATTCACAGAGACGTTCTTGTCTCTGCCTCCCAAGTGGGATTAAGGCATGTACCCCCGTGTTCAGCCCTAGAGCCCACCTTTTTATGTGGATGCTGAGGACTTTAACTTGTGTTCCTTTACTTGCACAGTAAGCACTCTGGCTACAAAATCATCTCCCCAGTCCCAGTCTCTTCTCTTCTTTTGTTTGTTTTTTTGTTTGTTTGTTTGTTTTTTTAATATATAACCCAAGCAAGCTTCAACCTTGTGATCTCCTGCCTTAGCTTCTTGAATGCTAGGGTGACAGATATTTGGTACCACACCTGGTACTCCTAACAGTAGTTCCTATCTTTTGGGAGGTCAAGTTTACCTTCTGTAGAGAGCCCTGTTTGGCAGGTATTTCTGACCGTCTGTATAGGACTAGGCATGGGATATAAGGGGTATAGTTCAGTCACAGCAAGCAGGGGCTGTATGCCTGCCACCTGATCCTACACATCCACCACAGAAGAACCCCTAGAAAGCAAGGGCCAGCTGCTAGTTGCCACTTGGGGACCTGGGAGCCCAACGAGACCAGCTGACCCAGTCACTGAGCCTGGGCTGGTGGGAGGAGGAATCTGCACTTAGTTCCCAAGACTTACTGCCAGCACCCACGCTTTAGAGCAGAAGTACTCATGACAGAATACATTAACAATCTGGAGCAGCATGGCATTACAAACTGTTTATTAATTCATTTTTATTAGAAAAAAAAGTTCAAACACATTAAAAAAAACATCAATAACAGCATTTTTAACACCGATCTAGTTACCACCCAGAATGAGCAAGAGGCCAACGCCATCTCTTGCCTTCAGATCCTTTAATTTCATGCCTTTAAACAGTGGTGATGTGCTGGTGAATCTCACGGCATCCTTATAGCCAGGGCCATTCACCTAATCTTCAGTGTTGTGTGTTTGGCTGCCACTTGCCAAGCTGGCCTAGAAAGCACATGCCATCTGAAACCCGAAGTATCCTCAGGGAGCTTCTGCCTACCCATCTTCCCACAGGCTTCATTCTCACAGTGGTCCCTGGTTTGGACAACTATCGTCTCCTGCATAGATTCTGTACTCAGTCTGTATGCCTGTTTGTTGCTGCCCTCTTGACCTGTTTCACTGGTTCTAACTGCTGCGTAGCATTAGGGGTGAGCCTACTAAAACCGTCTCATGTCACTGTCCTGCTTAAAACTCTTTAGAAGCAGCAAAGACCTAGATTGCCCATAGTCAGCCTCTGTTGTCCCTCTGCCTTTGTTTCTCATATTAATTTACAATGTCCCACTCACTCACTCTGTGTGTGTGTGTATGTGTGTGTGTGTGTGTGTGTGTGTGTGTGTGTGTGTTTTCTCACAGTGCTGGGCCTGAACACAGGGCCCCATAAATATTAGGCAAGCATTCTACCAATGAGCCATACCCCAGCCGTTTCCTGTTTCTTCCTTGGTATGTATTGCCATTAAATATTCTTTGTGCTTTGCTTATTCATCTTGTTTGCTGTCTCACTCCTTTTCCAGAATGAGTTCATGGTGGTAGGGATTTATTCCCATCACATGGTCTACAAAAGTAGGACAGTGTACCAAGCAGACGCTCAGCTTTTCATTAAACTTTTATGAACATATAGTAAGTACACATAAGGTTTCATTATGACATTTGCATACGTTATAACATTTGCATACCTGCATATATTTGCATACATTATGGTATTTGCATACATCCTGACATTTACACGAACAGTGACATTTGCATATATTGTGGTATTTGCATACATGTATACAATGCATTTTGATCATATTCACCCCATTACTCGCTTTTATCCCCTTTCCCGCTGGTCACTCGTCCACTTTCACATCTTTCTGTTTGTTTGCTTCCACCCCCATGAGTTTAATTGGGGCTGCTAACAAAGCATAGGTGAAGGGTTATTTCCAGGAGTATGGGCAACTGCTAGAACTACAGCACTGATGAATAAGACTCCTGTCACCCAGCAACCATTATCCCACCAAGGATTCTACAGGAGACGTGGTACCCAGAAGTTCCTCTCCCTGGCTTCTTGAATTAGAGGCAGAATCGTACCTGCTCCCAGTTAGGTTCTATAACTCTAAAATTTATTTGTGTGTGTGTGTGTGTGTGTGTGTGTGTGTGTGTGTGTGGTTATGTGTGTGATTGCACGTGTGCATATGTTCCATGGGACATTTGTAAAGGTCAGGGGACAACTTCCAGGAATTGGTTCTCTTCCTCCCACATAGAGCATCCCAGAGACCATGAACTCAGGTTGTCAGGCTTGAAGGCAAGTATCCTTACCTGCTGAGCTATCGCATAGCCCCTGTGTAGTTTTCATACTTTTTATTACATAATCTGTGCATGTATTGCTTTATATATTTGTAAAATATACCTAAGTGTAAGCCAGGTGTGGTGGCACATGCTTTTAACCCCAGCACTCAAAGGCAGAAGCAGGGTGACTAAGAATTAGAGGCTACCCTGGCTACACAGACATCCTATCTTAAACAAGCAAGCAAATAAACAAACAAACAAATGATCGAACAAAGCACAGAGGGGTATTGCAATGAGGATATTGTCTTCCACCTGTTTTCCTCTGTAGTCATATGAGGTCCATCTGTGATGAAGCCTGGAATGTGTCTATGGTCATGTATGACAGAAACACAGAATTAGAAATAGAACCAGAGCCTGGGAAAGCTCTGCCCCTCTGGGAGGTGAAGCTGATTTCTCCTCCCAGACTCTATGCATACTCAAAAGTGCCAGCAATTTTACTTCTCTGGTCCCAAGCACTCTCCAATGATCCCTGTCAATGAACCCCACAGCCACTATACAGCCAACCCTCCAAGGAGGAGGGTGGCCCAGCACTGGGAACTATGGAAACCAGGCCAAGGGTAATTAGCAGGCACCCGGTTCCATGCCCTCTGCACCTATGTACTCTGAGCATCACAGGATCCCCAGGGCTCCCTGCTCTGGTTAATTACACAGAGCCCAACTCCAGAGCTATAATTCAGTACCCGCTGGGCAGGTGAAACTCTCCACTTTGCACACGGCCCTGAGAAAGGATGAGTAAGGCTACAACCGATAATTACCCACACTCGTTGCCTGTAGCAATGAAATGGTTGGTCCAGCTTGGCTATAAGCCCAGACCAGAGCTCATTAGGGAATCACCCTCTCTCCCTCCCCTCTTCTTTCTTCTCATTTCTTGGTCTTCCTTCTTCCCATCCTTCTTTAATCAATCCTTGCAAACATGTTTAGGGCATAGTCTGTACCAGGTTTTAGAGTAGCCCTCTGGATTGGACACGTGATCCACCATCTTACAAAGGGTCAGAACCATGCTCCCCAGCTACCAGAAGGTGAGAAGAGGAACCACGTGTGCCCAGGGCACAGGAGGGCAGGATGCCCTTGAACAATTGGCGAGCAAGCAGCTTGTTTAACATGCCTCATCCTATCTGCCCCATCAGGATAATCTCTGGTTTCTTTGTGGAATGTGGGGAGATGGAGAATTGTGTTTTCAGATTGTAAATGCTCAGAGCCCTGGGGGCTTCTGGGGGCACAGTGCAGGAGCTGCTGGAGTGGACTTTGCTGTTGTCAGGTCTATGCCTTCCCTCTAAAAACTCTGTTGTAAACAGTTCGTTCCATCATAGCCTTCTCACACATGGGGGGAGCTTGTTATTGTTGGGGTTTGTCGTTGCTATGTAGCCAAGGTGGCCTCAAGTTTATAAACTTATTTTAGCCTCTGGATTGCTGGGATTTGCAGGTGTGTACCATGTCTGGCTGTTAATACTTATTTGTGGGTAGATGGATAGATAGGTAGATAGATACATAGATAGATAAATAGATAGAATCTTGCAACACAGACAAGGCTAGTCTCAAATTACAATCCTCCTGCCTACAGACAGACAGAATCTTGCAACACAGCCCAGGCTGGTCTCAAATTTACAGTCCTCATGCCTCAGCCTTCTGAGCACAGGGATTACAACTGTGCACTATTTTTAAAGGTTCACACTGTCTGTCATTGTTGCTGTTTTAAAGGAGAGGCAGTAGTCATGGGAAGCTGCCTAGCAAGGTTGGAGGCCTTGGGCAATATCCCCTGGGGCACTTGTGGCCCATCTGCCCCTGAAGTGCCAAATTGATGGCCCTTGTTCCACTCATTTCTGTGCTTCAAAGTAACAGAGAAGGCACAGGAGCCCTCTATGATCACCCTTGTTCCAAGCCAGGGCTCCAATCACCCCGTTGAGCATTTGTCCTGATTACACACCTTTTTCCCCTACCTTTTCTACCTGTGTGCATACCTATAAAAGTGACATACCTGGCTGGCTTCACAGGTTTCTAAACCTCACATTCAATGATACCATTTTCTTAGTTGGCTTTCTTTTTTGTTTGTTGCTTTTTATTTTAATTTATTTATTGCTTAGCATTTTGAAACTTCATGCTTTCAGTTGCTCGTAGAGCAAATCATCTGACCGTTTCCTGTTTTATCCTCACCCTGTCGGTGGACATTCAGATATTTCCACTGTTCACTCAAGGAAGGACTGCCGCAGTGTCTTCACACAGACATATTTCCATGTGTGAACTCTGGTGGGGTCTTTCTAGGGGTTCTCTCTACAAGGAGACTTACACCTCAGAGGGAAACATGTTGACTTGGCTTTCTAGAAGTCCAGGTTGTTTACTGAAGAGACTGCATGTCCACAAGCAATGGATGCAAGTGTCTGTTTACACAGCCTGGCAGCACGCGGGATTGCCAGACTTCTATAGTTTATAGGCATATTTAGTGTGTGTGTGTGTGTGTATGTGTATGTGTGTGCGCGTATCAGAAGACAACTTGTAATACTTAACAATAGTAGGTTCTCTTCTTTTACTCCATGGGACCTGGGGATCCAACTAAGGTTGTCCAGGCTTGGTGGCAGGTGCCTTTACCCACAACCCCCCAAACCATCTCACTGGCCCAGATTTTTATATTTTTGTCAACTAAATTGTATGCAAGTCTGTGAATGAAACATAGATGACAGACAGTAATTGTATCTCTTTAGTTCATTTCCTGATGACTACCAAGGCTGCATTTGGGTCCATCCCTCATTCTGTATTCTACAGTTGCTGTCTAGGACATAGATCTAACTTGCTACACCTAGCAAGTTAGGTTCCACGTCATTTCTCAGATACTTTACATTTTTTTCTTTTTTAAAAAAACGGTTTATTTATTCTATTTTGTGTGTGTGAGTATTTTGCCTGTGTGTATGCCTGTGTGTATGCCTGTGTATATGCCTGTGTATATGCCTGTGTGTATGCCTGTGTGTATGCCTGTGTGTATGCCTGTGCGTATGCCTGTGTGTATGCCTGTGTGTGTGCCTGTGTCTAGAGTGTGCATACATAATGCCTGTAGAAGTCAGAAGAGGACATTGGATCTTCAGGAACCAGAGTTATGGATGGTTGTGAGCCACCATGTGGATACTAGGACCAGAACCTGGGTCCTCTGCAAGAGCAACGAGTGCTCTTAATTGAGCCGTCTCTCAGCCCTGACGCATTCTGGTTTCTGATATCTTATAAGTTTAGGAGGCTCAGAGTTGACCTTGAGAGATGAGGAAGATACACATCTTGGTATTCTGCAGGTCAATCAAGGAGGTCCAGATCAGCAACCTCAGCCATTAAGTCTTATGTAAGAAGTCACAAGCCGAGGGGCACGGTCAATAGACAGAGGACATCTTAGCCTCTTGTACCTGGTCCTGTTCACACAGGTACCCTTCCTCCTATGAGTAATTAATTCATAACAGGAAGCCTATTTTGTTTTACAATACTGGAAATGAAACCCAGGACTTTGTACAAATTGGGCAAGAGCTCTACCACTAAACTACATTTCAAGCCATGTATGTATGTATGTATGTATGTATGTATGTATGTATGTATGTATGTATGTATGTGTATTTTAACAATGTCTGACTAAACTGCCCAGGCTGGCCTTGAACTTTGATCCTTCTCTCTTCTGAGTAGCTGAGACTACAGACCTGTGCCATCAGTCTTGGCTCACTTTAAGAAGACCTGGCTTTTACAATGTCTCTCACTTGAGGAGAACTTCAAAATGAGATTATTCTAGAATTCCTGAGTTCCAAAGGTGGCAATGTCACCCAGACCTTCTCCTTCCAACCCAGTGTAGAGATAGTGTGCCTCAGGCCTGGAAACAGGAACCATCTGTAGTCTTTGCCCAGCGAGCTGATGATTTAGGGAAAAAGAGCTCAGTATCTTGAAACCTCTCTGCCGCTGTGAAATGAACCAGGATCCAGCCACACAGTCTCAGTATTCCTCCCTCCCCCTCCCCTATTCCCTCCTCTCACTCAGTCCTCTCCCTTCCTCACCTCATTTCTTTTTTTTTTTCATTTCCTCTCTCTTAAAACAGAAACCTCACCCCAGGACCCCAAGCATCTGAGCTCCTTACATCCTATCCCTCACCCTCAGCTTCACTTTCCTGCCCCAGTTTCCCATCAACAACAGGAGACACAAGTGTCTGGAGGATGCCTGTTACTATCTAGGAGGCAATGCCCTGGTGAACATCTTCCCCCAAGAAGCTTGCGTTTATCTGTAGCAAGCCACTTCGGAGGGAACCCTAATGAACTGTTCATGGTTCATAGGAGGGGCTTCTGCCTGAGAATCTAGAAAGTGGGGCAGGCAGCTCAGGCCCTGCAGACCTGGTAGCACATTCAACAGATTGTCAGGGTACATGACCCAGTTCTGAAACCTGGGGTCTGCAGGCTTCTGTTTCAGAATTGGCCAGCAGAAAGGACAAGGCTCAAGCCACAGAGCCCTTGCCTGCCACTCTCAGGGCTGTCACTGGTGACTTGGCCCTTTCTGTACTGGTTATTTGTTGATTTACCCAGTATAAATTGATGGCTCTAGAAAGTTATCAGATCATCTCCAGTTACTGTTAGGAAGAAAACCAAAATCCAAAAAACCCAGACAGTCTGACGGTTACATAAGAGAGCGGTATTAATTAGCCTTCTGCATTAGCTTCCTGCCGTGGAAAGGGTTGCCGTAGCTCCTCTCAGTACCCACAGGGTTACTGACCTCAGAATCCCAGCATGAGAACTGGGGAAGGTGGTCAGGACAGCTGGATCCAGGTCTGAGTGAGCCCCTAGGTGACACAGGTTTATGCTGCCACTGATTGACTTCTCTGTCTCTCTGTCTTGCCCACCGCCATTCCATAGGTAAGCCACTTGACCTCAGTTTCCCTGCTAATAAACTGAAACTAACCACACAGCTCTCTGAAGCCATCTCTTAACAATAATTAGCCAGTTTTTGCAGGGCACTTTGAAGCAAATTGCTAACAGGATGCTCTGCTGGTCTGGAATGTTCCTTGATGTAGATATTAAACAGAAGAGGATGGCAATGTTCTGATTCTGGCCCTGGCAGCCTAGTCCTGCCTGCCAGTGGAGTTGGAGGGGGTGGGGGGCTGCCATCCCAGCCTAGGCGTGCATAGATAATGAAAGGCATGGTTATGCCTTTGATGCCTGTCTGCAACGCTTGTTAATTTTAATGGAAGTGAGCAGGAGGCTCTGCTTGGCAGAAGAAAACAGGTAGAACCCGAAGTGGGTGGGGGGTCAGTGCCAATTCAGTTCGGATCTCCTTTGGCTTTGAAGTTCTTGGCTCAATGCTGGAGTTACAAGATGTCTCCCAACTCTCGGTACGCTGAGGTTGGGGAGCTTGGGAAACTGAGGACCCTTATTTTGCAGCTCAGTCAGAAAGAGACAACCCCTCTCCTACTTCAGAAGTCACTTTAAAACCGTCTCCTGAGCTGGTGAATTTTGGGGGACACTTTCACTGGGGTTGTCAAAGCAGGGTGTCCTCAGGCTAGGTAATTAGTACAGAACAGGAGGCAGAGTGGCCTGGAAGTGTCCCACCACAGGAGCATGGTTTGGTCTCCAGACTGAAAGGCAGAAGTGAGTGAAGACAGAAGCAGACTGGTTGTGGGGGTAGGGAGCACAGCTAATTAGACTTCTGTTGAAGATGGGCTCGGAGGGGCCATGCTGCCAACTCTGCTAATTTTACAGAGCAACGAAGTATTCGAGGTTTATATGTGATGAGGAAATTCCAATTTTGACACACTGATTTAACTTATTTATATATTTACACTGCAAGGTCCCATCTTGCTGTGTATGTCAGGCTGACCTCATCCTCCTGCCTCAGCCCCCTAAGTGCTGGAATAACAGATGTATACCACTACACTCAGCTATGATTTATTATGCTTTAGTACTCACCACACGAGCAAGCGTATGCCCTGGCCACTGCTGCACACAGAGCCCTATTCCATGAGTTCTCCCTGAGAAGTTTAGGTTTTATATTTTTCATTTCAGTTTCTGGTTACTAGTCCCTCCCTCCCTCCCTCCCTCCCTCCTTCCCTCCTTCCCTCCATCCCTTCTTTTTTCCCTCCCTCTATCACTCCTTCCTTCCTTCCTTCTTTCCTTCCTTCCTTCCTACTTTCTTACTTCCTCCTTCCTAGCTTCCTTCCTTCCTAGTTTCCTTCCTTCCTTCCTTCCTTCCTTCCTTCCTTCCTTCCTTCCTTCCACTTTCTGTCTTTCTTCCTTTCTAGCTTCCTTCCTTCTTTCCTTCCTTCCTTCCTTTCTTCCTCTTTCTGTATTCCTTCATTCCTAGCTTCCCTCCTTCCTTTTTGTCTTCCTTCCCTTTTTGTCTTTCTTTCTTTCTTTCTTTCTTTCTTTCTTTCTTTCTTTCTTTCTGTGTGTACATGTATACAAAAATCAGCACCTGATACCTTCTCCAGTCTGTCACTCAAGGGCTCTCACTGAACCTGGAGCTTGCCAGTTCAGGCTAGACTAGCTGGCTCATGAGTCCCAGGATCAGGAGGATGTGCCCAGGTGTGCCACAGCTCCTGCCTCTTTCATTTGGATGCTGGGAATCGAAAAGCACTGTACAAGCTGAGCTCTCTCTTTTTCTTAGCACTTTCTAGAAACTTCAGACTAGTCCCTGATTAGGGACATCGGGAATATCCATGAAGATCTTTATAAAAATACCATGTTTAGCCAGGCATGGAGACACATACCTATAATTCCTACACTTGCAAGGTAAAGGCAGGAGGATCAAGGGGTTCAAGATTATCATTGGAGCTGAAAATGGTGGCTCTGGCCTTCAATACTAGCATTCAGAAGGCAGAGGCAAGGTGGATCTTTGTGAGTTGGAGGCCAGTCTGGTCTAATGCAGTTCCAGGACACCCAGAGCTACATACTCTGTCTTAAACATACAAACAAACAAAGATTATCATTGGCTATGTAGTGAGTTGTTCAAGGCCAGCCTGTTGTTGTTGTTTTCTTTGTTCTTTCCTTATTCCTTCCATCTTCCCTCCCTTCCTTCCTTCCTTCCTTCCTTCCTTCCTTCCTTCCTTCTTTCCTTTCATTCTTTCTTTCTGAGACAGGGTCTCTCTGTGTAGCCCTAACTTTTCTGGAACTTTTCTCTGTAGATCAGGCTGGCCTCAAGTTCATAGAGATACACCTGCCTCTGCCTCCCAAGTGTTGAGATTAAAGGCGTGGGTAAGCACTGCCTGGCTTGTCTCAAGTGAAAAAGAAAAAGAAACTAGGGATTCTGAATCATGAAGACTTGGAGTGTAATCTGTGGAAGTCCTTTAAAGTTGTTGTTGTTGTTGTTATTATTATTATTATTATTATTATTATTATTATTATTATTATCTGATACAGGGTTTCTCTGTATAGCCCTGGATATCCTGGAACTCACTCTGTAGAATAGGCTGGCCTCAAATGCAAAGATTTTTTTGTCTCTGCCTCCTGAGCGCTGGGATTAAAGGTGTGCACAACCATGCACTGCTCTCAGAATTCTTTTAAAAAACTATTTATTTTTATGAGTATGAGTGTTTTGTCTGCATGTATGTCTGTGTGCCACATATGTGCCTGGTGCCTGAAGAGGTCAGAGGAGGGCATCAGATCCCCTAGAACTGGAGTTACAGATGGCTGTTAGCTACCATTTGGGTGCTGGAAATTGAACTTAGATTCTCTGGAAGAGCAGCCAGTGCCCTTAACACTGAGTCAACTCTCCAGCCCCTTTCTTAGAATTTTAAAACCCCTCAAGTAACTAATGTGTAGTCAAGTTTGAGAAACAACTATCTTATCAGTCCCTCTCAGTGCTTATTGGACATTTGTTTTATTTTTGTGGCGCAGGAGATGACATCCAGGACCTTACACGTGTCTGTCGATGCCTGTTCTTGGCACCTCATCCCCCTCCATCCTGCAGTGTGAAAAGCCAGGCTTGCATATTGACTTGTAGCTTCGCCATGCTTTCCGTTGCTGACCCCCAAGTCTGAAAGCAGAGCCCTGCAGTATGTACGAGTCAGGTATAACTTGGAAATACAAGAGCATCAAACTAAGGTATAGTCCAGCACAAATACTGATCGCAGACCCACCTTTGTCACTGGCTTTATATCTGTTACCTAGGACTCCAAAGCTCACTCTTTCTTTCTCTCTCTCTCTCTCTCTCTCTCTCTCTCTCTCTCTCTCTCCCTTCCTCCCTCCCTCCCTTCCCTTCTCCTCCTCCTCCTCCTCCTCCTCCTGCTCTTCTTCCTCCTCCTCCTCCTCTTCCTCCTCTTTTCCTCCTCCTCTTCATTCTTTTACTTCTTTTGAGACAGGGTTTCTGTGCAGCCCTGTCTTGGAACTTACTCTGTAGACCGGGCTGGCTTCGAACTCAGAGATTTACCTGCCTCCTGAGTGCTAGGATAAAAAGCCAGAGCCACCAGCTCCAGGCTTCCGAAGCTTTCCTAACTTCCGTCTTTAGTTGTGGTCCAATTTATCTTTAGGGGTGGAGCATGCCAAAAGATTCTTTTGGATAAAGTAGGTCAGAGGAAGTTCTTTGCTTTGAACTCTTAGGAAGTTCAAGAAAGACTTCCTCTTTTGCTCCACCACCATCTGCTTAGGAATTTTATGGATGTAGGTCAAGCCACGCCTCCATTTCTCCACACAGAGAAGGCCTTACTTCATGGCTCTGTCCCCTTACCTCCCTTTCATCCCTGTGGCCATCTATGATTGTCTGAAACCTGTTCCCTGTTTGAGAGCAAATGTAGTTATTCTGATCAATTTCCCCCTGGAATTTCAGAATGGAATTGACATCTGCTCTCCAAACTCACAGGACAGCAGGGTGACTGGCAAGCTCTTGGGATGAGTACCCATGCTTGCATTCCACAAACATTTGCCAATGAGGGGCAAGTTCTGGGACACATACTTCAGATAAAGGTAAACAAAAATAGCTATCTGTTGCCCTATTCTGTTCCTAAGTGGGGAACAGAGGGCAGAGAGATGATGCTAGTCATGAAAAAATCGCCAACTGTGAAATATGACATGGATAAAAACTTCATGTGAAGGGGACCCTAACTTAGACAGTGGACACAACCTTTGAACTTTGTTTCATTTTTTAAAAGCTTTGTGTGTGTGTGTGTGTGTGTGTGTGTGTGTGTGTGTGTGTGTGT
>JANHMN010000018.1:19915683-19939897 GCA_030674055.1 Rhabdomys pumilio | reverse complement strand
CACACACACACACACACAAATAGGTGCATCCTGAGACGCATAACATGCAAGATGCTGGCATCCTAAGAACCAGGTTAATGAGCTGCAGGTGCCTTGGTCCCATTAGTAGGCTAGTCACATGCAGAGTCAAGCTTCAGTTCTCCAGAATACAGCAAAAACTAGGATCAATACCCCTCCTCCCCACCCGACCCCTCATCCTCATAACAGCTTTGGGTGGCCTGGATACTGCCTCTTGTAGCCCTTTGGACAAACCCACAGGCGCAGATGGGGCACTTCCTAGGTAAACCACAGCCCGAGGCATTCTCAGTTCACAGCCTTTGCCCACCACGGTGATTTTGGAGGGAGAGCTTTGAGCTGATTTTCTCGGGGTACCCAGTCCTGTTTTAACTGTGGGGTGCTTCCTATTCTGCAGCAGGAAGTCTGGGTGCCAAGCCTGAGGACACTGTGTGGAGAGTAGAGTTGAAAGTGACTCTGAAACTCAAGCTGGAACAGGAGAAGACTGCAAGGGAGGGTTAGAGGAGTCAGAGGGGATGGAGGACACCAGAGGAATATGGCCCACTGAATCAACTAAGCAGGGCTCATACGGGCTCATGAGGTTGAATCAGCAAGCATGAGGTCTGCATGAGCCTGTACCAGGTCCTCTGGGTATACATTATGACTCTTAGCTTGGTGGGGTTTGTGGGGCTCGCTCTCTCCCCCTCCCCCTCCCCCTCCCCCTCCCCCTCCCTCTCTCTCTCTTGAGATGGGGTTTCCCTGGCTGTCCTAGAACTCACTATGTAGTACCCCAGGCGGCTTCAAACACCAAGTTTGCCCTGATTAAAGGTGTGCATTACTACTGCCTGGTTATGATTTTTCTTTTTGGTTTGTTTTGTTGTTTTTGTTTTTGGAGACAAGGTTTCTCTGTCCTGGAACTCTGTAGACTAGATGGCCTTGAACTCAGCTATTCACCTGCCTCTGCCTCCTGAGTGCTGGGATTAAAGGCGTGCGCCACCACACCCTGCTCTTCTTGTGAGCCCCTAACAATGGAAGTGGATCGGGAATTATATTTGACTCTTTTTCCTGTCCCTAAGATTATTGTCCTCCTATTGGGTTGCCTTATACATCCACAATATGAGAGGCCTTGTCTTAATCATATTTCGTTTTGTGGTGTTTGGTTGATGTCTCCTGGAGGCCTGCTTCTTCCTGAAGGGAACCGGAGGGGCATTGGATCTGGAGGAGAAGGGAGGTGAGGGGAGCTGGGAGGAGTAGAAGGAAGGGAAACTGTGGTCAGGATATATTGTAGGAGAAAATAATCTATTTTCAATCGAAAAAATACAGGAAGAAGGAAAGAAAGAAACAAACTCCCCAAGCCAAAGATCTAAGCACACAGAGATGCTCAGAAAGCACATTTCAAAGGGCTTGTCTTTAAAGTTCTGCCATTCTTATGCCCCATCCACCCCCATGTCAGGAGCCTGGCCCCAGGGGAATTACAATAGGATCACTGCCCTATGCTATGGGGTCACAGGGAACATGTTAATACAGTTGTGTCTGCTCCAACCTGTGCTTTCTTGCCCCAGATCCTCACTAAGTCCCTTCTGTTAGCATTCCTTCTAGGCTCCGCCCCACAGTTACTTGGCAACAGCCAGGTATGCCTTACTCACTATAAAAGGGGCTATTTGCCCCCTCCTCTCTCTCTTACTCTCTCTTTTACTCTCTTACTCTCTTACCCTCTCTATCCCTTCTCTCCCCATTCCCCCCCACTTCTCTCTCCATGTGTTCCTAGTCTGCCTCTCTCCTCTCTCTCTCTCTGTGTGTGTGTGTGTGTCTGTCTCTCTCTGTCTCTGTCTCTCTCTCTGACTCTTTCTCTCTCTGTGTGTGTCTGTCTGTCTGTCTCTGTCTGTCTCTGTCTCTGTCTCTGTCTCTGTCTCTCTCTGTGTGTCTGTCTGTCTGTCTCTCTCTCTCTGTGTGTATGTGTCTGTCTGTCTCTGTCTCTCTCTGTGTGTCTCTCTTTCTCTGTCTCTTTCTCTCTCTGTGTGTGTGTCTGTCTCTGTCTCTGTCTCTGTCTCTGTCTCTCTGTGCTAGGATTTGAACCAAGCTCCTCTGAAAGAGCAGCCAGTGCTCCTAACCACCGAGCTATCTTTCCAGCTCCCTACATGCAATATTACAGATGGGGTTCTTTCTTATGCACAGACTTAAGAGGCCTTTGCCTTTCCAGGTGAGGGATCCTTCAGTGGACTATCCCACATGGAGGTAGCTTTCAGGTTCAGGAACTGCAGGGAAACAAGAGGGCAGCTTAGAATTCACAAATCTGGGGACACTAACATTGGCCAGAGCCTAGAGCCCAGGGCCATGGTGAACTGTGGAGAACATGTGAAGAACTGGCCACTTGGAATGAGGTGGGGCTAAGTCACAGAGCCTTTGGAGCTAGAATCAGAGTTCTGTTTTACCTGATACAAAAGTTTCTGAGCTTCAACTCCGAAAGACATATTTGGGTTTGATTACAGGTCTCCACAGCTCAGTGGTTACCTTCTTGGTTTGTGTGTGTGTGTGTGTGTGTGTTAGTTTAGTCTTTTTTGGAGGGGGCAGGGTTTCACGGAGTCCAGGCTAGCCTCAAACTCACTATATAGATGAGGCTATCCTTTAACTCCAAATTCTTTTCCTTCTACCTCCCAAATTCTGAGATTACATACATGTACCACCATGCCCAGGTATTTTTTTTGGTGTTCTGTCCCTAGAGGAGAAGCCTGACCAATCACTTCTAATTCTGGTCCCAATGTCACACTTACAAGTAAGTGCTCAACTCCAGCAAAAGTGAGTCCTTTGCATGTCGATATCTGGGACAAGAATACTAGTGTGAAGAGATCATCCACCTGCAGAATGAGGGTTTAAATCCCCATTATCTAGCCTAGGCTCTGTACTTAATGAAAGTATGGTCAAGATACTGACTGACAGCTAAGAGGTAGCCTACCTCAGCCACATACCAGGAAGGAAAAAGATGTTCTTTGGAGCTTTCCTTGGGCACACTAGAAGAACAAAAGCAAAATCCTATCTCTGCAATATACATGGGTAGTACAGCCAACTAGGTGGGAGGAGTTGAAGCTTGGTTGTGCATGTGGCTAGCCTACTAATGGGACCAAGGCGCCTGCAGCTCATTAACCAGGGTTCATAGGATGCCAGCATCCTGCAATGCTTTTCTGTTTCAGAGAACACTGAAAAGGCTCCTGGAGTGGATGTAGCACAAAAGGGCTTTTTAGGGACCACTAGTGAATGAACTGTTCTGTTCCTAACAAGAAGAGAAATGCAGAGCCTCCGGGAAGTTTTGTTTCTCTGATGTGGGCAGGCAGGCATGCTGCGGAGTCTTAGGACAGGCATGAGATGGGACAGGCAGACAGGAGGTACAGGGAATCCTGGATGCAACAGCTGAGGTTAGTGATCACTTCTGGCTGTATAGCTAGAGGAACCTGAAGAAGAGTTGAGCTGGGCTGGGGATGTAGCCCAAAGGTAGAACACTTCCCTAAAATTGGGGGTTGGGCAGGGCACTGAGTTCAAGCCATAGCACTGAAAAATTAAGAGTGGAAGCTTTGGGCATGATAAGACATACAGTGGTCTAGATGTGGCAGGAGTGCAGGTCTATAAAGGGCTCAGCTGGGGACAAGAGACTAAAGGGTTCCCCAGGAGAAAAGTGAGCTTGTGTACTGTTCAGGAAAGTCATGGAGGAAAAAAAAAAAAAAAAAAAAAAAAAGAATACAAATGTCAGTTAAAACCAGTGAAATACTCATCTCCATTTATGCTAATGGAAAAACAAAGTGGCAACCAGATAATACTTCAATGATCTGTATGATAAGCAGAGATTCAAAAATTAAAGGGGAGGCTCATGGGGAGGCTTTGGGGAAGCAGATGGGTCTAGATACAGGTTCTCCAAAAGATGAGCCACAGCAGAACATTCACAGAGCAACCCTGCTTGTAGCAAAGTGCCTGTGAGTTTATTTACACATCCCGTACAAGGAAGTGGGTGCTGCTCAGTCGTGTCTCCATTTTAAGAGATTAGGAAATGCCTAGATGTCCATGACGATGGGAATGAGGTTCAATGAATTAAGTCGCTGCAATGGAATTTTGGACAGTCCTTAAAAATACAAGGTTGTATTATATGTCTGGAGATCGAAGGGTCTAGCAGGTGTAGTAACATCGACCAGGGAAAGGCAAAGTATGTACTGGTGAGAGTCGTCATGAACAAAAGCATCTGTGCTCTTGTAGACTTCACATTCAGAGGGAGGGCAGGAGGAAGAAATCAGTCACCAAACTGATCATATGGTTTGTTAGAAGGTGGTACATGCTACGGAGACAAGGGTGTAGAATAAGAAGAAAACTTAGAAGTTGGCAGAAAAGGCACCATAGGGTGGTGAAGGCACTCAAGGGGCTGGGGCAAGAGGACTGCCACAAATTCAAGGCCAGTTTGGAATATACAAATAATTCAAGGCAAGCCTGGGCTACACAGCAAGACCCTGTCCAAAACAGACAAAAGTGCTGGGGGTGGGGATCATGTGGTGTATACAGTGGAGGGCGTCAGAGCAGGCTCCAGAGAGAAGATGCAAAACCCTCCCCAGCATTGAGAAGAAGACTGCAGTCACAGGTAGTGCAAATAAGGCAGAGTTGGGAAGTGCAGGGACAGGCAGGAGCAGCAATGTCACTCAGGCTTGGGTCAGCTTAATAAGAGCTGCAAGAAGCCTGGTAGTGGACAAACTGAAGCCCAGAGAGTTGCCCAGGCACACAAAAGAAGGAAAAATGCAGGCTGGAGGGATGGCTCAGTGGTTAAGAGCACTGACTGCTCTTCCAGAGGTCCAGAGTTCAATTCCCAGTGACCACTTGGTGGCTCTCGACCGTCTGTAATGGGACCCAATGGCTTCTGGTATGTCTGAAGACAGCTACAGTGTACTCATATACAATCAATCAATCAATCAATCAATCTTAAAAAAAAAAAAAGGAAAGATGTATCCCAGCATTCTGTGCTCACCAGAGTGACAGGTGTTCTAGTCTGTGGTTTCCAAAGGGAGAGCTTCTAGATTCTCTACAGAAAAGAAAGTCTTTCATGGCCTTAATGCATATGAGAAGGAAAAGCAAGAGAGTATCACCCACACTTCACAAAGGTTAGTGCCTAGGATGAGCAGTTTTAGTGAGCGGTGAGTGTCTTGTCTGCACGTATGTACGTGCACCATGCATGTATGTGCACCATGTGAATGTCGTACCTGTGGAGAGCAGAAGAGGTTTCCTGGGACCGTGTTACAGATGGTGTGAGCTGCCATGTGGCACCGGGACCCAAATCTAGATCCTCTTTAAAAGCAGCAAGTGCTCTTAATTACTTAGCTAATTGAAAATAGATTGTTAATGACAGACAGAAAGGGAGGGGATCTGGAGGGGAGGTGGGGAGGAACTGGGAGAAGCAGAGGGAGGGGAAACTATAATCAGGATATACTGTATGAGAAAAGAATCTTCTTTCAATGGAAGAATAACTTTAAAAGTGAGTTAGCTTACTGAAGAGACCAAGTGACTCCTAGCACAGTCGGGGAGCTCCTAGTTTCAGCATCATCCTTGTCATCCAGCATTGGCATCAGTCACTGATGCTGAACCTGTAAAGTTTTGCCTTGAAGCTGACTCTTCTGGAACGAGAGGGGAGGGGTGGAGCTTAACCTCCATCCTCCAGCATCTTGCTCAGGAATTCCCACCTGTTTCTGCCGCTTAGAGTCTACGGCATCGGGGCATCAGCATCATTGACACAGCCCTCTCCCCGGGCTGTCCCTGCTCTCTGTTGGCAGCTGTGGGAACCAGAGCTTTTTATGGACAATTTTCTCTTCAAAGTGCTTTGGGCTTATTAATTGGCTTGGGTATCCCTGCCAATGACAGTGCTTCCCACCTAGCCAGCTAGAGCCCAGATTCTTGATGAGGGATGGCAGGCACATAGAAGATCCTCTGGGCCCATCTGCTGGATATCTGTCTGGGTCTCACATTCGTGAGGCCCTAGATCTGAGTTAGAGGCAAGAAGACAGTCCTAGCCCCATTACTTTAATGCATCCTGGGAAGGGAAGCCTCAGCTCATTTTGTCAATCTATGAAATGGGGGTAGGGAAGAAATGGGGTAGTTGGAAGGATTATCTATCTCAAGTAGCTGGTGGTGGATGGACCGGTGTAATGCTCTCCTACACACTTGAACACAAATTCCTCCATGTGGCAGATGAACACGTGGTACCTTAACACCGATAACTTTTCTGCTTTGTATTAAGGTAAATCACGATCCCGTGGTAACTGTGGACTCCATGAGACTGGGGCTTATGCCTAAGGCATCATTATACCCCTCTGGGTAGGAAGCCGAGGGCCTGGCATGGAATTCAGTAGATGTTTGTGTGCCCCAGAGGCAAGTAAATAAGAAAGGCATAGTGAGCAAGAACAAAGTACCCTAGAGCCTCTCGATGTCAGTTTAAGCTCAGTCTGTCACTCATCTTAGGTAAGGCACATAGCCTCTATGTGCCCAGGAGCTATGGCCTGTAAAATGGGGGTAATTAATAACAATAACATCACCTACAGTCACCGAGTTGTTGTGAAGATTAAATCAGTTAATATGCCAACATGCTTAGGATACTAGCTGCCCCAGGAGAACTGTCGGCTACTATTTCACCAGCATCTAGAAAAGGCCTCTTGCCCCAACCCCCCACCGCCCAACAGGATCTTACTACACAGCCCGGGATGGCCTTAAACTCAGAATCTTCCTGTCTCAGCCTACTGAGTACTGAGATTACAGATATGGGCCACTACATGTGGTGCAAAAGCCTTTTTCTGGGTATAGCTTCCATAAGAGTTGATCCTTCCAATGGAGAACCCTGGAGAATCCCCAGCTCATTCTTGACTTGGGAAGGCTTCGTTCTTTGAAGTTAGGACCCTCCCCTTCTTAAGATGCAAATGCTGACATCTAACAGATGTTCTGTATACTTGTAAGCATAGCTCTCTGGTAGCAGAGGCAGGAGGATTGCAAAGCCGAGGCCCTGTCTCCACCTCCAACTAATCAGCCAATCAATCAATCAATCAATTAATCTGTCAGTCAACAGAGGGAAAGAAAGAAGATGTGGATGCTCGCCAAAGCGCTTCAAAGCACATACCAAATGAAAAAGCCAATTAAAAAGCCACAATCCTGTCTACGAAGCACACAGAGGTTACGTAGCTGCATAGGAAGAGAACAGTTCGCAGTGTAATCACCAGCCCTGTGTGGAACGGGAGCCTGGAGCTGGTGTCCTTCAGTGCTCTGGGGTTGAGGGTTGGCAACATGGGACAGAAAGAGGACACCTTTAGTTGCACATGCCTTTTCAGAAAACATGCTTTTTAATTTAATTTAATTTAATTTAATTTAATTTAATTCTGGTAGGATATGTATAACATTAATTTTGCCCTTTTAACTCCTTTACACAGTCCAATGACATTAATTTACAGTTTGTGTTACTACCCACTGTCAGCACTTTTTCATCATCCTAAACGGAAACCTCATACCCATCACACATAAACTCCCAGGCTGGGATGTAGCTAAGTGGCAGAGCCCTTGTTTAGCATGCTCAAGACCCTAGATTTGATCTTTAACACCAGAAAGGAAAAGGCAAACAAAAAAGCCAAGCCAAGCATGTATCTTGGAGGGCTGAGGCAGAAGGATTGCAAGTTTGGGGGCCAACCTGGTCTATAAAGTGAGATCCTATCTCAAAAAAGCAGAGCAAGCAAACAATAACTCTCTAACCTAAATTCCCCAGCTATTGAGAACCTCTTTTCTGTCTCTGTGAATTTGATTACAGTAGATACCATATATAAGAAGATGCATACCATAATTGTTTTTTTTTTTTTCTGGTAACGTAATGTCCTCAAGATTCATACCTATTGTAGCATACGCCGAGATATCATTCCTTTTTGGGGCCATGTAATATTCCATTGTGTGCTTATAAGTTTTTTGTTTGTTTGTTTTTGGGTTTTTTTTTTTTTTCGAGACAGGGTTTCTCTGTGTAGCCCTGGCTGTCCTGGAACTCACTCTGTAGACCAGGCCAGCCTTGAACTCAGAAATCCTCCTGCCTCTGCCTCCCAAATGCTGGGATTAAAGTGTGCCACCACTGCCCGGCAAGTTTATTTCTCTATCTGTTGGTGGACATGGCTTGTTGCATTTTTTGGCTATTGTGACCAATGTTGTTTTGAGCACTGGTACATGGATCCATGTCTCTGTTTTTGAGTTTGGGACGTGTGTGTGTGTGTGTGTGTGTGTGTGTGTGTGTGTGTATGTATGTATATACATAATACATACATATCTAGGAGTGTAACTGCTGGATCATGTGTAGTCTGTTTAGACTCTGAACAAGGATTCTACTGTTTCCTTCAGCTGCTGTATCACTTTCCAGTACCATCAGCAGCATAAGTGTTCTAACCTTCCTATGTTTTCATCTGCTTTACCTTTTTACCTTTTCATGGAACACATCAAAGGATCATCCATTCAAACAGTAAACAAAAACATTTTCAGGAGGCCCCATGTCAGAGGGGTGAGCATGGATCAGTGACAGGAGAAAGACAATGCCTAGACACCCAGGAGCACACCCGAGTCGAGAGAACTGAATCTTAAGTTTCGTTTTTGCCACAGCCTTCCCTGCGACTGGGTTTCCCCAGATGTCCGAGGAGAGGGTTGGGTTGGGTGGTCTTCAGTTTCCTTCCTGTTTTATCAGCTAGGGACCACTCCACCCAGCTGTGGATAAGATCCTATGAATACAGCTTCATTTAGGGGCCCTTCCTGAGGCCCCTGAATAGACTTTACTTATCTCTTTGCTTAGGCTTCGTCTGCCTGCACCTACCCTAACAAAACACCACTGTAGCTGAGCACCTTCAACAACAGAGACCTACTCTCCCTAAGTTTTAGAGGCTACAAGACCCAAATCAAAGTGTGTCAGGGTTGGTTTCTTCCAGGAACTGTGAGAAAGAGTCTGTTCCAGGACTCTCTCCAACTCCCAGTGGCTCACTGGTAGTTCTGGGCGCTCCTTGGCTTATAGATGCATCGCTCGGCTCTGCCTTCATTTTCACATGGCACTCTCTGTGCGTGTCCATGCTTTCGTCCAAGTTTCTCTCTTTTATAAGGATGCCAGTCATGTCAGGATTTGTTTATGTCACTTAACGACTTCTTTTAACTTATCTATGCAAAGACTCACTCTATCTGCAAACAAATCATACTGTGAGGGGCTAGTCTTGGGCTAAGGATGTGCTCAGTCCATAACAAGCAGTCACCACTTCCAAGGTGGTCGCCTTCTCTCTTATTGGTCTCTCCAAGTTTTAGCCTTCATTTGACTGCTCCACAATCTCAATTGATTGTGCCCGATGAGTCCAGCAGGGACACCTACCATGTACCCGAGTCTAAGCAATCCTCAGTACCACAACACACACACACACACACACACACACACACACACACACACACACACCGTCCATTTTTGTTCCTTGGTGCTTTTCCTGGAGAATTATTACTGCATTGGAGAGCACCTCTCACTTGAGGTGGGAGTAAGGAACTTCATGGGTCCATGTGGTGGAGAGACACAACATGCCCAGTCTACTTTAGAGTTCTGTTCCTGCCAGAACAGATCCTTGAAGAGAGATGGGGTGTAGGGTTAGACTGACCCAAGGCTTTCTCTGAGCCCATGATGTATGGAGAATTACCATGGTCCCATCTCTAAAGTCAGGAACATGCTTGGCAGAGGTCAGTGGTGGACTGGGACTAGGGTCTTGGAGGAGTTGCTGCTTCGGATTCTGAGAACCCAACTCCTCCCACCGTAAGCAGCTATGGTTATCAGTCTCAAGGGCACTGTAGGCTTGCTCAGTCTGTGACGCATTTGAGATACCCTGTGTTCATCTTGTGCACCATTGCTGGATCAGCTTCCTGCTGACTTCATCCATTGTACAATGGCTTCTGAGTATACTGTCCCATACCCCTCCCCCAGCAATGCCGTGCTTCTTAATAAACCTTGCTTGTGTTAGAACTTCTGAGCCCATCTTTTCTATGGTCTTTATCTCTGATACCTGAGACCTTCCTCCTCAGGACCCTGTCACTGAAGAATGACCTGTCAGTTCAGGTCAATGGGGGATGGAAGAGATAATTCAGTGGTTAAAAGCACTTGTTCTTCGAAGGGTCCTGGGTTCCACTTCCAGAACCTATATGGCTTCTCGCAGCTGTCTGTAACCCCAGTACCGGATCTGACATCCTCTTCTGGCCTCTGCAGGGACAAGGTATCCATGTTGTGCTCAAACATACACTTAGACAAAGCATTCATACATATAAAGTGAAATTTAAAAATGAAGAAGAAGAAAGGGGAAGAGGAGGAAGAAGAAAAGAAGGGAGGGGAAGAAAGAAGAAGAAGGAAAGAAGGAGGGGGAGGAGGAAGAAGAAAGAAAGAGAGAGAGAAAGAGAAAGAGAGAGAGAGAGAGAGAGAGAGAGAGGAATAATTGGGCTTCCACAGGTTGTCATCCTCCAACTGCCACATGTGTGCCCTGGGACACGACACACACATGCACACATAAATAAACCAAAATGTAATCTTAAAGTTTTAAAAATGAAGCCATGGTAACATGTGGCCACCTTAGTAAAGAAGTTAGACAAGCATTTTCCTGGGACTTCTTGAAGGAGTCATTCACCGGTGTCCAGCTCAGGGGATACTTAGGATGATACAATTTCTAATTCCCAAAGGGCTGACATGGAGGAGTTCTGGAGTCAATGCTCCACTTCCATGGAGAGATCAGTATGTGGGTCACTGTAAGTAGGGGCCTTAAGAACTATTTATAGTTCAAAAAACTGTGAGCTACCATCCCTGGAAGGAGTGACATGAGGGCTGGGTTTTGGTTTTTGCCGTGGGCAGGTTATCTTTCTGGTCCCTTCTACTCGTGGATCATGTGAGTACAGAAATGGAACTTGAAATTTCTTTTATCTCTCTGTGTCCCCTGAAGATAGGACACTCAGATCTGCAAGGCTATAATGAATTTAGACAAGTGCAGGATAACTTGGGCCTTCCTCGACAGGTGTCCAAGAATTGACTTCCCTCACCAAATGGGTAGTTTACTAAAGCTGAGTCAGGCCTTAGCCAGCGTCTGATGCTGGTCACACCCAGGGATGGCTCCAGGGGCTCCCAAGGAGCACACTCCTTGGAAACTGGGACAGATCCCAGCAGTCTACTTTGATCTGCACCTGCTGGGAGGGTGGGCCAGAAGCCGGTTCCTCGGCCTCATGGTGCTGGACTCCCAGGATCCCACCTTGCCCTTGTATAACTACAGAATCACTTGATGCTCTTGAGCTTTTGCTTGTCCCTGCAGAGCCGATTTGTCACTGTTAGTGTGGGCATGGCCACACCTTCTTGTCAGTGCCACTTACTACTGTGCTCTTGGCAGAGTTGGCAGCTTTTCATTGATCCAACATAAAGATTAAGGAGCTGGGTTCATGGGATGCTTTAAAAAAAAATCACAACTTATGAAAACTACATACGCATTCAAAACCAGAAACTTATGCCAAAACCAGAGACTACTAAGGGAAATAAGAACAATGCCAACAAGAAAAAACAAACAGGCTCATGTAGGGTCACTGAGATGGTTCAGTGAGTAGAACACCTCCTTTACAAGCCTGAAAACCTGAGTTCAGTCCTAAGACTCACCGTGGAAAGAAAGAACCAACTCCCAAAAGCTGTACTCTGATCTCTGTACACATATACCTCATACATTATACACATATACATGAATAATAGAGTAAAACATTTTATTTATTTATTTATTTATTTATTTATTTAGGTTTTTCGAGACAGGGTTTCTCTGTATAGCCCTGGCTATCCTGGAACTCACTCTTTAGACCAGGCTGGCCTCTAACTCAGAAATCCACCTGCCTCTGCCTCCCAAGTGCTGGGATTAAAGGCGTGTGCCACCACCACCTGGCTGAGTAAAACATTTTAAATATGCCTCAAAAAAGTGTTTTCTTTGAGTGAATTGTTTGACAAAGATTAAGATATTGCATCGTGTCAGGTCTTGGCAGGTCAATAATTTTCTTTGATTTTCTAAGGTGTTTTCTAAGCTGTAACTCACTAGTCACTGACTAATGTGTTGATAGCATCACCTGACTTATGTCCAGATGTGGTGATGAGTATCTATAATCCCAGCAATCCAGAAGCAGAGGCAGAGGCTGGCTAGCCAGTCCTGAGTTCAGATCCCAGCAACCACATCGTGGCTCACAACCATCTAATATGTGATGCCTTCTTCTGGCCTACAGGTGTACCATGCAGATAGAGCAATCATACATAAAATAAAATAAACCTTAAAAAAAAATAAAGCAGAGACAGGAGAATTGCTGGGAGTTTGAGGACAGTCTGGGCTACAGAGACAGACCTTGACTCAAATGCCAAAACCAGCCAAACAAAACCTGCTGGTCCTCACACGTGCCCAATACTGCACCAGGCTCTGACTTATTCTTTGTCTGGAGTTCTGAGCTTGTTCTCATCTCTTGACATCATCAGGGAAAACAAAACAAAAAAGCAAGAAGCACCACTCCTGCTGCTCAGCAGGGCAATCGGTCCCATCTGGTCTGTAAGCTTCAATGAAGGGTTCAGTAGACCATGCCTCAGGCTGAACGTGACAAAGCAGGAGATTTGAGAGACAGAACCTGGGCATACAGGCCTCTCTGATGAAGATGCCTGCATGTGCTCTGACGGCTATGTAAGGGGCTGGCTTGCAGATAGCTGTCAGTAGAGGATTGTAGATACAAGAGAACTACATGGTGGCATAGAAAGCCCTGCTTGGGGACTATGGACATTCGCCACCACACTAGGCTCAGCTTAATGAATATTGACAAATTCACTGGTTTATATAACCACAATCACATTTAAAATCTATAATCTTTCTTCCTTTTGGACATGAGCTTACGTAGCCCAGACTGACTTCTAACCTACTATATAGTTGTGAGCCACGAGCTCTTGGTCTTCCTTCTGCCTTCCAAGTATTGGGGTTCTTCTAGGTGTGAGCTCCAGTATCTGGCTAATACTCTTTTATTGTGTGATTGTGAGATATGGTATCGAAATATAGCAGAGGCTGGCCTTGAACACACAATACTCCCCTATTCCTGTGTCAGCCCCTCAAGCGCTGGTGTTGCAGCTGTGTACTGCCATGCCCAGCTGTAACATTATCATCTCCTGAAAGTTCCTTCTGGCAGGTGTAGCGACAATTATGGAATTTTGGTTTCTTTAAAAAAAAATAAACCGACAGAAATATGTTTTTGTTTTAATCTCAGGTGTGGGATATGAGGCTGCTTCAGATTATTCACAATAGCTGACTATGACTTGACTCGTGCTCTGGTAGGGGTGTGATTTTGCCAGCTGCAGTTTCTGCAATTCTGTGATATTTGGAATTCTGGGGTATTTTCAGAGGCTATATAAATGCTACAGCCCAGAGGTGGGCTGTTGGTTGTTATTGGTTGTAGTTTGTTAAAGTAGTTGTGGGGAAAGAAGAAACAACAAGAAGAAATTAGATATCCACACGGTGAAAATCAAACTAGCTCCAAGGAACTCCACACCTGTAATCAGCAGGAAGTAGTCAAAGGATAACATGGACGCCTTTCCAGTCTCTGACTTTATTCAGGGAGCTCCTTCCTTTCCTCTCTAGCCTTCCCCCCCCCCACTTGTATCTATTGTTAGGGAGTTGGAAGGGTAGAAGACAAAGGGTAGAGAAGGGTGGAAGAAAGATGAACCCACAAAGTAGCAAAAGACAGCTGCAGGGTGTAGCTCGATGGTAGATGCTTGCCTAGAATGTTTCCAGCCTCGAGTTTGATCTCCAGCATGAGGAGAAGAGAGAAGAGGAGCTCAGATGCCTTCACACCCTTTCCTCAGCTCTTCCTTCCCATTTACCACACCCGTTTTCTAGTTGCAGGTTCCTGCAGAATGCTCACCCACCATCTTCCATACCATCTATTTGTTGTCACTCAGAATGTGACACTGGTACAGTGACATTGACCACATGCTAAGCTCTTCCAGAGTTCCCAGCTTTCTCACCGACTGGAAGGCAGTCTTGTGCCTAGAATCACGCTGAGTAGCCAAGCCTCCTGGCCTCCTTCCATCTGGAACAGTCTCTCAGTCTTTTTCTTTTGTTTTTATGACCTTGGAGTCTTTGATGAGAACTGGTCAGGCATTTAGACATGAGTCCATCTGTTTGGGTTTATGTGATATGACATGTTTTGGGTCTGGTGAGAAAAATATCAGAGAAATGAAGTGAATTTCCTAACCTGTGGCATCAGGTCTCCCATGGTCTCTCTGTTCTTTCCCTTCTTTCCTGAATAAGTCTCTTGACTCATCCTGTCTGTCCAGGAAGGTTCTATGGTAGCAATCACCATGTTGATCATGAAGTTCGAATGACTTACCCCTGGGGATGTTAACCTTGATCACTTGGTTAAAATGGTGTCTGCCAATTTTCTACCTTGGAAAGCTTATCTTTTCTATTGTGACACCGCTTAGAATGAAGCCTCGAAATGCAGCTGCGTAACACAAAGTGGAAAAGCTAAGCACAGTCTTGTAGGGCACAGAGGGACCTCATTTGGATCATTTACACCGTTTCCTTATTTATTTAATACATGTTTTTCTGAGACAGGATCTTACTATGTAGCCTGTGCTGTCTTGGAACTTGCTGTGTAGATCAGGTCGGCTCTCATCTCTCAGAGGTCACAAGCGTCTGCCTCCTGGTTCTGGGATTAAAGGCAATTTTAAGATGTTTCAAATAACAGTGCATTTATGTGTTGATATAAATGCTTGAAGCAAAAATACTCGGAGAATACTCTGGTCTCTTTAGTAATTATAAACATTTATTTATTTGCACTGTTAAAATCTTTACCTTATCTTTTCTCATTGTTTCTTTTGGTTTTTAAGATAGAATCTCCCTCGATCCCTCTCTCCCCTCTTTCTTTTCTTTTCTTTTCTTTTTTTTTTTTTTTTTTTTTTGAGACAGGGTCTCTCTGTGTAGCCCTGGCTGTCTTGGAACTCACTCTGTAGACCAGGCTGGCCTCGAACTCAGAAATCCACCTGCCTCTGCCTCCCAAGTGCTGGGATTAAAGGCGTGCGCCACCACCGCCCGGCTCTCCCCTCTTTCTTGCTCTCTCTCCTCCTCCTCCTTCTCCTCTTCTTCCTCTCTTCCTCTTCTTCCTCTTCCTCTCTTCCTCCTCTTCCTCCTCCTCTCCTCCTCCTCTTTCTCTTCTTCCTCTTCCTCTTTCTCTTCTTCCTCCTCCTCTTTCTCTTCTTCCTCCTCCTCTTTTTCTTCTTCCTTCTCCTCTTTCTCTCCTTCCCTCACTTCTACCCCTCTTAAACTTGGGGTCCTTTTGCTTTAGCTTTCCAAGTGCTGGGATTATGAACATGGGCCACCACACCTAGTTTAAATTCTTTTTCATACCATCTGTTTGAAAGCAGAGTGTTCTGGACATGGTGGTGGCACAAGCCTTTGATCTCAGCACCTGGGAGGCAGAGGCAGACAGATCTCTATGAGTTTGAGGTCAGCAAGGTCTATATAATGAGTTCCAGGGCAGCCAGAGACCTGTCTCAAAAACAACAACAAGAAAAACGCAGGGTTTATTTTATACTTACAGCTGGTATAAACACGAATCACTCGCGTTCTAGTTTTTCAACAGTTACAAGACCCATTGCTGGCATGTTGGAGAGCGCATCTTCAATATTTACTTATTTTTAAAGATTCGTTATTGATATTTATTTTATGTGTATAGGTGTGTTGCTTGCATATGTGTGTGTGTACTGTACTGTGTGTGTGCCAGGTGCTACAGGAAGCACCAGTGTATGTCCCGTTACTAGAGTTACATATTGTTGTGAGCAACCGTGTTCGTTCTGGGAATCAAAACCAGGTCCTCTGGGAGAGCAAAATGTGCTTTCAACTGCTAAGTCATCTCTTCAGCCACTATTTATTTTTTAAAAATATTGTGTGTGTGTGTGTGTGTGTGTGTGTGTGTGTGTGTGTGTGTGTGTGAAATGAGCTGAGAGGAAACCAACAACATCAGCCTCACCTTGTGGCTCATAGCAGACATAACATATAGCCACTGAGACTTCTATAAGAGGAGACCAGGGGCTGGGACACCAGTGAGGGCTGCTCCTGAGGCAAAGGTAGGACAACCCACAGCAACTGGTCTGGGCCAACCTGCTGTACTCCAGTGGCCTCCTGGGCTCTTTCCATCCATAAACTATAGGTAGATCCCCATGGCCACTCATCTTGAAGAGCTTGGGAACACCTAAAACTTTGCTTCTTTACACACAGGCTGTGTGGAGGTGAGACTGGGAAGATGTGTGGACAATTCCCAGATAGCTTCCATCTTTATATTAGGTTAAGGGGAGATAGAGGCAAGCAAATTGCCATGAGTTCAAAGCCAGCTGGACTATATAGTAAGATCCTATCTCAAAGACCAAAGCAAAATAGCAGTCTTTCTCCAGCCGGCCTTCTTTGGAATGCATTTTGTGAGTTTCAGCATCCTTCTCTGGCCCCCATCAGGCCTTGAGAAGTAAGCTACTGTTAGAAGCACCCTGTCTTGTTGGAGTTCTCACCCTGCCTCCTCTTGGACTGAATCCCACGTCTGTTTTTTACACACACACACCCTCTGGTGGAGATGCTTTGAAAACTCAAGGTGAGGACCAGGAGCAGGAGCTGCCTATGGTCCCCTACTCTTTCTCATTAGTCAAGAGCTAATATTGTGGTCCTGGTGTAGCCAAATAGAGCTTCACTATCTAGGCTGGCTTTCCTAACCCAGGGCTGAAGAGAGATACAACACCATCTACTAAAAAGAGAAAAGAAAAAAGATGCTGCACTCATCACCATGGACACCCCAACCAGTCCCAGATAACTCAGGCTCTTAGATGATATTAGTAACTCTGGAGCCCCTATTAAGCACCAGAAATTGGTTTAAGCACTATTCTAGTTTGCTTTCTTTGCTGTAATAAAGACCATGACTAAAAACATCTTGGGGAGGAAAGGGTCTATTTGGTTTATATGGATTCCTGGATGGTAGTCCATTGAGGAAGAACTCAAGGCAGGAACCTGGAGGCAGGAAGTAAGGCAGAGGCCATGGAAGAGTGCTGCTTACTGGCTGGCTCTCATGGCTTACTCAGCCTGCTTCCATATGCTGTTCAGGATCTCCTGATTGTAATGCATCATTGAGGGAAGTCAGGGGCAGACGCTCAAACAGCAGCAGAGATGGGAACCACAGAGGAGTGCTGCTTACTGGCTCGCTACAGTTTTTTTTTTTATTATTATTATTAATACAACCCTGGACCACCTGCCTAGTGGTGGCACTACCCACAGCGGCCTGAGTCTTCACACATCAGTCATTAATCAAGAAAACACCCCCATAGGCGGCTTGCCTACTGGCCAATTTGATGGAGATGAGTTCTCAACCAAGGTTCTGTCTCCCAGATGATTCTAGCTTGCATCAAGTTGACAAAAACAAACAAACAAACACAACGAATCAGGACAAGCTCTATTAGTTCATCTGAGTCTCATGACACTCTGCATTCCTCTCTCCTCTCTTTTAGATGACAACACTGGTACTCAGTAAGGTTCACAGCTGGAGTCTGCGTGTGTGGCCCTTAGGCACTTGCAGGCTCTGGAGCCTGTCTGCCTGTGTTTGCTGTAATGGTTCTACAGTTGTGTGGCTTTGGGCTTTCAACTCAAAACCTCCAAGACTTGATTTCTTCCTGTGTGACCCAGGATGACACCAGTGCCTCCCTTCAAGAGAGGCCATGAGAGTCAGTGACTTAATAGTGTGTGCCAGAACTTGGCAAAACAGAGATGGGTCAATAAGGGTAAGGATTAGAGTCAGCCTTAGTGGCACAGGCCTTTAATCTGAGCCCGTAGGAGGTAGAGGTAGACAGGTATCTGTGAGTTTGCGGCCAACATGGTCTACATAAGTAGTTTCGGCACAGCTAGACCTTTATAGTGAGACCCTGTCTCAAAAACCGAAAGAGAGTGAGTATTAGGACAAAATAACAGGCTCAAGTCTCAGCTAGTGACTGATGGAGGAATATAAGGTCTGCAGCTGTTGAGGTTCACAGGCTGATCTGCTATTTACGATCCAGAGTCACCCTGTTTACTGTGAAAGTGCTAGGACTTCAAGTCCAGGGTTGTCACTAACCTGGGATGATAAGCATCTCCTCGGAAGAGCCACTGACTCTTGAAGGAGTTACAACTGGCCGAGAAGACTAGAGGATGGCTAGCAGGAGAGTCCACTTTCTCTTTGGAGGAAAGCCTCTAAGTTGTCTACCTGGCTCAGTGCTTGGCAGGGAGAGTGGTACCCTGCCTATCTTCCTGGATGGTCATTACTGATCCCGATGAAGACTGTTTCAGAAACTCAGATACCCTCAACACGGCAAAGGGGATGACCCCTGGAGATCCGATGCAGCCACAAAGTGTGTGAATGGCAATGACCAAGGTGATCAGAACTCTCCGGTGATATTCAACTTCAGTCCCAGAGATGGGTTACAGATGAGAGGAAAGACATTCCAGGCAGAGGTATGCTATGGGCAAAGACGCTTGAAACAGCAGGAGAAGGGATGAGGTTTGAAGCAAGAGACAAAAATTGAGGCTACAGAGATTAGTGGTCCGGCTTTGTCCAACTTTAGTGATGTCCTGTAATCAGTCAGTCAGAGAGCTCAGACTGTGGTTGGAAATTGGGAACCAACTGAAGATGTATAAAGAGACATGGTGACAATGAAAAGATTTTTGTCATCTGTGAAACACGATAACAGTACCCACATCACTGAGTTATGGTGGGATTAAGCCAAGTGGTCCATACAAAGTAGTTAGGATGGCCCTCAGATAATGTTCAATAAATAGTTAGTAGAGCATTTGCTGAGGATTTTGATGTCCTGTTAGGAAGAGCAATTGCAAAGTCACAGACCACCAGAGCAGTGCACAGATGAAGTTTGGCTTGGCCAAAGGGATGGTGTCCAAGCCCAGTCTTGCATGGAAATTTAGTAGGCATGGGCTTGTCTGAAAAATAAGGAGGAAGTCTCAAGCTTGGTGTAGCTCACAAGTACACTGTGGCCCGGCTGACATCTCCTGGTCTCACACAATGGGCTCTAGTTGTATCTTTAACCTTGCCCACCCTGGCCTTTTGTTTGTGCCATCACCTCTATCTGGAATGACCTTCCGTGACACCTTCTCAGAGTTGCCACTTTCTCATTATAAGCTTTTAATCCTAATGTCACTTGTTCTGAGGGGCCTTTCCCCAAGTCCCAGCACATCAAACAGCCTTATGGTCAGATAAAATGGCCTTGTTTGTCTTCATGTTTAATGTCTACGATTCCCCAAATCCCACAGGATTTACAATCCATAGGGGACAGGTTACGCCTTCCTTGCTTGCCACTATATCCCTGTCTGGAACAAGCAGACCTTTAATAAATGTTTGCTAGAGATCTGTTCTTCTTAAGTTGTTCCCAGCAGAGTTGACCCATCAAACTCAAGTGAGAAATTAACATGGATCAGTGACTTCAGTGACCCGGGGGCTTTGTGGAATCACAGCCCTTGCGCTAAAGAGAAAGGATCACATAAAACGGAGTAAGTTCTGATTCGGAAGAACAGATTCAGGCCACTTCCCATTAGCTGGCTAGTAAGGAAGATGCTCCTGGTCGTTGGGAGTCCGCAGGTGATCTATCGGGGTAGGCATGGTGTGGGAAAGTGCTGGTGGAACTCAGAAACACGGGGTATTAGTCTGGGAGGGCCATGGCTTGGATCTTGAATCCCATCAAACCACTAAGAATGAATCTTTTTAACACTATCCCTAAAGGAGATTAAAATTAGCTGCAGTCATACCTACAGACTTGGAAAAAATGATGCCCACAGTAACAGAATGATACCCATTTGTACAACGGGACAAAATGCAAACATCGAGAGGAGTGTAGCCTCATCTCCCAACACTCACTGTAGTGCCTCCCAGCTGTTCTTTTGCTCCTAGCAGCTGTCAGCCTATCATCCTGGCTGACATCCTCCTGATTCCCCCTTCCCTGTGCCTGCTCCCCAGTCTCCTGTGGCGGTGGTTAGTCATCTCATTTGTCACTGGTGAATGGCTACTCCAGAAGGCAGCTAGAATAAGCCCTCCTGGCTTTCGGCACTTCCACATTCTGAAACCTTCTCCTGGTAGCTGGCTTCTTTACTTACTTTCTTTGCTTGAATGTCATTTTCTCAGGAATTTGTTTTCCCTACCACTGTAGTAAACATAGTTTCCCCTCACCCTCTGTCAACTCTTCTTCTCAGCTTCCCTAAGGTGCCTACCCTAACAGCTGTTGTGTGTTTCTTGTTCTCTCTGACTACTGTTTGCCAGTTCTAGGTTAGAAGAGATTTGTCTGTTATTGCTATCTATTCTCTGGAAGACTGTCAGGCACACAGTAGGCTCTTTAAAACATGTGCAGGATGAATGGTTGGTTGCAATGTTTTAATTTTGCATGTTTGTATTTTGAAAAATGCATACCTGTAGTTCCCCATTCTCAAACATTTATGGCTTAAACCAAGAATATTCCCACACATATCTGTAGCCAAAAGTCTGAAATGACAATGTTAATATGAAACTGTTTCCTCTGAACATTCTAGGGAAGAATTCTAGGCTTCGGGAGCCTCAGGGACACTTCAGTTTCGAGTAGCATCTTCAATTGGTGCCTATGGCGTTTTCTGTCTTCTCTCCCTCTTAAAAGGATACATATCATTAGAATTAGGGGCCACTCTAATCCAGGATGACCTAATTTCAAGCTCTTTAACTTACATCTGTAAAGACTGTTCTTCAAATAAGGTTACCTTTTGCCACCAGCAGTGAGGTGTGGGCCAGAGATACAGTTCCACTCTGCCACCAGCAGCAGCCCAAGCACTGGGCACTTCTTTCCAGGGACCTCCATTCAAATGACAACAGGATTCTTGATTTCATTGCAGCAAAGAATTCCAAGGGCCAGGCAGTTTGAAGCAGAGTTGAAGTTTACTGAGATTTTGGTCATCAACATGGCTCAGCAGGTTAAAAACACATGGCTTGATGACATAAGTTTGGTCCCTAGAACACATGGTGTTGTTTTACACACACACACACACACACACACACACACACACCATATACCATATATAATATAATAAATATAATATAATATTAGCATAGATTTAAGCATAGCTTAGGGTGGGGATGGGGAGTTTAATAGAGAGGATAAGTGCTCAGGGAAAGAATAATACATAGACAAGAATTTGGGTGTGGGGTTCAAAAAGGAGCGACCCACTTAAGTGTCTTATCAGCTATATAGACAGCTTAGCAGCTCTCCTTGCATCTCAGTGAGCTTTTAGGAATCTCATGTGTCACAAGGATGTAAGGGGTTAAGTCACATCATTTATTTAAGTAGGGTTTCTTGTGAGGTTCCTAGCAAATTACAGGTTTACAGCTGGAAAAGGAGAAAGGTCATACACGTTCAGTAGGTAAGCAGGATCCATTGCCTTTTCAACATTCTTATCTGAAGTCTGTTAGATAAAGGTGTTCTCCTATCTAGGCAACTTTCATAGAAAATGCTAATTGTGCTGGAATTTTTGACTCTCAGCTGATAGAGCGCCTTAACTGGACTTGGGAGAGAAGTACTCTTTCCCTTCCCATGTCCCTCAACTTTGCATCTTTCTCTCCTGCTCTACATTTACCGCCTAAACTATTTACATATAAACTGAAAACTATTTTTACTTTGAGGGAATTGTTATTTTCAGGTTGCTATTGTCGTTTGTCTGGGTATAACAGCTAAAGCAAGTGACATAGTAGGCACTTTAACGTTAAGTTTTTGGGTTTATTTATTTTTTAGTATTACTTTTTTTTTTTTTTTTTTAAATCGTGCGTGTGCATGCCCTTGGAGCTGGTTTTCTGCTTCAAACTCAGGTCATCAGGCTTGACATCAAGCGTCTCCATTCACTCAACTATCCGCCGGCTAAAGCCTTAGTTCTTGAATGAATGGGTGGGTGACAGAGTGTGCGGTATGTACGGGGTACAGTTTGGCTGACACGCTACAGAGAATCCTGGGGAGGTACTGGTTCAGACGCCGCGGCCTTAAACGCCAAGACAGGGATGCATCTAACACTAATTTACATCAGCAGCCTGAGAGCAGACAAAGAATGCATTCCAACCAAGCACGACGCCACTGCGCAGTCGCAGGAGCTAGTTGGGACTTGCGTAGCTCTGCCGCTGGGAGGGTTCGCGCAGGCGTAGAGAGAGTTAGCGACACAGGTCGCGTTCTAGCCTGCGCTTCCGGCACCAGGCCGGAGGCGTTCCTGAGTCCCTGGTGTATTTACCTCGCACTCCTCATCCGCTGCTAGGCAACCGGCCGGCCAACCTGCCCGCCTTGCGCCTGCGTCGGCGTCTGTCTTCCGCCCCTAGCTGGCGCCATCATGCTGCTCCCTGTGTTCACCCTGAAACTGCGCCACAAAATCAGCCCCCGCATGGTGGCCATAGGGCGCTACGACGGGACTCACCCGTGCTTGGCGGCCGCCACTCAAGCGGGCAAGGTAACCGCTCCCACCCGAACTCCTCCTGCCTCCAGATCCCGCCCCTTACGCTGCCCCGCCCCCAGCCCGCATTGCCTGGCAACGGGTCACTACTGTCCTTGGCCTCAGTCTTATCAATATAGGGTTTCAGAGGAACAGCTTCGTAGGAGGAACAGTGACTTCTCTTTTTATCGCCAGGTTCTCGGTGTTGGATAGTATTGAGGACAGATCAGGAGCTTAGAGAAAAGTCTTAAGAAGAAGGAAAGCTTGTCCAGGATTTTAGTAGCGATTGCTGACTCCAGATTCACGCCGAGGGCCTCTGCTGTCTCCCGAAATGTCTTCCACATTTGCCTCTTTACAGTGGGGGGAGGTGGTGTGGGAGGACAACAACCCCAATGTTAAATTCAGATTGTAGTTTTGGTTTTTGATCACGTACATTCAGATCTTTGCCCTATAAGTTAAGTATTCATTAAATGGTTACTATGAGCCACGTACTAGGAAAGGTGTCAGGGTCACAGATAAAAGATCAGTCAACATTCACCTTTACGTTTAACACTTTTTTTTTTTTTCATACTAGGTTGTTGGGGATTCAGAGATAAAATGAGGTTGATACTTTTTAGGAAGCATGTAGAAAGACCACAGACAAGGCACATTAAGGCCCTGTGTATTGATGGATGCATGCTCAAAATACAAGGACTATAGTGACTTCAAAAATACAACTTCTAACAGGTACAAAGCCTTATATGTTAATTCCCTCAGCACCATTGCTATAAGGCCCAAATACTAACGTAGCACAGGTGTAGTGGATTCTTACTTTACTGATTTATAATTTCATAACCTTCAGCATCGAACAAATAACAGCAACAAGAGAATTGTGGGAAGTATTCACTAATTGTTAGTGGCTGTTAATTTCTTTTTGCTATTCCCACTTTACTGATTGGAAACAGTTCAGAGAGGTTCAATTTAGTGTCTGAGATTGCTCATCTAGAAAGTTCTGGAAAGGATGCTAGCTGTATGTGGTAGCTCACACCTGTAATCCCAGTGCAAGAGACTGAGGCAGGAGGATTGCCACCAGTTTGAGGTCAACTTGGACTACAGATCAAGATGCAGTTTAAAAAAAAAAAGTTGTGAAAGTGAGATTGAATGCATGTTGTTAGACCCAGCAGGGATGTCAATTACACAATTAAATTTGTGTAAGGAGTTTGATGACATTTCCATGTGTGCTGTATGTTATTTTACATGCTATGTCTAGGGTTACATACTGGAACATAATGATGCATTTAAGTGGGTTATGATTTTATAAACTGGCATAATGAGTAAAGTGCTGAACTTTGGGCCTGGTATGTGATGCTATTAATTAGGATTAATTAATTGATTGTTAATCAGGCAGAACAAGCCTGATGTAATGCTATATACTTGATATTTCATCTATTTAACAGATTGGGATCATAAGTTCAAAGCTAGCCTGGGCAACTTAGGAAGACCCTATCTCAAAATTAAAATTTTAGAAGAAGGGAGTTCTTTATCCAAGGATTCCTTACTGGATAAAGGCACCCACTGCCAAGCCTGGTGACCTGAGTTCTATCCTAGGGGCACACATTGTGGAGAGAGATCTGACTCTTGTAAGTTGTGTGTCATAGAGTCCGAACACACACACACACACACACACACACACACACACACACACACACACA
>JANHMN010000018.1:19870701-19908544 GCA_030674055.1 Rhabdomys pumilio | reverse complement strand
ACACACACACACACACACACACACACACACACACACACACACACACACATTTCTTTCTTTGGAATCTGTTAGGTTAGCATACAGTGTATCATTGTGTTTCATTCTTCATGTGAATGCTCTTCTTCCCATCAGCCTCGGCTGCCCTCCCACTGCTCCCCTTTGTTTGCTCAGTTCACAGCCCCTCCTCTCTTCACTAGTAATCTAGTAGATTTCACTAGTAATCCAGTGCTGGGAATTCTGTTTCCTATCTCTTTCTTTATAACTACTCCTTTCCTTATATTTATGGATGCTTATATATGTAACTAATGATCTAGTTCCCTCCATATATATTTAATTTTCCATACTTAAAAGTATCTTGGATGTGGGAGTACAAAAAGATTTCTATCTAAAAGGGTTAAAACAAATCTTAGAAGTTGGGTGTTTAAAGGTGCATGCCTTGGTCATTGGGAGAATCCACCCCTGCAGAAGTCAAAAGTCCTTGAGAGCCCTGGGTTATCAAAACCATGTGTTGTAGCATCTTAGTGTGAGAGCTGCATGTGCCCAGATCTGGACTTGTCTGGGCCACAGCATGGGCTCTAGAGAAGCCTAGCTGCCATCTTAGGAGACAGGGCAAGAGCCAGTTGGGTATCTGGAGGATGCACTGATTACCTCACCCTCAAGTGTGCCTGCACATCGCTGAGTCCTGTCTGTTTCTCCTTAGGTCGCAGATGGGGCAAATGCCATTGTGCTGGGGACACTGGGAGACATTGCCTCCCCACTTGCCATCATCGGTGGAAACTGTGCTCTTCAGGGTTTCAATCATGAAGGAAATGATCTCTTTTGGACGGTATGAAGAAGTAAACATTTTAGTACTCAAAGCATTTCTACTTTTAATTTTTTGGATGTTTTTTTTAAAGTACTGATTACATTGAATATTAGTTAAAACAAACAAACAAACAAACCAACCAACCTGAACGGACTAACAGCCCTGAGGAGATGGCTCCACTGTTAGAGTACTCATCAAAGCACCAAGAGTTTAATCTTTAGAACATATAAAAATGTTGAGCCTGGTACCTGAGTTTGTAATCCCAGCACTGGGGGAGAGGAGACAGGGTTAATTCCTGGGCTTTACTGACCATCCAGTCTAGTCCGTTTGGAAGCTTTAGGCCAGTGGGAGAGCCTATCTCAAATAAAGTGGACAGAGTTCCTAAGGGTGACACCCGAGGTTGCTCTTGTCTTCCTAGGCATTCTCACACGTACACATGTGCATCCATACCCACACAGAGTATAGGATATGCACACACATTATACTAACGATATGGATAATACTGAGAACTCACTGGTAGTTTATGTAAGCCTTCCCTTTTTGAGGCTAATATGTTTGAGTTAAATGAAGAAGAATCACTTATTAATGACTTTGTGTTTCATGTTCAGGTCACTGGAGACAACGTTCACTCCTTGGCTCTGTGTGACTTTGATGGTGACGGGAAGACAGAGGTGTGTGGCAAAGCAGCCATGGGTGCTCTGGTCAGCTGAATGAGTTCCTTTTGACAGTGATGTTAGCTTCTCATGGCCGATTTAGATCTGAACTCACAGGTCCTTGTCTCTGTCTCCTCTTTCCCCTCTCTCTCTTCCTTACTTCTGCACCCCCCTCCTCTCCTTGTTCATCTCTCCCTGTCTGCTTCCCCCTCCTCTGCTCACTGTGTGCGTCTCTGAGACATCGGAGGAGGAGAAGGCAAAGGTTGATGAGACCTCAGTTCCCTTCATAATCTTATAAACCACTTCTGATGCTTTGGAACATAACTCATTTTCAATTTTGCTTGAAAATAATTTCATTTGAAATTATTCTGATAATTGTAGCTATATAGCTATATATTAATATAAGAAACTGCCCTAGAAATCAGATCCTTGGGAAGTTGGTATGTAGACCATGTCTCCTGGGCCTTAACGTAGCCTGCTTTCTGTGGACACTGGGCTTGGGCTTTGAGAGATGGGGTTTTGTGAATGCACTATGTTAAAAATATGACCAACTATGTTTGTATCTTTCCACAACTCCAGAATTTATTAAATAACAGTAAATGTACAGGGTGCCAAGGGTCTTGTAGGCAGCAGTTTCCAGGTGATTCCACTTTCCTTGTAGCCCTGGCTGAGGCAAACAGACCTCTTTTATTTCAGTGTACTTACTGGCATTACTCTTAGATCATGTATTGGGCAACACAGAGTAACTGTATGTGTGTAGTACTGTGTACATACGTGTACTTACATAACTGCATATGCATAGATGTAGGTTACAGTGTGGCTACAGAGAGTTAAAGGCCGGAGAGGCAGGGATGCTAACAGCTTCGAATAGTCTCAGTCAGTCTTGGGGAGCTGAGCTGCTCCCACTGTGCGTGCCTGTTGGCGGAGTCAGGCTGTAGAGTCAGAGGGCAGCTGCAGTGGAGGCTGTGGAAGCGAAGGTCAGGACCAGGGCTTCGTGGGTGGACAGGCAGATGGCAGTTGGAGTAGACCGCATCGATATCGGGATGAAATTAAGCTAAAGACCCTCAAACAGTCAGGAGCATGACAATTCAGAGGGCCACCGCCATGCACTGTCACAATGTTAAGGGCCCACCCTGTTGTGGGGTTCAGGTGAGGGAGCTGCACTCTTTCTCCAGTCTAAGAGGTCCGATAAGCCCTCAGCCTGGCTTTCCTGACATTATTGTAATGTGTCATGTGCTCCCACAATCCTGTTTTACCTCAGGAAAATGGCAGCATTTTACTTTAGAAAGAAGTCATTGATCAGTCTGTGTTGTATGGTGGGGGCTCCTGGGCAGGTGGTACATTCATGGGTTACTGAGGCGTTCAGTCTTTGAGGGCACCTGTCACTCAGGGAAGGAGCTTGTCCTGCCCTGCACTGCGTAGAGCCACTTTTTCTCTGGTGACCAAATCCGTTACAACCTCCTTGAACACTGGGTTTCTAGAGGACTGGAACTGGTGGGTGGCAAGTAGTGTAGCAGTGTTAACACGTAGCAAAGGAGTGTCTTCTTTTTCTTCCTTTAATTCATGAAACTTTGCTGTGTTTTACACATTAAACTCTAACACTGAGATCTCCCTTCCTTTTTCAGCTTCTTGTTGGATCTGAAGACTTTGACATTCGAGTTTTTAAAGAAGATGAGATTGTGGCAGAAATGACAGAGACAGAGGTAGGACCTGCTGCTGCAGAGTGGTGACCTTGGGCCAGCAGAGGGAGCTCAAGTGTGCAGAGTGGGTGACCTAGGAGTAGGCGAGTCAGCATTGCACTCAGAGGCCTGAACTCTGCAGCTTGGTTTCAGAAGGGCTTTTAAATCTAAATACAGTTTCGATAAGGACGTACTTGACTTTTCTCTGGGGAGTCTATCTCTATTCACCCAAGATTGAGAGAGCAGTGACAGACCCAGGGAACCATGCCACTCAAATCTGGCTTGGTGAACTAACAAGTTTAACTGAGGAACTCACAGCTGTTCTGATTTCAAGATAGCAATGACCATGCCATGCCTGAAGGACCAAGTTCCTCGATACAGACATGTGGTTTTACAAGGTTGCGTGTGAAGTTGAGTCTTACTGAGTAACTGTCTCCTGTGTTGCTTTTGGCAGATAGTCACCTCTCTGTGTCCCATGTACGGCAGTCGGTTTGGTTATGCCCTTTCCAACGGCACAGTTGGAGTTTATGACAAAACGGCCCGGTACTGGAGAATTAAAGTCAGTACAGCTCAGCCTCTGCTGTTGGGGGCGGGAGCGGGGGCGGGGTATACTTCCAACATGGAGAGACTCCTGTACTGACTATTGGAATTCTTTTTCAGTCCAAAAACCATGCCGTGAGCATTCATGCTTTTGACATTAATTCTGATGGAGTGTGTGAACTCATAACCGGGTGGTCCAATGGGAAGGTAAGTTAATGTTAGGAAACATCTGTGTAACTCAAAGTAACATCTGTTTATGGTATTGGTTGCACTACTTAGATATAAACTGGGGTCAGTCTTTCCTCATTTTATCTCTTCCTGCTCTAAGGCAGATGTGTCCTTTCTGCCTTGTAAATAATACTTGGGAGAAAATCTCCAGAGAATCTTTCTCAATCTCCTCTTTGAAGGCGTGAGAATCCATCCGTCAGACTGATTGTAGATATAGACCAGTAAAAAAGTTAATTCAATGATGGGCCATGTGAATAGCTCTTTTGTAGAATTATCAGGAAGAATCATGTTAGGTATCTGTTCCCCACCTGTAATTTGAAGTAAAATCTTTTTGCTTTCTTTACTTTTTAAGCTTCAAGTCAGAATCTCTTAGCGTTTTGGCAAGTGAAGCTTGTCTTGTTAGCGTCCGATCTCCATGGACGCCATCTGTAGTAACTTCCTTCTCTGTCAGTGTTGGCCTGCCTAGGAGATCGGCTAATTCCTGCCTTTTCTTCTGCTCTCTTCTTTACTTTTGGCCGGCATCTCGGCCTTCCTTCGATGCCATTCAAAAAGCACATGCTGAAAAGTTGTTAGGTTGGCTCCGACTCGTCTTTTTGGCTTTGTCCTTGCCATGGGTAGTAAACGTTGTAAGAGAGGGCTACTATGTCATCATTACTTATTAAGAATTTGAAAGTTTATTCACTGATTATATATGTTCAGTTAGGCTGTGGTAACAGGTAACATACTTGTAAGCCGTGGGAGTTTTTTCCTATTGGGCTGGGGCTGGGGCCTCTGACATCAGGTGCAGTGGGTTTGGTGTCTGGGAGGCCTGCTTCCTCAGAGCAGCTGTCTTCTCGCTGTGACCTCACACAGCAGGGGGGACCGAGGTGTCTCCCAGGGTAGGGAGTGTTTTTAAAAATACTATTTATTTTTCTGTTTTGAGGTATGGTCCTATTATTGGCTTAGGAAACTGTACAACCCACACTTCCTTCAAAACCACCTGTCAGCTGTTAGGGTCCTAGGTGTGCACCCCCACACCTGACTTTGGGGGCATATTATATGAGCACTAATCCACACATGGTCCCCTTCCAGTGGTACTGTGCTTGTGGTCGAGCTCCAATGTACAAACTTCAGGGAGAGGTAAGCATTCAGATCCTAGCAGACCACATTCTTGGGGAACAGAAATTATGGTTGAGTCAAGAATTTGGAGTTACTATGAAGAGTCAGGTGTGGCGGTATATATGCTTTTAATTCCTGCATTTAAGAGGTAGAGTAAGAGGCTGGAGAGATGGCTCAGAGGTTAAGAGGTAGAGGAAGGAAGATGCTGAATTCAAGGCCAGCCTGGGCTATAGAATGAGACTGCCTCACAAAGGCAAGAAAGAAAAGATACCTTCAGATGACTGGACCTACTGGTTTATAGTAAACGGTTTCAAACAGGGATTTTTTTTATTACCTAGTCTTTTCAAAAGTGTAGAGACGTTAAGAAAGTTATGCAGTTATCTGTTCTTAACAGAAACAGCAAAGAAAAGGAAAATGCACACACTTGATTGTGCACATCCATGTAGAGTCACTAAATAAAAGCTCCTAGCCCATTAGCTGGGTCGAAGTCTGTTACTCGCTGAGTTGAGGGCCATCTACTCCTTCCTTATTGGATAAGCGAAAGTGTAGTGTGTTCACAGACATAAGTTTACAGTCCCACTTGGTTAGCAAAGGAACGGTCTTGATTCCCAGATGTTGTGGAAGCTCAGTATGGGGCTACATCATGGTTTCTCTGTGAAGGAACAGGAAGTCAGCCTGAGTCACAGGGTAGGGTTAATGTTTGAGAGCTCTGGTAAAGGCCAGACATTCAGTCTCCATAGGCTCTGGTAGTCGTCACCTTCAGGTGGCTGTGATGTTGACATAAATAACATGCTTGAGTTATTGAGTGGGGTGTGCCCCAGAGAGGGGTGGGCTGGGAGCCTGTGTATTTGGGTTGAAAAGATAGAGACAGTGACTTGCATTGCCTGCCTGGCCAGAGTTTCTGTAGAGGGCCTTTGGGTAACACCTGTGTCCTTGCCTGTACCAGTCATTCAAGGGAATGCCTCTCAGTATTGTTCTTGAGATGTCTTTTCAAGTGATCAGCCATCTGTTTATGGAAGAGCCCTGAGACGTCCAAGCAGTTTTTATGAGGCGAGGATAAGGTCATTAGGACAGGTGGTACAGTTGCTGTTCATGATGGCACTCACTTTTAATCCCTGCACCACTGGAAGGCAGAGAGGCAGGAAGATCTGTGTGAGCTCAATGCCAGGCTGACCTACTTAGAGAGTTCTAGAACAGCCAGGGCCACAGTAAAACTGTCTGAAAAGAAAAGGAAAGAAAAAGTTACTGTGTGGTAGAAGATTTGGATAGTTGTTTAAATGCTAGATAGCTATATTTTACATGTGTATAAGTCACAATAATAATGCTTGAAAGAAGTGACATGTATTTATTTTGGGGGAGTGGCAGGTGTGCCATGGCACACATGTGGAGGTCAGAGGGCAGCTTGAAGGAGTCAGTTCTCTCCTTCTACCGTGTAGGGCCTGTGGCTCAAACTCATCAGGCCTAGTGCTTCCTGCCGAGCCATTTTGCCAGTCCATAAAGATGTAATTTATATACAGACCTTTTGTTTTGAGACAGAGCCTTATCACCTAGCCAAGGCTGGCCTCAGACTCACTGTATGGCCTTAGCTGGCCTTGAACCTAGCTTCTTGATTGCTGGAGTTGGACATACACCCAGCGTCTAGAGCTGATGTCTATTCTATACTTCTATGTGTGTATTTAAACCACTTTATGGTGTTAACACTTTCAGGACTCCATACGCCCTGTGAGGTGTGGACACTGTTTTTACTCTTGTTCTGGTTATTGATGTCCACGTGAAACCATGACCAGAAACTTAAACATCTTGCATAAGATCGCATACGTGGTGTGTGCAGGGTGGACTCTGGGCCTTGGCGGATGGGCCTTGGAGCACATTCCTTTGATCATGTGCTGTGTGTACTTTATGACCATCTCTCAGCGACCTAGTTTTTCACAAGGAACACTGTGGGAGAGACAGCTTCTGCTGAAAAAGAGGGAAAAACATCTATTTTGAGGACCTCTAGATCCTTGTGGCCCTACAGCCACAGGCTTCATGGTGTACTCTTGAAAAGACACTAATTGTATGTGTACATGCATGTATGCACATGTTCCTCTGTGTGTGTGTGTGTGTGTGTGTGTGTGTGTGTGTGTGTGTCTGTGTGTCTGTGTGTCTGTGTGTGTCTGAATGACAAGACCTTATGTAGCCCAGGCTGGTTTCAAACATAATATGTAGCTGAGGATGACCCTGTACCAAACCTCCTAAGTGCTAGGATTACAGATGTGTGTCACAACGCCTTCCTGGACTAAGTAACTTTTTTGTTTCTGAATCAGGGTCTGTGTAGCCCTTGCCATCCTGGAATTCTTTATGTAGACCACAGTAGCCTCAACTCAGAGAGATCCTCCTGCCTCTGGAGTGCTGGGATTAAAGCATGCACCGTTTCACCTGGTTTTGGACTAATAACTTTTTTTTCTTCAGTTTTTTGAGACAGGGTTTCTCTGTGTAGTCTTGGCTGTCCTGGAACTCACTCTGTAGACCAGGCTGGCCTCGAACTCAGAAATCTGCCTGCCTCTGCCTCCCAAGTGCTGGGATTAAAGGCGTGTGCCACCACTGCCTAGCTTGGACTAATAACTTTTAAAAAATTAATTTTTATTTTATATGCATTGGTTTTGCCTGCATGTATATGGGGGGGGGTCAGATCCCCTAGAACTGGTGTTACAGACAGGTATGAGTCACCATGTGGTTGCTGGTAATTGAACTCAGGACCTCTGGAAGAGCAGTCAGTGTTCTCAACTGCTGAGCCATCTCTCCAGCCCCATGGACTAAGTAACTTTTAAAGCTAATACTTATCTTAAAGTTTTTGTTGCTGCTGTTTTTAAACTGTGGTATAAGTGACTTTTGTGTTATGGTTTCATTTTCAGGTGGATGCTCGCAGTGACCGGACTGGAGAGGTCATATTTAAAGACAACTTCTCTTCTGCTATTGCTGGTGTGGTAGAGGGAGATTACCGGATGGATGGCCACGTACAGTTAATCTGCTGCTCAGTGGATGGGGAAAGTAAATTGGGATAAGAGAAATCCTTAAGCAGTCAAAATTTCAGTTTGATCAGGTTAAAAATGCCTGGAAATGAATTCTGCAGTATTTTATTAAGCTTTTCTAACAAATTCACCTTAGTCAAGAAGATGAGGATATAGAATTCTGGGTTATCTGGGCAGGTCATTGATGGTCTAGTGGCTAGCTCTGCTTAGGGTCTCGTCTGCTCAGTCCGAGGCTACCTGCCAGGCACAGCTGAGATGAAGGGGAACCTCCTGGACACAAGTGTGGAGCAGGACCTGATCAGAGAGCTGAGCCAGAAAAAGCAGAATCTATTACTAGAACTTCGCAACTATGAGAACACCAAGGTGCGGTCTTGTTCTAGAGTCTGAAATGAATGTGGGGCTAGCCAGGATGCTCTGCAAGCGTAGGACAGTGCTGGGGTCAGTGCTGGCTGGGGGGTGGGGGTGGGGGGCGGCTGGGCCTTCCTGACTACCTAATGAAATGCAGGTTCCTTCTGCTTTTTGGCCACTGCCAGAATGAAGAGCCATGAAAGTTGGGTGTGGTGGTAGTAGCCAATGTCACCCCAGTACTCAGGGGCTAAGAGGAGGCTTCTGCGTTCTAGTCCGCATTATATAGCCAGACCTTGTCTCAGAAAAAGGAGAGAGAAGTTCTGGAGAGATGGCCTAGCAGTTAGGAGTCTATATTGAGCTTGCAGAGGACACACATTTGGGTCCTAGCACCCACAGGCAGCTCACAGTGGCCTGTGACCTTAGGAGACTCTGTACTCTCTCTGGACTCAGCAGACATTGCATACATACATGCACAGCCCTCCCCTGCCCCACATATACCCACCTAAATAAAAATGAATATAAAATGTTTTTAAAAGGAGAGAGAGATGAGAAAGTGAGATAGATAGACAAATAGATGGAAGGACAGACAGACACAAGCATTTGTAAAGGGGATAAAGAGATATGGAGGACCACAGATGAAGACAGGAGTGGGTATTGCTCACAGGACCAAATACAGCAAGGGAGCACAGACAAGGTACGTGGGATTCCGAGTTGTAAAGAGTAAGAGGGGTGGGCAGTCTGTCCTGTCCTGAAGCTGCATAGCCGCATTATTTAACTTGGACTTAGTTCACTGAGTGACTAAGCTGAAGTTAGGAGGTGTCTTGCAGGCAGAACTGAGCAGTCCCCTGAATGAGGCGGATGGGCAGAAAGGCATAATCCCAGCCAATACGAAGCTCCACACAGCCCTCTCAGTCAGTCTGGGGAACGATGTACAGGATGCACATGCGGAACTGCGGATTTCCACTTCCAATGGTAAGACACTACAGACAGCTGGTACCGGCAGGCACCTGTGCTCTCTCGGAGGAGTCCTAAAGGGTTGTTTTCCTTCTCCTTACAGATACTATCATCCGGGCAGTACTAATTTTTGCAGAGGGGATTTTTGTGGGGGAAAGCCATGTGGTCCACCCCAGCATTCACAACCTTTCCAGCTCCATCCGGGTACCAATTACACCTCCCAAAGATGTCCCTGTGGATCTGCACTTGAAAACCTTCGTGGGTTACAGAAGCAGGTGACTTTCTGTCACAGGTCATTTCCATAGAGACAGGGGTTTGCTATTGCAATTGCCCTCTGTCAGACCAGAGAGGTCACTGAAGGATCTACTTGCTAGTCAGGGTTTTCCTATGACCTTTTATTTCCTTAATTTAAATCCTTTCCAATGAAAATAGAGGCATGTAAGTTTATGGTGGTTGTTTTCAATTTTTAATCAGGCAATCTCAGGGACACAAAAACGTTAACAGCATGTTTGACCTTTGGTGAGGCTCAGCCGTAGGATTCATACTTAGCGTGCTCGAGCTCCTGGATTGGAATGTCAGCACCACAGTGGAAGAAGAGTCGGATAATTATTTAATCATAGTTTGGTCACTTACGCCCTAAGGAGGGGGAGATACTTAGATGAGGTGCAGTATTGAAGTTGGTGGAAGACCCCGCTACACTTGTTGTAGGTGAAGGCCTCTTTATGCTGGGCATGCTGCTGTAGGCCTGTGATCCCACCAGTCAGGCTAAAGCAGGAGGATCAGAGGTTCCAGACCAGCCTGGACTACAGGAGAGTTGAAGGCCATACTGAGCACCTTAGTGAAACCCTGTTTGGTAAAAACAACAAAATCTGCTGATTGATAAAACCCAAAGGCCTTTTCTCTTCTTTCCGGGTGTTGTAAAGCCCTGGTGTGTGAGTGTGCATATAGGTGGACAGCTTACATTATTTCCAAATTTCAGACTCACTGGGCTGCTACAGAACTTCAGGCCTCCCTCAGGTTTTCTCCTTTCTTCAGTGTAACCCTCAGACATCTGTTGGTGTTGACTCAGTAATGAGGTTTTTTTTTTCCCCCCCCTGGGCCCTCACCGTGAAATAGCATTGTACCAAGCCAGGCAAGGTGGTGCATGTAATCTTGGGAGGCAGAGGCAGGAGGACCAGGAGTTCAAGGCCAGCCTGGGCTACATGAGACCCTGTCTTAAAAAGCGGGGGCTGGGGAGTGCAGACTAACACTATACTGAACATTTGAACATTTCTGTATTCATTGGTTGGCCGCAGCACCCAGTTCCATGTGTTTGAACTGACGAGACAGCTGCCCCGGTTCACCATGTATGCATTGACAAGCCCAGACACAGCTAGCGAGCCTGTCAGCTACGTGAACTTCACCGTGGCGGAGCGGGCACAGAGGGTGAGTCGTGTGTTCTTTGTTTTGAGTCTGTGGTTTACACTTCAGAATCCTTTAGTAGTTTCTGTGTAGAAGAAATACCAGTATCATGCCAGTAGCGGCAAACACTGTGAACCAGGTAGTATGGAGTTTGCTTAGGAACTTCTAAGTTTCGCTCAGTTTCTTGTTACTGCATGCATGTGTGGGCTGTGTGTTTGTGTGTGTTTATGGTTATATGTGTGCATGCCACCGTGTGAGTGTGAGGGTCAGAGGCCAAGGTTTGGTGGTTGGTCCTCTCTTCCTCCGTGTCATCCATCATGCTGACACGGTTTGCTGACTGAGTCATCTTGCCGGCTCTGGCTAGTAACTTACAGTGACACATGACTGGTTTTAGGAATGGTGGCACAGGCCTATCTGCAATCCCAGAACTTCAGAGGCAAGGGGATCATGAGTTTGAGAATAGCCTGGGCTACATCAGAAATTCCAGGATAGCCTGGGCTACATAAGTGAGACATTACAAAATAAAACAGAACTCAAAATTTGCTGAAACTTTTCTTCTCTGAATTTTGAAACACACACACACACACACACACACACACACACACACACACACACACACTTTTCTAAGTAATCCTTAGTTACAATTGAATTCTTACTATTCTTAATTCTCTTCTTTCTTTTGTTATGATATTAGTATAGTTGTCTTGCCTCAGTGTTTCAAGAGAAGAGAAATGGAGATGTTTATGGTAGCAGTGTTCATTTAGATTCTCAGTTCCTTGCAAGATGAAGGCAGAAGGCTCGCTTGAACCCAGGAATTCCTGACCAGCCTAGACTGCATAGTGAAAAGTCTCAAGCAGGGAGAGATAGAAAAAGTAGGATTTAGAGATGGGGGCACTTTTGGTTTTTAGCTCAAGTGCTACCTTAACTAAATGCTTAATGATTTTGAGGAGCTCCCAGCTAATGGGAGGAGAGTATTGCCTACTGCATAAGGAGCCCTAGGAGCTGCCATGACTGGTGTAAAATGCTTTCCATAGCTTAACACCTGTGGCAGTGCACTACCTTTGGTTGAGCTTCAGAACTCTTCTTTTCGTATTAATACACGGTTTGCTTGGCCTCTCTATGTTACACCCTGAGCCCTCCTTTCCCTATCCTCCCAGGGAGGTTCAGGAAGAGGAACCTGCAGGGCGCATGAGACATGGGGAAGAACTGTGGCAGCTGGAGGTGGAGACAGCTGCTTCCCATTTCAAAGAGGATGAGAGAAGCCACCATTAGGCAAGAGAGCCCTGTGGTCTCTGAGAGGGCAAAGCCAAGAGTCAAACAGTTGTTGCTTCAGAGAGGGCTCCTAGCATAGCCAGTGATGATGCTCCCCACGTAGTCCCAATCCCAGCCCCAGAGCCAGCCGTCCCGGCTCTGCCAGCCCAGCCCCAATGAGCTCGGCTGCTGCGCTGATGTCCCTTGAAATGGTGCTGGCGTGGACGCTGCAGCTAGGGATGCATCAACTCAGGAGATGTGACACTATTGAGCTGGGGCTTTTATCAGCCAGTGCTTCTGGTTGGTGATTCAACACAACCAGATAGTGGTTGGCTCCTGACTAAGGAGCAGGTGGAGCGGAACTTGGAGCAGGCCTACATTTTCAGGGTGAGGAATGCCAGGAGGGCTGTGTATTAGTCCAGGACAGAGAAGACAGGGTAGGACACTGGCTTCAGAATTCTTGAGAAGGTTTTAACTATATAGATTCTCAGCTCACTAGTCAGGCCCTTGTAGGTAGCCTCATGGGTGATTCTTTCTTGGAAGCAGGATTGCAAACCACTGTAAAGTATTAACATCAAAACTGCAGGTAACCTCCATCTGAGTATGCACATGTATACTTAATAAAAAAGATTACACAGCCGTGGATCAGCCCTACGCAGACAGTCCTGTCCATCTACAGAAGTAGCGCCCCCTCAGTCCTGTGTGCATCACACGTAAGATAATTGTCTAAGTAGGAGGGACTTGTGCCTGCTGGGGGACCAGCTGTAACTGTGTTACCTGCGTAACTCTGAGTGTTGCTGAAGACCAGAGATGAGGGGAAGGGGAGTGTGACTAGCATGCACGTGGCCTGTGTGTATAGGAGGCCTGGTGGGATCTGATGTCTTTTTAAAAAAACCAAGTAGCAAAACCAGAGAAAGGAATTCTTTTCACAATGACTGGACTTTAAAAACTGAAGCACACTTCATTCTATTAATTTTCAGATGGTCACGTGGCTCAACCAGAACTTTCTGTTGCCAGAAGACAGTAACATTCAGAATGCCCCGTTTCAAGTCTGTTTCACATCCTTACGCAATGGTGGCCAGCTCTACATAAAAATGAAATCAAGTGGTGAGGTGACGTATGACGTATAATGTATGATGCATGACACCGTGGGCATAGGGTTCTATCTACCATGTTGCTTGACCATGCACGTGCAGAGTGTAGCTCACACTGTCAAGATCACAGAAGCGAGTTTCCCAGTCAGTGCAGTGTGTCCATGTCACTGCTGACACTGGCTCCACTCTAGAACAGCAGTGCTGTGCCTTGTCCTGGGCTTTTATTCCTTCCGTCTATAATTTGGGGAGAGCTGGTGTCTTCGTGTCATTTCCTGTTACCATGACAAAGTACCCTGCAGAAACAACATAGAGGAGACAGGATGTATGTTTGTCACAGTTCTAGCCTTAGACTGTGACAGTGGAGAAGTCACAGTGGCAGAAGCTGCCCATGTTTCCATCCACAGTCAAGGAGCAGAGGAAGAACTAAGGCATGTGCCACTTGCTCCTCTATTTCCTTCAGTCCAGGCCCCAGCTCAGGAGATGGCACTGCCCATCAGGCTGCTGTCTTCCACGTCAGTTTACCCAACTAAGAAAATCCCCTTACAGGCGTGCCTACCGGCTCACCAACCCAGACCATTAAACTTCCTCTACGGTTGATTCTAGATTGTGTCAAGTTGGCAATTAAAAATAACCACAAAGAGCAGGCTGTGGTGGCACACAGGAGGCAGAGGCAGACAGATCTCTGAGGTCAAGCCTGAGCTACGTACCTTGTCTCAAACAACAAACAAAACAAAATAAATAAGTAAAAATGAAAATCATGATAATAAAACGATGATGACGGTTGGGAGCATAGAGGGCACTGCTCTGTCAGTCTGGAGAATGAGCCACTGAAGCCGCGATAGCCAGGGTTTTTATTTTGAATGAGTAAGTTTATTAAGTGGACAGCAAAAATAGAAGTCAGTGGCAGGAGAGTGAGGAGTAGCCATTAGAGAACAGAGCATCACCCAACAGGGCTTGACAGCATCCAGTAGAGATGGCCAGGGTACCCTGACAGAGCGCAAACCGAGATAGTACCATCAGAACGAGGTACACAGCATCCAGCAGACTGGGGAAACTGAGGCAGACAGTTGGAGTTCCCGATTGAGCTGTTCACGGTGGAATTTCCAGCTTCCCATTCCCGCAAGACAGAAAAATGTCAGCACTCACTTACTGTTTAGCTTTTCTCAAGGACACCATGTTTTTACTCTTGGCCATTTGCTGGGTTTTTTTGTTTTTGTTTTTGTTTTTGTTTTTTTTCCTTCCTGGTTACAAAGCCACGTGCAGTATTGTGACCTATAGTCCTGGCTACTTGGGAGGTTAGGTTTGAATGACACTTGGCACAAAATCGTTTTAACTGTTTAGCATTGCATATAGTTCTAAGGTTGCAGGAGTGACCTTTAGCCACCTACAAGCAATAATGACTGTGGTTTAAAATTTCCTAAAAGCAGCCTGACTTCATCACCGCACACAAGCATGTTCTCACGAATTGTGTGGAGCGCGGAGAAAGTCAGGCGCTGACTCTCATCCATCTGTGAGGATGCTAAAGTTGCCCGTTTCTCCCTGGGCAGATCACCGTGAATACTAATGATATTGATCTTGCTGGTGATATCATCCAGTCGATGGCGTCCTTTTTTGCTATTGAGGACCTTCAAGTAGAAGCAGATTTCCCTGTCTACTTCGAGGAATTACGAAAAGTGCTGGTGAAGGTAAAACCATGGTAGCCTTGGGGCTGGAGCTCTGTCTCCTATGAAGTGAGCAAAGATATGCATGTGTATGTGCCATGACATTCACGTTCTGGAGAATTTTGTAAAAACTTAGATGAGCGTCAGTGCGTGGGTTCCTTAGAAGACTTGTGTAAAAGTGAAGCCACCTCTCCGTCCCTTGCTTTTCCTGGCTCCAGAGGATGCTCTTCAGGCACACACCACACTGTGACTTTCTGTTTATCTCATCTGCTGCATCCACGTTGGTCTTGAGTTCATTGCTTTCCAAAACCTCAAATTCCAAGTCAAAAAAAAAAAAAAAAATAAGGATTAAGATTGGCTATAGTGTAAAACACCACTCTGGGGGTCGGGGCTGTAGCTGAAGGGTCCCCAAGGTTCATATTCAGTGTTATACTGCCCCCTCCTGAGGAAAAGACCGCAGAGAAACCAAAATCTCACCACGAATCACTATGAATCACTAAAACCTTAATATGTATGTCGCTCGGACCCTTGTTGCTGACATAGGAAGGTCTAACCTGGGACATCATCACTGAAGGTAGTATAGACCATTTGTTAAAAGGAGATATAATGTAGAGGTAGTTAAGATGGTGTGACTGAGCAGGGAGGACGAGGGGCTCTGTCTATGGCAGGCAGTGTCCCCAGGCTTCCTGGCTCTGGGGAGGCTTGGGAAGCCTTGTTAATGTGAGTGTTCTTGGCCCCAAGGTGGATGAGTATCACTCCGTGCATCAAAAGCTCAGTGCCGACATGGCTGATAACTCTAACCTCATCCGAAGTTTGCTGGTCAGAGCAGAGGACGCGCGTCTGATGAGAGACATGTGAGTATTTACCAGAGCTGGAATATTGACTCGTCAGACAAGTGAGTGACAAAGAGAAGGCACTCTCAGATGCCGCTCGGCGGAGTCCAAATTAATTCAGTCACCCTGGAAAATAAGGTAGCATTATTAGTAAAGCTGAAAATGTATTGCGACCCAGCAGTTTGCTTGTAGTGTAAGGCTTAGAGAAATTTGTGCTCATTTTCCATATTTACACAACATTCATAAAGACATTGTGTATAAAAACCCTGGATCTATCGGCTTCCCATCGCTACAACAAAATGCCTAAGTCTGAATAGTGTATAAGGAAGAGTTGTCTCTAGCTTTTGGACGTTCAAAGTCCAAATAGCGCTGCAGTGGTTCTGGTGAGGGCCTTCCTAATGGCATGACCCCTCGGTGGGTGGCGTCATGGCAGGAGCGCATGCAAAAGCAAGAAATTGCATAGCAACACTGGAAGCCAGACAGACTCACCTTTTTCTTCTACAGCAATTCTCTTGAGAAAACCAACTAGGATCCAGTGAGATCTATCTTAATCCCTTCCAAAGGCAGCACCCTTAATGACCTTGTACTATACTGTTTAAAAGGTCCTACTACTTAATATTAACAACGGAGGACCTTTGGCGGGCACGCTTAAACCATATCACAGTCCCCAAATGGAAATCCAAAGTGACACCAACAGTGTGATGGATACTCAGAATGAGTATCCCAGACTCTTTCCTCCCTAGACTCTTACCCATCCTTAGGGGAGATGTGACGTATACATTATGATAGCTATTGGTCAGAGACCACAATTTGATTCTAGGCCTTTCCGATATAAAATCCACCCTCATGGTCACAGGTACTTTGAAAAGGAGTTTCTATGTAGTCATGCCTTAACCTTTATTGTGCAGCCGTGGACTGACTGGACTAATTGTTGGCCAAATTGTTTTCTCAAATTGTACTACGTTTAAAATATGCTGACATATCTTGTAAACATTAGTTGTTTACAAGATCCATCAGCAGGGCAGTGAGTCGTGGATGACTACAACAGGAAGGACACAGAGAAAGCTTATAAACATGTCGCAGACTGAAAGAGTACTCAACACCCGTGTACAGACTGTTTCCACTTATTTAGTTTGAAAGGTGACAAAACTGTCTGGTTGGTGGAGTGTACACTGATTGGTTGAGGGGGTCCCTGCAGGCAGAGAAGCGAACTGTGAGAAGACAAGAATGAAAATCGGGTGCAGATTGACTTCGTCAACCTGGGTCAGACCTCCGGGAGTCTAATGCAGGCAGTTCATTGTCAGCATATTTTAAACGTAGTACAATTTGAGAAAACAATTTGGGCAACAATTAGTCCAGTCAGTCCACAGCTGCACAATAAAGGTTAAGGCATGACTACATAGAAACCCCTTTTCAAAGTACCTGTGACCATGAGGGTGGATTTTATATCGGAAAGGCCTAGCATCAAATTGTGGTCTCTGACCAATAGATGATATAATGTATACGTCACATCTCCCCTAAGGATGGGTAAGAGTCTAGAGAGGGAAGAGTCTGGGATACTCATTCTGGGGAATTTGGGTGAGGTCTGCCTCTATAGCAAAAGGTGGGAGAGGTCTGCCTCCATAGACAGCAGAAAGGTCACCAGGCCATTAACAAAATCCACTCTCAGCTTTCTGGATGGAATGCAGGCATTTGATTTTTGTCTTCTCCATTGAAGATACTTCCCTGATTAATATTCCTGGTTCTCTTAGTGCTTCTCTGAGTACAAGGTCTTCTGTACCCCCAACAATTAACTCCCCGCTTTCTTCTCCCCAGCCCCTGGTGGACACCAGTCTACTTGTTGACTATCGATTGTTTTCTAAGCTGTGCTTCTCCTTCCGTGTGCCTATGGGCTTCCTCACTTGTGTGTGTTAGCTTTGTGAACAGGGCTGCAGTACACACGCAGTGCTAATCTTTTAAAGACCCTGATTTCAGTTCGTGTGGTCAGCAAGCCAGAGTAGACTGCTGGATTATACAGTATTTCTGTTTTAGTATAGTTTAGTATGTTTTAGTATAGTTTTGAGAGGCTAGCCTCAAACTTACAGTCCTCCTGCCTCAGACCTCCTGTGTGGGGCTACCAGCAAATTCTGGAGGAAAAGTAGCACTAGTTTTATTGCCATCATGTTAAATTTGTTAATTGCGTTAGAAGTGACATTAACATGGTGTTGTGTTAGCCAAGAGTGCACGATGGACGGCTTTGAAGTTGTTCCAGTCCTGTCTGCTTCTCAGCAGTGCTGGGAAGCTTCCTTCATCTGGGTATCAGCCACTTCAAGGGTTTATTTTTGTCTAGTCTTTAAAAACTGTTCTTGTGCCAGACTGTGGTGGCGCATGCCTTTGGCCCCAACATTTGAGAAGCAGAGGCAGGCGGATCTCTGTGAGTTCCAGGATAGCTAAGGTTACAGAGAGAAACTCTGTCTCAAAAATAAACAAACAAACAAAAAAAAAAACCCAAAAAGAACAAAATAATAACAAAAACTGATGTAATTGTTGTCTCTGAGGTTTATTGCTAACTTAGGCCTAATTCTGAATGGTTCTAACCCCGATACAATCTAATCTGGGCCTAGAATGTTTTCATCCTCTGAGACTTACTACTGAATAAGTTCACCCTTTCTAGCTCTTTCTGAATTCTTGTTGGCTGGTTTAACTCAGCTGTTAAACTCCTCAAACTCCTCTCCAAGATGACTGACTCAGCCTGGTTTCTCTCTCAGCCTGTTTTGCTCTGCTTGGCCTCAAACTAACTCTAGCACCCATTCTGATATTTGGTTCCTTCTCATTCTCTGGCTTATTCTGTCTTCACCTATTTCTAGTTTGATCTCTTTCTGCAACCTGTCTCTATACAACCGTCCCAGTAAAACTGCCTTCCTTCTTTTTCTCTCTGCTCTGCTCTCTTAAGTAGCCTCTCTTTTTCTCTCTGCTCTCCTGAGAGTTGGGCATATCCTATTCTGTCAAGTCTTTTTCTGATTCATCACTTTGTCTCAATTAGACATCACTTTCAAACATGGGTGCTTCTTTCTGCAAACTAACTTTACCTTTATTATTTGGAATTAAAGGTGTACTAAGGGTGTGTCTGTGTTCCAGCCAGAAGGATTAAAGGTGTGTGCTAAGGGCTGAGTTGCACCACAACTAGAAAGTTTTTTTCAATAAATAACACAATCTCAAGGATCAAATATCCTGCAACATCTTGCAGTCATTTTTGCCATGTTAAGTTTGAGTCTAGATGTTATCTATTCTTTGCATTATAAACAGTAGCTTTTACATTGCATTTTCTGTAATTATAGTTTTCTGTGTTAATGAACACTTGATTTTATAAAATGCTACTTAAGAATTTTCAGATGAAGGGCTGGAGAGTGGCTCAACCATTAAAGGCTAGACCAAAAATATATTTCCAGATGTAGCCAAGTGTGATAGTGCATGCCTCTAATTCCAGGAGACAGAGGCAGCCAGCCTGGTCTACAAAGTGAATTCCAAGACAGCCAGGGCCACACAGAGAAATAGAATTTCCAGATGTGTACTGTAAATTGAAGTAGGGTTTTGCTTTCAAAGGCCAACTACTTCTGGGTCTCCACTTGAGCTTTTGTTTCTCTGATGTTGGTGGCCTTAGCATTTGATTTCACACAGTGTGAGACTCCCAGAGGAATAAAGTGTCTCCAAACCTTCATGTTCTTCTCAGACTCATTTGTACTTCCCATGCAGACTCTCACACACAATTGTGTATGTTGTTTGTGTAAATATAGTTGACATATAGCTTGTAAAATGCACACAGAAAACAAGTTTTAGAACTTCCCTGACAGTGTTGCTACCGCTCCAGTCAAGATGTAGAGGTGGTTAGTTTATCCCTTCACTACCTGGTAGATACGTGTTCCCTAACTTTGGTGGTTATATTTTTATAATGGGTTTTGTAGACATGCATTTTTTACTTGTCTTGGAATAGGACTACTGGGTTATAGAGTAAGGATATAGAAACATAGAAGGGTTTCTTCTTTTCCTTAAACAAAAGTATAGAGAAAACTAAAGCTGCTTATGTATTAAGAAATGGCCAGGGATGCAGAGAAACTACCATTTTGTATTCAGCACGGCGTGAGTTTCAGTTCAGCCTTTTTAACTTAAATAATTTTCATTGTTGTATAGGAATATTCTGTTGTGTGTTTTAAATTTTTCTTTTATATTCATTTAATTTTGTATGGGCACAGGCACGAGTGCATGTGCATGTGCATGTGTGTAGAGGTCAGAGGACAACTTCTATCGTGTGGGTTCTGGGAGTTCAACTCAAATTATCAGGTTTGGTAGCATGCACCCTTATCCACTGAGCCATCTCACTGGCCCATGCTTTATTAAACTTTATAAGGTATGAAGCTGAGTATGTTCTCTAGAAATAACAGGCCTTTCTATTTAATGAATTACTAATCTGAAACTTGAAGGAAAGATAGCTACTGCCTTGCTGTCTTGTCCCTGCCCACCAGCCCAGGGCTTAAGTTTCGAAATATAAACAAATCACGGACCAATTACTCAAAAAGCTCACTTGTTTTTCTATTTATCAGGGAAAAAAAGAGGATATTTTGATGGAAACTTTTGGATGTTTGCAAAGCCAACCTCAGTAATTAGTCTGTGTTAGTGAGAATACAACTAAAAGCATGTTTTCTCCTTCCCTCCCTTCCTTCTGTTCTTTTGAGCCCAGGCTTTTGCTAGTGGCCCAGGCTGGCTTTGAACTGTGTGCCATCATGCTTGGCTGCTTTTCTTTTCAATGTGAGTCAGAAGCCTGTTGAGTGCTGATGCTAGGTTTCCACTGATCTATACAGGAAAACAATGAAGAATCGCTACATGGAGCTCTATGACCTTAATAAAGATTTGCTAAATGGATACAAGATCCGCTGTAACAACCACACAGAACTGCTGGGGAACCTCAGGGCAGTGAACCAAGCAATCCAAAGAGCAGGCCGTCTACGCGGTAAGTCTGTCCCCGGCCTGACTTGTAGTGATAGTCTGAAAACATGAGAACATGGAAGATCGTGGGTACATTATAAAACTCACACTGGAGCCTAAGGCAGCCTCCCTTCAACTCTCCAGAGCTGGCCTTACAGTCTGCTCCTCGGACCAAGGGCAGTTTTCTCCACATAGATTTTTGTTTCGTTCTTGTTTTACTTGTTTTGGTTTTTAAAGAAATAAAGCCTTACAGGCATGGTGGCGTACATCTTTAAATCCCAGCACTTGAGAGGTAGAAGCACGCAGATCTCCTGTTAGTCTAGGCCAGCCTGGCCTACAGAATGAGTCCCAGGACAGCCAAGGCTACATAAAAGAAACCCTGACTTAATAAACAAACAACAACAAAAGAAATAAAGCCCTAAATTCCTTTTCTAAGATCTTGCTATAGCTTCTAAAGCAGCAGTTCTCAACCTATGGGCTGTGATCCCTTTGAAGGTCACATATGAGATAATTACAATTCATAACAGTAGCAAAATTGGTTATGAAGTGGCAAAGAAACAATTTTATGGTTGGGGGTAACCACCACATGAGGAATTAACTGTTAACACAGGGTTGCAGTATCAGGAAGGTTGAGAAGCACTGCCCCAAAGGAAAACTTAGTGTTTATAATCCAAAGGACGTAAATAACTTTAAGTTAGGGAAGAAAAAAACAAGATGAAAGTTACTGAGGCAAGTGTAGAGAGAGAACAGTAGGATAGGCCACAGGAAGTGGAAATGCAGCCCGAGAGCTGCTGATTCTGCTGCTTTGATCAAGTTATCTTTGTTAGGAGTGTGAGCTGAGTCATCTCCATAAACCTACTTTGATTCTGGCTTGGGATGACCTCTAAATTTGTTTTGTAAGAAATTCTGTCTTTTCTAGGAGGTAGCAAGTTAGCAAAATTTGTATATGTAACTCTTTTCTACTCTGTCCTTACCCCAACCTCATATTTTTCCAGACAGGGTTTCTCTGTGTAGCCCTGCCTCTTCTGGAACTCACCCTGAAGTCCAGACTGGCCTTGAATTTAGAGATCTGCCTCCCTCTGCCTCCAGAGTGCTGGGATTGAAGGTGTGTGCCACCATGCCTGGCTTGGCTTTTAATCCCTAATTTCCCTTTTAATCATCTTTTGGGATGCACTGACTTGATGTTTTTTCTCATACAGTTGGAAAGCCCAAGAACCAGGTGATCAGTGCTTGTCGGGATGCGATTCGAAGCAACAACATCAACACGCTCTTCAGAATCATGCGGGTGGGGACTGCTCCCTCATAGGAGATGGGGAAGGAAGGACGCTCCAGCCAAAGGTTTACGTCTAGACACGGAGGCTGGTTGGCCTGGCTCACATCGGTGAAACCATGCTAACGAATACAACTAAATACAAAGTATTCCGTCTGAAAGTCTCCTTCATTTGACATGAGTAGTGCTGCTGCTGATCTGTGTGAGAGAGTAAGACTTCCTAAACTATATTACTGTTTCAGAGTTTAACTTGGTTTTGTACATAAAGTTAGTCTATGAATTTATCTTCCCCCTCGAAATTGTTACTGAAATTTAAAATGAGTATTTACTTTTTCATTAAAAATAAAAGACACTGGTCTTCCTTGTTGTTTATAAATTACCACCATAGCAGAAGTGCACAAACACTTTTATTTTGTGGGGAAAACCAAAAATACAGACATCCATTTTTTTTTTTAATCACTTCAAATGTATGTGTAAACATTTATATTAAGGAACAACAAATTTAAAGGCAGTCTATCAGCTGGGGTAGCATTAGCTGGATATGATCTCCAAATCATCCTAGGTGCTCATTTTCATTCATAAGGAACCTGAAAGGTGAACGCTTAAGGACACACTGAGGGAACCATTTTCATTCTTGTATGCAGTGGCAGCCTTAGTGGCTCCCTCCAAGCCCCACCTGACAAACTGCCCCACAACCTTGTATTTACCCAACAGAAACAGGAAGAAAGAGAGAACACAGAGGAGTCATGCTTCCCAATACAGTGCAGGGTGGCCACAATGACACACTCACAGCAACACAGGGTTGTCACAAGGATTTCAATTGACCTTTGTGTTTTTCCACCGTTTTAAATTCTCAACAATGAACATGCATTATTTATATAGTCTGAAGAGATATCTTTGGAGGGAATAACACCTTTAGGAAAAGGAGTTACAAGAACTGGAAGTTCACAGCTGGACACAGTGGCACTCTGTAATCTTAGCATTTGCAAAGCTAGGGTATACAGAGACCCTTCTCAAAAACACCAATAAATAAGAAAACAGAATTAGAGGTGCATTAAGAGAGACATGCCATTGGTCACACAGAAAATAGCATAGCTTTTACCAAGAAGAGGTATTGAGAGCCCACATTTGACTCTCTTGCCCCATGCCCAAGGCAGCAACCAATCAGGATCAAGAATGAAGCAATTGTAAGCTGAGACAAGGTTGGACAAAGCAGAAGCTCTCTGCCTTTCAACATGGACGACTTGTTAAAAATACTCTATCTTCAATAGCTTTAGCTTATGTAATAAATTTTAAACTTTAATATTTAGAACTTTGACTTATAACTTTTCATTGTATAGCTGTACAAAAATATTTCCTTCAAGTTATTTTCATTTGTTTAAAGCTTTCTGAATTTTCTGTTAAAATACTAAGACACACGCACACACGCACACAGGCCCACACACTTCTGATTGTGGTCATCATCACTGCCTTCCACCTGTGTGTTCTTCCCCTATGGTCTTCGGGGCAGTTAACATGCGCAGAAGAACCGGCCAGGAGCCATGCCTTCCTCTGAGTACCCTGTGAAGGGTCTGCTTGTAGCACATGGGCGTTATCACCTTAACAGAGTGCACTCTGAGCAGGTAATGTGAGCAAGCACATAGAGTGGTGGCCTGCTAGCGACAGTAGTGTGCACAGCTGCCTGGGCTGTGCTCTCATGCAGTGGCAGCACAGGTGGCCTGTTCTCACTAGCCTCACCGTGACTTCAGTGATTTGGAATACAGGAATCTTTCAGCTCCACTGTAGACTTACGGGCCCACTGTCACACACCATTTATCTCACCGACACATCAATGATGTGGCACATGGCAACTGAAAAAAGCAGCTGCTCATCAGAGCAGAAAAGCAGCCTGCAGGTTCTATCATTCTTGCAGGCCAGGAGGCTCTGCAAAGACAGAAGAACCCTTCAGAGTTCTTTCCATCCAGGCACTTTGGCTGGGGGAGAGCGGGTCTGCCTTTAGTCTGCAGCAGTTCAGAAAGGGCAAGCTGCAAAATTAACCATTAGCCACAAAGACTGTATAGTCCTACTTGAGCACTCTGTTTAAAGTGCTATGGAGTCTACAGCAGTATGCACGGACAACAGCCCATCACTGCCTAGGTCTGGATAGTCTTCTTTTGGTTTTGATTTTTGAGTCAGGGTTTCACTGAGTAGCTCTGGCTGTCCTGAAACTCTCTTTGTAGACCAGGCTGGCTTTGAATTCACAGATCTGCCTGCCTCTGCTTCCTGAGTGCTAGGATAAAGATGTGTGCCTCCCACTCCTGGCTCGATCTTTGTTTTTGAGACAAGGTGTACTATTGCCCAGGCTGGCCTTGAACTCACTGTGTGGCTGAGGACAGTCTTGAACTTTTGATCCTCTCACCTCTATCTTCCAAAATCTGGGATTAAAGTATGGCCCCCCTCAGTTTAGGTCTGGATATTCTCACGTCATTGTTTGAAATTACACAACATATAAAACTTGTAAGTATCCATTAAGGTATGAATGTTAAATGTGTTTTGCTGACTGGGGTAAATAAAACAAAAATTGAAAGTCATCAATCTAAAAGACAGAATGCATCTGGATGAACTTTTAAGATGTCAGAGAAGTGTTGAGTAAGACACTTGAAGGTCCAGTGCTTCTCTCTTTGTCTCTCTCTCTCTCTCTCTCTCTCTCTCTCTCTCTCTCTCTCTATATATATATATATATATATATATATATATATATATATATATGTATATATATATATTGAAGTCCATGCTGAAACCCACAAGGATAGTCAGAAAATGAGAAAGCAGCAAATGGACACCATGTGGGGCAGTGTGAGGGCAGATGCACAACCCCACAATGGGAAGAGCTATGCCACAGTCCCATGGAGCAGTTCACGGAAAAGAACAGAAGGAAAAGGAGGGCTTCTTATCCTCCTGACACTGCCTTTTAGCACGGGGTCTCTCAAAAGGAAGGAAAAGGCAACAGGTTCCACACCTGGCCCTCCATTTAGGAACGCATAGTCGCTGGGAGGCTGGACTCAGAGAAGCCACAATTGGAAGGCAGTAGACACGAGGAAATACATAGGGCAGTAAACAGCCATGGAATTCCTGGGGCTGTGTTAGTTTTCAGCCAGACCTTTTCCAAGGGAGCAAGACTACCTAGCCGAGAGTACCCTGTCCCGAGAGTCAGGGTGGAGTTCAGCCCACAGTGGGAGCAGAGTAATGACTCCAAATGTGTCACAGCTGGCAGGCTCAGCATGAAGATGGGTACACATGTTTTTACAACCACTTAGGAGTGAAAAAGAAAAACACTGGAAACACTGATGGACCCTGAGAACGCAGTGCTAAGTGAAACAAGCCAATTAGGAAGCGAGACACACTGCTCAGTTCACTAGTGAGGCAAGCGGTCAACAGAGAAGGGCAGCAGCATTCCCTTTGGGAGGACAGAAGACCACCCCCATCCCTATGGGATACGGATGTTTTCCAGATGGCAGTGATGGGTGCTTAGGAGCACTTCATGTGCTCAATTCCACGGACTATACATGCAGGAATTGGTAGGTGCAGTGCTCATGCCTGCAATTCCAGCATTTAGGAGGCTGAGGTGGAAGGATCAGTACTTCAGAGCTAGCATGGGCTACAAAGTAAAACCCTGTCAAAAGAAACAAAACAAAACCTCAAGCCAAAAAAAGAAAAAAAAAAAAAGAAAAAAATGTTACCCTGCTAAATTTTGTACATACATTAAATAAATTAAAAAAAAAAAATCATCAGTTAGAAAGTTGCCAAGGCAGCTACTATAGAACCAAAAGAATTCAAAAGGGGAAAACATTTTTTAAAAACCAAGGGATAAGTACACAGCTCCAGCATGATGTCTAGATTGATGAGTTTTATGAAAGGATGACCAAGATTTGTTTTGTTTTGGGACAGGGTCTCACTGTGTAAGCCCCACTGACCTTGGGACTGAAGGTCCCCTTCCTCTGCCTCCCGAGGCTGGCATTACAGGTGTGCACCAGCACAGCCAGCAAGGACAGCCTGTTACCCAGCATGCCATGCTTTCCTTCACTCCACCAAGACTCCGCGTCCCCGGCACTGGTGGAGTGAATGCTGGCTGGCTTTGCCCAATCCTGTTACTCGTAATAGACGAAGGCGAAGTCCCAGAAACCGCTTCTGTTTGGGAAGTTCTTCCTTTGCTCTAGGCTTCGGTGGTTAATGTGCTTCACAAATCTCAGCGTTTCTCTGTCTCTGTAGACCAACGCCAAAGAATTGTTTTCTGGATTCACTATGAGAAGCTGTAACAGGAAACACAAGACACGTGAGAACTCAGAGCCCACTCTCAGTTCAGCGGCAAGTCACCATGGGGCAGGAGAGTCACCTCGGGGCACGTGGTTTCCATGGTGAGCATTTAAACTAGGGAGGAGGTTCCAAAGATGTTTTTATCAGATGAGCTTTTCTCTTGTCTAGACATTTCCCAACAAGCTCTGCCTCACTAGCACAAACTCAGAAAAGGTTCTGTCTAATGTGTTTGTTTCCAACTGCCTAGAAACTAGAGTGCTGGGCGTGAGCCCCTTAACACAGGCCCTCAGTAAGGCAGAACAGTGTGTGCTGATTTCCCTTCCACAGCATTACTGCAAACTCAGTATTTTCTTGTAAAATTAGAGCCACCTCAAGGCAGGCCAACATGGATTTATCAGCTAAAAACACTGGCTTAGGTAATAAAATTTGTGTTTCTTGCCAGTCGTGGTGGCTCACACCTGTCAGCAGTTGGTTGATGGAGGCAGGGGTGTTGTGCCAAGGATGAGGCCCTGCCTCAAACAAAAAAACAAAACCAATATGTAAAAAACATTGTTGTCTGAAGAGCAGAACTTTGTCAAGAGCGAGACAGGAGAACTTGTGAGAAGGAAGCCACTCACCTCCTCATCTTCACCTTTAGCAATGTAGGAGGTAAAGCCGCCATATTCTGGCTCCCAACCTGAGGAGGGAAAGACAAACAGCACTGAGCCCCCACTGCCAGAGTGACTGCCTGCTCAGGCTCTGGGACTTCCGTATTGGCCTTTGGCATCTGTTATCATGGGTTCCCTCTCTGTTAGATGCCTAATTTCCCAGATAGCTGAACTGAAAGCCCAGGCTTACTAATGAATACTGAAAGAGGAAATTAAAGGAATTAACCTTTCCATACCCAGAAATAAATCCTATTTGGGGAGAATGAAACTCACCATCCCCACACCCTTTAGAACTCTGAGACTGTGGCCACAAGGCAAGCACTTCAGAACGGGCTCGGCTGGAAGAGCGCCGTCTGGAGAGGCCCCTGGACTAAGGAGGAGATTCACTGCCTCGCTCCTTCCTACCTTCACAGCCACAGTACAGAAACAGGTCCAGGGCAAATTCAGTCTTGCTGTTGTCGTGGACTAATGTGTAGTGACCAGTCTTCCAACGCCTCAGCTCCCCCTGGCACATGGGAATGCTTGATTCTAAGAAAACACAAAATAACGCCTAGTAAACTTTTTACAACTTTGATACAAATGCTTGAACGAAAAGCCTCGCCATAAGGTCTTGTGTCAGTCAGAAGTTATAAGGTCTTACTATTTAGTGGGGAGAATGCAGAGTTTTAATCTCCCCCCGAAGGCCCCCCCCATCATTTCACTATGTAGGCCAAGCTGGACTTAAACTCAGAGAGTCACCTGCCTCTGCCAATTGAATGCTGTGATTAAAGGGGCCTGCCACCACACCTGGCTGAATTTCAGTCTCTTCACATTTTAGATGAAGTAGAGATTTAATCACAAAACCAATCAGTAAATAGATAAACCTTGAGTATACTTTTATGTATCTTATGTCACCACCAAAGCAGGAAACATGGAAGGTAGACAGACAGACAGACTGATTACTAAAACTTGTTGCTGAGGATCAAACTGAGGAGGCAGGGATGGCAGACAAGCACTTGATCACTGAGTTTCAGTTGGAAGAGCTGGGGTCTTTACAAAGCCCACGCTAGCCTTGAGAATGCAGTCCTCTTACCTCAGCCTCCTGAATTCTGGGATTACAGGCATCCAATCATGCCTAGCTTTGAGCACTAAAATATTTCATAAATTGTAAGGGTTAGGGACTGAGTTCAGTGGTACAATCCTTGCCTGGCATGGCCAAGTCTTGGGTTCTATTCCTAGTACCACAAAAATAACCACAAAATTACAAAACATTTTATAAAGGAAGATGGAGACTCTGTGGCCTCCACTGCCTCTTGGTTATAGACCCAGCTTCGCTATTTCCTGTGGATCTGTTCAGCTCTCCCTTCTAGCCCACCCCATTCCTTTGTGTCAGCTGCAGATACCTAGAAACACTTTCTGCCTGGGATCCCCAGGGAGCACCCTGGGATGGGACTCAGGTAAGCCAGTTTTCACTCTCCTTTTCAGTCTCTCACCTGAAGCCTGCAGCAGCCTGCTCTCAGGGCCCCCTCTTCTCAGCCTACCTCCATTCCCTGATGATTCCACCTCTTAGTAGGGACCCAGCCTAGCTATTTTCTGCTGACCCTCTCAGCTTTCCCTCCTAACCTAGCTCCATTCCTTTATCAGCTGCAGATAATAGAAACCCTTTCTACCACGGGCCTCGGTGCCACAGCTGTTCTCACTGTCGTCTTTGTCCTCCTCTACGAGCTCTCCCTCTCACCCTCAGCCTGTAGCAGCCGGCTCTCAAGGGCCTCTACTCTTAGCCAACCTCCAATGTCTAACGACTCCAACTCTTGGTACAGACGCAGGGCTCCTCTATCCCCTGCATCCTCGTCTCTGCAGACATCTTTATTTTTCTTCGACCTACCTGTAAGAGCCCCTCCTTTCACTACACCTCCAACTTGCTGGGGACCTTGCTTCTTAGAGCAGACAGGATGCCCTAGCTCCTTCCCACAGTTCCTCAGCCTTTTTGCTTGGCCCATCTCTGTTCCTCTCTGACACCCACTGACCCATTGACCGGTAGAAGCATTCTCTACCAGAAACCCCACAGCCACACAACACTTTCCTAAAATGCAGAGAGGGAAACAGAAACCAAGATATCAACACCTAGAATCACTTTAACCATAATTACGGATGCTTAGACACCAGCAGAGAAATACAAACATGGAGAGCCAAGACAAAATGCCTGCACCAAAACCCAGTAACTCTACTACAGTAGGGTCTGGGAAAAACAATACAGCTGAAGTACAAGACACGGACTTCAATTATGAATATGTTTAAGGACCTTAAAGAGTATGTGAATAAGTCTTTTAATGATGTCTACAAAAACACAAAGAAATGGTGGGATGAAATAATGACCAGTGCAAGACATGAAAGTTGAAAGAGAATAATTAAAGAAATCTGAAAAACCGAAGTAAAAAATTTCAGAAGTCAAACAAAAACCTCAGAGAGAAGCCTCACCAACAGAGTGTGAGACATGGAGGAGAGAGTCGTTCAGGCCCTGAGGACAAGGGATAAGAAACGTTATAGAAAATACTAAATCTAAAACAAAAAACAAACCCTGACACAAGACAACCAGAAAATCAGAGACACTAGGAAAAGAATAACCTACAAATAACGAGGAGAAAAAACCCAGGTCAAAGACACAGAAAATATTTTCAACAGAATCATAGAAAAAAAATTTCCCAGTGCAAAGAAGGAAATGCCTAAAAAGGTATTTATAGGTATTTACATATATGCATTTAAATGCCTAGAAGAAGCATATAGAACAACAAATAAACAGGACCAGAACAATTCCACATGACACAGAATAATTAAAACACCAAATATATAGAACAAAGGAAAAAATATTAAAAACTTCAAGGGAAAAAGATGAAGCAGTGAGAAAACCAAGTAAGGGCAGGCAAATTAGAATAACAACTGAAATATCAGTGAAGACTCTTAAAGCTAGAAGAGTCTGAATGGATGTTCTACAGACTCTTAGAGACCACAGATGCCAGCCCAGATTACTATACCCAGCAAAGCTATCCATCACCATAGATGGAAAAAATAAGATATTCCATAATAAAACTGAATTTAAACAGTACTTATTTACCAATTCAGTTCTATAGAAGGCACTAGGAAGAAAACTTCAGTCTGAAGAGGTTAACTACACACAAGAAAACAAGGAATAAATAATCCAAGAAAAAAAACCCACACCATAACAAATAAATAGCAAGAATCAATAAACACTGCTCATGGATAACTCTTAATATCAATGGTCTCAATTCCCACCAAAAAGACACAAACAAACAGAAAGGATGGGCAAAGAGGATACAGCCTTCTGATGCATCCAAGAATCATACCATACCATTAAGGATAGATATCAATTTAGAATCAAAGGATGGGAAAAGGTATTCTAAGAAAATGGACCAAAGTGGCGCACGCCTTTGATCCCAGCACTTGGGAGGCAGAGGCAGGCAGTTTACTGAGTTTGAGGCTAGCCTGGTCTACAGAGTGAGTTCTAGGACAGCCAGAGCTATACAGAGAAACCCTGTCTCAAAAAACAAAAACAAAACAAAAAACAAAAAATGAAAAAAAACAGACTAAGAAAGAAAGCAGGTGAAGCCATTTTAGTATCTGACAAAAGATATTTCAAACCAAAACTAATCAGAAGAGAAGGGAAGGACCCTAAAAACTCAAAGGGAAAACCCATAAGAGGACAGTAGAATCGTAAACATTTATACACCAAACCCAAAGTACAGAACTAAGCCAGGTAATCTCAATGGATCAAACACAAATGGCTGAGAAACACTTAAAAAAAAAAATCAACATCCTTAGCCATCAGGGAATTGAAAATATTGAGATTCTATCTTATATCACCATTCAGATGGCCAAGATCAAGAAAACAAATGATAACTCATGTTGTCAAGGATGTGTGTGGTCACTGAAGGCAGGAGTGCAAACTTGCACAGCCACCATGAAAATCAGGGTGGCAGTTCCTCAGGAAGCTGGGAGTGGCTCTAGCTCAAGATGGCTACTACTCTTGGCCATGTACCTAGAAGACTCTACATCCTATTCAGATACATTGCTCATCTATGTCCACTGCTGTTCTGCTGCTAGTTGCCAGAAATTGGGAACAGTGGAGATGTCCATTAACCGATGACTGGATAATGAAAATGCAGTGCACTTACACAACGGAATATTATTGAGATGTTAAAAAATTAAATTATGATATCTGCAGGTAAATGAATAGAACTAGAAAAAAATCATCCTGGGTGAGGTAAACCTAGATCCCAATAGACAAATATTGTATGTTATCTATTATATGTGGATATTAGTTTTTAAGCATCTGATACTACAGTCCATAGAACCACAGAGGCTAGAGTAAGGAACTAAGGGGGGAGGAAAGTATCTCTGAATGGAAATATGGGGAGAGACAACTAACACTAAGGGTCATTTGAGGGTCACATGGAAACCTACTACTGTAGAAGTTTCCTGAGATAGAAACATATGTGCAAGAAATATAAATGGAGTCAACAATGTCCCAGAGCTAGCCATCTTCTGCCATCGAGTGAAACCTCCAGTGCCAGGAATGGGTTACGTCTAGTTGAGTCGTTGGCCAAAGCATCTCCATGGAAACCCCCAAACATCTCAGGCCATTACTAAGGTTATTGGTCATTCTCCATAAACTGATGGTAAGGCCTATTAACTGAAAACAGCATTTACATATCTCACTGAACATGGGGAAGTCAAGGAGGTGCCTAACTAGAGGCTTCACCCCTTCTGATTAGTGTTCACGATACTGGACGGTACTCTGCATGCTGTCAGCTGAGAAAAGGTAACCATCAACCCAGCCACAAACCCTGTGATTTACAAAGGTGGACTACTTGAAAGATATGCTGGTGTAACCGTGGCACAGACACTGCGGGAGTAACCTACCACAGTGATTGGATTTAAGGCCTATTCCACAAGAAGGAACCCATGCCTGACACGGCCCAAACCCAAGACAGGATATATCGCAGGCCTAACAGAATAATAGTGTTCTGCTAAAGGAACATAACAATGACTCCTAATGAGATTCTGCTAGTCCCATAGGCCTTGCTCAGCCATCAGAGAACATTCTTGCAGTACATGGAGACTAACACAGATACCCACAACTGGACAATATGAGAAAACAGATTTTGGAATACTCAGTCCTAAGTGGGATGTCTTTACCAAACCCTCCTTTCAGGACCCAGGGAGCTATGTAGAAGAGAAGACAGAAAGATTGTTAAGAGCCAAAGGGGATGGATGACTCCAAACACACAAAAACAACAACTCCAAATGACTCCTCCACGCCCAACAGGACTGATGCATGTATGAATTCACAGTGACCATGGCAGCATGAGTGCAGCATTGTAATGGGGTCATGTGACAAAGAATGACTATGACTGAGCAGCCTTGGGGGGGGAGAAGGGTGATCTGGGAAAGCTTCTCTGAGGAAGTGCCACTGCTTAGAGCTGAATGAGAAGAAGAGCATTTTGAGGAGGAGAGCAGCTAGTATACTTTATTAGAATGAGAACAGCCAGTGAGGGACATGCTCTTGAGGGAAGTGACACAAGATGCTATGTAAGCCTTCAGCACTGGGTGAGATTTCTTTGTTTTCTGGGTATAGATGTGACCTCTGCCATCTCCTAGGAGAACTCAAGATGCCTGGGAGCTGACTTTGTTTTGTTCTCCTGTTCCCGAGGTGGAAACAGTGTCCATAGTTGACGCTCAGGAAGTACTCGTTTCATGGATATCGATAAATCATTTGAGTCTGGTGCCTTAGACCATGCCCATCCTGACCCCCAAGGATAAATCAGTTAAACGTGGAATGGTTTCAGGGGAAAATAAAGGTGAGTCCTAACACCAGCTTACCTTTCTTGTCTTTGTCTTCCTGTGGTTCTGGGTCTGCCTGTTCACCATTCTCTTGACTGTGGCTGCCAGCAGCTGCCTGATTATTCTCTGGCCCCGAGGGGCTCTGGCTGGTCCCTTCTTCAGTGCCAGCAGCAGCACTGGCTGTCTCCCCCTCTCCTTTCTCCTCAGTCTCATCATCTTCTGAAGGGGCCAAGAAGTGAAGCTTCAGGCCAGTGAAGTTGGAAAGCAGCAAGAACAGTGCCTCTGAGCGAAGCAGGTCCATGCACTCCTTCAGTATATCAGGGAGATTATTCTCTTCTGCTTTCTCATAAAATCTGAAAGCAGCAACGGCAAGCTCCTTAGTCCCTACATGTTATATTGCCATGCAATCAAAGCTGGTCATTAGCTTTGAATCTTTCTCCCTAAATGATGGCACGACTTATGAGAACAGTGAGTCTCTGCTAAGACCTACTACAGCATGTCCTGGGGAACTAAATGTTAAGGCAAGAGTCCTACAGGAGATGAGCCACGCAGATGAAAGGGAGATGCTAAATCACGATGAACCACCTGCGACGGTGACCTCTACCTTTTGTTTGGGGGTCCATGGCTTTTCCATTCCACATCTCCTTTCTCCAAGGCTTCACAGACCTTTGCAAATTTCTCAGGCTGGAAAATAAGCAGATCGGGAAGTTAGCAAATCCTTCTGTAACCCCCCACTATCCAGCAGATAACCCCTCATATCCAGCAGGAGAAGCAGCTCTGTAGAATATCAGCCGGCTGACTCCTAAGAGGACCATTTGAGTCTTTTCTCTTTCACACAAGATTTCTGTGGCAGCTGTACCTAAAAGAGCCAAGTATCGTTGGGCTATTCCCATAAAGTTGTTGTTGGGCTATTCCCATAAAGTGTTTGTAAATTTATTACTAAAGCCTTTTATTTGCACATATGGGCGTGATGTGTGTGAATGTGTGCACATGGATACATGCACCCATACATGTGTGGGGATAAGCCAGAGAAGTATCTCTTCCACTGGTCCCTCACTGAACCTGGAGCTCGTAGTTCCCAGACCCTCTTCCCACAAGGTTGGTAGCCAGCAACTCCACCCTCTCATCTCTATAAACACATGCCCACATGGGTGCTAGGGATCTGAGCTTAGGCCCTCATGTTTATGAAACAGACAGTCTTACCCACTGACCCTTTCCCCAGCTTTTAGTGGTTGCATGGCTTATGTTAAATTGCTAAGCACTAAATTTCAAATTCCTAGTGACACTAACTCCTCTTGGATTCTTAGGATGTCATGAGGAAAAGTTAAACTGCATTAGCTAGTATCACTAAAATGGACATCTCTGTACAACAATATAGACTCTTGGTCCCACTTCTCCCCTCATTTAAGAAGCTTTCAAATTTAGAATAGTCAAATATAATGTAAGAAACTGGTTTTCCATTAAAATATATCTATAAGAGGCTTTACTTAAAACACACTATTATGTGTATATGGGTGCTTTGCCTGAATGTTTATGTATCTGTGCATTGCCCATGAGGGCTAGAAGAGGCACTGGGTCCCCTGGAAATGGAGTGATGTGTGTGAATGTGTGCACATGAATACATGAATACAGACAGTTGTTAGCTGCAATTATTTCTGTAACAAGATAATGCCCCTTAAATTCTGTACCATTCAATATTAGCTGTGAAATTCAGACAAAAGTGAGTTTATAGAAACCTTCCTCCTTTTTCATGGAGGAAAAGCTCTTGGGAATGTGTATCTGTGTATCCACCGTGGTCATGAAGTGCTCTGTCAGCATGAGCTATCTCACGTAGTTTGCATAACTCAGCAAGAAAGGCAAGGTGGGTATCATCCCATTGTGACCAGTAACACAACAGCTACCTAGTGAGACTGATTTGCTCAGGTTAGAGAAACTTGAGCCAGGACATGATTTCTGACTTCAGCTCTCTTTCTACTCAAGTTGCCTCATGATGGTCAAACACTCAGTATTAGATAAACTATAAGTAGCTATCTATCTATCTATTAAAAATTAGTAAGTACTACACTAACCAAATGAATAAGAAAAAACCAAACTAGGTGCCAAGTCCTATTAGGACAGAAATACTTATATGCACGCATGTACACTGAGCAATATAGTCCTGGGCAGGAGAGATGGTTCAGTGGTTACAGTGCTTTTTCCAGAGGACCCCCACCTGGAACTGATTCAGTGCCAGGGGATCTGATGCCCTCTTCTGGCATCTAAGCACCCACATGCATGTGTGCATACATTCATGTTTTTATTTGAAAACAAAAGATAAATCTTTAAAAAAGGTTCATAGAATTCTGGGGATATCATGCATACGCCCAACAGCAATGCTTATTATTATAATTTGTGCGTTTTATTTGAAGAGAATTACATAAACATCTGAACTAAGAAGGAAGATAAATCTTGGTGCAGTCAGTTTTACCAAGATTAAATGTCAAACAATACATATAAACCAGGGTATGGTGGCCTACCTTAAGAAACTCCTTTAGGAGAATTTCAGACCTTTCCTCAAATTCTTCTTGAATCTGCATTTGATACTCCATTTCCAGGTAAGCAGGGTTGATCCACTCATATAAGATTTCATGCTTACAAGAGAAGCAGCAGATACAGGAGATTGATTAATCTCTATAGCTAGCTCATATTCCTCACTTTTTATGTTTCTCCTATCAAACAAAAAACACTGGGAAACTATGCCAAAACCATTATCAGAATCTAAGAAAAGTGAACGTTCCAAGTCTAGTTCCAGCACTGGCAAAACCCAATCTTAAGATCAGAACAGGCTGGATATATAATTTACTGAAACAATGTTTGGTTAACATATGCAAGGCCCTTCCTTGGTTGATGTTAGAGCTACAAAATACATATCAGCTCCCATGGTCCTCCCGAGTACAGTCAGAAAAACAACTGGTATGTTATAGTACGCAAGATAAGAATTCCAATAATTGATGCTTACATCTTGTGGGATGTGAGGGTGTCGAGGGATTGGGGGCTCAAGGTAAGTAGGAGGCCTGGTTAACGAAGGGCCATGAAACCAGCCACTTATAGACAAACGTGATGTTTCTTCAGATAGGACTTCAGACACCTGCAAGAGCAAGAGCAAGACCATTGGCACATCAACACAAAGGAGGACAAGTGAAGCCATTAGTCAGGGCACTTTAGCTTGAGTCTGCCAGGTTGGGTATGCAAATGACATGGTGAGACAGTGAGTCCAATGGGAAGGAGACACAAACATGGGTAATCAGAGAGCCAGACCCTTGATCCCTAATGCACTGTAGGTTTGTCTTACGGCCTTACCTGGTGAAAGGATACTGGAGACACTTCAAAGAAAACCAGTTTGTTCCAGGAAGGGATAAGAGACTTGACAATCTGCTTTGGCTGCAAGTGTTCTGCATCGAGAGAGAAGACACCCATGAATAGGGCCCAGCATCATTAATGCTTTCAGGCTGCCTCATCCAGCTCTCCTACCTGTCACCCAAGCTTGCTCATTCAGCAAGGTGACAGGAGATTCTACCACACTGTCCATCTATTACTGTTGAGAGCTGGATTAGGTTCTCTGTAGTGAGTGCCCCCTCAAAGGATCTGGCTTCTTGTCAAACAGCCTGCTGTTAGCTGACTCATAGGCACAGGTAGCTTGGTATGCTTTTTACTCTTCTGTGGTCAGTACACAGAAGCGGGGCTCACTTCTCATCTGAATCAGCTTCGTCTCTGGAGAACTAACTTGAAATGTAACTTTGAGAGGCGGTTGTCAGACTCATATTAACTCCACCTGTGGTAGCCACTGTGCTAAAACCATGGCTTCTCTCTCATTCGACACATCACATGGCAGAGTGGTTGTCCTGAAGCAGGCGTTTGGAATTCAGGAGTGGCTACCTGGAGGTGGTAAACTTGCATCTTACCATCAGTGTCATAAAGGTCCAGGGTGCCCCCCAAGTCTCTGTCCCAAGAAGGAACCAGGTACAGAATGAAGGCAATCCGGCGCCCCTCCAGTTCGTCGTCATGGCAGAGCAGAGCATCTGCAAGCACACAGAGCATTACTTAGGTCTCTGTACATGCAGCAGCTGCTATCTGCTTCTGGATTCAGTCAGTCCTGACATACATCTGCAGTGTCAACTCCAGCTTGAACTGCCCTGCGGTTTTAAAATGACACTTCTCTTTCGTAAATGCAGCAATAAAACCCAGACAATATAGAAAGCTTGAAACACAAGGAATACAGACAGGTCTACAATACAGTTACAAACACTATTTTCCCACATATTTTTGCAGTATTTTCCCCTTGTATATGTACTTACTTAAAGCAATGTTAATGCTATAGTGATGGGTTGTGGGCTGAGTTTTTTAAAATTACAAAGCGACTGTCTTTCCGTATCAATATACACCCCCGACATCATTTCTAATAGCTACAGTTACTGTTCTACGTAACGTACTATGTACCTTCTCTTTAATTGCATCTCTATATGTTATTAAATTGTTTGTATTTCTTGGTTATTCCAAAGACTGCCTTGGTTATACACATTCCTTTGGTTTTTTTTTTTTGTTTGTTTGTTTGTTTGTTTTTGTTTTTGTTTTAAATTTAAACATTTATTTATTGTGACAACTTAGGAACCCGGTCCTCCCCTTCCACCACATAGGTCTCCCAGAATGTAACTCAGACTATCAGATTTAGCGGCAAGTGCTTTTAACTCACAGAGCCAAGCCACTTCATGGCAACTTACATTGCAATAATTTAGCAATATAAAAATTACCACGTGAAAATAACTGAACCAAGGCTGCAGAGATGGCTCAGTGGTTAAGAACACAGACTGCTCTTCCAGAGGTCCTGAGTTACCAGCAACCACGTGGTAGCTCAGAATCATCTGTAATGGGGTCTGGTGCCCTCTTCTGGTGTGTCTGAAGAGAGCAATTGTGGTGTACTCATATGCATAAAATAAATAAATAAATCTTAAAAAAGAAATAACTGAACCAAAGTTTGGTGAAAAACATGACAGTTACATAGTCTTAAAGCAGCATGTCCAAGGTTCTTGGTTTGTCTCCCATGATTCTTACAGTCAGGTCTGGTAGCAGAGCCTTATAATCCCAGCTACAGCAGAGGTTGAGCAAGAGAATCAAGTTTAAGGGCAATATGGGCTACAGGGTGGGTTCAAAGGCAACCCACACAGCTTAGATGCCAATGATATATATATATATATATATAGATAGATAGATAGATAGATAGATAGATAGATAGATAGATAGATA
>JANHMN010000018.1:19847104-19870691 GCA_030674055.1 Rhabdomys pumilio | reverse complement strand
ATAGATAGATAGATAGATAGATAGATAGATAGATAGATAGATAGATAGAGAGAGAGTGAGAGAGAGAGACTCTGAACTATCCAGCAAGATTCATAAAAAACTCAGCATTAGCAATGGCATTCCTTCCAAATGCACGTCTCAAGGAGAATCATCCAATCCTCAGGAAACACCAGATGAATCTAGACTGAAGGAGCTGGTAAGATATAACTATCTGTCTACAAGTCTTCAGAAGCATCAAGGTCCAGGAAGTCCAGGAGAGACCAGGAGGCTATTCTAGACTGCAGGAGGCTCAGCAGACAGGAAGAGTGGATGCAGTATGCCATTCTCAACTAGATCCTTTTGCTTCAAGGACCGAATAGTAACAAGTGAACGAGGCCTACAAATTAGATGGGAACAACATGGGCCCGCCAAGTTTCTGATTCCGAAGTTCATTACTGCCATCGAGGAAGACTGACTGCAGTGTACAGGCCAGTGGAATCTCAGGACTGCAACTGCCTTTCAAATAAAACAGGAAAACAAATTATTTGTGCTATGCCTGACTCTTTATTTCCGTTTGAAATTACTTCAAATTAAAAAAACAAAAAACAAAAAAGCTGGATGTGGTGTGACTCATTAGGCAGATGACCTCTGTTAGACTGAGGCCAGCCGGAATTACAAAGAGTCCCTGTCTCAAAGAAAATAAAACAACACACAAGAAAAAGTACTAAAGATGCATAATGGTTTTCCACACGCATTACCCAGCTTATTCCAAAACACTTTACCAATTTAGACTTCCCCAAGACCTGAATCAAAATTTAGTAAGACAAAACTAAACAACCTTTTCCGTCCATATGAAAAGGCACACATATTCCAGTGCACATTTCTGAAGTGGAACTGGAAGGCAAAAGAAAGCTCTGCGGAGGGAAGGCAGGTGACAGGACTATCACTATGTGCTCATGTCCTATATCCACTCACTAAATTCAAAATAAGATAAGGGAAACCAGCATTAAAGGAGATGAGAACTTTTAGAAGTCTTAGAACAGAATTTATAGCATCATCTTTTGAGTTTTACAATATTGTGTGCAAGTTGGTATGAGAATTTTTCTGCAAATACATTCAATAGCTCTCATATACCCATAGAGAACCATTACCTTACCCTTTGTGGTATGACAGCTATTTCTGTGCATGAGCTGAGTCCTTACAAAGAAGACCCCGAAGCTACCTTGTACCCTGATGCTACCTTCCCACTGTGGTGAAGTTAAAGCCTCGGCATCTTTAGACAGCAGGGCTTTAGCTTCCTTACCCGTGAACTCGTACTTAGCACAGGACATGTCAATGGTTGGTTCTAGGTCAATGCCAGAAACCTTAGAAAGCCAGGCCCGAAAATCTTCAAACATGAGTTTCCTAGAGGTGTGAACAAAAGACAGCTTGTTAGGGTGCAGCATGGCCTCAGTCTGCAGCAGTGCTATTCCTATACATGCTCTCTGAAGGTCACATTTAATTCAAGAGCCCTGTTCTCAGGTTTCACTCAGGAGACTCTGAGGCCTACATGATGCTCCATCTCTCTTTAAACCTGCACAGTGTCAAGTTCCCAGAGAAACAGTGTAACTCTCAGCTCCACAGTGAGCTTGCCCGGAGTCTTCCCATGAATTTCAGTCTCCAGCAGTTTGCCTTCATATGGGATGTCCTCTACACCAGCACTTTGGGCTCTGGTTTTAAGTCCCCACATCACTATGTCATTACAAATCACCCACTGTCAGAAAGTCTTTTCAGCAGTAAATGGGAAAACTCAATTGCTATTTTTACACGTTTTGCTTCTGACATCAAATATATGTTTTTTTCTGCTGGTACCTACCTATTTTTGGAAACAATCAGTTCAATTCTTACACTATCTACAGGATTAATAAGTCAGACTCACAGGATTGGTCCCATCCTCAGACCCAATCAGAAGACCAGCTCATGAGTTGTGCTGGCTGGGTATAAATAGGAGGCCTCGGCAACACCCTCCTCAAGTTGGATCCTTTGTTAGGTAATTTTTACTTACTGTATTTCTAGTTTATTATTAAGAAACAATTCAAAGGCTGGAGAGTGGCTCAGTGATTGACAGCACTCCCTGCTCTTGCAGAGAACCTGGGCTTAGTTCTCAGCACCCACACCAGGAAGCTCACAACATCTGCAACTTCAGTTCCAGGGATTCAATGTCCTCTGGTCTCCAGGGGCAACCACACACACATGAACTCAACTAAGGCAGGCACACATAAACAAAAGAAATACTTAAAAAAAAAAAAAAAAAAGACATTCAACTCAGGAGCAGGCAAATATGAAAGATTCACAGCATCAACTATGGAGGAGAGGGACAGAGCTTCTCTCCCATCTCCTTAGCATCCATGACGTCCGGATGCTTTGCTACACAGCTGTGATTGATCACGTAAACCACTGGCCACTGATGATGGAGCCAGTCAACCACGAGCCCCTCTTCTCTTTGAAACAAGATCTTAATGCTTTGTAGCTCAGTCTTGGTCTACAATGTAGTAGGTAGCTTAGGCTAGACCCAAACTTGTGGCAGTCCTCCTACCTCATCTGAACACCCTCCTTGTTTTTACTGGAGGTAGAACAGTTGGGGCTGAGAGCTGTAATACTCTTGGTTATCGTCTTGGCAACTGTCCCTCCTTCCCCAGACTTTGAAGACTGTCCATTGCCTTTTTTTTTTTTAACCTCTGATATGTTAGAAAGGGTTTTTCCTAACAAAAGAGTCTCCATTTGCTTTTATTAACCTCAACACTTACATTCTAAGGTTTAAGAGCTTGCTGCCAGGAATCAAAAGATCAAATATGCATTTCCTGTTATAAATCTCAGTATCATAAGCAGTAATACTAATGCAGTGATGTGCCGTTGAAATTAGGATTTTTTTTTTTTTTTATTATATTAAATGCAGGTTTATTGGGAAGCTTCTCCGGACCAGTTCACTGGCCCCAGGGACCGAGGTCAGGGAAGTCACTGTGGACTGTGGGAAGGGGAGGGAGAAGAGAAAGAGAAAGCATGCTCTGAGAGAGAAAAAGAGAGAAGGAAAGGAGGATTTTCTTTTTGAGCTGTCTTTTTTTTTTTTTTTTTTAAATAATTCTAGTTTCAGTTAAATGTACATGTGTGCCTTTCCTGGCTTTTAATTGTGTCCTTTCTCATTAGCCTGAGACACCTGTCACCTCTGACTGAGCATGAGATGAAATGTGTTAGAGTGAAATTGTTTCCTCTTTAGGAGGAAAATCTAAATTAGTATGAAATATGAGTTACAGCTGACACATTAGCAATACTTCTAGATAGAAGGAAATAACCTTCACAGGTTGCTATCATATATGGGAGTGTCTCAGAGAAAAAAGAAAAAAAAAAAAAAAAAACCAACCTTCCAGATGTATTAAAAACAGCTGTTATAAAGCAGGAGCTCATCACAGAAAAAAATTCCCAAAGAAGTAAAAAGAAACTTTCTTTTAATTGGTATACAAGTATAGAAGTTTACATCTAGCCAGGCGGTGGTGACACACGCCTTTAATCCCAGCACTTGGGAGGCAGAGGCAGGCGGATTTCTGAGTTCGAGACCAGCCTGGTCTACAGAGTGAGTTCCAGGACAGCCAGGGCTACACAGAGAAACCCTGTCTCGAAAAACCAAAAAAAAAAAAAAAAAAAAAAAAAAAAAAAAAAAAAAAAAAAAAGTTTACATCTGTAGCAGTTCTTTTCTATTGAAAACAGTGTATTTCAATGCATCTGAGCTGTCTTTGATGGTAGTAACTATTATATATCTCTAAGGGGAGAAAAGGTTGCTAACTAAAATAGAGTAAAATAGCAATTAATCCAGAATACTAGATCTTAGAGATTTAAAAAAACCCATTGACTTCACAAAGTAAAGTGTGACTATATTTTGCATACATATATTAATGGTTGCATAGTTTCTTGTATGAAATCTCTGAGCATTTCTTTCTTTTGTCATGATCTTAGAACTACTCTATAAAATATGCATACTTGTGGGAATAGAGAGTGGTGGCTCTGCTTAAGAGAACCAGCTGATTTTGCAGAGAACCTGGGTTCAGGTCCCAGAACCCACATGGCAGTATCACAATCATCTGGAACTCCAGTTCTGATGTCCACGGGCACTGCACACACGTGTGCATATATATGCATACACACAGGCAAAACACTCATGAGCCTAATAATTTTTTTAAATACATACTTTCAAGGGTTTGGACACACCATCTTCTAAAGTACTGTGGCAGCATGAAAATGTATCTAACTGTCAACACTGGAGTTTTACTTTTCAGGGCTGTCTAGCTTCATGAGCAGAAACTGCTATCTCCACTGTTACTTAGTTCTTCCGTAACTAAGAAAGCCAAACATTTTATTATTAAGAATTTGGAGTCAGGCATGGTGACTCATGTTTGCAATCAGCACTTGGTAATCTGAGGCAGGAGGACTTCTATGACTTTTAGGCCAGCCTGAGCTACATACATAGACAGTGCTAGACCAGCCTAAGACCCTGTCTGAAATGAAGGGGGGTGGGGGGGGAAGGGAGAGAGGGGAAAGGGGAGGGTGATCAACAATCCAAGGCTTAAACTTGTATCTTAGCTCCCTCAATTATTGTTCAGTTGTTTTAAAGAAGTTATCTAGTTTCTTAGGGTTTGTTACCTCCTTTACCAAAAACAATAATGTCAACAAAGATTTTATGATCTAATATTTAAAACTCAGTGCTGTGCCTAGCACACATTTGGCACCCAACAAATGTAATTACTTGCTTACCTTAAAGCTGAGATATGAGGCTCTTTTCTCTTCTTCAAATCATCAGACTTGGTCATAAAGGAGGAAAAAAAGATTTCCTTGTTAAAACAGGCCAAGAAGAACAGTAAGGACTCTGACAGCAGAACTCTGGTTAGGAGCCTAGACTCTGAAGAGAACTACCTGGGCTGATGTGTGACCACTCCACCTTGCAGCTCTGACATGGGCAAGTGACTTATCATATGTGTACATCGTTCAACCAACAAATAGCTAAGTGGTTTTTACAGAGAAGTTTAGGTTTGTTGAAGGAGACATTGAGGAGAGATAAAATGTGGTTTCTTAGCATAAAGGTGACACATGCACAGGACAACTACAGGCAGAGAGGAATGGGCTGGGCTGAGGAGTGGGAAAGGTCTGCAATGATAAGTGTGGTACCCAGGCTAGACTTCAATGAGGAAGAGGCAAATGCATCCAAAATGCTGTAAAGAAACTAAGTGGCTGGGGGAAAGAAATGGGGAGCAGAGGGAGATGAGGCCCAAAGGCCTAATGCAACTGTGTTGGCCTGGAGCCACTCTATGTTCTGTGGCTGTCACCCGAAAAAATGAAAAGTCATCAGTTTTCAAGTTTTCAGGCAAAGAAGGAACATGAGGTAAAAATCTTAAAAAAAAAAAAAGATTTAGTTACTATGTATACAGTGTTCTGCCTACACACCAGATCCCATTACTGATGGTGATGAGCCACCATGTGGTTGCTGAGACTTGAACTCAAGACCTCTGGAAGAGCAGCCAGTGTTAACTCTGAGTCATTTCTCCAGCCCCCATGAGATAAAAATCACAAAAGGAAATCCTCACTGTATAGATTCTAAACATTTTAACCACGGGCAAGTATCTAATTCTACAGGTTTGACACATTCCTGATGTGGGCAACCATGTTGCATAAGCCCAGAATTTAACACTACAAAAGGAAATCCTATATCTATTAGGTAGTCAGGCTCCATCCTTTTCAACTAGTAACAAGCATCACCCTAGTTTTTGTTTCTATGGCTCATCTGCCTATTGTGGACATTTAAAAGAAATCACATACCAATTAACATTCTGAGTCTGGCTTCTTATGTTAACTTATATTCCTTAATAACAGTATGTGTATATGTGTATTAGTATGTGTAATACTAATGTGTCATGGCTGTGCCATGGTCCCAGGACATCAGGGTTCAGCAGCTTGTTGAGGTAAGGTGTCTTGTTTCTACTGTATTGCAGACTCCAGGCTAGCTGGCCCACAAGTTTCTTGCCTCTACCCCCCACCTTACCAGAGGAGGCTGAGATTACAGATGCTTATCACCACATCTAGCCTTTTTATGTGGGTTCTGAACTCAGGTTTGAACTCAGTGGCAAGTGCTCCTACCTGCTGAACCATCTTACTTGTCCCAGAGTCTGGCTTCTGTCATCTACCACAATGTTTCTAAGGTTCATTCATGTCGCAGCTCTGACATACTCTCCACTAGATTGGAATAATGCATCTCGTTTGCCCATTACTCAGTGGATACACGTCTAGTTGCTTCTAATTTACAACTACTATAAACAGTACTTCTATGAACATTAATTTTCCAGTTCTCTTGAATCCACTTACAGAAAGAAACATAATGGTGACAGTTACGTAGGTGGGTGAAGCCAGGAGAGTGGCGAGTATGCCAATACAATAACTATGGTGAGAGACAGCTTGGATGGGAGAAACTCTGTTGATGGTGGAAGTGTAGGAAGTGTTCTGGGATGCAGTGGAGGATGAGTCCTTGGTAGACAGGACGTGAAGAGTGAACTGGGAGTTAAGAATGGATTCATTTTTCCTTCCGGTCTGGGTCCAAGCACTGAGCAGATCCCGGGCAGCAGTTCTGCCCCCAGTCTCAAAGAATCCAGAGGAAGCGGGGCTCCCAAGAGCTCTAACCTGGGCGATATATCTTGGTGTATCTATTCATCAAGCAAGCTGAGCAGACTCTGCTCTAACCTCTGATGTCCTGGAATTCCAGCTAGATGCAATGAAGACACAGCTTCAGAGGCTTATCAATTTACTCTTCCCCCTTCCCCTCTTCTAATATCTTAACGCCCATAATCAGCTTGAAGAAGTTAATGAAGAATTGGCACCCCAATTCCCTGGGCTTAGGGACTGAGGTGGTTAATATTGGGCTGTCTTTCTAGGGAAAAGTAGTGGTTTTGTTGGAACAGGGAGGATTAGCTAGGATTTATTGCATAGCCATAACCTACCGATAAAAATATGTATAATTGTTATTAAGATGAAGTTATAATTTCTTAAATGGTGCAAAATTTACTTTGATTCCAAATTTAAGGTTTCCATTGGTACGAGCTTCTTATTGATATAAAAGTGAGATGAATATTGTTACTCTCATAGGCATTGTGCCTGTATAACACATTTAGGAATACAAGGCTTAGACCCAGTCCTTCTTTAACTTTTTTAACTGATTTGAGATGATTAGCTTGTGAGTTAAGGGACTATAGCAAATTCATAGCTTTGAGTTTATTGTTAGGGTGTTTTCTATATTTTATTTAGAAATAGCTGAGAGGAGTTAATAGACAATAGTCCAGATTTCCTTACATGGATAGTTGGTTTTCAAAACATCAGAAGTCCACAGAATTGATGTTACAAACATTTCTGTATTAATGTTCATTTTTATTAGAGACCTGTCTGCTCCTGACAGCTTCCTGTCTTGGATTCTAAGAAGAAATTGAGCATCTTTGGAGTTACTCCGGTTGTGGTGAGACAGCCACTAGGCAAGAATTGCCTCTCTCCATCTACAGACAAATTACTGTCCAGAAAAGGACACACTTGCGGAAAAGTCAACTGATTATATCTGCAAAGCTTTCCTCAGCAGATAGCCCACAGCTCTGGCAGCTTGAACATCTTGGGGTCTCCAAGGCAGCTTCTTGTTTCAATGTCTGGGACCCACACGTGATCTTCTGGGTTCCTCCAAAGGGCTGGCATCTCTTCTCCAGCTCTGCCCTCTGTAGCTCTCTAAGCTCAGGTCGATCCACTCGACTGTTGCTGCTGTTCTTGGTGATCAGCCCATGGTAGTGGCATCTCATATGCTGGAGTCTTTTGCTGCAGCTAAGCTTCACCAATAGTTACTCATAGACTCTCTTCATGGTGCCAAGTCTCAACTCCTTTTCATGACCTCTTCAGTCCTGGACTGTCAACTGTAACTGAGGCTGCACCTTCACCAATGGCCTTGCACGGCCTCTCACAGTGCCAGGCCTCAGCTGCTCTCCATGACCCCTTCATGCCTTCAAAACCAGTACCACCTGGGTGACTCTTACACATTACCAAGTACAGCTGCAGCACAGGGTACAACCTTGGCTATCTCTGGAACACGGCTTCTTTGTGCTCTCAGAAAACACTTCCCAGATTTCACCTCAGTGATGCTGGTCTCTTAATCACCACTAATTTGTTAGCTCCATCTAACCAGCATCAATTGTCCCAGTAGTCTCTTCTATTCTGGACTCTAAAGCCAGAACCAGGAGCAAAAGCTGCTGAATTCTGCTGCTTGCTGGGGCTGGAACACGTCCCCCTTGTTCTCTTACATTATCACCAGCTTTCTGTTTTCCAGCTCCTTCACTGCCTAAGCTTGGCTGTCCTGGAACTTGTTCTGTAGATTGACTTTGAACTCAGTGATCTGCATTGCCTTTCTCCTCAACACTGGGATTAAAGGTGTGGTCCACCAAGCTTAGATTTAGGTGTTTCTTCACCTAAAACTTGCTCTGTTCTAGTCTGGCCTTGAACTCAGACATCTGCTTGTCTTTGCCTCCTAGAATTAAAGGCTTGTACAACCACACTTGGACCTAAATTTAGTTGGATGGGATCTTGTCCCAAGATCTAATTAATTAATTCAATTTAGTATCCTTGAACACAAGATTCAGCTTCATTTCAATTCCTGGTGCCTCATTAAAATTCAAACCATATATTTTATATTTTTCCTTTTTCAGATTGCTACGCTTGTTTAAAATGCTCTTGATGAGAGTTAACCAGAGAGTAAAGTTAATGATAGGTGTTTCTGAGACTTCTCTTGTCAATGCAATTAATCTGAGTCTCTTCACCTTAGCATCCGGCAGACCCTTCAGACAAGGGCAAAAAAGTAGTCACATTCTTCACGAAAATATCACAAAGCCATCTCTAGGCCACATACTGAAATTCTTCACTGAAACCTTCTGGGCCAAGTTTGCACAATTCAAATCACTCTCAGTAACACAGTCTTCCACATTCCTAGTAGGATGGCTTAAGGCCCATTTAAAGCATTCCACTGCTTTCCAAATCCAAAGTCCCCAAATCCACATTCTTCTAAACAAAAGCATGGTCAGGCCTATCACAGCAATACCCCAGGTACCAATTTCTGTCTTAGTTAGGGTTTTACTGCTGTGAACAGACACCATGACCAAGGCAATTCTTATAAGGACAATTTAGTTGGGGCTGGTTTACAGTTTCAGAGGTTCAGTCCATTATCATCAAGGTGGGAATGAGGCAGCATCCATGCAGACATGGTGCAGGAGGAGCTGTGAGTTCTATATCTTCATCTGAAGGCTGCTAGCAGAATACTGGCTTCCAGTATTCCTCCAGCTAGAAGGAGGGTCTTAAGGCCCACACCCACAGTGACACACCTCCTCCATAAAGGCCATACCAACTACAACGGGGCCACTACCTGAGCTGAGTATATATAAACCATCACACATTAGACGGTTAGACTATGTCAGAGAGCCAATTATCTGCTAATTGAGAGCACATGCAAGGAAGAAGTATACAGGTAAAGAGAGCCCGCCTAAGAACGAGCAAGGTAAAACGAAGTTACAATAGGCAATAGTTTTTTCTCTTTTGTTTACCACCCACAGCCATTTTTTTTGTTTGTTTTTTGCTCATTCTAACTTCATATTAACAAAATCCTTTCTTTTGTTGAACAGCATCAAAGAAAAACCATTCTGGGGTTGAGGAGATAGCTCAGTCATTACAATGCTTGCCTGACCAGTACGAGGATTTAGGTTCAGTCCCCAGAACCCATAGAGAAGAAGCCGGGTGGCATGTTGCTTATAATCTCAGTGCTAAGCTCATTGGTCAGCCTGTCTGGCCTGCTTGATAATAAGCTTCAGGCCAACGAGAAACTGATTCAAAATAAAGGTGGATAGTGCCTGAGAAAAGGTACACATGTACATCCACATCGCTGAACACACACACACACACACACACACACACACACACACACACACCCTTCAATTTAGTAATTAGACATTGCTTAGGGTTGAAAAGTTGATATAATTATAACAGCAGATACCGTGGTTTTTCATTAACCCAATAAACTTTACTAGGATAAAAGTTTGATTTTTATTAGAATTTCTGAGTGTCTCATCACGTGAGTATTTAGGTTGGGTAACAGTCACATGGACAATTGGAGTGTGGTAGGATCTGAGCAGATGATCAGTTATAGCTTAAAAGAATAAGATGTTAATCATTCTCTTATTCTAAATCAAAGGGAAAATGCAAAGAAAGCAGAGATAATTCGTCTGCTTCATCACTTTAATTTTATTTTACAGGTATGGGTAGGTTTTTTTTTTATTTATTTTTGGTTTTTCGAGACAGGGTTTCTCTGTGTAGTCCTGGCTATCCTGGAACTCACTCTGTAGACTAGGCTGACCTCGAACTCAGAAATCCGCCTGCCTCTGCCTCCCAAGTGCTGGGATTAAAGGCGTGTGCCACCACCAACGGTTTTTTTTTTTTTTTTTTAAAATATGTCTGTATTTCATATAGTGTCCCTGGAGGCCAGAAGAGGGTGTTGAATTCCCTGAGATTGGAATTATAGATGGGTGGGGCAACCATGTAGGTGCTGTGACTAGAATGCAGGTCCCCTGAAAAAGCAGCCAGGGCAATTAACTGCTGAGCCATGTCTACAGCCCTGTTTTGAATTCTTCAACCCTAACAGCCTAGAGAGTTTATGAAAGAGTGATCCATGTGTTGAAGATGACTTCATACTGGGGAAACCAATGACTTGTACTTCTGTGCTAGACAGGGCTGTCTTCTAAGAGTAGATAAACAATATTTTGATTTCAAGATAGCTCCTTTTGCTAAATTATACTGTCCACCAAAAAAAGAATGAAAAGTTGGGGGTGAAGCCGTGGTAGAGTATGTGCTTAGTATACTCATAGTGTTGGGATCAAAACAGCACTCCTATCTCCCCCCAAAAAACCCATAGTTTTCTCTTTCTACTAGATATATTGCAATGCAGAATATTTTAACTGCCATATATCAAGTCACAAAAGCAGAGACATGAACCCAAGAGTTTGAATGGCTATTATATTCAAATAGAAGACTCTTCACCATGCCACCGCCCAAGTATACGTCATCCCTACCTACTAGTTTAAAGTATTTCTCCTTCATCTCTGTCACTATCATCTCTATTACCGTAGATGTTAGAGGGCAGAACCTGTCAAAATCTCCCTTATAACCGTCACAGCAATTAATACATAGTTAACACTCATTAAGGTCATGTTAAAGGAATGTTTAACAATGCCGAGGTGAAGACGCTTGATAGCTAACCTAATCCAGAACCCTGAGTCTTAATAAATAGATAAACTGTATGGATGTACGTGTGTCTATCTGTGGCTATGTGCATTGGGTGATTTTAGAGGTACGTGAACCCCCTGATGTCGGTGCTGGGAACTGATTGGGTCCTCTGGAAGAGCAGTAAGTGCTCTTAACCACTAAGCTATCTCTGCAGCCACCATTAGAGGATGACTTTATAGCTGAGGAATTTCTGAGGAGGAAGAGCCAACGAATGTTGTGAAAATAAATACCTGCTGGAACTTATATAAATCATTGTACTTTTCATGGAAGTCCAGGCTCAAAAGTTCTTTCTGAAGTCCTTCCAGGAAGTCTTGGCTTTGAATGAAGTTTGGGATCACACAGTGAAGAAAAGGATCCATGTCCAAGGCAATGGCTTCTGTTGGAAGGAAAATAGTACTCTAGTCTTTCCTCTCTTCTGTATGTTTGACCACCAAGTAGCATAACAGAATACAAAGAGAGACCATCATGAAGTTCTGGAAGCCTAATAGTTAAGGTCTAAGATTCATGAGGAACTGTCCCTTGTGTCATCCCTTTACTCATTCAAAGCTACTGTTCTCAGATACTGTGCTTCCGTGTTAGGCTTTAATGAGTGGAAGGGATAACACCAACGGAAGCTCTTGGTTTTTATTTTAAGTTATTTAGTGCTGGGCGGTGCCGGCGCACGCCTTTAATCCCTGCACTTGGGAGGCAGAGGCAGGCGGATTTCTGAGTTCGAGGCCAGCCTGGTCTACAGAGTGAGTTCCAGGACAGCCAGGGCTACACAGAGAAACCCTGTCTCGAAAAACCAAAAAAAAAAAAAAAAAAAAAAAAAAAAAAAGAGGGTATTGGATCCCATTACAGATGTTGTGAGCCACCAGGTGGTTACTGGGAATTGAACTCAGGACCTCTGGAAGTATAGTCAGTGCTCTTAACCGCTGAGCCATCTTTCTAGCCCCACATTTTAGATATTTAGCTTATTCTCTCCAGAGCGAAGTAAAACAACAATAGCAAATTACTCGAGAGTAGCAAAGTTGGCTGGCCATTTCTCTTTAATCAATCCTGCTCTTTCTTCCACCAAGTTCCTTGGGGTGGGGTGACTAAAATCAAGTGGTTTCTTACCTCTTCTAGTTGATTTCACTTCCACTAGATTATGAGTAACGACCAATCCTTACCTACTAAGAGCCTGGCCCAGTAGTGCTGTAAAAGCATTATTTCATTTACATTCTCTACAACTGAGGAATAGATAATACAGTCACTATGCCTTTGCAACAGACAAGGAAACTGAAAAGTCTCTGAGCAGCCAGAGCCTGCATTTTATGTAATCATCTTCTGTCTGCATCCTGAGCACCCAGGGTTCCCTTTAAACACTCAAATGAAACAAACAAATAAACAAACAAACCAGCAAGTCTGGGAAAATTCAAGATGCACCCAGCCAGATTCACATTTATAAGGTAATAACTTGTAGCTATGTCTGGAATCAAGGTTCCTTTCAAGATATGTTCGTTTTGTGCGTCACTAAGGCCAATGACAAGCATGTGAAAACTGGAAAATTCAGGTGCTTGCTTCTCTGGCTCAACACCAGCGTGGGTTAGATGGTCATTTAACAGCGGTGAGTGACCCTCGCTAGCTATTTATGAATGTATACAAGCATTAGCTTGCCAATCCCATCTTTCAGATGGGGAAATACTATTAACGATTCCATTTGATAAAAGAAGAAACTGACCCTTAAGCAAAGTTATATGCATTACCCAATGACGTACAATCAGCAGAGAAATTCTATGAGTGACCTCTGATTCTAGAATTCAACACCCAGTCTATATGTCTCCACTTCCCCACACTGTCGGGAGCTTATATTTATTTTCCTCCCCAGGCTTGTCAAATCCAGCAGAATTTGGAATGAACAGAGCAGAGGTGGCTGCGATTCTCCCCACACCTCTTCTTGCCGCCGCGCCTCCCTCACAGCACCCCATTACCATGGCTGAATGGCGTCCGACAGCTCCAGGCCTCAGCCACCTGCTTCCTCAGGATTTCCTCAGTGACAGCGTCCGAAAACTCTGCCGCTACCTGCTTCTTTCCCTTCTTCATTGGCCGCGCTGGGCCGGGATCCCCCGGCCGTTTCCCGTTCATCTTCTTACCATACACACAGACCCACGCCAAGGAAGCCAGGATTGCTACTTCTCTTCAGAAACTACAGTTCCCGAAAATCCTCTTTCCTTTAGTTCCATAGCATTACCCAATAGAAAGGCATCAAAGCATAAGGAGGCGGGAGTTACACATAGGTAACCAATAGAGGATCAACATATTGCGTCATGCTGCCAGCAATTGGTCGAATGGTCGCGGAGAACTGCCTCCCAACTTCCTGCCGCCGGAGCGTATTCACTTCCGGCGTGTGTTCCACTCCTCTTGCTCTCGACTGTTAATGGCGGGCGGTGATTGCTGAGCGGGACGCAGATAACCGCTGCCTGCCCCGCGGCCGTCTCCCCGGGCCCCCGGCTTTCTGCACGTCGCCAGTGTCGGAGCTGATCAGCATGTCTGTGGTGCCGCCCAATCGTTCGCAGACGGGCTGGCCCCGGGGGGTCAACCAGTTCGGCAACAAGTACATCCAGCAGACCAAGCCCCTCACCCTGGAGCGCACCATTAACCTGTAAGTGCGGCGCGGCCTCGGCCGACAAGCCTCTCCCCGTGCGCCCTCCCTCACGCCGGATGCGGTTTGTCTCTTCCGGGATGCGCGCTTTCTTTCCCAGACCTGTTTCTCGACCCCGACTTGGCAGTTTTTCTATTTTAAAGCGAGGCTCGTTCCCCCTTTCTCTTCATTCAGTCATGGTTAAAACTCACGTTTGCTTTGAATTCATCATAATGTGTGTATTCTTTCAATCCGTTGCTGGTTGTTTAATCGCGCTTGAATTTGTGTTTATTTGAATACCTATCAATTTTGTAGGGTATACATTTCTTTTACAGTAAATTTTCCAGATTAACCCCAGACCGCCTAGTTTTTTCCCATTAAATGTGTAGTATTCCATCCAGTGGTCACATTTTATTCATTTTCGCGCTGTTTGGTCTACCTTTTTGCTTTTGCATGTCTTGTCTACCAAAGTGACGGCAAAGTGACGGCATACAACATCATCGCAGACTCCCTGTAGACCTAAATTGGGAGTACGCACACTGCTGGCTGGTTGTACTTTCAGACGGTTGGAGGTACCTTACATGTTGCCCAGACAGCCTGTTTGCAGGTTGTTTTGTGTTCAACAAACCTCTTTTCTTAAGCAAGTGATTGCATTTTGCGATTATTCACAACAGAATTTGTTGTAGCAAGAAATTGGGATTGGGAGATAGCTTATATGGTATTTGGTATCTCATTCCCCGGTGAGGGGAGCTAATGCTAACGGGAAAGACTATCCAGTTTAGGCTGATTATTTGTTTAAAATAATGTGCAAGACATTGCTGATAGTGAGGTTTGGATAAGTCATTTTAGTGTTTCTCCGTTTTATATTCAAATAAATAAACCTTTCCTCCTAAAACTAAATGTAACGTGAAATTGAAAACTTCTTGAGCTCTTGAGAACTGTTTTCAAGAACAACTACTACTATTGTTTTTTGGCAAAACAAGTACTGGCGTGCAAACTTAGGTAATGAAATACAAGGTTTATAAGATGTTGAAATAGTTGACAGTTGTGTCTTATGCAAATTTACTTTTGTCCCACACTACACAGTAGCACTTTAATAATCTGTCACTTAAATGTTTATAAGATTCCCATAAAATGGAGAAGGCAAGTACTCTTTTAAAAATAAAATGGATGAGTGCAGGAGTAGTTTGCTAACTGGCAGTGGGCTTGCCCAGTGTGTGGAATGCCCTGGATTCTGTCTGCAGCGCCTCACAAAAGTTAAAAAAAAAAAAAAAAAAAATTAGAAGCACAAGTTCTGCATCATTTCATTGATAAGCCAAAACCATGGGTCTTACTTAAACTGCCCTTGATTACTGGGTCTGTTTCACATCAGGCCATTGTGTAGAGTTGTTGAAATAGATGTGCTTTCAGCACGATGTTTTGCAGGTTGAGTGTGTTACTTTTCACTGCCTATGTAAATGCAGTGTTGAGAAGTAAAATTACTGGGCTGTAAACTTGAGTTCACCTGAGTGAATTACCCAGGAACTGGGAAGTAAATCTTTGTTTCTGCAGTGCATTCCCGTTTAGGAAACTCTGGATGGGTCCTGATGAACCGCAGTGTGCATGCTCGTGGCCAGGTGTTTAGATGCTCACTCTGCTGCTTTGAGATGCCCACAGTATGATGTGGAAAATGTGCTCTTTGGGGGCTGCTGCTCAGATTTCACAGCTGGAAACTTGAACGTTTTGTTCTCTTGAGATCCTGGGATATAGGAGATAGATAGCCCTTGCAGTAGAAATGTATTGTAGCTAGTCTCAATTCTTTCTAATGTAGGTTGGGAAAACCACACGTTAACACATGTAGAGCCTTGTACAGTACATAAAGTTGTGTGTAGTATACGATTGAATTTTGGATCAACTGTAAAATTGTTTATAATCTTTAAAGTCCCCTGAAGATGGTATGTTCTTATTATTTTAGAGCTACTTTGTGTTTAGAATTTGACTTCGGGAATTAATGTTTTCCTTTTGGCTACCTTGATTTCCCTTCTCAAGAACAACTGAGGAGAGTATGTAGTTGTCTATCACTGTCGAGAGTGTTTTGTGCATGTTGCACATGTATGCTATATGCATTCGTGCAGATATATGTAGTTGTGTATGTGGGGTATATGTGTTTGTGTTCACAGCATTTGTGAATGTATGGTGTGCCTGGGTCACAGCACATGTGTGGAAGTCAAGACAATATCAGGAGTCACTTTCTACTTTGAGAATATGGCCTCGTTTTGATCTGCTGCATCAGGTTACCTGACTTCCAGGGATTTTTCTGTCTATCATCCAGCTTGCTGTGGGAGCGCTGGAATTTCAGGTGTGCCTACTGCAGCCAGGTTTGCATAGGTTCTAGAGATTCAACCTCAGATACAGTTTGCATGTCAGGTGCTTTACACATGAGCCTCTCCCCAGCTCAGGTTTGTAGTGTTCGAAGGTGTACTTGTATATGCTATCTCTCCAGCCCCTTCCCACTCACTTTTTTTTTTTTTTTTTTTGAGACAGGCTCCCTCTCTATCCTTGAACTTGCAGAGTAAGCTAGGCTGGTTGGCTAGTGAACCCCAGAAATACATCTATCTTCACTTCCATAACAGTGGGACCACAGTACTCAGATTTGTGTGTGTGTGTGTGTGTGTGTGTGTGTGTGTGTGTTAGTTGGTGGGTTTTTTTGTTTTGGGTAAGTTGTAAATGTAATTCTGGGCGTTTTTCTACCCCCTCTCCCCTTTGCTCCCAGGTAATGACAAACAGTGCCCACTTTATTCTGAATAAAAGGATTTGGTATTTTTATTAACAAGCTACAGGCACTATGCAGGCAGTTTCTGAGCTATTCTAATTCAACTAGGCTGCCAATACCCAGGCAAATGATTTTTTGTCTGAATCTCAGTCTTGCCCTGGCTCACTCTGGTCCATGTGTGTCCTCGTGGCCATGGTTGCTCTCTCCACCTTCTTCCTTCTCTCGTTCCTCTTGAGACCACAGACTGGGATCAGAAGTTGTGCCCAGCTGATTGGCAGATGAGTTTTTTATTAACCCATCAGAGGTGATAGAAAACAGTGTTTACATAACATTGAGACTGGAGATGCTTGACCGCCATTGTCAGGACTGTAACCAGGTGTCCGGTATAGAAATCAGTACCTGAGAACGCAGTGCACAAAACCTCCCAACAGTGGAGCTGGAGATTGAATTTAGGTCCACATGTTTGCTTGATGATTACTTTACTGACTGTCTTCCCAGGCCAATATCAAGGGGTTTTTGATAGATGAAATACTTTGGGATTAGCCATGTTCAGTCAAAATATTCTTACTGGGGGCAGGGGAAACTATAATCAAGGGGTTGCAAGGTAGAATGTGTGAAAAATATAAATATGGATTTGATCTTTCTAAGCAAGATTAAGTCTTTAACACTTTAAATCAAGTTTGGTTGGGTTCTCTTACACAAGGCTCAGAGGGAAAAAGAAAATGAGTCTAAGCCACTGGTAGTACATGTCCTTAATCCCAGCACTTGAGAGGGAGAGGCAGACAGGTCTCAAGTGTTTAAAGACCAGCCTGGCCTACAAGTGAGTTCCAGGGCAACTCTTTCAAAAAACAAGCAAGCCAAAAAAATGAAGTAAAGTTGATCTGAAAAGGAACTAGAAAATTCTAATTATTTGCTAACTGGGAAAAACAGAAAATAATTGGCGCCACCACTGAGGTGGCTCTGTGGGTGGAGGTGCTTGCTGCCAAGACTGATGATGTGAGTTCAATTCCCCAGAACCCACATAGTGAAAGGAGAGCACAGACACATGTTATAGAACACCATATACATATGTGTACAAAACCTTATTTTTAAAAATATTAAAAGGAAAGCAACTAGATTGCTGCTGATAGACCGAGGTGGCTCAGTCATAGGAGAAAACAGATTAGCTGTTAGTGCAGGTTGGTTTATAGAAATTAGAACTAGATTAGTCAGAGGAACCAGGCTGGTACTTCTGGTGCCACGAAATGATCTAAAACCAGTATAGATAAGCACTTGGCTGAGCATTTCAGAGACCTTAGGGCAGTGCTACTGTGACTGATGCATGGAAGTTGTGGGTTCAGGAGTCAGGCAGCAGCAGTCCTCTGATCTCTGCTATCTCATAGCTGCTTCTTTGGCTGGTCTTCTGAGCACAGTGTAGTTTTGTATGATTTCTGTATGTGTCGTTTTGAACTGTCCTGGTAAATAAGACCATTGGTTCTCATGCTGATGCTTGTTTTGGCTCACAGGTACCCACTTACCAATTATACTTTTGGTACAAAGGAGCCCCTCTATGAGAAGGACAGCTCTGTTGCAGCCAGATTTCAGCGCATGAGGGAGGAATTTGATAAGATTGGGATGAGAAGGACTGTAGAAGGGGTTCTGATTGTACACGAACACCGCCTACCCCACGTGTTACTGCTACAGCTGGGAACAACTTTCTTCAAATTGTAAGTAGTGTTGGAAATTACAGTAAGACAACTTGTAAAAAATGGCTGTTTTAATGCAGCTTAAAATACAAGTTTAGCTTTTATTTATTTAAACAAATACTATGACAGAGTCTTTAAAGAAAAGTCATGGTTTTTCTTCAGTGCGATGCTTATTTCCTTTCCAAAGAGCTAGATTAGGCCAAACTCATTTTCTCAAAGGGATGGGAGTGTTGCTGAATTCAGTTGATTTCATGTAGTTTAATTACATGAGCTTATAACTCATTAAATGTTTTTTTGCCCACTGGTCAGGTTGTGCCAAAAAAAAAAGAAAGAAAGAAAAAAAAAAGGCCTCAAGACTAAATTCATAGTCTTGAAAAATGTACCATTCTTCAGCTCTAAGAGTGTAGTCTGTTCTCGGGTATTATTTGCTAAGCTCCATTAGCGCTAGCTTCTCTTTGAGGAGGCAGTGATGGGTTGTTGGCCAGTGATTATGCTCATTATATGTATTGGCTTTGCTCCTTAAACTTAGGATTGCATATGGTGGTCTGGTAACGTTATAGATTGAACTTCCCAGCACATCCCACACCTTTGGCCCTTGATTGCTTATCAGATGTCACTGGAATGTGTCTAATCGTTACCTGAAAGATGATGATTATTATATTCTTGCTATTATCCCCAAATTGTATTACATTGTAAGCTGAAATTCTTGACCTTTTGCAGACCTGGAGGTGAACTTAACCCAGGAGAGGATGAAGTTGAAGGACTAAAACGCTTAATGACAGAGGTATTTTCTGTTTACTCCCTTGACAGTTTTACTGCCCATCTGAATGCTACCAACTTAATAATCAAATTTCATGTGTCTTGTAAAAATAAATTTAATTTGAGCAGTTAGTAGTCAGTAAGTAGAACTTAAATCTGAATTAGTATAAATTACTTTCTGGAAAATAAACACGTCTGTAATCTTAAGCTAAGACCCAAGGATTATCTTGTTTTCAAGACCATTTAGTTTACATAGTGAATTCTAGGCCAGCTAGGCCACAGAGTGAGACCCTGTTGCTAAATAAAATAAAATAAAACAAAAATGTTGATGAGACAGTAATGCTAAGTTGCCATTTTGGTAGAGGTTTCAGAGGAAGCCTACTCACTTTTACTCTGAATCTTCTGAAAACTACCAAAAAGTCAGGAGAAAAGTAGTTTTTAAAAGGTATAAATTCAGTAGTATTTATGGACTGCAAAATGAGACACTAACAAAAAGACGAAGTAATAACTAAGTTAGAGAGAGCTGGAAGGCTGTTGGGCATACCACAGTAGACTTAGCAGAAACTGTAGCTCAGCAGGATGCCAGTCCGAAATGATGCAGCAGTGAATAACAGAAAGGCTAAGGAATTGCTGGTGCAATTGCCGGGGAGAGGGGGTAGAAAAACGCCCAGAATTACATTTACAACTTACCCAAAACAAACAAAAAAACCCACCAACTAACACACACACACAAATCTGAGTACTGTGGTTCCACTGTTAGTGAGTCCATGCGCCAGCTGGATTGGTTGAATCTATAAAGGTTATATTGATCTACATTGTCTTTCCGTTCTGTCCAGTTGAGCCAGGACTGACTGTTGACTGAGTCAGTGGGCATTGAGTCAGCTAACATTAGCAGTAAAATGTTGAAGAGATGGGGAGAATGTTTGAAAACTTTGATCCTGACTGGTAAGCAGTGTAGGAGTCTCGCTGTGAGGCGGGACTGTGAGCAGCTGTGCAGTGTGGAGCAGAACTCAGCTTCTAGCTTGAAAGGATGGTACCAGGGCAGAGGGCTGCAGATCTCTGCTCTGTAGAGTGACCAGTCCAAGAAAACTGGGTGATGTTATTTGGATTTTACGAGGGGGCGTAGCTGTGTCAAAACTCCTGCACCTGGTGAGCAGCTACAGCACTGTTTGTAAAGAAAGCTTTAAGAAACTACAGTCTAAAAGAGCAAAAGGAATTCAGCCAAAATGGAAGCTAAATGAGTCACAAAAATCGTGATTCTCTTGGAGTAATCGAGGAGATGCTGTATCTGTGAAACGAGGGCCACTTAGAAGACTTTAGCAGGGCTGGTGGGATGGCTCAGTTAGCAAAGGGACTTGCTTGTCACTCAGCTTGATGACCTGGGCTCTATCTCCAGAACCCGCATACAGGAGGGAGAAGATTGGTCCCACAATTTGTCCTATGATCTCTACACGTACACTGCAGTTCACTCACCGTATACACACTGTACAATAATAAAATCTTAAAAGGAAAATCAGGGAATGCTTCAAATCTCTCCTGAATACAGGAAGCTCAAAAATCTGAAGCATGCCTTCATAATCCTGAAAGAATATGACTTTGACACCAGAACTCTTTAATATAACTATAAAGCATTGTAGGGGAAAATAATTATTTTAACTCTTGCAAAAATTTCAAAACTGTATTCTGCCTTATACTGTTTCTCGGGAGACAACAGAGAAAGTTTGCTTCCAAGGTGAAGGAGTAAGGCAGGAATAATGATAAAATAATCAGAACATGAGTGTCCAGCGCTGTAGGAGAAAGGCCTAAGAAGGCCTTGTGCTGCTCAGCTGTGACCTCGGCTGTGCACAGAGCAGAGCAGACTGATAGAGGAGAGGGAATATGGGTAGTGATTGCTGTTTGAACTGAAAACCGATCTGAGCTCTCAGATGGTGTGGGAATAAAAACATTGCCTCAGAGAAGCAATCATGATTCATATTGGTGATGAGTCTTATTGATAACATGACCCTTTCATATGATTTGATTTGCTAACAGAATGGCATTTTACCCCTGTTGTCTTCCTTGCCAGAATCTCAGTCTCACTGAGAAATACTAATCAAAATCCTGAGTTGTATTTCTCAAAACTGTCAAGATCATCAAACTAACAGAACTGTCGCTGTCTAGAGCAGCCTCAGAGAAACTGATGACCATCTGTGTCCTATCTTAGATGGGATCCTGGGCCTGGAAAGGGACATTAGGTATAGAAACTAAAGAGACCCAAAAACTGTATGGGTTCTTTGGTATAGTATTGATTCATTAGTTTAACAGGTGTTTTATACTGATGTAAGATAGTCACAGTTAGGGAAAGGTATAGGTATCATGGGAGTTTTGGGCCTCTTTTCTTTTTCTTTTTTTTCCTTTTTTTTTTTTTTTTTCTTTTTTTAAATGTTATTTATTGTATGTATATGCATACACTGTAGCTGTTTTCAGACACACCAGAAGAAGGCATCAGATCCCATTACAGATGGTTGTGAGCCACCATGTGGTTGCTGGGAATTGAACTCGGGACCTCTGGAAGAGCAGTCAGTGCTCTTAACTGCTGAGCCATCTCTCCAGCCCTCCTCCCCCCAGCCTTTCTTAATATGTAAAACTATTCTAAAGCAGTTGAAAAAAAAAGGAATACTTTTAAACACAGAAACAAATACTGGGGAAAACAACTAGGAGCTGAGTCTTGTAGCCACTTGGGATGGGTGAGACAGGACAGGGAATTGCTACTTGTTCTGAACTTTTTGTACCATTTTGACCCGTGAAATGGGTAGAGTATAACTTTTTAGTGAGTTGTTTATAATGTGTATGGACGTGTGTCTGCAAGTATTAGTGCAACATGTATGTGCTTGGTGCCCTCAGATGTCAGAAAGATGGGGTTGGATTCCTAGAACAGGAGTGACAGATGGTTGTGAGCCACCATATGGGTGCTGGGAATTGAACCTAGGTCCTCTGGTAGAGCAGTCAGTGTTCTTATAATCACTGAACCATCTCTCCAGCCTGAGTCTAACTTAATCAAAATAAGTTCATGTTATATTACAAAGAGTAATAATGGGATTTGTGAAAATGCAATCTTTCCATTTTTGTAACTTTAGGTGGATGATTTGTAGAAATTATAGTTGATTTTAAAGAACCTCTTGTATGCTATTTGGCTGATGTTGATAAACGGTCACCTTTGGTTTTCCATGTATAGCCAGAGGAAAAGGACTGGTTTTTTGGAGACAAGGTCTAACTATATAGCCTTTGCTAGCCTGGAACTTGCTATGTAGATTGAACTCACAGAGATCCACCTGCCTTTGCCTCCTTAGTGTAGTATTGAAGGAATGTATCACCACGCTCAGCTTTGTGGGTTCTTTTGATAGGTTGATGCTAGATTTTAAGCTAAATTTGTGGTTTTTGACAGAATGGAATGAATACTAAGTTGCAGAGAGGGAATCTATTGGAAAGACACTAGCTGTTAGGCGTGTCACTGAAAATAGTCTCTACCACAGAAGGGAATTCTCAGGTGTGTATATTCAGTGTACTTACTATATACTACTTTGCACAGATACTAGGTCGTCAAGATGGAGTTCTGCAAGACTGGGTCATTGATGACTGCATTGGGAACTGGTGGAGACCAAATTTTGAACCTCCTCAGGTCAGTGTTCAGTTGTGTTTACCAGGCATTTGGTAAAGCAGAAACCTAATTCAAGACATTTAAAAAAGTGATGGGGCCTAGTAAGGTGTCTCGGTGGGTTTGCTGCCAAACCTCATGACCCAAGTTTGAACCCTGGAACTCACATGGTAGAAGGAGAGGATAAATGTGGCGTCTACACACACACATACACACAAAGTGAAGACCTTTTTTTTTTTTTAAGATTTATTTATTTTCATGTGTATGTGTGTTTTGCCTGAATGTATGTATCCTGTGGAAGCCATGTCAGATCTCTGGAGGTTGGAGTTACATATGGTAGTGAGCTGCTATTTGGATGCTAGGAATTGAACTTGGGTCCTCTGGAAGAGCAGCCAGTGCTTTAACTGCTGAGCCATCTCTTCAATTGCCCCCACCTCTTTTTTTTTTAATATTAGAAATCTTTTTGGGTTTTTGTTTATTTTATGGCCAGTGGTGTTTTACCTGCATGTCTGTGTGTAGGCGTCAGATGCCCTGAAACTGTTGTTACAGACAGTTGTGGGCGGCCATGGGGGTGCTGGGAATTGAACCTAGGTCTTTTGAAAGAAGAGCCATTTCTTTAGCCCCATAAGTGGAAATTTGGTCCACAATCAAGTGGAAATTTTTAAAATAATCAGAGTAGACCTCAGCCTCCCATTTCTTATTCTCATTTTCTTGATTTTGATTTAAAAACCATTTTTAAGATCAAACAGCTTTTTTCTTTCGTGTGTGTGTGTGTGTGTGTGTGTGTGTGTGTGTGTGTGTGTGTGTGT
>JANHMN010000018.1:19809868-19847094 GCA_030674055.1 Rhabdomys pumilio | reverse complement strand
TGTGTGTGTGTGTGTGTGTGTGTGTGTGTGTGTGTGTGTGTGTGTGTTTGTATATGTATATGTCTGATGCCTGGGCAGTCAGAGGGAGGAACTGGATCTGAGGAAGTAGAGTTAAGATGGTTGTTAGTTACTACAGGTGCTGAAATGGGACCCTCTCTCTCTTAGGGCTTTACTGCTCTGAACAGACACCATGACCAAGGCAACTCTTATAAGGACAATATTTAATTGGGGCTGACTTACAGGTTCAGAGGTTCAGTCCATTATCATCAAGGTGGGAACATGTCAGCATTCAGGCAGGCACGGTGTAGGAAGAGCTGAGAGTTCTACATCCATCTGAAGGCTGCTAGCAGAATACTGGTTTCCAGGCAGCTAGGACTAGGATATCAAAAGCCCACACCCACAGTGACATACCTACTCCAACAAGACCACACCTTTTAATAGTGCCATTCTCTGGTCCCCATAGGCTTGTTCAAACATGAGTCTATGGGGGCCATACCTAAACAGCCACTCGCTGACCACAAGCATATACAAACCTTCACCCCTGAAACACAAGATAAACAAGTGGAAATGTTTAAAAAAGATCAGAGTAGACCTTGACTTTTAATTTTGTTTTCTTAACTCCTTAGATTTAGAAAGCATTACAAAGCAAGCAGTTTCCGTCTTCTGTTTTTGTTTTATGTGTGTCTATGTATGTATGTGTGCATGTATATGTATATATGTGTGTGTGTGTGTGTATGTATGTATGTATATAATGTATATTGAATGTATGTATATTGAATATACTAGATAGCCAAGTCTGGACTTGAACCATTTAATTTATTCTTTGTCTACCTCCAAAGCATTGGGGTTACAGTATGCTGAAACAGTAAACCACAGTTTCAGGGTGATACTATTTTGTTGTTGTTTTGTTTGCTTTTTGAAGTGTTAAGAATTGAACCAGGTCTTATGTATGAAGGGCTAGTTCCAGCCCACCCTGTTTCTTTTAAAAGAAAAAATTTAAAATATGTAGAAGTAGAATTATAGTAAGTAAAATTCACCTTTAAAGTAAATTCATGGTGAAGTTTTTTCTTTTTTCTTTTTTTTTTTTTTTTATCAAGTTTATTTATTTATTTTATGTATATGGGTACTCTGTCTTCCTGCACACAAGAAGAAGGCATTAGATCCCATTACAGATAGTTGTGACCCACAGTGTGGTTGCTGGGAATTGAACTCAGGACCTCTGGAAGTGCAGCCAACCACTGAGCCATCTCTAACCCGGGTGAAGTGTTTTTCATTCCTTCTCTGCTTTCCCCATGGACTGTTTTGAAGCAACTCCTAGATATTTCAGTTGTAAATAGTTTAGTGTAAATTGTAAAAGATGTTTTATCAAACATTGTCAATGGAGACTAGAAAGATGGTTTAGTAGAGGACCAGAGTTCCATTTCCAGAATATATATTGGATTAGGTGGTTCACAACTTCCTCTGACTCCAGCCTCCACGATCTAATAGCTCTGCCATCTGTGCATGCTTGCACCCATATGCATAGGCACACATGCATACACATAATTTCAAACAGAAGGCTAGGGACAGAGCTTAACAGTTAAGAGCACTTGCTGCTCCTGAAGAGGACTAGAATCAGTTCCCAGTACTCAGTGGGTAGCTCACAACTATCTGTAATTCCACTCTCAGGGGTTCTGATACCTTTTTGGCCTCTGAAGGCCTCAGGCACACAGCTAATGTCTTTAAGGAGAGGAGGGATGATGTGTTTGGGACATTGTGAACATATTCACTTTCCAACCCTCATTTCTGAGGGAGAGAATGAGAATGAGAACGTGGGATTCTCAGAAGGGTAGGTGCTCACTTAGTAAGTGCAACTGTCAGAAAGATAAGCTCTGAGGTAGAGCTGCTTCCTTGTCCTTGAGAGCAACTACTAAGTCTTGGGTCCTCTGAAGGACACTAATATAGCTGGAGTCTTACATGCCTATTACAAAGTTCTACTTTTGAAAAAGTTTCTGTGTGGAAATGCTTTGATTAAAAAAAATTACCTTGTATTGGTGAGGGGAAGCATTGTAGTGTCCATAGACTTGCACATAAACAGTTACTTCAAGAAAAACCATTGGAAATGGGTTCTAGGGCCTTGAGCATGCTAAACAAGCACTCCGTCACTGAGCTGCATCCCCAGCACAAGAAAAGGATACAGTCATTATCATCTAAAGTAATCTCATCGAATATATAATCGCCATGTTCATAGATCCTGGTGCTTTTGGGGGTTTTGTTTTTTGTTTGTTTGTTTGTTTTTAATTTTATTTTTGAGGCTGGGTATCTCCGTGTAGTTCTGACTGTCCTAGAAGTTGCTATATAGACTGGGCTGGCTTTGAACTCAGAGAGATCCTCCTGCCTCTGCCTCCCAAATGTTGGGATTTAAAGCATGTGCTACCATGCTTGGCTGTGCTAATTATTTCTAGTTTTCATATTTGTTTGAATTAGGGTAGTCTCTCCTGTCTCTTACATTTTTAGGGTTATGAGCTCTCTTCTACCTTTGTAAATCATCTTAAGTGAAAATAGGCTGTCTTGTGTTTCAGTTGCCAGTAGCATCCATGTTTTATTGAATGAGTGATTTTTCTCCTAGATGTTTCATATATTGATAAATCAGTTGATTGGATTCAGGCCCAATTAATGGGGCAAAGGGAATGAGTGACGCAAGGTGGTATTGCTGCTGGGCCACAAGTCACAGGCTGAGCAGTTCTAATGCGACAGTCTGCGATCCAGGGGCTTTGGTCGACATAATACTTAGGTTTCGGCTCTTAGAATTTTGGACCTTCGGATTGGTGATATTCACGAACGTAAACAGTCCAGAGTTTACTGAGCTCCAGACTCGGGGCACTTTGATCCTGTGCACTTCCAGTAAGGGACACTTAAGTCTGTATTTCTAAATTCAGTAGCCTAAGACAATGTATATTTATTATGTTGGAATTTTCGGGGCTTTATAAAGCTACAGATGCTGCATCAGAAAGAGTGGGGCAAGGATCCAATCCCTACTTCACATGGAAGCAGACGTTCTTGGCTATTAGACTGATGCCTTCAGTTTTTGCCAGTTGCTGGCATAGGGGTTCCTCAGTTTCTTGTCATCTTCGAAGGATAACTCCCTCTAGGACAGCTGCCTTCCTTCGAACATGTACTTGAAGAGGATGTAAGAAATGATGTCAAGGAGTGCCCAGGTGGGGGCCGTGCTCAGTTAGCTTCCTGGTCTTGGCAGTGGCATACGATCCTTCTGTATTCTGTTTGTAGCACTCTGGTACATAGTGGGTGAGTCTACAAAGGTGTGAATGCAGATGACCTAATGACTGTGGTCTCTTAGATGCTGGCCTCTATAGGTAGTGGTTTGTTCTTCTATTAAGATCTCATACCATCTGTGTGAGTGTGGTGGCCCACACCTTTAATCCTGCCATGTAGGAGGCAGAGGCAGATTGATCTCTGTGAGTTCAAGGCTAGCCAGGTATACACAAGATTGCCAGGTCAGCAAGTGCTTACACAATGAGACCATGTCTCAAAGGAGATAAAAAAGAATTTATACTATTTGGTTGGTGTACTGGCTTGTATGTCAACTTGACACAAGCTGGAGTTATTACAGAGAAAGGAGCTTCAGTTGAGGAAATGCCTCCATGAGATCCAGCTGTAAGGCATTTTCTCAATTAGTGATCAAGTGGGGAGGGCCCATTGTTGGTGGTGCCATCCCTGGGCTTGTAGTCCTCGGTTTTATAAGACACTCTTCCATGGCCTCTGCATCAGCTCCTGCCTCCAGGTTCCTGCCCTGTGTGAGTTCCTGTCTTAACTTCCTTTGGTGATGAACAGCAATGTGGAAGTGTAAGCTGGATAAACCCTTTCCTCCCCAGCTTGTTTCTTGGTCATGATGCTTGTGCAGGAACAGAAACCCTGACTAGGACAGTTGGTTTTCATCGTGTTAATGTTAACAGATCATTGTTGATAATTTCCTACAGTCATGAAGTCTCTAGAGATGTGATTTTTTTTTTTTAAATACACAGAGAACCTCAACCTCAACTACTTGGTTACTCTGGAATATTCAGTTCTATAGGAAATAGTAGATGCTTCTTTTCCTTAAGTTTTCAGAAGAATGCATTCATCCTTCAAAGATACAATATGGAGTGAAAAGGGCAGATGTGGATACAGATTGAGGTGTGAGACAGGAAGTAGCAAAGCATAGGGAGAAGGGGACCAGAAGCAGCAGTCATTAAAAAATTACTTTAACCTCAGTATTCTGGAGGTAGAGATAGAAAGGAGTTCATGCCCAGTCATAGCTACATACTGAGCCCTGTCTCAAACATCAGAGCAAAACCAAACAAACCCCCCACATAATAGTATTGACTTTACTATAACTATGAGCAACTAGAATAATATCGCTGAGAGCTGTCGAGAAACCATATCAAACATCCCTCTGAATTGTCTGAAGATGGAAACCCAGGGACTCCTGTTCCCCCTTTGGCAAGACTTGAATGAATTTCTCTACAATTTCGTGATTTGAGAAACTTTGCAGACTCCAGAAAGGCGTGACCTGCCCAAACATCTGAGGGAGAGTGATTCTCAGACGGGGTATGAACACCTCATTAGAATGTTAGTATGACTGTGTGGACATAAGTATATTTAATGTATTCGATCCACTCTAATGACCAATAATGTTACTGATGCTCAGATTTTCATATTTTGGCTAGTATCTTAAAGTTGGGTCTTAAATTCTTTGGACAGATCAAAAGCCCTATTATTGGAGAGCTTCTTTCCATAACAGTATGTTCCAGGTCAAGTGTTACACAATATTGGCCAGGCAAAAGATGTTCTGTTCTCTCCTGACTGCCTTGTGTAGTTGAGGACAAGTACACAGGGCCCTGTGGACACTGGTGCTCCTGAGAATTGCCACAACACATCTGTGACCTGGCCTTAAGAAGCAAAGTTTCACCGTACACAAATGGTGACGCTGCTATTTGAAAGATATGTGCAACAATTATTCTAAACAGGCTTTGGTTTCTTGGATATTCCTTGACCTAATTGAAAGAAAAGTGCTCAGTGATAACTCAGAAGTCTTCCAGGCTGTTTGCTGAATGCCCTCCTTATCTCCTTCACTCCGTGGCTCTGTGGTATTCCTTGACTTCACTAAGTGTAAGATTGGCCCTGGAAGTATGGATGTCAGTGAAGTGCTGTGTGTTCATTCGGCTTTAGCCAACTTGCCTGTTTTCATTGGGTGTCACTGTGGAAGGGTATTTTATTACTTCCTTGTCTCTGTCTTTTCATATGAACCTCACCAGCTTAGCTATTAAGAGCACAGCTGGAGAGTAGCCTTTTAGAAAGGGGAAGCAACAAACAGAAGGAAATTCTTTTGTGTGGCCATGATTTGTTGAATGTGAACCACAGGTGTTTTTCAAGTGTGCGGTTTGAGCTACTTGTCGATTCCTTGTCCCTTCACTGTTAATCTGGTTCTTGGGTAGACCTCCGAAACCTGGGAGAGTCACCTGAGCTCATTTGTACTTTACAGTGTGTAATTGTCCTCACTTGTGTGCTGGTTGGGTACCAGCGAGGAAGAGGTAACAGGGAGTAAGTAGTAGGCTTTGTACTGAGTGAAGATTGGCTAGATCGGTTGCAGTATGGCTTCACTAAATTGCGCAGTCTTGCGAAGGTAATAGCTTCTTTCTTTTAATAATTATTTTCATTTTATGTGCATTGGTGTTTTGCCTGCAAGTATGTATGTGTGAGGGTGTTGGATCCTGAAGTTACAGACAGTTGTGAGCTGCCATGTAGATGCTGGGAACTGAACCCAGGTCCTCTGGAAAGAGCAATCAATGCTTCTAACTACTGAGCATCTCTCCAGCCCCAGGCACTGGCTTCCAAAAGTTTCTGAGTAAAGTGAGTGTGATAATTATACTTCACTTAATGTATCAGATTGCTCTCAGGCTGTAGTTTCTCTAGTTCTTTTTGTCCTTTTAATTTTTCTAAATATTTTTTCCATTTTACCCATCAGTTAGACTGCCCAGCTGGCAGAACTCCACCTAGCTCATTTTTGTTTTTAAAGCATGTGCTATGTGTATGGGAGGTAGGAAGAAGGGGCAAAGAGCACCCTGTCAAATACCTCAAAGGCTTTAAAGTTTTCTTGGAGTAAACATGATCACATCAGGATTCTAGAGTGTTTTAGTAACAATATGTAGAAACAGCAGCAGCAGCTTATCTTGAAACCAAAACTTGATTGTGTTGTAAATTTCCTTAGCCATACATTCTCTGACTATTATACTTAAACAGCTGATGGACTTACTGTTTATTACATGTGTGTGAAGACACTTTCTGTATCTGTTAGTTAGGTCCCTTAAAGGGAAACAAGGCAGAAGCATACCACCAGCAGTGTACTGGGAAGTGTACATGTAGAGAACCAAACCAGGCCATCGGGTACTCGTTACAGTGAGACTGAGTTAGCATATGAGGGTAGTTGAGCTTTGTGTCTGTAATTGGAAGAACTTGATAGTTAACACATGAGGTGTTAGGAAGGGCGATGCTTGAAGCCTACAAGTAACTCTCATTTTCTGTTTTAGTACCCGTATATTCCTGCGCATATAACAAAGCCCAAGGAACATAAGAAGTTGTTTCTGGTTCAGCTTCAAGAGAAAGGTAAGGCCCTTATCTGGAAGGCAACCATGTAAAAGCTCTTGTCGTGTGTTCTCTGAGGTTCTTCTTGTCTCCTCCAGGTTTCTTGAGTAGCTTTAGGTTGACTGTAAGACTGAAACACACCTATCATACTTACGCAGTCACCTAGCTTCTCTTTGTGCCAGTGATGGTGTAGGGGATGAAATCGAACTAGAGCTTAAATTAAGAGATCACTGTAGTTGTTGTACTTGTTGAGCTGTTGTTACTGATTTTCCCAGTGAGGTAAAGAGCTCGAGGTTGTCTTTTTAAAGTCTTCAGACCCGCTCTGCTTCAACAAGTAACTGTTCCTTCCCAGCCTCCCATCCCAGTGCCCTCACCTCAAGAACAAAGGACAAAACTCCAAGATCTCATGTAACCTACACTGGCCTTGAACTCCTAATCCTAATGCCTCTGCTTTTCAAGAGCTGGGATTACAGGCTTTCACTAGTACTCAGGTTCTTGCTATGTAGCTAGCCCAAGTGTGTATGTGTGTGTGTGCCTGTGTGTGGGTATGTGCACATGGATGCAGGTACGGGAACTAAACTCCAGTCCTCTGGGAGAATAGCAGTTGTTTTTCAACCTGCCTGTCTGCTTCTCCCTCCCTCCCTCCCTCCCTCCCTCCCTGACTGTGAGTGTCCTTAGGAATGTTCTCATTCCTGGAGCTCACCAGGTAGGTTAAACTGGCTGGTCACCTGTCTCTGCTTTTACCTGTACCAGGATTACAAGTCTACATTATTTGAGTTTTGGGGTTTGAACTCTGGTCCTCGTGCTTGGAAGGCAAGCCTCCAAATCTTTTTTTTTGTTTTGTTTTGTTTTGTTTTTCGAGACAGGGTTTCTCTGTGTAGCCCTGGCTGTCCTGGAACTCACTCTGTAGACCAGGCTGGCCTCGAACTCAGAAATCCGCCTGCCTTTGCCTCCCAAGCGCTGGGATTAAAGGCGTCGCCCGGCAAGCCTCCAAATCTTGATTCTCCTGTTTCAGCTTCTTGACTGCTGGAAGTGTCACAATGCCTGGCTCCATTTCTTACAGTAGTTTTATGGGAGAATTAAAAAATAAAGTTCTAAACCCAAGGCAATTTTCAATTAGCTTTTTAAAGTTGTTTATGGCATTTCTTTCTTGAGAGGATGTTTCAAATATATGTCTATAATCTCTAGATGACACAGACAACTCAAAGTGAGTAATGAGAATTGTCTTTTTCCTTAAAAGTTTTTCTCGGAGCTGGGAGATCGCTCAGCAGGTACATTGCTCACTGAAATCACCAGAGCCTGAGTTGGGTTCTTCAGCGCCCATGTAAAAGATGAGCATGGTGGTGTACCTCTGTAATCCTGCACCGGTAAGCTGAGAGACAGGTGCCATCTGGACGGTCTCTGACCAGCCAGTCTAGCCAAAGCAGTGAGCTCCACCCTCACTGAGAAACTCTCAAAAGATAAGGTGGGGGGCCGGGGGAGAGGGTGTGGAATTGGGCCAGGTGTGCTCGTACACACCTTTATTCTCAGCACTCAGGAGGCAGAGGCAGGTGGATCTCTAAATTCAAGGCCAGCCTGGTCTACAGAGCAAGTTCCAGGACAACCAGGGATACACAGAAACTCTGCCTCAACAAAACAACCGAGGAAATGGGGGGGCGGGGTTTGAGGAAAACATCCTGATGCTAGCCTCTAGCCTCTGTCCTGCATATGAGCCTGCATGGGTGAACACAGACGTCAAAGCTTTTCGCAAATGTAAAGTTGTTGATTAACTACAAAGTGGGAGTAAAACTTACATGAAAGATTAAGGAAATTGAATGGTGTTCTGTTTTTGTTTTGTAGCCCTGTTTGCAGTCCCTAAGAATTACAAGCTGGTGGCTGCACCGCTGTTTGAGCTGTATGACAATGCGCCGGGGTACGGACCCATCATTTCTAGTCTTCCGCAGCTGCTGAGCAGGTACCACAGTTGATATATTTTTATGTTGTATGTAATCAGTAGATTTAAATATGCTTAAAAGTACCTGAAGACTCAAATTATGGCATGATGTTCTGACATGTAACTTCTTCCTCAGATCTGGTGTCTTCCATGGTTAGTTTGCAGTCTGTTCAAAGAAAAGATGGTAAAATAGTCAATATTTAAAATGCAAAGTAGTGGTCTATATAAAAGTAGGGACAGGCATGGCAACGCACTCCTTTAATCCCAGCACTCGGGAAGCAGAGGCAGGTAGATCTCTGTGAGTTTGAACTGGTCTGCAAAGCAAGTCCAGGACAGCCAGGGTATGTATCACACCCCTATTTTCAAAAAAAAAAAAAGTGGGTGTGTGTGGATACTTAAATCTTCTAGTATAATTTATTCTTTTTCTTTTTTGGAGCTTACTACACTTAGGTCTGAATTGGCAAATGGTATATAGCCCTATAGTTTTATATGGAGTCTGAATTTTTAGGTAAATGGGATTTTTTTTCTCCTCTTTCTTTCTTTCTTTCCTTTTTTTCTTTTTTTTTTTTTTAAAGCACAACAGGGTCTTTCTGCATATCCCTGGCTATCTTGGAACTCACTATATAGACCAGGCTGGCTGAGAAACCAGAGATCTGCTTGACTCTTCCTAGGAATGCTGGGATTAAAAGTGTGTATCACCATGTCCCATTTAAGTTTGCATTTTCTAAATTGATTTTTATTAGTTTAGTTTCTTAATGCCAACCATAGATAAGAACTGCAGATAAAACTGCTTATTATGAGGTCAAACTTGGTAGTTGTACTGTGAGTTCAAAGCCAGCCTGCTCTACACAGTAAGTTGTAGGCCAGCCAGGGTTATGTAGTGAAACCCTGTGTCAAACAACAAAAGAAGAAAAGAGTATGGCTTGTGTGCTGGAGAGATGGTTTAGTGGTTAAGAGTATATATTGCTTTTGCAGTGGATCTGAGTTTAGTTCCCAGCACTTACTGGGCAGTTGACAGCTGCCTGATACCTCTGGTACCTATGCTCACCTGTGTGCACATGAGCACTTGCACGCTTGTGCTCGCTCTCTCTCTCTTTTGTGTGGGTGTGTGGCTGACAAGTCTTTTGGATTGTGCAGTCAGTATTTGGATTGAATCCCACCTTTTATGATTAACTTTTCATGTGCAGTGGTGTTGCACATGGTGTTATGAGGGTTACAGACAGTTGTGAGCTGCTCTGTGGGTGCTGAGAATGAACCTGCTCTTCTGAAGAGCAGCCAGTGCTCTTAACCCCATCTCTCTAGCTCCCTTCAGTGCTTGCTAGAGTTAAAACTTGGGACAAAGTCATACTCTTGTTGGCCATATACTTCATATGGAAGTGAGGATGGTAGTTTCTTCATAGGACTGTAGTCAGAGAGCACACACAAAGTGCTTAGAACATAGTACTTGGAAGTACTTATTACATGTTAGTTTAACAGCACCCTAGTCATGGTGTTCACTTCTGTGGAAGTTTGGTGAATGTAGAATTGGCCTTTTTTTTACGTTGTCACTAATCATCCTTCAGCTTTTGCTCCTCTACTTTGGCCTCTTGCTGTATCGTGTGCACATGAACATTGTGTACAGAGCAAAGGACATGGAAGAACTTTGTAATTCATCAGTAACCAAATGTACACTCCTAATGTTTCTCATGCTGAGTACTGAGCTGCACTTCTGTAGTACATAAGTGTGACCAGTGAGGTCACACTGCATCTTACTATAGAAATGCTAAACATGCCAGGAGGGGAGAAACGGCCAGGTAACTTCTTGTTTAAGGTGGAAACTGTATATAACTAATACTGTTTTTAACAAAAGTTTTCTGTTTTTTAAAATGCAGGTTCAACTTTATATACAACTGAATTCCTGTACACAGAAGTAAAAGAAGCCGTCTCTGTGAGCACAGCTTACACATGTAGAAGAATAACTGTAGAACAAGTTTTGGTTTTCTCTTGTTCCCTAAATTGCCACCACCTTCCTGTTTGAAGAGTAAAGTTAATATGAACTAGATAGTGGTGTGGACATGTGACAATGTTCATTAGCTCTTGGTTCTACTCATACATTGTTTTGTACATTAAAGAAAGCGAATTTCTTATTTGTATTTTTTTTTTTTAAGTTTCTCATTAAACTCTGAAAAGTCTTACAGCTGAGGATCCTTTTTCCCTTCTTTAGACTGGGGAATGTTAAAACACCATCGTGGTTTAGATAAAGTGAGATGATGGGCCCTTGGGCCTAGACTGTTCGAGGTGTTTGTGATGAGGACTCAGATGAATTTACCTGAGTCCAAGGTGCAGTGTGTTCCAAACTCCACTCCATTATAAGGAATCCCAGTATATTATCTGACAAGTATATTTTATAAATGCCCTACTTCACAAGTCAGACATTAAACATTTGGGAAAACATTAAGATTAGGTAAACTGAAAGCCACTGGACTTGTATAAGAGGCCGTCTAGAACTCACTGCAGTATTTGCTTCATATAACGGGATAGTGATTATTTGCACTGCTATGAAATTGCTTCTTACTGAGTGGGCCATGACAACAAACAGACTCTGAGGATACACCGCTGTGAGAATCTGAGGTGTTGTATACATGCATAGTGATAAAAATCATGATTTTAGCAAGCAGCAAAGCTTTTCAGAGTATTTTAGAATAGGCTGGGTATGGTGGTGCACACCAGTGATCCCAGCGCCTGGGTGCCTAATGCCGGAGGCTCAGGAGTCCCAGGATAGCTGAGATACTTAGCAAGTCCCTACCTCAAAAATAATAGAAACAAAAGAATAGTCTGAATCAACTGGATTCTAGAGGTCAGGACAGGTTTTGTCAGCCTAAGGAAAACAGTGACTTTAAACTTCTAGTACGCTGTTTGCGCGGATAGGATGAGATTATGGGAGTAAAGTTTCAGGACAAAGATGGTCACGAGTGGAGGCACACATCTTTGATCCCAGCACTCCAGAGGCGAAGGCAAGCAGATCTCTTGAGTTCTTGGCCAGCTATGGGTACATAATGAGACCCTATCTCAACAAAGCTTTAAGACTGGAGAGTTGCTCTTGCATAGGACTTGGACTTGGTTCTAAGCACCCACGTGGTGGCTCACAGCCACCTGTAATTCCAGCTCCAGAGGATCTGACATGGCTGACCTTGGGCACCAGGCATGTACATGGTATAGTTACATGAAGGCAACACACTCATAAAAATAAATAATCTGAAAAGGAAAAGGGGTACAGGACTCAGCTGATTGTGTCACTGTGGTCACCGTGGTTGCTTTATTGCAGACTTGTTGGCTGTAGGTGTGATGTAATGAAAGAAAACTTAAAAGAGGTAGCCAGTTTAACATTTTTAATACGCAGAAATAAGCTTGATTAGTTCTCATACTTTATGCTGTCTCACACAAGGTATGTCTCCTGAATATTGGGCAAAAGCAAGTGTAAATATTTTCTTCCCATTTGGCTTTGACAATTAGGTCAAGAGTGGCTGAGGAATTAAGCTCATTCAAGTTTATTTAGTCTCTGCGAGGTCTACCCATGCCCATGCTTGGTAAGCACTGTCTTCATGACCGAGAGTGACAGCTCTTGTCCTCTGAAAAGCCACTAGCTCTCGAATACTCCTCCTCCAGGCACCAACAGTTTTGCCCTAGTAGTTTCTGTAAGCATATTCCTAATCCTCACCTGGGGAGGGTAGACATGGAGCTACTCGCCTGACTATATTCATCTACTATTGAGCACTGGAGAGAGAGGCTACAGCACCTGGTTCAGGGAAAGTGGAGAGGGGCGAGAGTCCTACTTGAGATTCAGACTGCTGTCAGAAAGCAGTGCTTGAGCTGAAGACTTGATTCTAATCCACTCTTGCCCTTTATAACTTAAGCTTTGGCTCAGCTCTAAGTGTTTGATCCAGCCATTCCTATTCTGAGACCTTTAAGTTACCTGCTGCTCTAACCATGGGATGTAAGGGGATTGGTTTTAAACGGTACATTCCTATCACATAAACAGTTGTAAAGCTTTTTGGTCAATTACAGTTGGATCCCAATACTCTTGTTTCCTGGTGAACAGAGATGAATTAGGTATAGACTTCATGTGTTCTTTCAGTCATTAAAAGAGCACAGGTGTCAGGGGTTCTTTGATCTGTAACATCACCCTTAAGATGTAAGTCTTAGAGTGTCATTCCAACCATGTATATTCTAAATATTGCAGAGTATTAAAATAAGCCCTTGAACAACTGACATTTTTTAAACTAAATGTTTCTTACAAATGAAAGCCCTATTGCATTATTTTCTTATTAAAGCTAGTAGTACATACTAGTAAAGGGAGAAAATGAAGAAGTTTATTCAATTGTTTAAAACCCTAGTTAGAACTGCCTACTCTTTGAGAAATAAAAAAATCCCAATTGATGGAAGACAATTGGGATGTCTTTTTTAAGAGTAGGCAACAGTGCCATTGGTGAAAGTGCATGCAGGCTTTTAATCTCAGCATTTGGGAGGCAGAGACAGGTGGGTCTCTTGAGAGCCAGCCTGCAGCCTGGTCTACAAAGCAAGGCTCAAGACAGCCACAGCTACACAGAGACCCTGTCTCAAGACCTCCCCCTCTGCCAAAAAAAATAGACAACACTTAAATGGCACAGGTTCTGCATATTAGTTTGTATTTTAAAAAAATGTCTGGGTGTGATGCTTTCATGTACCGTGTGTGTCGTGTCCATGGAGGGCATTTCCATGGTTCCTGCATGGTGATCCGTCCCACGCTGTGGTTTTCATCTGCTCTTCTCTTGGCTTTGGTCTGTCTTATCCATTGAACTTGCTGTTCTGGAATCCACATTGGCTGCAAGTTTATGACAATGACTTATTTTTGTGCCTTCAGCTCCCCAAAGTTAAAAGCTCTTACTAATTCTTAGTGTTTGGAACGGTATATGGATTGCTGAGTGCAGAGAATTTTCAGTCTTCTATTACAGTGTTAAAGAAGCTTACCTTTCGTAGCTTAAGATTAGATTTTTCAACACATTCCACTTGTTTTCTATCACTTACTTGGGTTAAACTGGACTCACTGGAGTTTGCCTCTGTTGAAATACAAGCTGTAATTCATCTGGAGCAATTAAATTCACCTTACTATTAACATACATAATACATACATACATACATACACACACACACACACACACATACATGTCTGGGGGGGGGGTAACCAACCAAATATGTCACGATTAAGCCAGTTAAGTCCACTTTGTATTTTAGAAATTAAGTTGGAGGAAATGCAGGGTTATACTGTTCTGTTGAGAGAGGAGCAGTGTGTTCAGAAATGAAAACTTTGGGGTGCTGTTCAGTGGGAGAGTGCTTGCCTAGAAAGCTCTGGGTTCAATCCATGTATCCTCCAAACAGAAGTTGGTTATTATGTTCATGTACAGTATACAAGCACCATTTATAGCTGTGGTTTTTGAGAACTTGAACCTGGTTTGTTTATAGGAATGTATAAAGAAACTGGAGTTTGGGGTTATGTTTTTTATATTTGTAAAGCAAAAGTTTGATCAAAAATAATCATTGTTCTTTTTAAAAACTTTATTTCACTGTTATTTCAATAAAAACATTTAAAACTGAATGACTAATTGTTTGGGATAGTCCTGAGTGGTGGAGGGTTGCACAGCTTAGAATATCAAGAGTGATTCTGCAAAGTCCTACTTGTCTGTGGTGAGGTCCACTGGGTAAGGGACCACTTTGGCATAGTGGGAAGGACCTGATGGATGGAACTATTGGTCGATGTCGTCACCCCCCTCTTTTTTTTGTTTTTTGTTTTTGTTTGTTTTGAGATAGGCTCTCTCTGTGTGTCCCTGGCTGTCCTAGAACTCACTCTGTAGACAAGGCTGGCCTTGAATTCAGAGGTCAGCAGCCTGCCTCTGTCTCCCAGATGCTGCAACAAAAGGCATGAGCCACCTTTGCCTGGCTATCTCTTCCCTTTTTTCTTGTAGCATATCCTTAGATTCATTTACCTGCAGTTGATGGAATCATTTGGATTCAGAGCCTGAAGACTGGATAAAGTTGCAACACAGTTGTGTTAACTACCCTTGTTCATATCCTTAAGGACTGGTTTGTTTTTTTTTTTTTATTTGCAGGATTATAAGTGGGAGCTCCTAGCTTTGATCTGGCTTCTGGTTAAGACTAGAGGGGTGCTAGAGAGGTGGCTCAGCAGTTAAGGCTCTGGGTACTCACCCAGAAGACCCAGGTTTAATTAGCACCCATATGGCAGCTCACAACTGCCTGTGATTGCAGTTCCAGATGATCTCAAACCTGGCGGTTCTTGCACACACCAATACACATAATCTTTATAAAGGACTGTAGAATTTAGTCCTTCTTGTCCTGGGCCTGAAGCGCGCTCCACAGTCCTAGCTTCTTGGGAGGTTGAGTCAGGCTGATCATTTAAGTTCAGGAGTTCAAGACTATCAAGACCCTGTCTTTAAAGTAAACCTTCCAGTAATGCAGAGGGAGGGGAGGGAGGGAGGGAGGGAAGGAGGAAGAAAAAGAGACAGACAGAAGGTGTTTGGGTGTGGTGGTTCATGTCTTCCATCCTCTAACCTAAAAGGAGGTTCAGATAGGGGAATTGCCTCAAACTGGAGGCCAGACTGGGTTAGACTGAGAATAAGTATCTCAAGGTCCTCGAGGGAAGGAAGAAGTGCAAAGTACTTTCCCAGAGGGGTAAAGGAATAGAACAATGACTGTTCTTGTTCAAAACAGAAATCATCCAAAATCTTTTGCATTATTTTAAAATATAGCTGAGCTGGGTTAATTTCATCTGTTATACATGTTGGATTTTCAGAGAGCCCAAATTTCTGAGATTAAAGAAGGCAGCTTTGTTATCAGCAATATGAAAGGACAAGTTTGGTATCTAATATTGCTGTTTTGTGGCTTACATCGAATGTGAATCACAAGTGAATGGTTTAAAAATCACCATGACTCAGATCTGACCTTGTAAAGTAGAACACTCCTCTGGAAAATTACCACCCTCGTTTCTTCAGAATAAAGATTTCCATTATTTGGGCAATAGTGTTAAGGCTTGGTATTTTACTTTTACATTTAGTTATGTGTGTGGGAGACAGATGTGGAAGTCCAAGGACAACTTGGGGGAGTTATGAGAATCAAACTCAGTTCATCAGGCTTTGTAGCAAATGGTCCATCCCCCTGAGCCATGTTGCAAATGACTGGGGAACGAACCAAAGGGAACTGTATTGTACAAAGACCCGTTTCATTACGAGGTATTGTAAAGAATTATAACAAAGTGGTTAATTTTCAGATTAAAAAAAAAAGCTATAGAAATATTTGACATGGAAAAAATACTTCAAAAACAATTTATCACCTTTAGAAAATGTGGAAAAATTCAACAGCTGTTTACAGAGCATACATCCTGGGGCAGGCACTAACACATGGCTTGGAAATACAATGATTAAAAAGACTGTGCCCTATGTTTTCTTTTGTAATTCACATATAGAGATGTAACTTGCTGTTTATAGTGTACAATTCAGTGACTTTGTATTCCTAGTTGTATAACAGCAATTTTAGGACATTCTCACTTCAGGAAACTAGTACCCCAATCTGTCACTTCTTTAGCTGTCACCTCCAGTTCTCTCACACTCCCCTTCTACTCTATGTTTCATGCATTTGCCTTTATCAGCGGGATCACATAGAATTTAGATATGTGTGTGGCTTGACTCAGACATACCTTCAAAGTCCCCTGATACGGTAGCATGTATCTGTACTTTATTTTCAAACACGATATTCCATTGGAGTTTCCCCTCTGGGTTATTAGGAATAATACTACTGTCAACCTCTCTGTAGGGACTTTGTGTGGGTGTATGTTTTCAGTTCTCTTGGTTGTTTATTTAACAAGCTGTGTAATTGCCAGGACGAATGGTCACCCGTTGGTTTACTTTTTAGGAACAGGTATTTACCAAGAAGCTCAGCAGCATTTGACATTCTCACTTGTAGCATAAGAGGGAACGGATTTTTATTTCCTGTTAAATTGGTTCTTCCGTTTTAAAAATATTCTATCTCAGGGCTTCTATTTTAAAAATATTCTATGTCAAGGCTTCTATTATTTCTTAAGCATTATGCCTCTTCTCTAGGACACCAAAGAAGCCTCTAGTCTACACAGTGGTGGGATGGAGGGTTTACCTGCTTTGCCGGGGAGGAACAAGGGACAAGTGGCCAGGGGTATGGATCCCGCACCGCACCCTGCTGCTTGACCACGCACACAGGCCTGCCGTCATTGCCCACGGGCCGGACTCACCCTAGAGCCCGGCTCGGGCGAGCCCGTGGCGTCAGTGGGCCCAGGGTCGGCAAGGATGCTGCAGGGGGCCGGGCCCCGGGGCCCCGGGCCCGGTCCTGTGTCCTCCGGGCTGCAGCGCGCCGGCTGTGGGCGGGGGACGAAGGCCGCGCCCCCGCGCCCGTCCCGCCCGCGTCCCGCTAGGGGCGGCGGCCCGCCCCGACTCCGCCGAGGCTCTTCCGCGCCGGCAGGGGCAGCAGCGGGAGCGACGCGGGGCGGAGCGGCGCGAGCAGCTAGGAGCGGCCCGGCCCGGCCCGGCGCGGCGGCCGCGGCAGCGACGCCAGAGCCCGTGGGCGCCTTTCGCGAGGCCGCCGCAGGCGCCTGGCCGCAGCGCGGGGAGCCTCGGGCGCCGGAGCCCGCCGCCGCCGCCATGCCGCTGCTCTTTCTCGAGCGCTTCCCATGGCCCAGCCTCCGCACCTACACGGGCCTCAGCGGCCTGGCCTTGCTGGGCACCATCGTCAGCGCCTATCGCGCCCTCAGCCAGCCCGAGGACCGGTCGGGCGAGCAGGAGCCGATAACGGCCCCACTGCAGCCCAAGGCGTACGTGCAGACGAGCTGGCCCGCCCCCGGCCCCCGGGCCCGCGACGTGGCCCAGTACCTGCTGTCGGACAGCCTGTTTGTGTGGGTGAGCGAGGCGGCGGGCCGGGCGCGGGGGCGGGCGGGCGAGCGGGAGCCGCCATGTCACCCATTATCCGCAGGGGGGCGTGGCCGGGCCCTGACCCCGGCTCAGGAGGCCCGGGGACCGGCCCTCGCGTGGGACTCGAGGCCCAGCGGCTCAGCGGGCTTGGCGGGCCGCGGAGGGAAGGTGTCGGGCTGCCGGGGAGAACAACTGAGGCAAGGGCGGTCGGGCCCGCGGGCTCCAGGGCGGCGGGCCGCGGCGACCGGAGGCTGTGAGGAGCGGAGACAAACCGGGTCTAGCTTGCCGTTGTTGGGGGCGGCTTGCCGATGAAGAGAAGGCCGAGAGTTAGGGGACATGTTACACTTCACAAAACAACTTCGAAATGTTGTTATTTGGCAATGGAATAGCCCGGGTGGGCGCTATTTAACGAAGCAAACAGACCAGCTAGCTACGTCCTTTTTTCTTTTTCCCCCGGATGGTTCGTGACTGTTCCGTTTTGACAGAAGGCAGCAAAACATTCGGATTGGTGTGGCAGCGCTTCCTTTGAACTCGGTTTCTCCGTTTAGCGATCCATTTTAAAACAAGGATTCTTGTCTGCCGGTACGAGATAAGTAAGCAACGTTCACATGGCAGAAGTACTGGCTTCGTTTATTACATCATTTTAGGCTGGGCAGATCTGAGAAAATTTTGCTTGCACTTGAGTGCCTCTTCAAACAAACCCTCAGAAATATGAAAAGTTGCTCCAGGATTTAAACAATTGTCACTTGGATTTCCTATGGCTTGGTGGGATCTTATCTTCTCGCATGGCACCTAGAGAAGGCTGTAAATGACTGAGGGTTAATGCTCTAAGTTTGTAGAACTATATACAACTCTTGCTGTAATTATTCCCACTGTGCTTCATCAGGAAGCTGTGGGATTTGTGAACTTCGTGGGCTGTAGATTAGGCCTCCTCGTCCTTTGGTACATAGTTTTATAGAAGGCAGTGAAGGGTGAAGTTTCTCTTTCTCCTGTGAAAAGATGAACTGCTCATTCATCTTTAGGGTAAACAACTTAGAATTATTATGTTGGGAGTGCTTTTGATAAGGGTGAAGACTACAGTGTAGGTAGTTTTTGATACCTTGTTTTAAGCCTGAGATAACAGGAACCATTATTGTATTAACAGAACAGCCAGTAGTATTGTTTAATGATTTTTTTTTTCGTAAGTTTCTTCTTGCAAAACCCGTGTTCAAATTCCAAGGTTAATATATAAAACATTAATCTCAGGCCTTTTGGTTTTTCTGAGAACTGTCGTTTTTAAGAAATGTTCTTTTTCTTTGTACAGCCCTACCTTGTGCAAATTAATCATTTCTTCCCCTCTTTTGAATTCTTATTTCTCAGTTGAGCTTTATTCCGTTTTCTTTTATCTCCTCTGGAGTTTTGACATGCATGGTGTCTGCCCAGATCTATCTTGTGTGTGTTGTGAGTTTTGTTTTTTATTTAGTACTTACTTTGTACTTTATTTTATTTTTTTCGAGACAGGGTTTCTCTGTGTAGCCCTGGCTGTCCTAGAACTCACTCTGTAGACCAGGCTGGCCTCGAACTCAGAAATCCGCCTGCCTCTGCCTCCCAAGTGCTGGGATTAAAGGCGTGTGCCACCACCGCCCGGCCTACTTTGTGCTTTAAAAGCTATGCTTCCCACTCTTTAAAAACCTTCCCTGTGCCTGGCAGGTAACACTGAATGACAGTGTGGCGGTGGCCCTTTGTCAAAATGGATGCTTCTTGAGGCTCCATTCATAGGCTTTAGACATTAACCCCCTGCCCCCATACAAACAAAACATTGTCTGCCAGTGTCAAGCAAGATAGACAAGAACCTGTCCTTTGTCAGTCGCTAGTCATAAATCTTACTAGTTATTCTTTTGTTCGACTCTCTAGAGCTTGTCTTTGTAGAACACACGCAGTAGTATCTCAGGAGGTTTGGTATTAGCACGGGCAGATCAATTGCCTTCCGAGGTGCTATTTGCAGCACTCTGGAAGACACCACTGCCAACAGCACTTGCCCCCCTACCCTCAAATGACTCATATGTAAATAAGGCAACTTAGGATAACTGAGGATAGAACGAAATCCAGTGGGGCTTCCAGGTAGGAGAAAGGAGTGCTGTGTGGAGGACTGACTACAGCTTTTCTGACTTAAAAGGGAGTTGAGAGGGTGGAAGGAGACCAGAGACCAGAGGAGGTGGCCCTGCTGAGAGACAGGTGAGAAGCCTTTGAGGCTCCATCTCTCCAGGTGTGGCGCTCAGGCTAGCTTGTGGCTTATGACAGCCATCTTTGGTTTGTCACTCCTCTGCCACATGGAATGAGAAAAATAGGTGGGATTTCGGAACTGGTTAAGTTAGTTCTAAACTTAAAACTTTAAAAGACAGATCCTCCAAGTTCATATTTCCAAGGTCAGAGTAAACAAACGTGATGGACAGCGAAAGGAAATCTGCTTCCTGCCTCCTGCTCCCTTCGGCTTCTTGTTATTGGTGCTGGCCTTAAATGGGAAGCTAAGAAACAGCCAGTGTTTCAGGCCCTTTACCCAGTTCATGTCTGTGGTTTCGCATGTATATGCGTGAACATATTCTGTTTCACACCTGCACCTGCTTTTTATTCTCTTCCTGAGCTGGGTGCTTCTTTGAACTTTTATCTAAAGTTACCTTGACATAAAGGTATGTACCCTTCTGGGCTGATGTCTCAGCACCTCCTGTGGGTTCGCTGGATGCCTGCTTATGACGTCTTCAATGACGGACAAGAGTGCTCCATTTCTCTGCTCTTGTACAGTGGTCTGGCGAACCCTTTTAACTCGATTGAGTTCTGCCTAGGAGAGAAATTAGTAGTGTGTATAGCACAGATAACATTTTAAAATAGCTCTTCTCTGTTGTCCAAGTGAAAGAAGTGGCTGTTCAGATCCGGCTTGCTGCAGCAGACCTTTATTTTATGGTTCTTGTGGACTCAATTCGTTCCATTCTTCTGGGGCTTGAAGTCTGGGCTGATGTGTCAACTTTGCAGGAATCTCGTTCGGATACCTGGAGGCATCTGATTTGGGGTTTACATTAGGTTCCTTTGAGCAGCTGAAGTTTGTGTTGTTTCTTTTTCTTTTTCTTTTCTGGTTTTGGAGAACCAGTCTGGCTGCTTAGAACAGAGTGGTGTGCTGCCTGCTGTCAGTCCCAGTGTCTGCCTCAGCCTACCCAGTGATAGACTTGTAGGCCTGGGCCGCCATGCTTGTCTGAATATTTATATTTGCAATTGAGATTGAGATGTTACAGTGTTTATTGGGATGACATTAATATTTGTGAAGTTAAGGGTTTTTTTTTTAATTTTTTAAAGATTTGTGAGTATGAGTGTTTTGCTGTCATAAATAAATGTGTACTACACACCTGCCCGGTGTCTTTGGAGGTCAGAGGTGTCATTGGATTCTCAGGAACAGAAGTGCCAGGTGGCTGTGAGCCATTATATGTGTGCTGGGAACCAAGTGGGGGCTCTGGAAGAGCAGCAAGTGCTTTTAACCACTGAGCCATCCCGGCCCCAACACTTTTATATATAGTTAGATGTAGAGTTGTTCATTGTTGATAATCATTAAAATATTCCAAGAAAGCACAATTCAGAACCTTACAATATTTTAGTTCTTCGAATCCTTGGTTGCCTAGGTGTTCTTGTAAAGGTTATTTCTTTTTAAATACATTTCCCCCAGTGGCTATGTGCTTTTTTTCCCCCCTCTCCTCCTTTTCTTCCCCCATCTCTTTCTTTTCTTTGAGACAGGGGTCTGGGTGAGCAGCCCAGGCCAGCTTTGCATTTGCTTGGGCCTCTCTCTCACATGCTAGGATTACAGGTCTGTCCCCAGGCAAGGCTCCACAGATTTTTTTCAAGCCCTGTTTTTCTTTCATTTTTACCCCCCTAAAGATAGTTTCTCTGTGTAGCTTTTGCTGTCCTGGAACTCACCCTGTAGACCAGGCTGATCTAAAACTCACAGAGATCTGCCTGCCTCTGTTTCCTAAATGCTGGGATTAAAGGCCTGTGCCCCTACTGCCAAGTGATGTGTTAATTTTCAAGTCTTCCATTTAGATTAAAATAGAAATGTTTGGATATTAGTGATGGAACCCCAGAATTATAAGGAACTTCGAGTTTGGGCCCAGCACCCATTGTTGGGCAGCCTGTAACTCTAGGTCTAGAAGGATTTACCATCCCTGACTTCCATGGGCACTTTGAGAGTACACAGGCACACATGTGTAATTACTATAAAATAAAATCTTTATAAAAGGGAGTCGGCTAGGGAGATGGCTCAGTAATTCAGAGCACTGGCCACTCTTCTAGAGGGTTCAGTTTCCATGATTCATTTGGTATCTCACAACTGTCAATCTGACAGCCAACTCCCTCAACTGCATACACACACACAAGTGGTACACAGACATACATGCAGGTAAAACACCCATACACTTATAACAAAAATAAACAAAATCTCAAAAATAAATTTTTTTTCAGAAACCTGACAATACTTGTTGTTAAGGTGCTGAAGTAGGCCTGTAACAGGTGCACCTCTCTGTATTTGCCACTCAATGGAAACTTCAATTATGTAAGTTAGAAGAAATGTCACAAAAAACCACAACCCTCATACCAACACCCTTACCAGGTAAATATGGTGTTTTTTAAAAAATCAACTAAACTCCAGCTTAATTGGAACATATTTTTTAAAGCAGATTTCTTTTCCTGGTTTACATATCATCATTTGAGTTTAAAACCCAAATGCAATGCATTTAGTCGTGCTCAAGGGATAGGGGAAAGAGAAATGAAGACCCTGACTTTGAACTCAAACTTAGTCTATCATCACTTCCCTACCTAAAACTACTGCACCCAAGTCATGAGCAAAACTTAGTTTTACTACTTCCAGTTAAACTTTTTTGAGTTTTTGACTTAAAAAATGATGTATTAAAAAATTTCTTTGAGGGGCAGGAAAAATGGCTGAGCAGTAAAGAGTACTTCCTGCTCTACCATGAGGCCCTAGATCAATTCCCAGCAACCACATGGTGGCTCACAACCCCTCGGAACTTCAGCTTCAGAGGATCAGACACTCTCCTCTGGGCTCCACAGGCATCAGTACACACATCATGCATGCACGCACGCATGCACCCACACACCCAGGCACATAGATGATTTTTCTTAAATCTTTTTTTGAAAAGTTCAATTTATACTCTCTCCCACCTCCAAAAATCTCTCTGACATGTTAGAATTAAAAGTGTGAGCTGGAATGTTTTGAACTGGGTTCTTACATAAGGAGTCAAAAGGCTGTAGGATTTTTGATCAACTGTCTTTTTCTACCTGATTAATTGATGATTTTGCGATCATGTGACTTTAGAGCAGTTAAATACTAAATAGTTCCCCCACCACACCAGTGAAACTATTTTTGTTTTAATTCTTTAAAAATATCTTACGTTCTGGCCCCATTAGGTAACAGAATAGAACTAAGCCTGATTTGTTTGTTTGTGCTGGTAGGGCTGCCATTATGTGTTCTTCCACAGGAGTGTGTGTGGTAGGGAGACAGAAGGAAGCTGAGGATGTGAGAGAGCTTGCTTTCTTAAAAGACCCTTTCATCATATCCCTCTTGTCCTCTGTGACGCTCCTCTTCTCCCTCCCTCCATCATAATTTGCTTTTAAAAATGGAGGGGGTAGACCAGGTGGGCATGGTGACATGTTCTTATAATCCTAGTGCTTAGGACCTGGAGACAGGAGAATAACGAGTTCAAGGCCAATCTGGGGTTCATAGAATCTATCTCAAAACAATATCAATGGCCAGAGGAAGGGAAATAGGACTTACCCATTTGCTGTTTAGGTCTGAAAAATACCCATTTTAAAATATCTTAAAGAAGAAATGTTTTGTCAACAAGTATGGAAGAAGGCTTTGGTTTTGGCACTGGTACCCGAGGGTCTTTCCATCTTGTAGTCCTTCTCCGTTACCCTATTTATTTATTTATTTATTTGAGACCATAATCCTACCCTCCTCTACCTGTCAGGGCAGCATCTTTGAGTTCTGGATTTTACTGATCACCTGACTTTTAGATCAGGTATCTGATAGCTGTCTAAAAGTTCATGTGGGAATGAAGGTACGTACTTTTTTGTGGTCACTTATTTATTGAGACAGTGTCTGGACTGGGCTTTCACTCCTCCTGCTTCCTAGTGTGTGGATTACAGGTGTATGCCATCACGCCAAACTTGGTATATATAGTTTTACAGAGAAAATACAGAGTTTCCATAGGGTTTTCTGCCAAGTCTGAGGAAGGCAGCCTACTAGAGGGCACCCATTGGGGCAGGGGTCTGACTCAGTGAGTTGTGGACCTGGTGCTTCTCCTCCCCATGCCTTGTCCCCTTTAGCCTCAGTAACACTTAGTTTGTACTGTCAGACTACCAAAAAGGCTCATCGGAAACTACACCGTATTTGGGTCTCAGCAAAACTAAACTTTCTTCCTTTGGTTTGTGTGCAGGTTCTGGTGAATACTGCTTGCTGCGTTTTGATGTTGGTGGCTAAGCTTATCCAGTGTATTGTGTTTGGCCCTCTTCGAGTGAGTGAAAGACAGGTAAGCGAACAGATTCTTGTAAAGAAATTTTTCAAATGCTATTAGATTTTAAGCATATAGAAAAGTTCCTTGTGTACTACAAAGAACTCCTTCATGTACTTCAACCAGATTCACTTTTAGTTTTACTTGTGCGCGCGCGCGCGCGCGCGTGTGTGTGTGTGTGTGTGTGTGTGTGTGTGTGTGTGTGTGTACATGCGTGCATTAGTGGATCTGGGTGTACTCACCTGTATTTGGAATGTGTGGGAGAGAATTTTAAGTCTTCCTCTTGTTTTCCAGCTTACTTTTTCAGCTGGCCTCTTACTGAACTGGACGCTGTCACAAGTGCTTGCAGCTCTGAGCCATGTCCTCAGTCCTTAGAGTCACTTCTTTACATAGATCTTCTAATCCATTTGACTTAAGTAGGGACATCATACAAATTTACCTCAGGTAGATACTTGAGGATGTGTCTCCTAAGAGTAGAGTTTCATACTTGGGAAGAGTTTCCCAATGAGATCTTGGTAATCACAGCATAGGAAGAAGACTAGAGAAGCTGGCCTTGATAAAATATTTCAGTTAATTGTACTCAATAGCTAAGCTCTGTCCCATTATAACTACTCCTTCGTGATTTTGTTTTGTTGAAACAGGACCTTGCTATGCGGTTCTGCAGGCCTGGAACTTGCTTTGTAAAGCAGGCTGCCCTTGAACTCAGCAGTCCTCCGTCCCAGCTACCCAGTGCTGGAATTACAGTCACTTCTGCCTCAGAAGCTCCTTTCTTCATAATTTAGTCTTCACATTTTCCTTAAAAATTTCTCCTTCTGTTCACAGCCCCATGGGGAGAGCAGCAATACCAACCAATCAGAGTTTCCAGGGTCTAAACCACAAGCCTGGGAGCACATAGGGAGGGACCCATGGCTCCAGCTGTATATGTAGGGAAGGATGGCCTTGGTGGGCGTAGGTGAGAGAGGAGATCCTTCGTCCCATAAAGGCTGGATGGTCCAGTGTGGGGGAATTCGAAGGTGGGGAGGTGGGAGTGGGTGGGTGGGTGGGGGCACATCCTCATAGAAACAGGAGGAGGGGGGGATGGGATGAGAGTTCCTGGGGGGCGGGGAATGGAGTAAGGGAATAACATCTGAGATATAAATAAAGTATCCAATAAAAAAAAATAGCAAAAAAAAAAAAAAAAATTTCCCTGATTATAGGCCACATGCTGCTTCTGCAGTAATTGCAGGTCTCATTAGTGTCCATTGAGAGATTTGGTATCAATCAGTAAGCAGAATTTAGATCACTGTATTTTTCTAAGTGTTTGTATCCTTTCCAGGTTGAGAATAAATTCTTTGGTGACAATAAATAAATAAATAAATAAATTCCTCCTCCTCCTTCAAAGATTTGGTTCTTTCTGAGCTGGAAATGGAGCAGGCCGGTGGCACGCTGTCTGAGTGCAGCGGTGGGCCTTCAATGCTTTGTTTCTCTAATGTGTTTGATGTCAGGTCAAAATTTATGGAAAACATTACCTTCAAGTATTTGAAGCTTTTGCTGTTAACCAACTCAGCCTTTCCAGTGTAGAGCACATCTGTTACACTGGTCTTTGTTGGCATACTTTATGATGAATGCCATCCAATAGTGTTTATTAAGAACTATTTTGAAGCTGGGTGGTGCTGGTGCACACCTTTAATCCCAGCACTCAGGAGGCAAAAGCAGATGGACCTTTGAGTTCTAGGCCAACCTGGTCTACAGAGCAAGCTCCAGGACAGCCAAGGCTACATAGAGAAACCATGTCTGACCACCCTGCCCCCCAAAACAGAACTATTTTCAGCTAAGACTAAAGAATTGACATAGATTTGCTCCATGAGTGCTTAAAGTTTAAGAAATAGAGTAATATTCGAGGCAAAGACGCCGAGAACCTAAAGTGGACTAAATACTGCAGTGTGAAATAGAGGCTTAGGTCTGTGAGAATTGTGTTCTTTTTCTCCATGTTTGTTTTTAAAAATTTTTTTTTTTATGTATATGAGTGTTTTACCTACATGTGTATAAGTGTACCATCTGCATGCCTGTTACCTGTGGCGGCTAGAAGGACTAGATCCCTAGAACTAAGTTAGAGGTGGTTGTTAGCTACCATGTGGGTGCTGGGATGTGAAATTGTGTCCTCCATAAGAGCAGCAAGTGCTCGTAACACTCAGCATCTCTCCAGCAAGAGAGTTTTTTATTTTAAAATATTTAAAACATTTAATGCCTATTATGGCAGTTTAAAAAGTACTTTACGTATACTAACACACTTAATTTACCAACTATTCTGTGAGACATAGGCTATTATATTAAGACCCACTTTATAGCTTGGGAAATTGAGACATGCCATGTCAAGGATACCACAGTTATGCTGAGTTAGGAATCATAACCAGTGATATTTCAAGGTCTCCTACCTTTCCTGCCCTAGAAACAGACATTCCCCAAGATTTCAGGTTTATTTCTTAGGACATGGTGTTCAGAACCAGGGTCCAAACTAGCTGTATACACTGTGTAAGAGTAGTAGCAGCGTTGCTCCTGGGGGCCTTCCTTTTCAGTGGAGAGAGCTACAAGAGTCTCTCTCTATATATCTCTCTTTCTGAGTTGACTTTGTTCTCTGAACACGACATATCTATCAGGGTAGTGTTTGAACTCTCAGAGGAATTCTTCTCTTTGTGTTGGGGTCTTACCTCTAATTCAGGACCCTTTTGCCTCTGCCTTCCAAGTGCTGAGCTCACAGGTTCTACCCAACCACACTCCCAGCTTTAACTTTATTTTAAATTTGTAAAATGTTTGCAGTCCTTAAAATCATATCCGAAAGTCTCATGTTTTTGCTGGGTGATGATGGCAAATGCCTTTAATCCCAGCACTCAGGAGGCAGAGGCAGGCAGATCTCTGAGTTTGTAGCCAGCTTGGTCTACAGAGTGAGTTCCAAAACAGCCAGGGAGAAAGAAAGATCCTGTAGAGAGATCCTGTCTTTAAAAAAAAAAAAAGACAAAAGAAAGAAAAGCAGGCCTTGAGTTTATTCTTGTCTTTATCCAGAGTTTTACCACCTTCATCAATAGCTAGGTAATCAGATATTTTTATCTGTAATCACTAGAACTCATCTATTGTGCCCCCTCCTTTCCGCTTCCCCAAGAAAGTGATGACTTTTAAAACTGAAGGTTTTCATTTTGTAAAAGAATATAAGGGCTTGAGAAATGGCTCATCAGTTAGGAGCACTTGTTCATGCAGAGGACCAGGACCACATGGTTCTTCCCAGAACCCACATGTTGGCTCACAACCATCTGTAACTCCAGTCTTGGGTATTCCAACACTCCTGACCTTGGGAATACCAGGCACTCATGTGGTGCAGACATAACATACAGACAAAACATTCATACACATATAACAGTTAAAAACTAATGCAACAAAGAAGTACATAATCTACTGCTTATGGACACCTTACACAGCTTGTTTAGAAATCAGGTGACTATTAGAGACCTTAAAGCATTTGTCATCTTTCTTTCAATAGTGTTGAGGTAGAAACTCATTCAAATATATGTAATTTAATAAAATAGTTTGTAGATAGGGGAAAATAAACAATTTGTGTCTGTCACCATTAAGACACTATGCTAATATACCTAGAGAATTTTACTGCCATTGGTAAGAGTCTCACAGTAGTAGATGAGAGAAAAAAAGTGTATAAAAATCAAAACATTTGCATATCAAACAAAGGAAAAAGATAATATTAAGGACATTATTTTATTTTAATATCATTTTGTTTTGGTTTTAGTTTTGTTTTTTTTAAGACAGGATTCTGTGCAGCCCAGCCTGGCTTCCCAAGTGCTGGAATTGTAAGCAGATACAATTATACTTAGCTGTATAGATATAGTTTTAAATATTTTTTGTTGTTTTAAATATTTTATTGATTATGTACTAGCAAGTAGCCTTTGAACTTTTTCCTTAATTTATTTATTCACTTTACATCCTGATTACAGCCCCTCCTTCCTCCTCTGCCTTTTAATTTTTATTAGTATTTTTTGTGTGGAGTGTTTTTTTTTTTTATGTGTGCATGTTGTATGTATTTGTGGGTATGTATGCATATTTGCATGAGGCCAGAGTTGACTTTGGAGGACTTTCTACATTGCTTTACACCTTTTTTTTTTTTAAGATTTAAAACAATTTATTTTTGTTTATATGCTCGCATGAGTTTATTGTATCACATGCTGTATACCTGCCTCATTCGGGTGCTGGGAATGGAGCCCAACCAGATCCTCTGACCACAAACCATCTTTCTAGCCCCTTTCCCTTTTATTTTCTGAGACAGGTTTTCACTGAGCCTGGAGCTCATCAATTAACTAGATTGGGCAATGAGCTGCAAGGATCTGTCTGTCTCTACCCTTCAGTACTGGGGTTACAGACAAGCGTGCTTCTCCACTGATTTTCTTGGGTGCAAGGGTTCCAAACTCAGGTCTTCATGCTGCTTTATGAGTACTGTCCCTACTGAGCCATTCTGCACCCCTGCTTTTATATTTTCTAGTTATTTAAAAAGTTTAATCTTTTCTATTGTTTATTAAGTCTGGGTACAGATGTCTCAAAAACAATACTGATAACCTTGCTGAACATGTAAAATATAAGATACTTTTACTTCTTCATACATAAGGGTACTGTCAACTGTTGTTTAATGGCTAAAATTTCCTGTTACAGATTACAAGTTTCAGCTCACAATCACTTTGTCTGTGCTCAGGAAATAACTGTTGTCTTTGCCTTCTGTGCAGAGTGCTCTGTAAGCTTGCTTTTGTTGCACTGGCATCTACTAAGCCGATTTGGTGTGCCGGAACTCACCTTTACAAACTGTATTCTTTTTAGCATCTCAAAGACAAGTTTTGGAATTTTATTTTCTACAAGTTCATTTTCATTTTTGGAGTGCTGAATGTCCAGACTGTGGAGGAGGTGGTGATGTGGTGCCTCTGGTTTGCTGGACTTGTTTTCCTGCATTTGATGGTTCAGCTCTGCAAAGACCGATTTGAATACGTAAGTTTTTAGCCAGCCTCTTTCTTTGCTCAGTCACATCTGTGTGCCAAGTTTAATGTGAGATGCGGTGTGAGAAAGTCACAGGGTTGCATGCCAGGGGCAGCTCTAAGGACTGCTAGCTCAGCTGGCACGACCTTTTTTCCTGAGGAGCTTCTGCCTGTAGTGGTAGGATGCCTGTTTTCTAGGGAGCTCCCTCACCCCCATCCCCCAAGCCCCACAGCCACTCCTAGCCTAGGTCAGAGTGTGAAGGAGCCTTGATGAATACCTCTTCTGGAGAGTTTCTGGGTAGTCTTCTTCCACTTTTCTTCTCTTACCTGACTGGTGGAGCTCTGCTTTCTTACTAATTTGTATTGTTCTTCTTGGGGTCAAGCCTCTGCTTCCCATCTGGCTGTAAGATCTGCCTGAGACTTCAGGTCACACCTGTGCCAGTGAGCACCTCATGCAGGCTGAGGTAAACATGTCTGAAGCAGCCTCCCAGTTGAACCTACTCTAGGACCTTGCGTCCCTCTCTTTAGTCAATGTTCATGGAGATGACCTTGTGATTCTTTGTGAATTAATCTTACTCCTGAAGGCTTTCTTTCTTTTCCAATTTTCATTCTTATAAATCAGAGCTAGCCTTCCTTTCTGGGCTGATTGTAGCCAGCATCCAGTACAGCAGTAGTTATAGCGCCAGATCTCCCTCCCAGGCACTTAGCTGTCCTTGCCTCCCTCATATCAGCATACCATTATGAGTAGTGCTTTGCACCTGATTCCTTTCCATTGTTCTAGCCCCAACAGGCTAGGCCTCCAAGTGAATTCTGCAAGACAAGCAGAATAAATATAAAATGTTAGAGAATTGAGTATCCTTCTATAGATTGTAATCTTATGGTAGGGGGACACTGGAGAATATGAAATGGAAATATAGTGCATATTATGTCTGTAAATTAAGTGATTAAAAATTAAAAGACCTGCAAATCTCAACTCACGTATTTAGGTCACGGTAGAATCTGGGCTTTTCTGTGTTAGTTTGGTGCTCCAAGCAAAGATACCAAGCTTGACCTTGAATTCTGAGGGCAGTTGCCATGGTGGAGGAATGAACTAACTGTCTTTCTGTTCTGTCCCTTTCAGCTTTCCTTCTCTCCCACCACACCAATGAGCAGCCATGGGAGAGTCCTGTCCCTGCTGATTGCTATGCTGCTCTCGTGCTGTGGACTGGCAGTTGTCTGCTGTGTCACAGGCTACACCCATGGCATGCACACCTTGGCTTTCATGGCTGCAGAGGTAAGGTACCAGGCACAGGATTCTCTAACTAGATTCCTAAACATTTTCAAGACCAGAGGGTGGATGACAGATTGCTTTAAAAGATATTTGGACTTTTTGATTTATTATTTTCCTGTTTTTCTTGGGTGCTGGTACTGAATGCTTTTATATGACCTATTTTATGTAATCCTTGGAGAATTATATTTCTCAACAATTCAGGACTAGGGGGCTGGGTAAGAGCACTGTGCAAGCATGAGGTCTTGAGTTTGAATCCCAGTACCATCATAAAAAGCTAGGCATGGCAGTGTGCGCATGCTGTGACCCCAGTGCTGAGAGCAGAGGCAGGCATGCTGGATTTGCTGGTCAGCCTGGCTCTGAGTTCACAGAGAAACCTTGTTTGAGGACAGTAAGAAAGACAGAGCAGAATACCTAGCATCCTTTTTCTGCCTCTGTGTGCACGTAGACCACATGCTAGAGATTGTTGGGGGAACTTTTTTTTTTTTCAGAGGTGGAAATTAAATGTAGAATTTTGTACGTCCTGGGCAAGACCTTTACCAATGGGCCACAGCCTAGCAGGAATCATTTTAAATTCTTTACACATCTGATTCCTTATTAACTCTGCTTATGGTGGAGGAGGAGACCCTGAGGTCTAATGTATGCACAGTTTGAGGTTTCAGAGTGGCAAATGCAGTTCAAGTACTCCAAAGTAGGAAAAGCATTCCTTTCAAGACATGAAAGAAATGGTTTGTGGTGAATATTAATATATAACAACTTTTAAAGCCAAATAAAAAATGTACAATAATTATTTAAACTATGTTTATTACTTTAAAGGGGTGTGTGTGTGTGTGTGTGTGTGTGTGTGTGTGTGTGTATGTGATGTGTGTGTGTTGCTAGAGATTGATCTTAGGGCTTTCTGTCATGATAGGCAAGAGTTGTCTTCAGCCCTCTATGAAGTTTTTATTATTTATTTATTTATTTATTTATTTATTTATTTATTTATTTATTTATTTGAGAAATGGCTTCATTATTGCAGCACTGGCTGGCCTGGATCTTATGTAGATGAGGCTGGGCTCTGCTTCTTGAGTGTTGGGGTGAAAGGCGTGCCCCCACGCCTGGTTGCAAGAACAAATTTTAGTGGCATTTACTTATTTCACATGTGTGCTACAGTATTTGTGTAGAGGTCAGAGGACAACTGTGAGAATTAGTTCTACTTCTACCATATCAGTCCCAGGACTGAACTCATGGTATTGAGTTCAGTAGGTTTATTGTCAAGGGCCTTTACCTATTGAGCATCTCACCAGCCTGAATTTTGTTATATAGACTATTTATTTATTCTTTGACAGTTTCAATGTGTATACAATGCTTCTTGATGGAAGCTTTATCCCGGCTTTCTCTGCACTCCCCTCCCCAACCTCCACCTTACACCTTGGTGGTTTCCTCTTTCGTCTTTACTATCCTGTGGCTGAGTCTAGTGAGTGCGTCTGGCATACTCACGGGTGTGGGCTATCCTCCATAAGTATTTAAAAATAAACAAAATACTTTTTGAAAACTTAAAGAAGATAATGTTTTTCTCTAGTAGAAACAATTAAAAATGAAAGATTTGTTTATTTTTATGTGTCAGTGTTTCGCCTATATTTGTATGTGTGCCATCTGTGTGCAGCTCCTGTGGAGGCTGAAGACGGTGTTAGGACCTTAGGAACTGGAGTTACAGTTGGGAGCTGCCATGTGGGTGTGGGAACTGAACACTGGTTCCCTGGAAGAGCAGCCAGTGCCCTCGAGCACCCAGAACCCAACGTTTTTGTATGTCTTAAGTTTTTTTTAGATTTATTTAGTTTATTTTTGTATGTGTCCAGGTGTTTTGCCTGTGTGTATGTGTTTGTTGCATGTACATCCCTGATGCCTTCAGAGGCCAGAAGAGGACATTGGACCTCCTTAAACTGGAAGACTATGAACCACCATGTGGGTTCTGAGATCCAAACCTAGATCCTCTGCAAGAGCAGCAAGGTCTCTTAACTACTGAGCCATCTCTTCAGTCTGTTTGTGCTCTTTATATTTAATAAGTAATGTATTCAACTTTTCTTTAGCCAAAGACCAACTTTGTAATTATAATTACTTTCACTTACAATTGCTAATTGGAAAAATGAAATATACTAGATGCTTTTAATTTTACTCTCCACAGTCTGAGTTATCTTCAGTAAGCTGCTAGCTGAAAATATTAAATAGAAAATTCTGGAAATAATAGTTGATACGTTTTGGTTTTTTTTGGTGCTGCATTTAAACTCAGTGCCATGTGCACTCTCCTACTCAGCTTCTACACTTAGCCCCACAGTGTATAAGCTGTACATTCTGCACTATTCTGAGGAGCAGAGTGACACTTGGTGCTGTGCTGCCTGAAGCATGAGTCATTTATTTGTTTAGGGTATCCGTATTGAACGTGCTACTCACCCTCTGACCATTTACTGGCCTGTTATTTGATCTCCTAGAGTAGTGTTTAACTGCTTGTGTTTGAGTGTCCTAGTTACTTTAATGTTGCTGTGATAAAATACATCAACAAGCCAACTTAAAGGAGAAAGGCTTTATTCTGGTCTATACTTTCTGATGGATACAGTCCATCTTGGCAGGGATGACATGGTAGCAGGAGCAGGAAGCTGGCTCTTCACACTGTGTTTGCCCTCAAGAAGCAGAAAGCAGTGAATGCATGCTGCAGCTCAGGTCTGTTCTATCTGTACAGTCCAGGATCCCAGTTGGGATGGTGGACAGGTCAGAGTGGATGGGTCTTTCTACCTCAGTTAACCTAATTCATATAACCCAAAAGCATGCTTAGAGGCCCATCTCTGAGGTGGTTCCAGATTCTGTCCAGTTGACAGTAAATTCTAACTATCACCAGATAACCTCTATCTGCTTAATAATGACCATAGTGTATAAGAACAACGAAGCAAAGGAAACACTAGGAATAAACCAGGATAGGTTACCTATAATGTAATATGGTAATGTAATATGGTATTGGACATATAGGAATGTATATGGTAATGTAATATAGTATGGACATATAGGAAAAAAGGTACACACACACAGATACACACACACACACATATATATATGTGTGTGTGTGTATGAATATATATATATATATATATATATATATATATATATATATAATATGCTTTTAATTCCAATGCTTAGGAGGCAGAGGCAGACTGATCTCTGTGAGTTCAAGGCCAGTCTACTCTATATAGTGAGTTCTAGAATAGATAGATAGGCTATATAGTGAGACCATGTCTGAAAAAAAACGAAACTCCTCTGGATAAGAGAGAGCTATGTAGTAGATATACTGAAGCTACTGATTTATTGTCAAAACAAGTTAGGTATAAATATTTAGGAATTTGTTATAAGCAAGGTTAAAGTTTATTTTTTCCTAGTAGTATTCAATTCAGAGTATATGTAGTACCAATAAAATTAGAAAAGGGACCAGGGCTGGAGAGATGACTCAACAGTTAAGAGCCCTTGCTGTTCTTTCAGTGGACTCAGTGGACTTAGGTTTCATTCCCAGCTTCCCACATGGAAGCCTGAAACTGACCTTAACTCCAGTTCCAGGGGCTCCTACCCCCTCTTGATGGTCAAGGGCAGCAGCATGCATGTGGTGTGCATCATGCACATAAAATAAATATTATAATTTCTTACATTAGGAAAACATTTAAATATTTAGTGAAAATGTAATCCCAGTTAAATATGTCTATGTGAAAGTATGTAATAAATGTTTTCCTCTTTAAAAGATCTATTTAAACATGCATACATATAATAATTAGATTGCCTTAAGTATTTTATTACAAAGTATTATTTGAATGATATTCTTTTTTTTTTTTTGGTTTTTTGAGACAGGGTTTCTCTGTGTAGTCCTGGCTGTCCTAGAACTTACTCTGTAGACCAGGCTGGCCTCGAACTCAGAAATCCACCTGCCTCTGCCTCCCAAGTGCTAGGATTAAAGGTGTGTGCCACCACCGCCCGGCGATTATCTAACTTTCAGTTCATAGTCTGCCAAACTTAGAAAAAGATATACCTAAAAGTAAACAAATTTAAAGTAGGTTGGATGGCTGGGTGTGGTGCATGCCTATACTTACAACCCCAGATCCAGGGAGGTCTCTGAGCTTGAAGTCGGCACGTTCCACACACTTAGCTTCAGACCAGCTAAGACTACAGTGAGACCTTGTTTCAAGAAGCAAAGAACTTCACCTCCCCTTTTTAGACAATGCTCAGGCAGTATATATTGACTTTGGACTCCTGAGCCTCCTGTCCTGGGGTTTTTGATGTATATGATTATGTGTGACTTGAAGAAATGTTTCTTCTCTTTCTTTTTTTTTATTGGATATTTTATTTATATTTCAGATGTTATCCCCTTTCCCCATTTCCCCCCAACCCAGGAACCCCCTATCCCACCCTCCTCCTGCTTCTATGAGGATGTACCCTGACCCACATACCCACTCCCACCTCCCTGCCCTTGAATTCCCTCACATTGGGGCATCCAGCCTTCACAGGACCATCTCCCACCTATGCTCACCAAGGCCATCCTCCCCTACATATATAGCTGGAGCCATGAGCCCCTCCCTATGTGCTCCCAGGCTGGTAGTTTAGACCCTGGGAGCTCTGGTTGGTGGGTATTGTTGCTCTCCCCATGGGGCCGCAAACCCTTTCAGCTCCTTCAGTCTTCTCTCTAACTCCTCCATTGGGAACCCCATGATCAGTTCAATGGTTAGCTGTGAGCATCTGCCTCTATATATGTCAGGCCCTGGCAGACCTCTAAGGAGACAGCTATATTAGGCTCCTGTCAGCATGCACTTTCTGGCATCCACATCAGTGTCTAAATGTTTCTTAAGACAAGTTTCTAGTTAAAAAAAAATATGAGCATCTTATTTGGGGTTTGATTCCTTCATTCTTTGTTCCGGTAAATGAAGGATAAAATGCTTGAGGACAGAGCTGCTGTGCCTGTAGGACAGTCAGTCATGGGTGATGTGTAGTTTGCAATACAGGGTCGCCCCAGTCAAAGATCCTTTTAGGTAACCAATCATGGCGACTTGAGTTATGTCAGCTAGAAGTGTTTGTTTGACACTTAGGATGGACCTCATCATTGCAAAAGGCATTCCTAGGAGGTGGGTAGGCATGGCTGCTTTATTGCTGTCAACTGGAAAAGGCTCAGTACAAGTTGGTCTCCTGGGTGAGGAAGATAATCCTCGGAAAGTGGGGGCGATAAACTTGACCAATCTACTTTGCATCTTGTTTGTCTTTAAAAATCTGCTTTTTAATTAAACTAAGAAGTATTTCTCTTTTGCAGTCTCTTCTTGTGACCGTGAGGACAGCTCATGTGATTTTAAGGTGAGTAGAAATGTTGGAGAGATTGACATTTACTTGTTCAGTAGACGTTGAGATGTAATATGTAACATGAGATGAAATGTTAAATATATAACAGTGTGACAAACTATATCATGTTTAAGTTAAATTTACTTGGAATGGTAAGTTAGCATGCTTCTCTCTTTTCTGTCTGTACTGTAGATATGTCATTCACCTCTGGGACCTCAACCATGAAGGGACTTGGGAAGGAAAGGGGACTTACGTGTATTACACCGATTTTGTCATGGAGCTCACGCTCCTGTCCCTGGACCTCATGCACCACATTCACATGCTGGTGAGTTCCCCAGGGAGAGCGCTGACAGGAACCCTGCTGTGTACATTAAAACAATGACATACTCGGGGTAATGTGATGAACCCTTTAAAAGACTTGAGTGTGACTGGGCAGCATTTTTCCTTTGGCAGCTGGGTGGAAAGCGGTATTGTGGGGCTGCCCAGGTGATGGGTGCCCAGCTCAGGAGGTGAGTGCTGTGCTGAGAGACGTGGTTAACTGCTGGCCAGTCAGTAGAGCATTCTTAGAGCATGCATGGTACAGGAGACCTTTCCTATAGTGTCTGTGGCTTCCCTACTGAACACGTGCTCTTTAGTGGTAATAAGAAGGAATTCTTGCTGCTTTTACCTTCTTATGGATTTATGGTTTTCTACCTTCGTAATTAAAAACAAAGTCTTTGTACTTAAAATCTACCTTATTAATTTGGTGTGTCAGAAATTTCAGTGTTGAAGCCAGTTCAGTCTTACCCACCTACAATTCTAGAAGTTGTGAAGAAAAGGCAGGAGAATCATCAAGTTCAAGGTCAGCCTGGGTATATACTGAGACTTTGTCTCACACGTTAAGAACTGGCTGAGGATGTAGCTAAGGGAAGAGCACTCACCTATAGGGTATTCAATGTCCTGGGTTTGGTCCCCATCACCATAGGAAGGAAATGTAAGTCTCTTCGACAGGTGAGCATTTAAAAAGTCTAACTAATAATGGTAAGAATCAGTTAGTAGTGGGCAATTTATAAACTTGTCACAGTAACATCTAAAAGGTACTGGGACATCACATTTATAAGTGTACTTTTTGAAGGTGAAAAAATTTACCATTTTGCTTTATTTTTTAACTTTATAAATTTTATTATAAAAAAAATTGCAAATAAATAAACAGTACCCTCTAAGTAAAACAGACCAAAAGTCTATACAACTTAATGTGTTTATGTGTATGTATATGTATATGTATATGTATATGTATATGTATATGTATATGTAAGTTTGCATGGCTGGACATCTTTTTACATTAAGCTTTTAAATCTCAGGTTAATTACTCAGGAGAGGCTGTGACAGTGGGATGGGTACCTAGATTGAAGAGCCTTGTCTACTGTTTAGGGCAATCAAATAAATACATGCATTTATTTACTGAGAGATGGTTCTAGTTCCCTTTCACCAACCTTAAAGAGCCTCTGTTGTGTATTCATCACTAGCAGATTCGTGTGTGTGTGTGTGTGTGTGTGTGTGTGTGTGTGTGTGTGTGTGTGT
>JANHMN010000018.1:19741985-19801527 GCA_030674055.1 Rhabdomys pumilio | reverse complement strand
AGTGAGGAATGTGTGACTAGGAATGGTCTTTGGAGAAGTAGAAGTTGAAGATACAAACGTGTAGAAATACTGACTGAAAGGGTAACAACTTCAGGTGGAGGACAGGGTGGAAGTGGCGAAGGGAAGAGAGAGAGGCTTCACTGATAGGACAGGGTGGAGAGAGCTACAGGCAAAATGTTTGGATTTGGGTGAAAAGGAAAAGATTGATTGGCTTACAGTAGGCCAGAGGTAGAAGCGATTTGAATGTGAATGAGATAAACAGAGAGGAAAGGTAACACGTGCATATGTGGGATAGTGCTCTGCCTTAAAGCAGTGGTGACTCTGACCCTTGCTACTCTGTGGAGACACACACACACACACACACACACACACACACACACACGTTTTGAGTGCTTGGATGGAAATATGGATGGAAATGTGTGCATTTGCCCTGCACACACATGCCTAAACCCCTAAGTGCATGCTGAGATGGATCTAGAGCATATTTGAAAATTATAGTTCTGAAGCAGTACTAAGTGTTTTCATGATCCTACTGTGTACCCAGGTTGGTATTGAATTTACGGATCCTCTTGCCTGTGCCTCTGAGTGCTAGGATTATAGTGGCGTGTCACCATGCCTGGCTAGAAATTGACTTTTATAAATTTAAAAAAAAAATTAGAATTTTGCATGTGAATATTCTATTTTAAAATTTACGTTCTTTAATTGTATTTTTCTAAGTGGCAGTATAGTTTGTATACAGTAAAACTGTGCTCTGGTTAACCTCAAGTTTAGCTCACACAGCTATGTAGACGTAACCTAATCAAGAGTCAGAGTGGTTCTAGTCCTCATCTCTGTGGTTCCAAGGCCCCATTGAAGTCGGTTTCTCCCCACCCAGGGCCTCCTGCATGCTAACCCAGTGCTCCCCACTTCCCTCTACTGGGAGAGTGTATCCAGATGCCATCTAATGGAATCCTAGTCTGGCTTTCACCTCAGGCTCTTCCCACGTGGCATAGTGGATTTGAATACTACATGTTGTATCTGAACATCTAACTTTAAAATGATCCCTTTAGCATAGGATACATGTAGGTAAATACTGGCACACACAAAGTAATCATAAATAAATCTTTAAAATCATCCCTTTTAAAACCAAAATATACTGCTTTCTTCAGATCCTACTGGATTTCTGTCTGCTCTTTATTTTGAAATTGCTGATATTCCAGAGATCTGGTACCCTACAACAATAAAAAGAAAGTACTGTGCATGTGATCTGATGAGCCAAAGTGACCTTTATCTGTGCTTTCAAGATATGGTGTCAACCTCTGTGTCCTAGGCCTGCCATGCAGGCACATTGACCCTTGAATCTGCTGAGCGTGACCTTGCTGTGGGCTCTCTGTATTTCTCTAGGCTCATCAGATTCAAGAGATGTTCCCCCAGGTCCCATACCACCTTGTGCTGCAGGACCTCCAGATGACACGCTCTGTGGAGATAACAACAGACAACATCTTAGAAGGACGGATCCAAGTACCTTTCCCCACGCAGGTAAAGCTGGGGCTTTATGCCTTCTATTTTTACAAAGATTTGGTCCTGACTCCTAGATATTGTTTATGATTTGAGGAAGGGTTTATATAAATTTCATTTTATTCAAATCCTACATGAGAATAGATCAACCAAAGGTAAATACAGATAATTCGAGTATTTTTTATGCAGAAACATACCCCAAATCAGCCTTCCCTTGCAGCAGGTCTGTGAGGGGATGCCATTGGCTTCTGTCAAAGGTTGACATCTATTTTTGTGAAGAGCAAAGAGTGAGTATTTCAGCTCTGCTTGTTCCACAGTCCTTTGCAACTGAAGTAGCCATTGGCGGTGTGTATATGGATGAGCAAGACTGTGGTCCAGTAAAACATTATTTGTAGAAGTGGTTGAGAGGGGTGAATATGGAGCTGTGGTTTATGGATCCCTGGCAGTCCAAGAGAAGGCTGATTGTACATTGTGTGGTATGTTTAGTTACAGTTCACATCTCTGTGACGCTTGGACTTTGGACTTAATTAAAAAGGTCTGAGTTTCTACCTCATCACTCGGCCTCTGAGAGAAGTACAAAAAGAGCAACAGAGGCGCCCTCAGTAATACTGAGGAACTTATATAAGTCCAGATAATGATCTACCGAAAGTTCATGTGTACAGTCTATAAATGAACAGAGATGTATCACTAAAATTCAAAAAGATGACGCTCTTTTGAAGAGTGTAGCCTTTGGAGACAGTTGGACTAAGGTGTTAGCTATATGGTCCCTTGGGTCTCCGCTATCTGACTTGGCTGTTAGCTGCCTTTGGAGGTGACAGAGTTGCCTCATATGGCAGGGTTGTCAGTGAAACACATAAACCAGTTAGCAGACATGAAGGCGCTCAGACCTGAAGGGATATATACTGTGGGGAGGACCCAGAACAGCACTAGCCTGGAGACCTAATTGCAGAGCACTTTAGGAAGGAAACTGAGAAAACCATAACAGTGTTTACTCAGTGCGGTTGGCCTTTGCCATTGCTTTTGTTGTGCAATCGCTGTTATTGAACAGGAAGCTGAATGTGGAGCCCTTTGCTAACTACTCTCAAACACTGGACCTCCCAGTCCCTTGTCTCACCTTTCAGGTAGTTGAGACACTATTGCCTACCCCCTCTGTTACCTCATTCTGAATGACTGCTGTGCTTTCTTTCAGCGGTCGGATAGCCTGAGACCTGCATTGAACAGCCCAGTGGAAAGGCCCAGCACTGACCTGGAGGAGGGAGAAGCTTCTGTCCAGGTAAGGTCAGCTCCTAGGAGCTGTGAGCTGTAGAGGTGCAGCGTGGGCCTGTGCATTAGTTACAGTCACCGCGCTGTTGGCAGCAACAGCTTACGGGAAGAACTGTTTATTTTGGTTGATTGTTGGAGAGGGTTTCAGTTTGTCACAGTGGGGAGGCATGGCGGGTAGTTGAGTTAATGGTGACCAGATCTTGTGATGGAGGAAATTTCTTCGTCACAGGCTAGAAAGCAGTGAGCAGGGCAGAAACAGGAGCAGGTTATCACCTTGGAAGGCCTGACACTAGTAACTTCTGCCTGCTAGTCCCCAGTGTTAGAGTCAAGTTTTTCGTATCCCATTTATGATTGGGGCAGGCCCTGGTAGTGTGCCTTCTCAGAGCCCAAGGCTCCTGCTGCTGCTTCCTGTCTAGCAGAAGTTCCAGCAGAGGCTTGTGTAGGGGTGCACTGGCAAGGGAAGGAAACACCTGGGAGGCAAAGGCCTGTGGTAACAGCTGTCTCTCTGTCCAGACGGAGCGTGTACCACTGGACCTCAGTCCTCGCCTAGAGGAGACCTTGGACTTCAGTGAGGCAGAACTAGAGCCCATTGAGGTGGAAGACTTTGAGGCTCGTGGGAGCCGCTTCTCCAAGTCTGCAGATGAGAGACAGCGCATGTTAGTCCAGCGTAAGGATGACCTTCTGCAGCAGGCTCGGAAGTAAGTTGACTCTCCAGCCCTAGTTGGCATACATAAGTCACAGGGTAGATGACAGCTGGGTGCCAACATGATCTCAGCCCTATACATGAATTGTCTGTCTTCCCCTTGGCTCTGAGGAGGAGCACTGTTGACCCATGTGACAGACACAAGTGAGAAACTGATACCTAGGGTGGTTAATCCTGCCAGGACCTAGGAGAGGCATGCCTTTAAGATTCCTCTTGACTGCTCTTCCTTGGACGAGCAATATGAACAAAGACCTGTGTTACATGAGTCCCCTGCAGTCGGTGGTAGCTGGAGCAGGTACTGTTCTTTGGATGGGTAGAATCTTATTTCAGTTCTTCCAAGTGGGTTGTGGGCCTTGCACAGAGACCTGCTGTATAAGACCCAGTACTGTCTGTGGGAAGGAGATAGGCAGAGGAGAGGAAGTTCAACTGTTATTTGATAGTCCCCTCTCTGGGAACTAGGTTCATCCCTGGAGGAGTCTGTCCTGTCCTTCCCGCCTGGCTTCTTCCCTGTTCACCCTTCTTGGCTCTTCTTTCTCTCTTCCTCTTCTTTTATAGTTTGGGTTGAGCCCAGGGCTTCCCACATGCTGAGCAAGTGCCCTGCTACTGAGCTGCACTGGACCTCAGCCCATGGGCAAGGCTGTTTTTATTACAGGATGACCTTAAGTGACAGCTTTGTGGAGAAGGGGAAACTGAGCACAGCAGCATTCTGCATGTCTTCCTGTTTCCCATCTTTCTCTCCTGTGGCTTTCTCGTTTCTTATAGGCGGTTCTTGAACAAAAGTTCTGAAGATGATGGGGCCTCAGAGAGACTCCTCCCTTCTGAAGGCACATCCTCTGACCCCGTGACCCTGCGCCGAAGGATGCTGGCAGCGGCTGCTGAGCGGAGACTTCAGAGGCAACAGACAACCTAGTGCTTCCTCACCTTCCTCAACCTCCTGCCCAGCCCTACCTACCGGAAGAGGCCTGTCCCAGTTTTGCCTGCTGTGTGGAGACCTGCGACTGCATTGCTGCTGCATAAAGCATGTGGTCTTAATAGTGTGTGGACAGCTGACAAATTTAATCCTTTGTAATACTTTCTATGTGACATTTCTCTTCCCCTTAGAAACACTGCACATTTTAACTCTAGGCATGGCCTCTTCTGGTGTTGACTGGACTTGCTAGGAGTAGGGGAGAAGCAGAAGGAGGTGGGCACTTGAGTACTCACCTGCCTGCAGCAGGTAGGTTTGAATTTCTGTTTTGATATAAGCCACAGCAGATGTTGGGAATTTTAGCACCACAGCTGGAAGGAAGCATGGATTCTGGGGCGGGTGCATAACAGCAATAAGAAGGTGTGCAGCAGGAGCCTGACTCTACACCGTGGCAAGGTATCCTGTTATTAAATGCTGTACGTAGGGAGGAAGCATCCTGAGTTTCAGAGGCCAGTCCCACAGGCTCCTCCAGACCAGCAGGGCATCATGTAGAAAGAACTGGTTTGGTACCTGGAGTAGAAAGAGAAAAGCTCAGGGCTGCAGAATGAGGAGACCCTTTTCTGCCCTTAATCTTCAGGGCCAATCTGAGCCCCAGTCCACAGCCGCTCCACTTCCGTTCACTCTGGTGCTCTTGCATCACAGACGCTTGTCCCATGGCCGCCGCCTCTTTCTTCCCACTCCCTGCTTAATCTACGCATGGGAAGGGGTTGAGCAGTAAGCTTTGGTTATGATTTTAATTCCTTGGTCAACCCAATTAGGCTATGATAAACAGGGGTTTGATCCTTGGAAAAAGGCATGGGTCCTGCAAGGATGCAGGGATGTTTTGGAGGACATTGCTGAAGAAATACCTTTCGTATCTTTCTCCCCTGGAGTCCTTCATTTTCCTGCTTTTGTTCCCTTGGGTCTCATTAAACAGAAACAGAGGCTGTTAAATAATCCACATGCCTCAAGCGGTCTTGGTCCCAGATCTTCTCAAATTCTCCACGTATTTAAAGATTTGAAACATGCAATCATAGGTTACATAGTTTTATGTCCCATTGGATTAAGTTTTTTTTTTTTTTTTAATGTTTCAAAACATAGTTTTATGGTAGTCCTTTTGAGAAAAATCCAGTATTATCTAAAATTATTGGCAAAGTTAAATGTATTTTACATACCTGAAAGTTTTTAGAGTGTTGACAAGTAACTGAGACAAGGATAATAGGCAAATAGTGAAGATAATTTATTTCAATAAATCTTTCAAAAGCCTTACCTTGAACTGCTGTTAGTTAAATTCCTGTGGGTTTTGTTTTCAGTTTTTGTTTTTGTTTGTTTTGCTGAGAGCAGAGCAATTTGTTTTTATTGTAAAGCAACGATAATAAAAAGCAATCTCTTATAATGTGTTGTGTGTGGGGCCACTGGAGTCCCACGCTGTTCTTGTGTGTGCTGTTTGGGTTGGGGTGTTTTGTAATCCTATTGAACTGGGCAAGGCATTGTTTCTCCTGTGTTTACTTGGAGGAAGTAGCACTGGGCTTGTCTTTGTCTGACACCTTTCCATGCTGTACATGAAAAGAAAGGGGAAGCTAAGTCCACTGTTCTTCCGTTTTTTCAGACTTGAAAAGGTGGAAACAGCTTGCAGTCCCTTTCAGGGGGTCTAGAAACATTGTATAATATTGAACAGTTATAAATGGAAGTGCTTTAGTATGGCTTAAGATGGTTCAGGGAGAGAAGTCCCAAGTTTATGCTTGGTTTGTCCCCTCTGTAGATGGGTTGGGTCAAAGGGAGGCTGGTAGAGAAATAATCTGGAGAGTTAAGGATTCTGGGCAATAGAAAGCTTCTGGCTTTCATCACTTCTTGGGGACACTGGACAGGTGCTAAGTGAAGGCACTGGTGGTGAGGCTGGGTGGCTCGTCCATTGCTTTCACTGTCCTCTGGCAGCCAAGCCATTGGTCCTCCAGCACACCTATGGAGCAGCAAAGCTTCAAGAGGCTTCTGGGTAATTTTGGAACTATTCTGTAAGTCCTCTTTTCTGTATTGGCCATGTTTAATTTTTGTCTTCTTGGCTCCTTAGTTTTTTTCTTTAAACTTTGATGCTTTTATGTAGCAGAGAGGTTGACTGCAGACTTACACTAGGGTTGGTTTGACTCTCGGGTGCTCAGGTAGCCTGCATCTGACCCTCCCTAGAGTGGTACAAACTCTTCAGTTTGCAGCCAGCAGGCTCGATCCTTCATTGAGATTTTGGGAAAGGGATCTGAGAGCTCTTTGGGACTTGGGAACACGCAAGTAGGAGGCTTGTTAAGGAGTTCTGTCTGTCTTTCTTGGAAGGCTCTCTGTCTTACCTGAAGATCCATCTCCCACCTCTGCTTTTAATAAGTTTGGAAGTGGTTCTAACCCTGGCTATACATGGAATGTGTGGTTTTTTTAAAATAATGTATAGATTCTGCCCCTGTGCTTCTTGCACTAAACCCTCCTCTCCCTAGCCTTTCCAAAAACTGCTTCCTTAGCTTTCTCAAGGTCATACTAGGATGTAACCTACTGGGTACTGCCTTGCCTAACATGCACAGTGTCCTGGATTCTATGTCCAGCACTGGGAGAAATAGAAAAATTAAGGTTTAAAACAAAACACTGGCTTTTATCTATCTGCAAAATCCACTTGTAGTTTGGTAAGTTGGGAAAGAACTTGCTAGAATGTAACTCATTTTGAGAGAAATTCAAACTGTCTGGATCATATTCTCCTTTAGCCTTCCACTGGGTCGGACGGTTGTCTGATACAGCAGTCAAGGCATAGATTGGTTGTAGGCTCTGTGGCTCCCTCTGTATTCAGCAACTTGAAGTGATGGCAGTTGGTAAGGAAAGCACTGGAAAAGAGCTGGGGCTTGGTGAAGAGGCTTCAGGGTGAACCTGCATTTACTAGGTACTCATGACAGCTGTTAGCCTTGGTCTGAAACAGTATTGTGCCTACACCTTCACACATATGCCATGCTGGGTTCAAATGACCAAAGACATGTGCCATGTGTCTTCTGAGACTTTGCACATGGGGTGCTGTTGATATAGGATTTCACTAACAGACCCCTGTGAGGTTCCCCCATTACACTAAGAGTTACAGGACCTGCCCTTAGCTGCTTGCCTAATGACTGGTTTCTGGTGGGAGATATTTTGGTAGGCCCAGTCTTAATCCATTTGTTAGTTCTTATGCAAAGCCACATAGTTTGAGAGCTGTAGTGAGCTGCAAAGCTCAGACTCGGAGCTAAGCTGTGTTGCTTGCTTCCCATGTAGTCCGCCTGCTGAGACCCTTGTAGCCAGCTGCAGTGGGACAAGCAAAGCCGGAGGAATCTTTCCGGAAAGTCTTTGGGCTAAGCTTGTCCTTTGGTCTCAAAGTGAGTGTGCAAAAGCCTGGGACAGTTTGACCTTCTTGGAAGCACCTATTTTCCTCTTGGAGGGGAAAGCCTTGGGCACTGAAGACAGGAGATGGCTGTGGCTTCTTTTCTCTCTGCTTTTCCCTGCTCTAGTCTCAGGCCACCAGAAACTCCAGCTGTGCTGGAGGAGTTGCAGCAAACAGAAGCTGCCCATCTTCCTGCTCTCGTTCCTGCAGGGGTGTGTGTGTGTACACATGCGCCTGCAAGAGCACGCACATGCACACATGAGAGCAAGAAGAGAGAGACCTGTTAGGGAGGGAGGGAGGGAGGGAGAGAGCAACAGGGAGGGAAAGCAGAGGAGAGAGGAAAGACAGTTTTCCCAATTACTGTGCTTCTGAACTGCCTCCCCTCAATGACACAATGTTGAGGAACCTAGAGGATGCTGTGGAGAAATTCCTGACCCACCACCCTCCCAGGGTACTTGGCCGAGTGTCTCCTTTCCTGTCGGAGCGAAGCCCACCCCAGGGACGATCGTCTGGAAGGCAGAAGGTGAGACTTTAGGTACAGACAAACATTCTCTTTATTGAGCTACACATGAATCCATTAGAGAAGTAGGCTGGCAGTGTCAGGTGTCACAGAAACCTCACCGTTGGGAATAGAAAGGCTTACAAAGACCCGTGGGCTTTTTATTTATTTATTTTTTTTACTTTTTTCCTTTTTTTCAAGTTTTTTTCTGTATTTTTAATTTTTTGTGTTTTGCCTTTTCGCCTCCTTTATTGAAATGGCTGTGACTGGTCTTCAGCAAATATTGTCTTAAAAGTGAAACTGTGAACAGGTCTGGGGTTAGATACTAGTCAAGTAGAAATGGCATAGGACAGAGCATGAAAACTGGCTTTAATGTAAACACTACATTCCATCTTTTTAAATTTTTTTTTTTGTTTTTCTTCCATCTTGTGGTATTTAAAAACTTTTATTTATTTATTTCTTTATTTTTTTGTTCTTTTTATCTGCAGCACAAACATCCCGACATGAGAGCGAGGGAACACAGGTCACTGGAACAGAGAGGAGAGGGGGAGGGGGAGGGCACACACAAAGGAGGGCTTCTGCCCAAGGCCAGAGGCTGTGATGTTAAAGGAAAAACAAAAACCAAACCAAACCACACAACCCCGTTCCCCAGACACTGGCAGAGCTGGTCAGGTATGCATGGGAAGTACTCATTAGGACAAGAAGAAAAACCAAAAACGTAACAACACAAAGGGAGCACAGGAAGGGGCGGGGTGACTTGCTTCTATAGGGCTGGATTTCCATAGATGATGAGCGTTGTCTGTGGCAGCTACCCCCGCCAGAGCTGTGCTTTTTCTATGCAAACTTTGAGTGTGTTTGTGGAGTCGCGTGGCTGGGCAGGGCGGAGCTGCCACTGCCTGGTGGTGTATGAGGTGTCTGCGCAGCCAACAGGCACGGGGGAGGGTGGGTACAGCGGCCAGTGGCCTTCTAGAAAGCCTAGCCCTGGGAGGCACCAGGCCCAGTACTGCTGCTGCGGGCCAGCCCCAATTCGAGCTGGGGTGGGGAGAGGGGGAGGGTATGGGTACTGACGCATATGGGGTTTTTTTTTGTTGTTGTTGTTTTTTGTTTTGCTTCAAAATAAAAAGGAAATATGGATGAAATGGTGAGTTTTCCTTTTTTTTAAAGCTACAAAGCACATGAGAAATGTTTTTTTTTTTTTTTAAATCCTTTCAAGTTCTAAATGTAAAGACTCAACTAAAACCGTATTCTACAGCATTCTACAGAAATACACAGCCGTCAGTCACTCTGGGGTCGTAGGTTAGACAGGGGCTTGGTACAGAAAGGCTGTGTGTCTTACAAAGGCCAAAGGTCATGCTACCAGGAGATCAACATCAACAGCAGAGTCCATGAAGCGGTCTGTAGAGAGAGAGATAGGGGCCAGTCTGACCATTTTCTTTGACTTTACAAACCAACCAACCAACCAACCAACAAACCTAGAACATTTAACTAGTGCAGGTGGGGGGCACAGTGGGGAGCCCTTGGTAGGGAAGCCCATCCCTGTCTTGTACCTTGCTTCTGGCCTGGTCTGCCAGTCCAGCCTCCCCCACCCCACCCCCCAGCCACTCACACCTCCCTTGTCCATGGGCCCTCTTCGAGGGAATCTGGCTTAAACTCTGTAGTCGAGTTTGGGCAATGGCTCATGCGTTCCCTCAATTATTTGAGAAATCAGACCAGGTCTCCCATCTCTAATTTTTCCCTGTTCCCATGAATAAAGAAAACTCAGGAGACAGTGGATTGATCGGAGCAATGATTCTTCTAGATTCTTGAAATAAACAACCACCACCACCCAAAAGAGAAGGGTCCTTAGTTAGAGCTTTCTGTTGTGGCTATAGGGTAGAGGGATGTTTCCAGTGTTGGCCATTTCTTAATGGTTTTGGAACTTGGGGAGGGGCAGGGCAGAACTGAGCAGGCAGCCTCATGGTAGGATGCAGAGGGGGCCAGGCTGGGCAGAACCAGGTCTCCTTCTGCCTGCCCTGCTCATAGCCCTGGGGCTATCTACAGGAAGGATTGCCAACCCAGGCTCCCACCATGCCCTGTGTGAGTGTGTGCACGCACATGTGTGCATGTTCATGTACTGTCCCAGGAGAACTGATGAGCGAGGGATGGTAGCCAGTTCTGTCCGCAGCTCTTTTGAGTATTAACTAAAAACATTTTTCTAATATATACTTGTGTATACATAAGGTTATGTTATGCCTCTTTAAAGTTTATTTACCAACTTGTACTGGTTAGTGGTGCGTGTGTGCGTGCGTGTGTGTGTGTGTGTGTGTGTGTACACAAGCTGTTCTGTGAGTGCTGGAATCATTACCAAATAGGTTGCTATACAGGACAAGAGGTCAGTACAAGCCGCAGCCCCGGAGATTGTTGGCAATGATGATGTCGGTGACGGCGTCGAATACCACCTGGATATTATTCGTGTCTGTGGCACAAGTCATGTGACAGTAAATTTCTTTGTTGGGTGAGCGGTTTTTGCTTTCAAACTGTGTTTGGATGTAGGCAGCTGCATCTTCATAGGTGTTGGAGCCTGTAGGAAGATACAGAGGAACAAGCAAGAGGCCCTAGTGAGACCTGGGTCTGAACCGGGATGCTCAGGAGGCAGAGTGGCTGAGTGAGATGGGAAGGAACAGCAGTGTTACCTCACTCCATTCTCCTGGGCAAGGCCGCACTGGAAGCTACAAACCACCAAAACCCTGGCTTTACTTACTGTGTTTGTATTGTGTGTCTGCGATGGCTCTGGGCAGGGCATCGGCCACAGATGATCTCATTTGTACTAAATTAACAAATTTAGGTAAAGCAAGCACCTTTCCATGGCATAAAGCTGAAATGTAAACCAACTCCATCACACTTTTTTAAAAGTTCTATGTGTATGTTTGCTTGCATGTATGCATGTTTGTGTAGCACATGCATGCTTTGGTCTGAAGAGGCCAGAAAAGGATGTTGCGTCTCCTGGAACAGAAGTTACAGACAGCTGTGAGCCACTGTGTGGATGCTGGAAATCAAACCCAGGTTCTCTGGGAGAGTAGTGGGCGCTCTTCACCACTGGGCCACCTCCCCGGCCCACTTGACTCTTTTTAAGATTTATTTTTCTTTATGTGTATGTCTATGTGCCTGTGTGAGTGTATGCACATGTGAGTGTAGGTACCCATGGAAGCCAGAAAGGGCATTGGGTCTCCTGGAAATGGAATTATGGGTAGTTGTGAGACACCCGATGTGTGCTTGGAACTGATCTTGGATGCGCTGGAAGAACAGGAAGCATTTTTAGTCACTGAGCCGTTTCCATCCCCAGCCCTGCAATTCTAATGAACCTGTAAACAAAGCCCAGGGAGGAGGAGCACCAAGAGGTGGTCATGTGGTACTTTAGGTGTGGTGGATATCAAGCCAGCCTAGGTCTATATCTAGTAACTCCCTCTGAGAGGTCCCTTCGTGGGCTGGGCATCACTAGAAAGTCTCAGTTCTTGGGTAAGAAGCGAGGACATGGGAACAGAGTGACATACTTAAAGGATATTATCATGTGAGATACCCATTGGGCTCCTATAATGCTCTAACAATTCCTTTGGGGTCCCCTTGATTCTGGCAGGCTGGGTGGAGATAACAGGGCACATCTGTGGGCGATTTAAGGACTTTTCCAACCAGCTACAATCTAAGCACTCCTGGATCTGCTCTGTAGGCACCGTTTAGTTGAAGAACATGTGCTGTAGACCATGACAAAAGTTTGGAAACATACAGAACAAGGAAGGTGACCCATTTCCCTTGGTCTGTTAGGATATGACCTAGTACAGAAACAGTGGTGTCCTGGTGGGTATGAGCACAGGCTGGTTGGCAGGGGTGTGGGCCACTGGAGATACTGGCTGGCAAGGATTTTCTTTCCTTCTGAAACAGAAGACAGCTCCAAGGTGGAGTTCCTGGCTGGTGCTGAGCCAATGTGAAGGCTGAGGAGTGGAACACCCCGAGGTGAGGCAAGGGTTAGCCTCTTCCACCCCTCACAGAGCTCCTGAGAGCAGAAGCACATTCAGTGCTGAGCTACAGCAAAGCCACCGGAGAGCAAGGAGTGCTGGAGGCTGCCTGTTAAAGGAGCTTCCCAGATGGAAAGCTCCAAGAAGAGCAGGCGGACTTCCAGATGGAGGTACCGCCCTACCGCGCCACATCTGCTGAGCCTGGGGTTCTTACGAAGTTACCTTGCATACCCTGGCCCACCCAGTCTCTCAGACAGTGACCTCCTAACCCGCTTCCTCCTACCCGTTCTGTGTGTCCTCACAACTCCACATTCTACGGTGGCATAACATTTGTGCCTGTTTTATTATCCCTTCATGCTGTTTGCACTCAACTGTATCCTCTGCAGGCCCTGGAGGACCGGGGACATCCAGCATCTACTCCACACCAGTGACACTGGCCACCCAGGCCATATTCTTGCTGAGGCGAAGGAATTCAGCAGTGGCTGCTAAGAGCTGTGCTTAATGACATGGCCTCCTTGGCCTTCTAGGGGTGTTTTTGCACTTGCTCTGCCTGTACAGGGTCATCATCCTTGGTCTCCTCAGCCTTTTCTTCCTCAGTACCACGGTAGCACTGACCACCAGCTATGTAGACCTGGTACCAAACATCCGTGTCTCTCACCATTCCTCTAGCCACCCCCCGAGGCATCATGGTCTGCTATGGCACCCAAATAAAAACGGGATGCAGCAGATCAAGTAACTGGCTCCCTCTGCTCCTTGCACTTTGCAAGCCCCACAGTACAAGCTGGTGGGCCGCCTTCTTCACACGGCTGTTTTGGCTACTGAAGAAGCTGAGAGAGACGGTCATCCACCTGTGCTGTAGTTTAGGATCGCTTTGGCTGGCTCTGGGGACCTGTGTGGCCCCCAGGACCTGAGACCAGTGCCACAGACTAACTCCTGGGCTATGTCAGTGAGTGAGTTCCAGGGTCCAAGCAACATGCACCCATTCCTGGAGCATGGAATACACTGTCTGCCTTTGCATGGTGTTGGTCTTGTCCTCAGCATGATTCTGCTCCAAGGAATCCCTAAAACTGTCTAGTCTCTTGAGGGCTGGGCTGGGCTGAGCTCTGGTACTGAATCTATCCTGCCGTTAGCCTTTCCCTCCTATGCCCATTTGGAAAGAGCTTTTTGGGCATGGAGCAGGGGCAGGCTGGCTGTGATCCATTCCCATGCCCAACTCCGAGAACCATACAAAATGGGAAAAAAAGACCCAGCAAAGGCAGAAGAAATGCAGGCAGGGGTGGAGAAAGCTTGCAATACATGGAATGGTGTGTTCTGGAGGAAAAAAAAAAGCTTTTGTGTGATTGTGTGAGGTGGGGGAGAGTTGGCATGATGGCGAAGGTGTGGCATGTTCAGAACAAACCGGTGGCAGAGCACAGGTGCCTGAGCTATACTCACAGGCTACTGGCCTTTTTCCTTTCACAAGAAGGTCACTGTGCTGGGCCAGGGGGAGGATAGGTATCACATGAGAATTTAGAAAGTTTTCCTACTAAGTCCTGAGACCTCAGGGGGGGAAAAAGGCATAGAAACACCAGTGGTCCTATCCTTGCCTTGATCCCTGAATCAACTGCCATGATGCCCGTGGCTTGGGTAAAGTCTCTACCTACCCAAAGACATGTCCACAACTGGTCATGGCTCAGTGCTTCTCCAATATACCGACAGTCTCCTGCACTGGCCCCTTGCTCTCTAGCTGGTCCGAACAGTGCTGGCCCAGCCTGTCCCTGGAGCCCACAGGTTGTGGGATTCCATTTGGTGTCTTTTATGGAGGTAAAGGTGAGGGCTGGGGTGTGGGGAATACAGGTCCACAATCGGGCCTGGCAGGAGCTTTGTCTTACACAGGGCCATGATAACACGTACCTGGGTATTCAGGAAAGCAGATGGTCAGGGGCGACTTCTTAATCTTCTCGCCAAAGAGGTCTTTCTTGTTGAGGAAGAGAATGATGGAGGTATCGATGAAAAACTTGTTGTTACAGATGGAGTCGAAGAGCATGAGAGACTCGTGCATGCGGTTCTGCAGCCCCGGAGGGGAGGGGAGAGAGCGAGACAGAGAGACACACACAGAGACAGGGAAGAGAAGAAGAGAATTAGGTGTAAAGAGAGACTGGGCTGTTTAGCACCCAGGAGGCCCTGAACCCCAGGCTCCTCCATGAGGTCAGTGTATAAAGCCTACAGGTGGGTATGCATTATGATGCATCTGATGCTAGCATTCCAGGTATCCACCATTCTGAGCCAATGGGAGACTGGCCTGGGAACCAGACAGCTGTGGCTCTCTGGGTGAGGCTGAGGTTAGGATACCCAGAATCTGAATGGCAGAGCCCATAGCCATGTGATAGTCTCTCTAAAACGTGTGAGCATGGGGCTGAACTGGTGTCAGCTGGGGTGTTTCTCCTTGTGTCTGGATCCTGCTTCCTCAGCCCAATCAGGCCTCTTTCATGGGATAACAGGTGGGAGGGGACACACCAGGAGGATAATGGTGTGACCATTACTAGGCATCCTTGAGGGTAGCTATTCAAGAATGTGGAGGGCCACTTCTGAGGATGGGGCAGGGGATGCCTCCCCTTGCTGGGTCTAAACAAGCATCCCTATAAGGTCTTAAGCATGGCAGATATTTACTGTCTTGTATACAGAAAATTGTCTAGCAAATGGCTCAGTGTGATGGGCACCCAAAATAAAAGCCCGAGTTTCAGGAGGAAGGCTGTTCATTCTGGCAAGGGTCACTTGTTTGACTTCAGGAAGCCAAGTCTAGTCACCTATCTCTTGCGGCAGAGGAGAGCCTTGTTGCTCTGTCCGTGAACCTCTCCCTGCACAGAGAGGTGTGGGAAGAGGCAGCCTCTCTTATTGCCCTAAACAGTCTGTTCTAGCTCTGGGAATCTCATCGCCTGGGGCCGGACCCAAGCTCTGAACAATCTACATTAGATCTCTCTAGCAGTAAAGGAAGGAGGACAGAACGGGTGTGGGTGTTGGCGAACATTGCTGAAGCTCATGGACCTGAAACAAAGAGTAGGAAGTGGGTTAGCTGCTGGCCTGGTGGCCATTCTGCCTTCCCGTCTGAGCAGGAGGCTAAGGAAGACGATTCCCCTAGGAGCCACCTTACACCAGCACTATGCCCTGCACCCTACCTGCCTTGTACCATTTAGCTTCATCAGGGGACAATCAGGTGACACAAGTGGAACCCTAAAGAGACTAGTCCCAGGGAGGTGTGGCTGGGTTGGTGAAGAGCTTGCCTAGCATGCTGGAGACATTGGCTTCCATCCCCTCCCCCCGAAACAAACAAAAGCAGAGGCCCTGATGGTCGATAGTCATGTGGGGTGCACAGCCCAAGTTCTCAACTGCTTCCCACATCCCCTGGGCAACAGAAAAAAATATCGTGTCTCTTGAATCTGCAGTGAATTACTGTCCTTTGACTCCGCTAAGCAAACCCAGAGTCCTTCCTTCCTATCCATTCTCCAATAAAGTCCTCCTGTCCTTTACACACGACTCACTTGCCAGCGCCATCCATGTTGGTGAATCTGCTCACGGATCTCGAACCGTGTAGCCCTATGTTCAGGACCCAGCACTGTGACGCTGGCAACCAATGCAACTCTAATACGGAAGCTCTGAGACCCAGAAGATTCAACAGGAAAAGATATCCCACCCCACAGGGGCACCATGTCCTATGGCTGTCAATGCAAAACCTCAGCCAGAAGCAAGGTCTCAACTCCACTGCCCCTGTGTCCCAAGAGCTGCTGAGTCTACAGATGGCGATGGGCACAGTGCAGACACTGGGAACTCTTGAGGACCAGAAGGAAATCACAGATGGGTCACTAGAGTTGCATAAGCTAAAGTTGGGGACTGCTTGCTAGGGACAGGGATGAAGGATCCTTAAGGCTCACTAAAGCTTAGGTTTGGAGGACTCAAGAGCAGGTCACCAAGACTCCTGGATCCCTGCCTGCTGAGCCTCAGCCTATCACAGTCCCTACCCCAACACTGAAGTCCCCTCAGAGTCCAGTAACACAGTGACCACAGGTATTAACAAGGTCTGAGGTCCTGGGAGCAGCACAGATTAGCAGAGGTTCTGGGGTTGGAGGACGTGCACAGACCTGCTCTGCAAGGTCAGGGCATGCCACGAGTCTGGACAGAACTCTGGGAGGGCAGTGAGAAGGGGAGCTGTCCGTTGGGGAGCACACGTCGGTACTGAGACTCTTTCCACACTCAGTCTGACGGCGTCCTTCAAGAACCCATTATCAACATGCTCAGAGCACAGAGCTTGTATTTACAGGAGGAAACAATTACCAGGTACACTCACATCACACACCACCATTTGAAAGAGAGAGAGAGAGAGAGAGAGAGAGAGAGAGAGAGAGAGAGAGAGGTGTCAGGGGTCACAGATGGCCAGAAGCCACCTGCCTGCTACTGCCTTCGCACGGAGCCATGGGAGCCCTCCCCAGTCCCAAGTCCTCCCAGTCCACGACCTGCCCAAGTGGTAGCAGAGCTGAGAACAGTTGAAAACCATGTCCCAGTGACCAGCACCAGAGCATGTGCCATGGATCCTAGCTCTCCTGAGACACCAGGTGGTAGTGTACTTGGGCACTGGGCCTGGGAAGCAGCTTAGCACAGGGCAGATCTGTCTTCCGCCCTTGGCAAGCTGGAAGCGAGGAGGGTGGCCAGCACTCCCAGAAACGCTCTGCCTACTCTGCTAGACTGCCCACAGTCCTGAGAACCTGTTGTGTGGGCTTATCTGGCACTGACACAATACATCACACTCATGCTAGAAAGCTGGCACTTTTTATTAATGGTGGGTGACTAATAAATACATTATGGCAGCCAATAAATTATTACAATAACTAGGTATTTATTAACCAGCAAGTCACTCTTCTTACAAAATTACAGTTAATGAGGGTAGGTGATGGTGATAGGTCAAGAAGTGGGGCCGGTGCACCTAAAAAGGCTCTGCTAAGGGGAACGTGGGGTCCCTGGCCTCTGGCCTGGGACTTGAGGGTGTGTGCGCATTGGCCACAGGGGTCAAGTCAGAAGTCAGGGTGAACACCAGGAAGTGGAGGGCTGCTGTCCATGCTGGGAAGGCAATTGTAGCTGGTGGAGGAGGCTAAGGGGAGGAGGACCTCAGGGCTTATGGGAAGAGTTCTGTTTCTGCTGGTGGCCTTTTGTGCCTGGGGAAGAGAAGAAAGCTGCTGGTCACAGGGTACCGCACTCTGTCTAGAGGGGCCAGGGCTTTGGATAGGGGCCATCAATCATCTGGCATGAGGGAGCGTCTGTGAGCCTGAGCTCCACTCTCTAAGCAGATGCATACAAGGCTCTCCTTACTGAGAGGTGAGGTGTGGGGCAGCCTGCTTACACCTCTGGCCCTGTTCTTTGGGATGCTGGAACTTTCTTTCTTTAGCTTATAGCCTGATGGGATCAACAGCCTGGAAGGTGCTTGCCCCCAAGTAGCTCAGATACAATGGAGCTGGAGCCTCAGGGCTGGGTTTCTGAGAGCTGTGGGCTGTACCTGGAGCTTAGCAGGAGGCCCAGAACAAAGGGGTGGCAGCTAGAAGATGCTCTGTGACCCCAGGATCTTCAGAAGAGGGTGACAGGCTACTAATGGGTCAGCAGGGAGGATCTGGAGGGTTCATGAGTCTCTCCTGGGTGTGGTGGATCTCCATGTCAAGAGGCTGGGTCAGATGGAGACAGGGAGAGGGTCAGGAGGAGAGTGAACCCTGCCCTCAGGTCACTGGCTGTAGCATGTAGTACTTAAGAACCACAGGTAAGTCTCTTGCAGAAGAACTTTCTGCAGAAGGCAGGGCTGGAGTGAAGCACTGTCAATTTTCCCTGTGGGGACCCTGTGGAGAGCGTGGGTATGGGGTTGAACAGGGGGCTAGGAGACCGCACAGGTCAGATGCCTCCAGTTCTCAATAGCAGGGTGTGGGGCTGGGCTGCAAGGCTGAGATGATGGAGGTCTTCTGCATGGTACAAGAGGGGACAAGAAGACAGGGCACTAGGACCCAGGGGCTCCATCCACAGAAGGGATCAGGAGAGACTGAAGGCCAGAGCTACTAATGAGTGGCTCAGACTGGGAGGATTCCATCCCCATCCCCACACCAGAGTCCTCTAGCACCCTCCACAGCTGAGCCTAGAGGCTCAGAGGCCTCTACCTATGCCTAAAGGGAAGATTCTCAGAATGGACATTGGCACATGGCACAGGACTTGCCCATGGGCACCTAGGCAACAGGCATGGTTCCACGAATATGGTGAAGGCACTCTTCCTGGAAACTGGCTCCTGACCCGCTGAATTAGACTACTCAGAAACTGTAGCATGGCCCCTCTGGGGACATGGACAATGAGCATCAGGGACATCTATTCCCTTGATCTGGTCACTTTCAACACTTCCCCCATACCCAAAGCCACGGCGGAGCCAAGACTCATCTGTCATGCACATTTGTCCCCCATGGTAGAGCTGCTGGTGATGACATGGGTGGGAGACAGGACAGCTTTTCCTACAGACCATGTCCTAGTAGACAGCCTGAGATCTCCCTACCTGAGGCTGAGAGCAGTGCATGGCACTAGACTGAACACAGTAGGTTGAGCAGAAGGTAGCCTTGGGGACAGGAGCGGGGAGGCTGGGTATAGGCTGATTCTAGCTGAGGGCTCCCGCAACTGTGCTGCAGTGATTTGGAGGGGCCACTTCTCAAATGGGAGCCGTAGGGGGATGGTTAGGGGTGGTGACTTCTACCTTCCTGGAAATGGTTTTAAAAGATGGGGCTTGGCCAACATCCTATGACAGCAGGCACTTTTAAACTTAGGGTTATAGTCTGTGGACACAGGTGCCCACACCCAGGGGTGCTGCAGAGAAATAACTGCTGTTGGCCCAAGGACTGAATTCGACTTCACCTTCGTGGCAGGTTACTGAGACCATGGTCTCCAAGCTCTGGCACCCCTAGTACATGACACAGGGTCCTAAAACGATGGAGATGCACACAACGTGGGTAGAGGGGGAAGTGGTGAAGCAGCCAGACTGGGGTGGGCTCCCCGGAGGGTCACCCAGACTGGGGTGGGCTCCCCGGAGGGTCACCCCTACAAGCATTTGGCACTGGGGAAGGTCCCTGTGTCTCCCTAGACCACCCAGAGTTCTGTTCTTCTTGGAACCTACAAGTTCAGAACTGACGGCAAGCTCAGCGGGACTATGAAAGAGGGCCAGGGTCCTGCCTGACCTGTGACAGAGCAGGGCTCAGGAAAATACAGGGCTTGAGGAAGAGAGACACTTCTAGGTGTAGACCTCTCCCGACTGCCCCGTGGCACATCTGCATCCTTCAGTACAGCCTGGCACATGATCGCCGGTCTGAACCACTGGCTGTGGTACCAGCTGACTGGAGATGTCTAGGAATGGTGGGGACATGTGCTGACTGTCCAAAGTCAGCTGAGGCTAGCTGTGGGTTTTGGCAACCCACACCACCCCCATTTTGCTTAGGAATCTCTGCAACAAATCTCCTCCCTAGGTTCCTAGGAGGGGGGCTGGCTGTATGTCTGGGCTGCTTTACACTCCTCCTGAGCCCACCCTTCAGGGTGCAGGCTCATTGCTTGCCCTGAGACCAGGGATATACCAAGGGCTTCCTACTTCCTGACCAAGGGTGGAGTAAAGCAGGGCACTGGCTTCAGGGTCTTAAGTCTCCTATGTTTCTGCCTAAACACTCTCCAGTTACGAAGCTGCTACCCACTCTGTCTGTGACCTGAAGCCTGTGGCCTGTCTATTCACTACCACCCAGGACAGCAAAGCCCGTGTGAGCAGAGCCATCAGCCTATCAGGAAAGAGCTGCCTGCCCCCTCAGTCCCGCCCCCAACTTCTGTGGCACAGGTCTGTTCCTCCACCAACACACCTTTGCAGTCAGCCAGCCTTAAGGAATATTCCCAACCCCATGGGAGTCAGGGCTGGGGAGTCAGTGTCCTGGGGAGCCCAAGGGCAAGGGAAGATGCCCAGAGAAGAACCAAGATCCAAGGTGAAGAAAGAATGAATACCGCCCCAAGGTCTGAGTCATTGTACCCAAACATGGCCAGACTCCATGTTGGCTTTTGTCGACGGAACCGCCCTCTGCCAAACAGACCCTAAGGAAAGCTGAGAGATGGCATTGATTATCCCTAATCAAGCAGCACCTGCCACGGGGCCATCCTGCCGGCCATCTTATCACTAAGGTGGAAGAGACACCAGGACACTGAGTAGGAGGTACAGAGAACAGGATATGCCCATTCTGAACTAGATGGCAGTGTTGCCCACTCAGCCTCTGAGTGAGAGACACAGCTGACCATTGAGCAGCACCCAGGTGGCATGCAGTGGTCTCTGGCCTTGTGGTGGGTGGCGCTCCACACCTCTGCCCAACCCTGTTCCCACGTGTCACGCAGTTGGAGTTGGGTAGGGTGGGGATGCTCAAAGGATGCCTCCTCCTGGCCCCCAGGCCAGCCTCCGGGGTTTCTTCAGTGAACAGGGCATCTGAGCGGTGCAGAGCTCTGGGTCCAGGGGAGGAGTGAGTGGCAGGCTGGGTCGGAGGCCAGGGCTCAGTAGAGTCCACAGCCCCGCAGGTTTTTGGCGATGATGACATCCGTCACCGCATCAAAGACGAATTGAATGTTGTTGGTGTCCGTGGCACAGGTGACATGGCTGTAGACCTCCTTGTGAGCTGACTTGTTCTTACTCTCATATTGCCCTTGGATGTGAGCCACAGCTTCTGTGAAGGCACTGGGGCCTGCAAGATGAAACAGCAGGGGTCAGTGAGTGGAGGTACCCGAGCCCTGGGCTGTATCATTATGTCAGGCCAGCGGCTATGGAGCAGGTACCAAAAGCCTCCTCAGGACCACTAGAAAGCAACAGAGTAGGAAGCCCATGGGCTCAACTCCTGCAACAGTGGCTTATGCTGGTGGTGGAGACCTAGAGCAGAGATCGCCCGCCGTGGGAAGCAACAGAACATGCTGTATCCCAGTGACTGCTGTCCCAGGGTGAGGACTGCCCGGAAGCTGCATCTTCTCACACTGCCTGCTGATTCCAGATGAGCTTCTGTGTCACCACAAGCTGCAGGTGCGGAATGGAAGCCTGGCCTTAAGCAGTTTTGCCTCTCTGTGTGTTTGTGAAACTGCAGAGAGGGCAAGGACCCTTCTGGCACTGCAGATAAGGTAGGAAGACTATGTATTCTGCCTATGAGGTGCTGTGGGCTCCTCCCCTCTCCTTGACAACTGTCCTCTGTTCCCTTAGGACCACTGAGAGCTGACTTGCTCACATTCTTGCAAGGTGTCCCCACATTGATCTGGCTCCCTGGTAAGTCCAGGGAGAGGATGCTTGGGAGAAAGTGCTAGCTTCGGGGATAGACCAGATGAGTAAGACTTCAACTTTGCACGGAAGCCCTCCCCTCACCACCCCAGCTTCCAAGAATCCAGGGCTAGCACAGACCACGCTGGGATCACGTGCTAAGGATGGAGTTGGACAAGGACTGGAATTTGAGCCACAGCGCAGAGCTGAGGTGACAAATCTGAAGGAGTCCCAGCCATCCCAGACATATGTGTAGGCCACAAGTCTGGCCTTGAGCATCTGACAGACCATGCTGTTTGCTAAATCAGGGCTGGAAGTAAGGCTAGTCTCTTCTCAGGTAGGGTCCCCTCCTGTCTTGACTCAGTTGGTGAGCAGCACACAAGGGGGTCTCACAGGCCATCTTAAAGCTGGAGAAGAAATCTGGCTGGCTGGTGAGGGAGGCTGAGCCCTGATCTCCTCAGGGGAATGCTCTTGGGGTCCTTACTTACTGGCCTACTGGCCTGGTTTTGAGGGGCGAGTGTAGGAAGGGCAGCGTGTAGAACACTGTGCCACTTGCCTGACCTCAGGCCATGATCCACAGGACCATGCTGCCAGGATCTGTGTCACTCAGGACATGGCCACCTGAGAACAGCTAACAAGGACTGGCTTGTCCTAGGCTTACTACAGCCCACCTGATCGGGCTGCCAGTCTGGAAGCTCCCACAGGGTCCATGGTCACTGGTAGCTGCCCTCTTGTCCCTGTACTTTCTGCAGTATAGGCAAGGCCCTGCTGCTTGCCAGAGTCTGTCCCAACCAGTGGGCCATGTCAGCCTTGAGGTCACTTACATGGGAGGTGCTGTTATATCACTGTGATCACAGTAGTGACATCAAATTGTAGTGACCACAGACTGTATAGCGTGTGCCATGCTTAGCATAGTCGCGAGCTTCTTTCACCCTTATGGTAAGCCTGCAGGAGTTGGGGGAGATAGCCACCTGACAGCTTCCATCTCATGGATAAAGAAACCTATCTGGAAAGGCTGTGGCCTGCCTAGGCCTCTCTCCAGGGGCTAAGCAGGAATGGAGCCTGCTACTCTAAGACCAGGTTTGTTGTCCCTCTGACGTGCATTCCCAGTGTGCATGCGCGCTCTGCTTACAGCTACCCCACTTGAGCTCCCTAGGATTGTTAGTGTTACGCTGGAGATGGAGATGTAACAAGCCAGGGGCCCAGGCTCTAGCTGCCTGGCTCTAGTAAGGTCTTTGGAGGGGGATTTTGCAGGGCAATCTGGATACCCGCAAGCACAGCAAAGACACCTGTTTCCGTATCTGCCCCGTAGCTGCAAGAGGCTGTGTGGGATGAGGAGGGCTCTACCTGTGTATTCAGGAAAGCAGATGGTAAGCGGGGACTTCTTGATCTTCTCCTCAAATATGTCCTTCTTGTTGAGAAACAGGATGATAGATGTGTCTGTGAACCACTTGTTGTTGCAGATGCTGTCAAAAAGCTTCAGGGACTCATGCATGCGGTTCTGCAACAGAGTGGAGACACAGGTGAGGGCTGGCCGTACCCAGCACCCTGACCTACTGTGGCTATGACACAGCGAGACAAGCAGAGGGACGGGCCACCAATGCTCTTAATGCATTACTAGGGACAGAGACAGAGGGCCCACATGGACAAACAGGACATGTCCCTGCTTCATTCCACACACAGGCAGGTTTGGTTGGAGCCGGGGTGGGTCAGGAGTGCTGTCCCTTTCAGAGAGAGCTGGCCTGGGCAGGGCAGTGAGGTCACTGCAGAGGCTGCAGTCCCTGGAGAGGACATGCACCATGCACGTAGAGGACAGGGGTACAACCACCATCCAACATGGTCTACACGAAATCGTGGATCATGCAGACTTCTATACCAGGGTCTCATTCATTTTTGCCAGCGAGGTCAGGAGGGTGCACGCATTCAGTTGAATAACATTAACCGAGGAATGAGGTCCTCGAATTAATCCCGAGTTGGAAGCAGATACCAGGGGGACAGCGTCTCGGGGGTGATGTTGCTGTGGCCTTGGTTGGTTGGGTGACTTTGTTGGATGACTGGGCTATGGCTGGGCTGAGGGAAGCTCTCTCTGGGAAAGCTGGGAGTTGGGGCTGGTTTCTCAGAAGAGGGGCCAGGAGAGCCCCAAGAAGAAACTCAGCAAAACAGGTTAAAGTGGAAAGGAAGCTAAAAACTCAACAGCAAACACAAGAGAAGAAAAAAGAGAAATCCTGAAAAATTGATCCAATCGGTCTCAGACTCAGGAAGTCCAGGGCAGCTGTGGGAGGTACCAACACAGGCGACAGCAGCCTTGTGATGGGCACCGTCTGGCTGGGATAGGAGGCTGTGTGGGGAGGGTGGCCTCAGCTCAGAAGCCAGCAAGGAACATAGGCCTGGGGCTGGCACTCACAGCAAAGTCACCCAGCGGGGCCCTGAGAACCTGCTGCTTTCAACTCTTAGCTCATGTTTGATCAGAGGGAGGCGCTTCATACCTGCTGGGCTTGGAGGGTCTCTCAGAATCTGCCCATGGTTTTGGCCTTGCTTTGGTAAGAAAAGGCCCTGCAGGTGCTCGTGGCAGTGGTGGTGGAGAAGTTGTGGCAGCCTGTGGCCTGGCTGGGTGGCGCTGAGAGCAGGTACGAGGACAAGATGAGCCCGCAGGGTCCCAGGGTGCAGCGGGCAGGGTGGCTGGTCCGGTGTTGGGTAGCCACTAGCCGCAGGGCCTTCCTGGCCTAGCTCCTGGAGCTGCCTCCAGACATCTTTGTCTTTCCACCTTCCCCCACAGGCCAGGGAGGGAAGTGCAGAGCTGGCTTCGGGGAAGGCCGAGGACCAAGGACTGGGTAATTGGTGCCTACATCTTGCCTCTCCAGGGAAGAGCATCCGTAAGCTGCCACCTGTCCCCTGGCTACATCATCTGGGCATAGGAGTGGAACTACCTTTTACTGAGAGGTGTCTGCGCAGATGGACAGCACTCCAGCTCTTAGCCCATAAGGCACTTTTACCACCATCTCCCCACAGACCAGCCTGAGGAAGGTACGACGATTACGCATGGTTACACAGCTGGCAGGAGTGATGCCAGGCCTCGGATTGGATCCATCTGAATCCAAACTGTCCATCTCACACACATGCGCCCCTCCCCCCATTCCGACGACCGCTAGTTCCGCAGCAACAGTATTTAGTTCATTGCCACTACAACCAGGAGCTGCGGCTGTGGGCCGCTGGCAAGTTGGAAGGTAACCCTTGTTTTCTGGAGGCTTGGTTCTCTTCCCTGGCTGTTGGGTGGCCAGCCTTGGGGAGGAAGAACTGGGAAGAGCTTGCTTCTGACTTTGGCTCACATGCTTTACCTTCCCCAAAGTTCTTACCTCCATCCCTTGTGGAGGAAAGCAAGAAAAATGGGGAATGAGCTGGAGGCAGGGGAAGTGCTAAGAGAGTCAGGAAGGTCAGGAAGAACACTGGAGGACAGTGCTTCAGGGCCTGGCTGCTGCAGAGAAGTAAGGCCAGTGAGAAGCTTACAGCGAGGCAGGTAGGGCAGGCTACCGTCAATCTGGAGATGTGAGTCCATGAGGGCTGGTGCCCACTCAACAACATTCCCTTAGGTCTATTCTGTCCTCTGGGGATTAATGAGGGCCAGGCCTCACAGCTGATGGTCCCAGGCCTTGGTTTTGGCAGAGTAGGCTCAAAGAAGAGGCCATGCTCCAGTGGGAAGGGTCTCCCACCATCCGGCCTCCAGCTCCTTGATTCTTTTCCAATTCCATGTTGGGTGTAGTATCTAATTCCAGATGTGGCCAGGAGAAAAGGTAGGCCAAGGGCAAGAACACAATAGCTCCAGTTGCACAGAAGCAGCCCACAGTTGTGGAGCACGTACTGGGTCAGTCATTGGGGTGGATGACTAATAAAGAAGGACTGGCTTCGGGTAGTCACAGCGTCTGGGGTTCAAGAGCAGTCAAGGGTGTGTTTTCCCCACCCCACACTGAGGCTTGGGGCTAGACCACTGCCTACCACAGCCATTTCGAGTGACAGCACTGAATCCCAGCTAGCACATGATAAAAGTTCGGATCACCCCTCCTACCAGCAGCTTGGCCCAAAGACACTCGAGACGGCGGGTCCTCCTCTGCCAGCACTGTACCCTCACGGCACATACCCCAGAGCTCATTCACACCCTCCACAGACACCAGTGATGACTGACCTCGGACTGGTAAACAAATCAGACTCATAAGGAAGATAGAGATAGGCCTTGTTCAAGGCTAGCCTGACCACAACTCCCCCCCTCCCCCACACACAGTGACCCTTAGTACTGATCCCAAAGGCTCAGGGTGAAGGGTCTGATTATATTCCAGATAGGAGGGCCGATGCCAAAGTGTGAGCCCACAGTCACAAGCCCCACTTTCAGAAGCAGGTTTGTCTCCCATGACCCAGTAGGACATGCTTGAGGCCTGGGTCCCTTTCCAGGCTCTGTGAACAGGTCCACAGACTTGTAGGCTTAAACTCCAAATGGAAAAAGCTCAGTGGATGTATCTGGCTCAGGGCAATCACCAGTGATAATATACCCACAAGCTGGACACTGCTAAACCAGAAATGCTTCCATGATCAGCAGCCTTACACAAGGCTGGTGCTATTACTGTCCACCTTTCACACCACAGGAACCCAGGCAGAAAGGTCGCTGCCTGAATTTAACAGTATACCAACGGGCAGCAGAGCCAGGATGAGGCCAAGGGGAAAGCAGGTGAGGGCCCCCTCTCAAGCCAGGGGGCAGGTCTCAGACACTGAGTTTGGCAGAGAAAGCCCAAAGCCACACTTGACACTCACCAGTATGCTTCCAATCTTGGTGTCCTTCTTGGCCAGGCAGCCCCACACCGCTCAGGCTGGCCAGTGCCCCGGGAAGGGCAGACAAGCTAAAGCCACCTTTTCTGTTGCACAGATGCCCTCGCTTGGCTGCAGTCTGCCTTTGTGGGATTTGCTTAGTTGCTTTTCTGGTCTGACAGCTCTGTGACTCTGTTGTTACTAACAAGGTGCTTCCTGGCCAAGACCCCAACTTTGATACGTTATTTGTAGTGAATTAGGACATAAACTGCAGCAGGAGGCCCCCAGATGCTTCTGCCACAGTGGCCTCACTTGGCAATACAGAATAGGCAAGGGCGCCCGGCACAGCCCCTCTGTGAGGCCCGGGGACTCTGATGGTTGACTTGGTCTATGGCCAGCTTTCACTTGAGGTCACTCACCGTGGTTTCGTCCTCGTGGAGCACCTGGTCATAGCCGCTGAGTGCGACACAGAAGATGATGGCCGTGACATCCTCAAAGCAGTGGATCCACTTCTTGCGTTCAGATCGCTGGCCCCCAACGTCAAACAGCCTGCAGGGAGTCAGAGAAAGCTGTGAGGCCGGGATGCCTGTGAGCTAGTGATGGGCAGTGGGCACGCAGTACCTCATTCTGAGCCCCAACAGACTGACAGACGAGCCACTGCCACCCTGGAGATTGGATGCAGCCCCTTGGGACTGGAGGCAGCTCTCACTGCCCCTAAGACCTGTCCCAGGACTGAATTGTGTGCTCAAGTAGACTGACTCAAAGCCCTGCCTCACCTCTCCGTCTCCTAGTTTCACCTGAAATCGACACCAGACCTGGAAGTCAGAACAGGCATCAAGACTTAGCACATAAAGGTTACTCTTGGGAGACAAAAATCCTCCAATGGGGTCCTAGAAGCCTTGAAGCACAGTTCAGGGCCTTGTTCTTAGGCCCAGAGCCTCCACCTAGGGAAAACTCTTTTTTTAAAGGCCTTGCCTTCTCTAGGTTCTCCAGCACGGAGCAGGAGAGCTGTTCTCTAAGCCTCTCTAACTGTGAGACTATAATGATCTTTGCTCGTCCAGGCATTGCTTGGGTTTACCCACCTGGTTCAGGCTTACCGCCATGTTCTCTTCCAGGGGGCTCTTAAGCAAGTCACCTGCTGTTTTTAGCCTTTGAACTTGGCAGAAACGAAGTACCCAGATTACCCAGATGGGCTTCTTCTGGTATCTAGCTGTCTGACCAAATGAGAAAAATCCTCGAGGCAAGACACTACCTGGCTATCCAGATGAGGCGAGGCAGGGCATGACATCCAATCGGTTCTCTGCCACATCTCCAGACCCATCCCCAAGCCCCACCTCCTCAGGCCTCACCTGAAGTGGAGGTTTTTGAACGTGAAGTGGGTTTCTACGATGCCGGTTGTTTTGACCCTGGTTCGAAGGATGTCCTGCTCAGTGGGCTGGTAGTCAGCGGCTCCAATCCGATCCAGGCTGTCCAGGTAGCTGGGGATGACAACACACAAGAGTCCATGGACCTGGGCCCTGTTCTAGGCTCACTACCTTTAGAGTTTGATATCAGCCATAGCCTATGCAAGGCTGACTGTGGGACCAAGGATTCTCTTATTCAGACTCAAAGGAGCTGGGCCCATGTGCCCAGCTAATGAGACTACCAAGTTCACAGCACAGTTCTGATATGTCTTCATTTAAAAATATTAATGGCCAGTAGGTAGCAGCTACTCTTTTAAAAATATATTTCTTTTTATAGTATGCATGTGTTCTGTCTGCACATATGTCTGTGCCGTTGGACCACCTCTACGGTCCCAGGTTCTATACTTCACATGTACTCATGCCATCTTTAATTCCTCGGTGCCAAATGTACTGCTTTACACATCAAAAATCCAAGACTCAGCGCAGGACAGTCCCACGGCTCCGGAGTGCTCGTTCTTAGAGCTCTATGGGACTTTGGGAGGCTCCAAGCATCCATCTACCATTTGGTACTTCGTTTTTTTTTCCCCCCCCCAAGAGGTCTGTGTGCCTCTTCCCATTTGATGCTCTTGTAAGTGGGGATCAGGGGGGTCTACCTCAGCCAAGCAGTGGTAGGACCTCCCTGGAACCCGGATCTTTGGAATCAGGGTTCTCCAAATGCTCTCAGTGGAAGGCAGAGTGGGGGTGGTCAAGGGAAGGAGTTGAGGCAGCAGAGTGGGCCTGTGATATTGGACCCGCCCGGGTTCCTTAGGAGCCAGAGTATATCTGGGAAGGTTTTGCGTTCAGTCCTCAGTGGCTGACTCTCCTTGCCCACAACTACTAATGGCCGATTCTTTTAGGCTAAGCTCCATGATCCCGTTGAACACCAGGCCTGGGGAACCCTTTTCTTTGTCTTGCTATTCCTACCTCAGCTGGGTAACTTTCTCTGAACACACAAACTGGCCCCTGCTCTCACTTTATGCTGACTGAGTCTCATCAAAGTCTCCTAAACCATGTATGCTGGTTGGTTTTTTTTTTTTTTCTCTCAACTTGACACAAATCTAGACATATCTGGGAAGAGGGAATCTTAATTAAGAAAATGGCTTCACAAGATCGGCCTGCAGGCAAGTCTATATGGCATTTTCTTGCTCAATGATTCACCTGGAAGGGTCTCATGTAAGGTGAAGAAGTATTATGTTCACCAAGGGAGCGAGGACCAGGACAGCAGTCTAGAAACGGGCTCACTCCCTTTCCCTCTGAGCCTGGGGTCTACAAGGGGCAGGGCTGGGGTGGGGTGGTATGGTATGGTTGTTAACTGGGGTTCTAGGATGATAATGCCCCCTCTGGAGCTGTGCACTTTCACAGCCTTATCAGGGCCTGTTTAACTCCTAAAAGCACACAACACTGGGCCCCAAATAGCATTTATGAAAGCGAGATGTGGTGGCACTGCAGTCCCAGCACTCAAGAGGCTGCGACAGAGAATGGAGAGGTCTGAAGCCTGTCTGAGCTACAAAACAAGCTCCAGGTAAACGTGGGACACACGGCAAGACAAGACAAGGCAAGGTGACACTTGAGGTCCTTCTACCCTTAACAGTCTGTGTATCTATCTCGGCTCTCCATCTTGCTGTTGGCTTTCTCTCAGACAGGCAGCACAGGACACATGACCAGGAAAAAGTGGCAAAGGAGAGCCAGAGAATGAGACTTGATGGGGTGGGGTATTCAGAGGGAGTGGGGGGATTCATAGGGAGTGGGGGGAATTCAGAGTGGGGGGATTCAGAGGGAGTGGGGGGATTCAGAGGGAGTGGGGGAAATTCAGAGTGGAAGGACTCAGAGGGAATGGGGGGACTCAGAGGGAATGGGGGGATTCAGAGCAGAAAACTGGACATGGTAGGAATGCGTGGGAAGAAGGAAGGTGAGCTAGACTCCATATTTCAAGGTAAGAAAATACTTGCTGATGCAGGATGAGTATACAAAAATAGCTGAAGGGAGCAGTGACAGACAGTGTGTGTGTGTGTGTGTGTGTGTGTGTGTGTGTGTGTGTGTGTGTGAGTGTGTGCATGTTTATGCAAGTATGTATGTTTGTGTGAGTGTGACAGTGTGCGTGAGTATGAGTGAGTGTGTGTGCGTGTGGGAGGGGACTGCTGTTCATCTCATACCCCACTTTGTTGTTGAGGTGTTTTTGTAAGGGATTAGCTTTAGTATTAATAAAATGGTAAAATTTCAGAGGAATAATTGGTGGGCCTCCAGAACACAGGCTGAGGCCAGTAATCCCTCTGGGACACCTGACAGTCCTCTTGGAAGAGAAGTCAACCCTAGCCTTCGGACCAGCAGGGGACAGGTGGGCAGTGAAGCTCTAGCTTCTAGGGTACGCTGGAGGTCCTGGAGGAGCTGACTGAGACTGCTCCATCTTGTTGGGGAGGCCAATCTCAGGCCTATGACCTGAGTGTGCACAGGGAGTTTGGATCTTTGCTCATCAAGGTGTTCCTGAGAACTCATAGGGCTTGGTGGTGGCCTGGGTGGCCACTACTTGCTTATGGCCACAACCTACTTTAGGTATGTGCGTATGTACAATCATATGCAGGTGTGAGAAATGGGAAGGGGTTCTTGGTCTTACTATGGTCTTGTGGTTGTTTGAACAGGAATGACCACCAAAGACTCATGTGTTTGAGTGCTTGACCCATAGGTCGTGGTACTATTAGGAGGTGTGGCCTTGTTGGAGTAGGTGTGGTCTAGTTGGAGGAATTTTGTCATTGTGGAGGAGGGCTTTGAGGTAGCCTAAGCTCAAGCTCAACCCAGTGTGGACTCCATTCTCCTCCTGGCTGTCTTCTGATCAAGATGTAGAATTCTCAACCCCCCCCCCCCAGCACCATGTCTGCCTGCGTATTGCCATGTTTCCTGACATGATGACAACAGACTAAACCTCTGTAGGCCAGCCCTGTCTCTTCACAGTAATGGAAATACTAGTTAAGACAGGTCCCTGGTTTATTAGCTGCCATCATAGCCACTGAAATGCCCGCATGCCATTGGTGAGTGCTGTTCTGTTGGGAGCAACTGGCTATACTGGCATAATGCAGATTGCAGTTTTAAATATTTCAAATTTTTAAAATTGAGTCACGGACCCACTGTATAATCCAGACTCACCTCAAACTTGCTACTCTTGTGCCTTCATATCCTGAGTAAGTATCTATCACTTTACCCAGAGAGCATGGTTTGTTAATCTCAGCACTATTGAGTTTTGTACTGGTTGTTTTGTACTGGTTGAGTTTTGTATAGTTTTGTACTAGTTGACCAGTTTGTACCAGATGTTTTGGGGCTGTCCTGTCCAGTGTAGGATGTCTAGTATTACGTCTGGCCTCTGGGTGCCTGGAGCACCACCCTCTAGTGTTGACAGTGACAAATGCCTCCAGAATCAGGTCCCAGCTGAGAAGCACAGAGACGACAATTTGAGTCACACATGTCCTTCAGCGCTGGGTGAAGCCCACAGCAGCTCACTGCAAACTCTTCTAGAAAGCCAGGATACAATATTACAAAAACTAGGGCACCCTCAATGCCAAGATACAACCCCAGTATGTCATCCATTCCAGGACTCTAGAGCCACCCATGGGGAGAGGATGGCAAGCTCAGCACGCTGCCACCCGGGTGTCACAGCAAGGGCTGAGATACTTCCTCAGTGGTGGCTTTTACCGCTCCTTATTTCTCTTCGTCTTCTCTGCACCAACCTCCCTCTTTTCTTCCTCTTTATCTAGTTATAGCACAATACTGAAATACATGCTTGCTTATGTAGTCTATTTCTTGGCTGAGAACTTCTTTCTTATTTATTTATTTTTTTTTTACTTTAAAGCTAGAAGAGATCTGGGAGGGGCAGTGACACCAGCACTTGGGAGGCAGAATTAGGAAGGTCAGGAGTTCAAGGTCACTATCAGCTGCTTAGAGAGTTTGAGGCCAGCCTGGGTTACGTAAGACCCTGACTCTCAAAACAAAGCAAAGCAAATAAAAAAAAAAAAGTATTTTAAAAGACACATTAAGTAATGGATTTCCTTATAACATCTTCACACACATTTCGGAAAGCTATTTTTGTGGTGCTAAACACTGTCCAGGGTCCAGCATGCACTAAACAAGACTCAAGCTAAAGCTCTGCCCCAAGTCCTTAGAAACAGAAGACAGGCTGTCTGCATGGCTTTCTGCCTCTATATTTCTGTTGTTACTTCTTGTGTATGTGTTTTGATTGTTTGAGATAGGATTTGTCTATATAGCCCTGGCTAGCCTGGAATTCTCTGTAGACCAGGTTGGCCCTTAGTTCACAAAGATCTGCCTGATTCTATTTCCTGAGTGTTGAGATTAAAGGTGTCTTCTACCACACCTGGATTCTCTATAGTTCTTGATTCATACTTATGGCCTGGGGCTTTCTAGAAGAAACAAACCCTACCTGCTAGCCTGGATCCTCCTCTGTGGGGTACAGACATGGTTCAGGAGAGGAGTGTCTTAGAGTTTTATTGCTAGAGACATCATGACCAAGGCAACCCTTTTTTTTTTTTTTTTTTTTTTTTTTTGGTTTTTCGAGACAGGGTTTCTCTGTGTAGCCCTGGCTGTCCTGGAACTCACTCTGTAGACCAGGCTGGCCTCGAACTCAGAAATCCGCCTGCCTCTGCGCCCCAAGTGCTGGGATTAAAGGCGAGCGCCACCACCGCCCGGCCCAAGGCAACCCTTAAAAAGGATATTTAATTGGGGCAGGCTCACAGTTTCGAGGTTTAGTCCATCATCATCATAGCAAGAAGCACGGCAGCGTGCAGGCAGACATGGTGCTGGGAGAGCTGAGAGTTCTACATCTTGATCTGAAGGCAGCCAGGAGGAGGCGCTTCGGCACTGGGCGGAGCTTGAGCACTAGGAGTCCTCAAAGCCCGCCTACACAGTGACACACTTCCTCCAACGAAGCCACACCTCCTAATGGTGCCATTTCCCATGGGCCAAGCATATTTAGCTCCTTATAGGTGGTGACCAAGTTCCCATCCTCCAGAAGCTTCCTGCATGGTTGTCTCTTTGCTTTCTCCTTCCCTGACCTCTTCCTCATCCTGGGCACAGGAAGTAAAGTCCTTCTTGTCCCTCCCTGATGCCACTACTTGAAGGTTGTATCTCAGCCAGAATCTTTCCCTTCTCACCAGTCCCCCCAGCCTCCCATCCCCATGCCTGCATCCTCCTCCAGCCTCCAGTCTGTGTATGCACTTACTATTTGGCAGAGTCATTGAGCTGATACTCCCGAGATCGGTTGAAGCACTCCTGGATCCCTGAGTCGCCCCAGAGTCGCATCATGGCAGAAAGAAGTTCTGCAGAGAACGGTTCAGTGTCTTCCATACGACTCACCACGTCACACACCATCTTGGAGTCTGCCTGCAAGGACAGAGGGACACATTGCTCTGAGACCTTGGTGAGGCTTCTGGTGGAATCTCTACCAGGATAGCTGGCCCATGCCAAGATACCACTCAGTGCCTGCACGCTCAGGAGATGTGAGTGATTCTGGAAGCCTAGGGCCTTGGGCCTCACTTTCCTCCAAAGCCATTCTGCCTCAAGAAAGTTCTAGAAAAGAGATTCTCAACCTGTGGGCTTCAGTCCCCTTTGTGTGGGGGGTTGTCAAAAGACCCTTTCGTGGGAGTTGCCTAAGACCTTCGGAAAACACCTGTATTTATATTGCAATGTACAAGAGTTAGCAGAATCACAGTTATGGAGTAGCAATGGAAACAATTTTATGGTTGGGATCACCACAACTAGAGGAACTGTATTAAAGGTTTGCAGCACTAGGAAGGCTGAGAACCATTGTTCTAACTAACAAACTCCATGGTCAGGCTCAGCTGTCTACCTTTCTATTTCCCAAACACCTCTACTTCCATCTGTCTGAATTCTTTTGCAAAGAATTCCCCACCCCAACCCCCCACCCATGGTTTGGGCAGGGGAACAAAATTTTAAAGCATGTCTTCTTGGGCTAGAGTTATAATTCCTATTTTCTTATCTGAGGGAGCAAGTCTCTGGAACCAGTTTCTACCTGGGAAAGGGTCTGGTTATTTGAGAACTCTGGTTGGCTGAGGGAGTTATACTTTACATGTATGTGAAGCTAATCTTTTCTTGGATGTTTAAAACTCATGCCAATACTGACCGAATCACAAGAACTCAGGCCCTCAAATGTTTTATTTGGGACTTGCTGTGTAGTACAAGCTGGCCTTGAACTCATGATTGTCCTACCTCAGCTTGGTACTGAGATTACATGTGTGTGCCATCATACCCAGCTTAAAATGTAGTTTTCTTCATTTGTACTCAGCTTTCTGAGATCTGTGGCCATCGGGACTGCTATGTAATCTGGGAGCAGGAAACAAGACGATCAGTGACAACCAAGGTGGCTCCTTCCTCCTGCTCCTTGTTTGAGGGGCACAGTTGAATGTGCTTAAGTCTTGTGAGTAGAGACCAGAGTTCTTGACAGATGCAGGGAGAGTCCTGGGTAAACTCACAGGCTCTCCAAGTCCACTCTTGAGCTACAGAACAAGCAGGACTCATCCATTTTCAGAGGTGACAAGAATTCAGAACAAGTACAGGAACACTATTGTCTCAAAGGCTCATGGGAGTCACAGGGCTGCACCGCTGCCACCACTGTGCACACACTAGCAACTCTGTACAGCTCACCAAGGACAGCCGTGCACACACACTGTGTGCTTAGACCTTCACAACCACCTGAGCTATGAGAACAGTATGATTGGCTGCTTCTTCAATTTCTGTCCATTCCCTCTGCCCTGCTCCCCGTGGGCAGAATACACTTCCTGCTTCCCAAACCTGTGGCTACAGTGTTAGTTAGCTAGTGAGGAATTGGCAGGCTTAAAGGTCATTTGGGATGGTCTTTCCTCACCAGAAGTTTGTAAAACCAGGGACTATAACGGGGGCTATTGAGCACCGGCCAGGAGAATGGGATCTGAGTTGAATCGTGGGCCCTAGGTAGAGGAGACATACCTTCTGCACTGTTGGAATAATAATAACTACCTCCCTATTGGCAAGCTCAGCATTTGTGAGGCAGGCAGGTGGTGGTTCCAGGGCAGTCAGGATCACACGTCAAGACTGTCCCAGAGAGAGACAGATGCGGGAGAAGTATAGATGGGAATTGAACCTTGTAAGATTTGTAAGATTCCTATTTAGGGAGACTTTCTGGTAAAAACAAACAAACAAACAAACAAACAAACAAAAAACAAAAAACAAAACAAAACCAAAAACCAAAAAAAAAAAAAAAAACCCAACCCCCCCCCAAAAACAAAAAACAACAAAAACCAACCAACCAAACAAACAAACAAACAAAAAAACCCCACAGACTACTGTCTCCTCCTGTAGAGTTGATTCAAATGGGTCTGTTGATTCCATCTGGAGAGGCAAGACAATGCCTTTCAGGGAGGCGCTCAGTTCTAGAGACATCAGGAGCAGTTTGAAGCTTGTCTGACATGTGAGTTGGTACAGCAGGTCCTTCCTGTAGCCACTGTCCACTTGTACTCTCTGAGAGTGTTTCTCGTTACTCTGTAATGAACTCAACTTCTTTTCTAAAAATTATTATTTTTATGCGTGTAGGTGCCTGAATGTATATCTGTGTACCATGTGTGTGCCTGCGGAGGTCAGAAGAGGGCATCGGGCTCCCTGGGAGAATAGCCAGTCCTCGCAACTGCTGAGCCATCTTTCCAGCCCCCTTTCTGTCTGGGTGCCTCATTTGAGTTTTTTCAACAGAGGGAAACTCAGATAACAGGACTTCCCCTCCTTGGCTCACAGTATGACACGGGGTGGCAGTGTGCGAATTCCAATAGGATGCATACTGCCTGCTTCTGTTGGTTGCCATGGGCCTCTGCCATCACCATGAATGTGCCTGGGCTCCCATTCATCCCAGCAGTGGACTTTGGATACACACACAAAGTGGAACCCACAGCAGGTCTCTGAGCCAAGTAGCTGAGTTTAGGAGAGGCTGTTCCACCGGTTGGCTGTGGCACTTGGTAACATAGCACTTATGGGTGTCAGTCAGGGCTACCAAGAGGTTAAGGGACCCAGTGACACTGCTTCTCTGTTTCTTTCTCAAGGTGGTATTTTTAGAGGCTTTATCACAGGTTGGGAGAAACAGGTCTTAGAGGACACACCCTTGTAAGCTTGCTCCATTTGAAAATTCCTGGGCTAATAATATAAGTCATGGAAGGACCACTGCAGGGTCAGAATGGAAGCTAATGGGTTCACCAGGGCTGGGCAGACAATGTCGAACAACTTGCCTTTCCATATTTTCAACTGCATAACTCTGCTCTGAGACCTTTCGAAACCAGCAGATAGAACGGCTAGCTAGCTAGCTAGTTCTGGAAGTAAGTGGGTCGTGTAAAAGTCCTCAGCATCCTCTGGGGTGGGAGAGACAGGAAACAGCTCAACACCTGGAGAGTCTGTGGCAAACAGAAGGTTCTATGGAAACGAGTGGGGCTTCTGTGCTTGAAGACTTCTCTGGAGCCCTGCTGTCTGACTAGTGGTCCTTTACTTTGGTGCCTAAGATTTATGAGAAAGTTGTCAGCTGTGTCCTTCCTGTTTGCTCCAGGAAGGAAGTGACTCCTGGCAGGAAACTGGAAGGCCATGCCTACTATGCTAACCAAGACACAGCGCTTTGAGGACAGTGTTCCAAACACCTGGGTCTCTAAGCCACTTCACCTGATTTTTGGGGGGCGGAGAGGATGTTCATTAAGGCCGCTTGGTTTCCCAGGGTCATTCTGGAAAGTGGGTGAGTCTGGACGTTTGGTGCCCCAGGCAGCCAGAATGACTCAAGGAGGAGTGGGTGAAAAAGGGGGAGCAGCCTCCACCTGAAGCTAAAAACAGCTACGGGACCTGTGTGACTCAGGGACATGCTTCTGCTTGCTCTGCCTGGCCTGGCTGCCCTTGGGGCATCTCTGAAATCTCTGGGTCTGTCTTACTACCTGTGGGAGCAGCCAGTGGACACAGCTAGAGTTCCCAAGTTCCTCAACCCCCGTTCCCCTAGGAGCCTGTCAGTTCAGTGCATTGACAGATTTAGAACAGGGCAGGACTCAAGGGGTTCATGGGGCAGGCCAGGTAAGGCTTCTGGTGGGTCAGAATCATTCTCTAATCCGAGTAACCAGAGCCATGTCACATCCACATAGAGGATGTGAGGGGTACACAGAGGGTGTGTAGATAAACTGTGGGCCCCCATAAGGCTACTTTGTCCCTAGATCTGGGATGTGAAATATGTGGAATCTTAAGCTTTCTGCCCCTGAAGGCTTGCCTGCAGTCTGTAGTTGTGGTAGGGGTTGTCCTGGGGTTCTTCGCACACAGCTCAAGGTCCAGCCCTCTCGATTCTCCCCATGAAAGCTGAGAGGGAGGAGCCCATGCTATCCCCTGTCTGTCCCTGGTCCCTTTTCATCTCCCCTAGCTGTGACATTACCTCTCATGCTACCCACCTGGCAGAGAAGCCATACAGAGGCCATGGACAGCTGCTTCCATTTTCTCCCTGTGTCCTTACCAGCTTTCTGTGGCTTCAGTCTTGCTCTCTGCAGTCTGGGTATCACACAGCCAGAGATCACTATTGTCCTAACACTAAGACTCCCTTTTTCTTTAGCAAAAAACAAAACAAAACAAAACAAAACAAAAACAAAAACAAAACAAAACCAAACCAAAACAAAAAAAAACCATTTTTTTTTTTTTGAGACAAAGTTTCTTTGTGTAGCCTTGGGCTGACCTGTAATTCACTCTGTAGACCAGGCTAGCCTCAAACTCAGAGATCTGCCTGCCTCTGCCTCCCAAGTGCTGGGATTAAAGGTGTGCATCACAACTGCTCAGCAGAACCCCAAATTTTTATCTGGGCACAATGGCATACAACTAAAAGGGTACATATCTTAATGATTCAAGCAGTTAGGATGACTCTCTCAACAAATTCCCCAACAGAAGTAGGCTCAAGCAGAACAAGGAGCTACCATTTAAAGAAAAGATCCAGGAAGTGGGCCCTCACAGACTGGGAAATCTGCCAGCATCTTGTTCTTGGAACTTCCAGCCTCCAGAATTGTGAGAAACACATGTCTGCTGCATGAGGTTACCCAGTCTATGGTGACTGAGGTTACAGCTGCCTGAGAAGATGAAGATACCAGGTCTGACATCTTGGAGATTATGAGAGGTCCCTTCTGGAGCTCTCATCTCTGGAGAGCACGCCATGGGATCCTGTCTCGGCCGGAATGCAGGAGGCACACCTAAGGCCAGCTTCTAGCAGGAGCCAGGCCATCTTCCTCTGTGTCTGGCTGGGCCCTTTCTGCTGCTGTTCTCTCCACCTCTACGTTTCTACTCTAGTCTGCTGTCAGCAGAGCCCCAGGCTCCCAGGAGGAAGACACGCCCTTCCTTGAGCCAGTCTGAGTGTGGATGGGGCGACATTATCTTCTGATTTGGGGACATACACACATGCTCTAGATAATTCTACTGGCCCATGTACAGCTTGAGGTGTACCAATATTTGTCAAATTAAGCTTACAACCAACCACAGTACCTCAACCAGCCCCTAGGATATTTGTTGAAGTGATCAATGAAGAATCCCAAAGCCTGCAGGAGTGTGGAGGACCATTGATGAAGGCAAAGCCAAGACAGGAATAGATCAGTGTTGAAAAAAAAAAGCCAGTGCCTGGATTCTGGTACCTTCATTCTGCAAAGTTTCTTGCCTGAGTGGCTCCTTACTCTCCCAGAGTGCTGAGATGGCACTCCAGTGTTGTGGTTTGGCTATGTGCTGGACAGGAGCGTGCAGCAGAACTCAGTTGGTAGTCTAGGAAGGAGTTTGTAGACATGTGCCTGCCTGGGCTTGAGGGCAGGAGTCCCTTTCTGCACACTGCTCCTACAGTCCTGAGGCTGGCTGTAGAGCAGAAACGGAAGGGAAGCTTTTTCTCCCACTGGAGAGAGACTGTAACCATTCTTGCTCCATGGAAAGGCCTGGGTGAGTGGGCCCAGACTTGGTCTCAACCTAGGCTCCCAGTGTAAGCCATGGTCCAGTGTCCTTGCTATGAATGGGGATGACAACATCCTTGTTTTCTCCACAGGGTTGTCATGTGACACAACAGGACACACAGTGTAGGATGTCAGCTGTGCTAGCATCTCCCTGGAGGATGGGCATGCGCTTTCCCACCTCTCGAACTGCTGTGGACATGCAGTAGTCAGCAGGACAACTACCGTGACAGGGGCCGGGGAGGTCGGGACCCTTCTCAGGGACAGCTGGGACTGCGGGGCAGAACACCAATAGTCAAGTACTAGGATTAGGAGGCTGGGAGAAGTGGTGGCTTCTAGAAGTCACCAGCAAGATACTTTGTGTGACTGTGTGTTAAATCACACCAATGACAGAGGAACAGCATGGCCATTCTCACTGTTTTAAATAGTATACTCTTTCTGCTTAAATGGCTCTTGCTCCTAAAGTAGACAGGCAAATGGACTGACAGAACTCAGTGTGGGTGAGAATCACTTTGGAGGACCTCAGGACTCTAAATGACTCCTTGTGGAGACCGGTGCATGATGGCAGGTGGTGGGCAGGAGATAGAGGGTGGCACGTGCAGCTTGGTCTCCTTCCCCAGAAGCAGGCTATCTTAGGCCCTTGCTGGGGAGCAGAGAATGTCCAGGGTGGTACCAGGGTAGTGATGCCCTTGAATTGGAGGCACATAGTAGACCCCCTTCTATGAAGGCTGGGCTACAAGGCCAAGTGCTACAGGGCGGATCCTGAGCGTGTGTTGCAAGCTGTACTCAGACCTTGTGTCAGGTCAGTCAGCAGGACAGCCCACTGGTACCCAGGGAGGCTGTTGTTCCAGAGTTGTCTCCAGCTGGTCTTTAGAGCTAGAATCCACTAGAGCTGAAGTTTCTCGGGCCCAGCAAAGGCCTACCCACTGTGCATATTGGCTCCCACTTGCTGGGTCCCAGGCAGCCTCTATGTAGACTTCTGCTCCAATGTCTCAGAGATGTAGTGATGCCTGTCTGTACTGTGCTATATCCCAGGTGAGCATAAGTAATGGTCAAGTGAAGTCAACTCTGGCCTCGTACCTTCTACCCCAACACCATCTGCCCCAGGAGCTTACAACGTGCCAGATACATTCATTGTTTGAAGGCAGGTGGGCAAACTGCACCTTTTAAGACTTGGGTTTTCTAAACCCTTCCATGTTCCTGAGTACAATGTAGGTTTTTCTAGAAGAATTGGCAGCAAAGAATCTGAGAGCCAGAGGATGACAAAAGACCCAGGTCCTCTCAAGAGCGGAGGTACAAAAGAGCGATAGTAGAGAGCAAAAGGCATCTTTAGTTGGTGACCCAGGTTCAAGTCCTGGCCCTGTGCCTGTTTGCCAGTGGCCTTGAACAGACCACTTACCCGCCGAGAGCCTCTGCTCTCATACTGGCACCCAGTGACAAGGCTATTTGTGCAGAGCCAGGCTGAAGATGTGACAAAGCTCTGCAGCAGGAAAGAGCCCCGCAAATGCTAGTTATTATGAGCAAAGATGAAGCGCCTCAGACACAAACAACAAGCTGACATAAATAAGCCTGCTTTGTACAAGACTTTCCAGGCAGGCATGATAATCTTGATAACAATAATCATAGTAATTATAATAATAACCCCTTCCATCTGAGTAGCTGCTTTGGATCGCTCAGAGTTTTCCTCCATCTCTAATCTTTGAGGCCAAGTGAAATTGAAATGGAAGTGCTAGCAGGGGCGTGTGTCCCCTCCTACCCCCCAGCTCTCCAGCTGCAGCGAAGGCCTTCATTGGCCCCACCTTGCTCCATGAGCTGCAGCTGTCTCCATTACCACCAGAGGGCAGGAGAGCACAGACCAACAAGAGGAACCAGGAGCCACAGACTGGACAGGGCAGGACCCAGCCCAGTGCATCAGGGCTGTTATTGGACTGCTGGCTAGCAGCTCTGGGGCAAAGGGCAGAGACCCCAAATGCTGAGCCCCTACGGAGGCACTGCAGTTCCATTAGGCAGAGAGCAGTAGGGGTAGCATTCTGAAAACTGCCAGCCACACCTGGCTGAGGCCTGGATATCTGAGAAAGCAGCCATGTTTCCTTCACTCACAGAGAGCCTTCTGCTCTACACCGGAGCCTTAGAACATGACACTTCAAGGGGAAGCAGTGGGCCTGCTCCCTCACATCTCCAGCAGAGTCTGTTCTCCTGGTCCCTGCTCTATTTGTGGCCCTCAGTAGAAGTGGCACCCACCACCATCCATTTTAGACAGGCTGGCTTGTCTTTGGCAGTAGCAGTAACTGGGGTATATCAGGTACTTAGTGACTGGGACTAGATGTGCTTGGAGCTTCTTGCCTTTGAGCTTAAGGCTCGGAACACCACCTATGCATGCCTGTAGCACGCTGTCAGCTCACAGGGTCTCTAAAGTTATGGGACTGTGTGTGTGTGTGTCCACAGGTTACTTTGGGGGAGAGGACCTTCATGATTCCCTCCAAAGACCCTGCGCCAAAACTGAGGATTTGGCAGTTTACAGCCTTGTCTTTTCTCTCCAGTTAAGACAATGCCCCTGCCCTTTAAGCGCATTGCTCTTCCATGCCCCTGCCCTCCACACAGCCCTGCCCCTTTTCTAGATATCAATGGGAGCTGGGGTCAAGGATGGGACCTGGAGTCAAAGCAGCCTGTGGATGTCCTGCTGCCACACAGATGGGCCTGGGTTCAGACAGGGTGCTGATCTCCTTTATGAGGAGGCAGTGTAGGGTTCTGTGGTGGAGCAGCTATGGCAAGGGAAAACACTTCCTGCAGAGTTTCTCATAACAAATGCTGAGCTGCAAATCTGGAGCCCCACTAGCACCTGCGAGAAACAGGTACAAAGGACTTGGTAGAGGCAAGAGGAGGTGCGGGGTGGGGTGAGGGTGGGGTGGGGCAGGATGGAATCATCAAACGCAGGATGAAGGCCCTGTTCACTTCGTTAGCAACAGTAGTAGACTGTTCAACCTTCACGGACACTGGTGTTGGTCACCCAGTTTCTACAGGTTCCAGGCACAGTAACTAATGGTATACACTCAAAGCTCCAATCATCTATCCTTTGGGTCAGCCTCCCCTGGCTCCAGTTCTCCTCTTGATGCCCTTCTCTCCCGGGTGGGTACAGACCCACTCTGAGCAGTTGAGGCATCAAGCAGGCTCCCATTCACTCACAAATCAGCTTTGGTGAACGAGACAGAAAATTTCAAATTCACGCTGTTCCCCTCACTCTCTGGGTCCTCTCTTCTGAGCCCAGTGTTTTAAGGAAGGACAAACGAACTCAAATTGGATAGACAGAATTTCTAAGAAATGAACAAGAGCAGATTCAGATTATCCACAGAGAGTTTGGTCAAAGAGAGAAAAGTGATAATGGCCAACCTCATAGCCTCAGAATACAGAGTACCAAAATGAATGGTTTAATTAGGGCTGCCTCGCCAGCAAATATTAGCAACCCAATTAGGGAAGAGAAAAGATGGATTCTGGACTCCACACACACGATGGGACAGGCACAGGCAGGATGTGAGGCTGACAGTTTGGCAGACTCGTACCCCTCTCCAGATCATTCACAGACACTCTTCCAGACCCAGTTTCTGTACCATTCATCAGAGTGGTCAGAAACTTCCATGCTGGACCAGTGAGAGGGCTCAGTGGGTAAAGCTCTTGCTGCCAAGCTTGATGACCTGAGTTTGATCCCTGGGACCCACTTAGTACAAGGAGAAATCAACTTCCAAAAGTTGTCTGCTGACCTCCACACGTAACACACAGAAATATACACTTTCAATAAAGAAATAATGAATACATAAATACATGTAAAACGAAAAAGAAAAAAGAGGGTTGGGGATGGAGGACCCAGGCTTCTGAGCCAACCTGAACTCAGTAAAACCACACCCATATCCGAGTGAAGAAAGAGTGGAGTGGGGTGGACCTTAATGGGAGAGCTTTCCCTACCGTGGGTTCCAGCAGCAGCAGCAACAACAGGATGTATACACAAGCTGCTTACTTATTTTGGAGAATTTAAAAGAAAAATTTTCTGAAAAAGGTTAGAAAAGTATTTCTTCCTTTTAAAACTGTATTTTTGTGTGAAGGACACAATTTTCTATACCCCAAACAACACATCCCATTAGATCAAGTGCAAAACCCCATCAGCTAGAGCTATCTTCTGCCAGGCAAGATTTGAAAGAGATCTGTGGAGATAATAAGTCATGGAATTCTTCATACTAAAAAAAATAATTTTGGAAAATATAGGAAAATTTTATAAAGTGTTATTTATATCAGCAGGTAGTGAGTTTATCATATTTATTATTTTTGTAGTCCTGGAGTAAAATCCAGGCCTGGCTCACGAATTTTACCACTGAGTCACTACCCAGCCTCGTTACCTAACTATCTGCCTAAGCTGGTCATGAACCCTCAGGCTCAAATGAGCCTCTCACTTCCAAGTCCTAAGCAGGAGGGAGCCGCTATGCCCAGTAATTACTAGTAATTTTTAAATGAAGAAATACTTGAAACGTTCTTGATTCTAACAACCACTTCTTCCTCTTCCTCTTCCTCTTCCTCTTCCTCTTCCTCTTCCTCTTCCTCTTCCTCTTCCCCTCCTCCTCCTCCAACGTGTATGGCTATTTTGCCTGCATATATATCTGTGTACCATGTGCACCATGTGCATGCCTGGTGCCTGTGGATATTGGATCCCTTGAACTGGGGTTACAGATGGTTGTGGTTGCTGGGAATTGAACCTGTACGCTCTGGAAGAGCAGTCAGTGCTCTTAACTGCTGAGCCATCTCTCTAACTTCCTAGTTCTAACCTCTAATGCAATTACATATAAAATCTAACACACACAAGCACAGATTAAATACATTTGAAAACTAGTAGACCAGGCTATTCTTTTCCAGCACCATTCTTTCCCCAACACCTTCATAACTTCTGCTCCAGTTCTGCGTCAGCCGGTGACTAATATTAGTTTCCTTATACACATCTTTGTATTTTATAAATGTCATATTCCTATGGAAAATGGAGAATCTGTATAAAGTAGTCTAAATAGAAGGCACCCATAAAAATAACCACAGTGACAGCAGAACACTATTTTAGTTTTAATTCTAGCAGGACCTCATGGCCTGGTGCAGGCTTCAAGCCTGAGGCCTTTCATCCACTCCGTGTCAGCGTCTCAGGGTCTCAGGTGTTGCCGGTGTATGGGCACCTGCCCGAGACGCAACGTGAGAAGCTGAAGGAGAGAGGTGTGCTCTCTTGACTTAGACCCTGCTCCTACAACTTGTGACTCTGTTCCTCAGGTCCAATCCTATCTTATAGACTGGTGGCATGTGCCTCAAGGGGCTCTGAGGAGATCTTACAGGACCTCCAGTCAGTTTTGGAAAGTGTAGCTGTTGAGGTGTCCACCTGCTGAGGTGTGGTGGATAGTCTCATGGGTTGAGGGGAGGGCTGGAAGCTACAGCTAGCCCTTGGGAAGTCTCAGGCTTGAGATGTGGATGCCAGATGTCGAGACTGAGTGTTTTCCTCAACGATTTCTACCTTATTCTTTTGAGACAGGGTCTCTCAGTGAGTCAGAAGCTCACTGGTTGAGATGATCTCAGGGTCTCATTCTATCTCCCCAGGCTGTGGGCTCCATTTCTTTAAAAGGTACCAAATGTTGCCACTGTTTCTACTTTATTATCAGAGAAACTGATATAGGTTGGATTTCCAAGACTTGGATGTCACTTGGCCAGTAGGGAGTCCCAACCCTTGGCTCCAGAGCCAACACTACAGGCCACATACAGAGCTGCTTCCCACTGTGGTCTGTCTGTCTTGTCTTTCCAGGCCCTGTGGAGGAGATGTGGTCATGTCCCAGGGGAGGGGGTGGGTGGGGCCTGCCTCATCCAATTCCCTCTGGACAGGTCTTTTGCAGGAAAAGCTGGCACCTGGGAGATTCTCTTGCTGTCACCACTATTCTCCTCAGCCCTGCCTTAAGAGATTGGAGCTCCTGGAGGGCCTGGGTAGTGCCTACTCTGGGGACCCAGGGTTAGTGTGTTGACTCCAGTAGTGTTTACATGAGGCAGGTGGGGTGGTGACAGGTGTAAAAAACAAGGATGACAAATAGTCCTATCAGCTACAACACAGGTGAGGTGGAGAGGCAGCTGCGGCTGAGTCCCAGCTGGGTCAGGCCGAGGTCCCGGCCCATTGCTCTAGGTGAGGTAGGAGGTGGAGACCACGGAGGCGCCAGGGTTGGATGTCCACTCCCTGGGCTCTTGAGTGACAGGAGGAAGGAGGGACAGGCAGCACCCTGCAATGTCTAGGCCAGCCCAGGAGCAGGTGGGTAGAGTTGTTTCATCATGGATGCTACTATCCTGAAAACTTTTCCTGGGGTCCAGAGTGAGGGTGATTGCTTCCTTTCCCACTTGGCCCTCCTCATACTGATTCTCCCTGCCATTGACACTGGGTGAAGAAGGGCCTGAGTCCAGATCTGAAGGAGAAGGATGATGAGCTCTCTGCTTCACAAGAAAAGTTTGGCACTCCAGGAGCACAAGAGCTGCAATGATGCTCTCTTTTCACTTTGGGGAGAAAGGCCTTGGCTCAAGCTGGCATTCACTCATGTAACTGTAGGGCCACTCAACAGGCCACCAGATGCCACCAGGGCTCTGGCCCTACTCTCCAAGGTCCTGCTGGTTCTCTCCCCTCACTCCACTGGCATTTACCCTTCCCTATCTCCTCTGTGCAGTAGAATACAAGACTTGCTAATAATGTCACTTGGCCAGTAGGGGTCTGCAGCCCAACCCTTGGCTCCAGAGCCAACACCACAGGCCACATACAGCACTACTTCCCACTGTGGTCTGCCTTGTCTTCCCAGGCCTGGCAGAAGAGGTGGGGCCATGTCCCAGGGGAGGGGTTGGGTGGGAGCCAGCCTCATCCAATTCCTGCTGGGCAGGGTCTAGTCAGGTTTGCTATAACACTGGCCCCTTTACTAATATTTCTTACTAATATTTCTATCTCCTGTGTCCTTGCTTCCTTTGCTTCTGTCCCCTGGCATGGTGCTGCTTAGCCTCTGCTTAGGTTATAGGTTACTGAGCACAATCTCTCTATTGCTTTAAAGAGAAACAGATGAAATAACGCGTCAACTAGGGAGGAGAGAGGTAAGGTTTCTGGAGGCTCAAACTATCTGCACCGTGTCACCCATGCTCTCCATACCCCAAGGGGAAAGGTCATGTTCTACACTGAACACTCCATGGCACACAGTAGGCATGCAATAAGAAAGGTGATGTTCCACACTGAACATTCCATGGCACACAGTAGGCATGCAAGAAAAACCCGTTAAATTTCTGCTGCCTTTTACACCACTCCAGCTAGAATTTACTTGGTATCTGCCATTAAATGTTTTTCTATTTAAACACACTTTGAACAAAAGGAAATGTAGTATAACCTATGAAATCTATGCGGAGATTTTGAGGGGTAGTGGTGTTAAGGACTGAACCTGGTCCATGCTAGGTAACCATTCAACTGCTGATCTCTAGTTCCCATTCCTAAAAACGTGTTTGCTTCATTAAAATAACTTGAAATACATAAAAACTGTATGTAGCCTCATGTTCATACATCTTACTAAAGGCATCTGATTCCATCCCATTAAGGAGCACTACCCCAGCACCCAGCATGAGCCAGGGACCAGGGCTGCCATCTATCTGAGAGCAGCTAACTCTTTCTTCCTACACCGTCGTCCTTGCCTCTTCTCACTCACTCATGCTGCTTCCTCCCCTGGAGGAGCCTCAGCCAGACCTGGATATGGTGGTGACTGAAAACAGAGTGACTGAGGGGAACGAAGGGATAGATACCTCAGAGGCGCTCGTCAGGAGCCAGATGGGTGAGCAGGCCAGGTAGAAGGAGCGGGAGGAGTATTTTCCAAAAACTTGTGGACAATTCTAGGATCTGACCTTCCGGAGCCTGGGCAAGTCACTGTGACTGTGTGTGACTGCGTGTGACTGTTTCCTGTATAAAACTGTGGTGATTTTCATGCATGCCCCTCCTCTCAGGTTGTCTGTGGGAACCCATGGTCTGGAAAGATGCCCTCTGGAGTGTGTGTGTGTGTGTGTGTGTGTGTGTGTGTGTGTGTGATGCACACCAGGGTTAGCAGTGTGAGAAGCAATAATGGTAATAACAGCAGAATCGGCTGCCCTGAGTATCTCCATGAAATGCATTAAGGTGGACTAGAGAATGTTCAGGAGTTTCCGAGGGCAAATAGTTGTTCATATCCTCTTGTCCCTCACCATATCTCTATACACACTGGGAGAGGGTCTAGGTTATCTTTCTCAGAATTCTGGAAGGAGGCAGCAGGTCTTCTATACATGGTAACCCTGGGAGGTTACCAGGAGCAAGTCCTTCAAGAGTAATGTCCCCCAATGTTATATACAAGGACCAGGGGGAGACTGGGGTGGGTTGCCAGCCTGGGGCTATCCCAGGCTGGAGTTGTGTCCAGTGGACACCCCAAAAGTGGCCTCGGCTGCACAATGCTGTTGTTCTCAAGGATGAGGCTATGTTTTCATTAGCTCTCCTCCCAGTAGTGGCCCCACTGATTCCCAGCAGGCCCCCTGCATAGAACTGCAGCTCCTCACAGCCCCTAGCCTTTACCCAGACTGTAAGCCACATTGTGCCCAGGGCCCCACGCTGCTCCTTCTACCCCGTTTGCATGGCCACTGGTAGGCAGTGTCTTTGAAGTCCTGTTTTCTGTTCCAGTTGGAAACTTCGCTCAGAACCAGAATTAGAGAGGCTGTACAATCAGCCTGCAATTTAAAATGCCACCCAGGCCTCCCCTCCCTTACCCCCTTTTAAAATGTCATCTTAATTAGATGGCACCTGGCTTCATGTTTTCTGAATTTCAAGGTAATTTTCTGAAGGCCTTTTCTTCCTTGTAGTTATTTTTATCTCCAGTGTATGGTGGCCGGAGTAACTAGAGGCCTGACCTGAGGCTCAGCAGTTGGAGTAGGCTGTCCACTGGCTCCAGAGGTTGCAGAAACCCAGTTGGAGGGGCTGTGAGGTCACCAGCTAACTCACCACACACTCTAGGCATTTCTTGGACACAGGACCATGCCATGGGTGGGGAGGGAAGAAGCTTGGGTAGCTGGAGCTGGGTGTCCTGTCCCTCCCCAGCCCACTTGCCTTACACACCAAGACAGTCACTTTCTTTGTTAACCATCCCTTTCAACAAAGAGGAAGCAGGTGGCATTGAGACTGGTCTCTTATGGCTTCCTGAGGTGCGTGGGCATTTCTCTACCTCATCTGCCATGGGTGCATTAGAAAAGATCTGTTAGAAGCTGATTCAGGTTTTTCTAAAATTTCTATGCTGTAATGCCCATCCCCACTAATACGCAATACAACTGTATTGTGGGTTTCCAACTTTAAAGAGATGCTCTAGCTGAGACTGTGAAGAGAGGTCCTCATCTTGTAAGAGATCAAGACACAGATGCACAGAGAAGGAAGACTTGTGTGAAAATACAGGCACAAGGTGACCATCATGCCATCATGACCTCTGATATGAGACAATAAATGCCAATCATTCAAGTCCCAGATTTGCAGAACTTGGACCAATTTAAGACCAACACAGCTTTTAAGAACCCTCCCTGGGCTATCGTCCTGTGCTCTATCCACAGGTCAGGCAGGCTCTGGAGTCTCATCTCTCCTGGGTCTCACTCACAACCACTACCCAATCACCCCACCCATCTGCAGGCCCCTGATGCCAGTTCCAGACAATGCCACAGACAGAGCTTCCGGCCTTTGCACTGGCTCTTCCTCATTGCAAGATTCAACTCCTCCTCTTCTTTGTCTCAGTCTAAACAGAACTCAGAAGAGAAGGATAATTCTGGATTCCCCTGTACCCACTCCCCAAACTATCAACAGCCAACATCTCTGCTCTTAGCATGCTTTTTGTTTCTTTAAATGAACCATCAGAGCATGTAAACAGTCTTGTCTCCTTGCTGACTCTTTCTCTTCCCAGGGAGCTGTGCGAGGGCAGGGCCCACTTCAGCCATGCTCGCTGCTGGCTTCAGTTAGGAGGTACTGCTGGTAGAATGGATGTATCCCAGTGATGGGCTGAGATGGGTGCCAAATGCCGGCACTTTGTCCTTAGTGGGACGGGCAGTGACGGGGGAGCTCGAGGTAGGATTGAGGAGGCAGAAGAGGAAATGCCCAGAATTTATTCTCAAGGTTTGTGCTCCCCACGCCAGGAAATCCAGAACAGCAGACAAGCCATGAGAGGGGCTGATGTCACTGGTAAACAGAAGCAGGACTCTAGGACTCCTGGCTGTCCTGATACCTCGAGAGCACTTGGAGAAGTATGCTGGGTGTGTTCCAGCAGAGGTGGGAGTGTCTCCCCTTGGCATCTACGTGTGACTGACACAGTGGCACAGCCACATGTGTGCAGCCTGCATGTGTGGGCACAGAGCAGGTCATCAGCTTGTGGTAAGTCTGAAGTAGGCGGCACGGGACTCTGTAGAAATGGGTCACGTATGGCACAGGACGGTCTGCCTCAAGGTTCTGGGTTTCTATCTAAACTCCAGATCCTTTAATATTCTTCCTAAGTTATCTGGATGGGAATATTGCAAATGAAAACCGCAGACAGTACGTGAACAGGAAAGTATAGAATGTTTGCCTCTATCCACCCTTCCCAGAGAAACTCACAGAATTATCATTGAGTATAATCGGGTAATTAATCTGGAAGGTTTCTTCTCCCCTCAGGAACTGATAGCTAGATCTCTCGAAAGTTAAGCTTGATGTCAAGTCCAATCGTCTAGTGTACCTACTGTTTTGGACAAGGGGATGACATTCACTGGTGACAGTGTCCTGCGGGGCTCAACAACACTACAGGAGAAGCAGCTTGGAGACGGGCCAGTGAGCCACTTGTCTGAGTAGCCCCAGGTCCTCAGCAGCCCTGAGAGAAGACTGGCATTCAGCAGAGGACTTGGGCCTCTAAAACTCTAGGCAAAGCCACTGAGAATCAAAGAGATTCCAGACAGGGGCTCACAAATGTCTGGGTTGAGAACCTCTGCTTCTCTCTGTTGAGGTGGCACTGAGTGTGGCCTCTACCCTCTGTGGTCTGTATCTACAGTCTATTATTCCCCTCCACCAGTGCTGGGCACTTTTGTATCCAATAAGGCAGGCACAAAGTAAGTGATAAATAAACATTTGTTGAATGAATTTGGTAAAAAATGGTTAAAAAACATTGAAACCTTTGGATTGGGAAACTCTGGGTTCCTATCACATGTCTACGGGATGAAGGAGCTGCACTAGACTGAGGCCGTAGCTTCTTTAGCTTGAGGCCTAATCCACTCAGGAGGAGACGATGCAGAGGTGAAGCTTAACACTATGACAGACAGCATCTCTCAGGGATGAAGGGTAGTGGTCAGCAGGAAAGCAGAAGCCGCGAAGCAAGCTGAATGTAGTCATTTGGAGCGTCTCTGAGGTCCATGTCTACCGTCATTATGACATTGCCCTTGTGCAAGTGCTTTAGGTGTCTGAGTGTCTGAGGAGCTCCCTGCTTCAGAGGGCCTCACCGTCCAGACAAATGCTCAAGCTCCGCCCCTTCTTGATACTTCTCAATCTTCTCCTCCTCAGGGTCTGTCACTCAGGAAATGACTGCAGGTTGCTCCTCGGGCATGCCCGTGACACTCTGTGAGGCTGGACATACTGGTGGAGTCTGGTTCAGGAAGTGCCTCTCATCTGCTTCAACACCTAGCTTTCCTCTGAGTATCACACTGGGCTCTGAATCGCACCAATTGGTTGGGGGATGGGTTTCTGTGTATAAGCCTTGAAAAAACCGAGAAGGTAGAGTCTGTCTCTTTCTGATGTATCCTCCCGAGCCATGGCTAGAGGTGGCACACTAAAAGCAAGGTGAAATTGCATTAGTGGCCATGGCAGGCTACCTGGCACTCTTGGAAGACCCTCTCTTCAGACTTCATCCTGACTGACTTTGGAAATTCCACTTCAGGCCAGAGGTTCCTGAGATAGCCAAGGGGTCAGGGGCCAGTTGTGTTCAAAGTACCTTCAGAGTCACACCCAGTATACGATCCCTAAACATCCAGGGCACTGTCAGTCACAGAAAAGGGCAAGCAGGCAGAACACCCATACATATAAAACAAAAACTTTAAAAATTCTCAAAAAGAAATGAAGGAAGAAAGGAAGAAAAGACGCTGCTTGCGTTTCCTCATCCAAGTTGGGAAGCTGAGACCAAGGAAGGAGGTGCCTAGCTCTAGGTTCTGGGACATTGGTCCATCTAAGCCAATGGAATTTAGAGGGACGTAGGTGGGAACAAGCTCAGATAGACCGGGGGCTGGGAGAGGGGCTGTGGTGAGAGAGAGTCTTCAGGAAAAAGTCAACAGCCTGAACTACCAAGTGGCCAGGGCACAGGGATCCAATAAACCCAGGCTGGTACAGAGTCCTTGAAAATGGGAGACCACAGAGATCAAGGGGAGTCAGGGAGCTGGAGGGAGAGGATGTGAGGCTGGACACAGGTGCCACTGTTGGGGGACCCACTGGTAGGATCCAAGGTTGAGGGTGCTTGATGGGGGTCTCATGACTTCCTATTCATACTTCCATGTGAACCAGTGACTCTGAGCAGTTTGGAAACCAAGCCTCTTAGCCTTTACACTGCATCTTCACGCATAGGTGGGGACCAGCATAGCCTCTTGACAGGGCTAGGAGTTCTCAATGAATTGGTGAAATCAGGTGCTCAACATGCTGAGTCCCCCCTAGAGAGACCTCACAACAAGTGTACCACACTGAGCTCCCCAGAGATGCCAAAGGGGCCAGTAAGGGCCGGATGGGCAATGGGTGATTCTGTGCCTCCCTGAGGAAAAACAACAAAACAGGGGCAAAGGCTACCCCAAGAAGGTGAGAGGCAAACAACAACAACAACAACAACAACAACAACAACAACAATAACAAACCACAAAAAACCCACAAAAAACAAAACAAAACAACAACAACAAAACCCCAAAACCAAAACCCAAACCAAACAAAAAGCCATCATCATCCACATCCTTTGTGCAAATTGTCAGGAGGAACAAAGGAGGTAGCAGGGGAAGGGGGAGGGGGCACCACGTCTGCAAAGAGCAAGAAAAAGAAGAGCATGAGGAAGAAGAGGAGGACCATGAGGAAGTTGGTTCTAGGTTTTTTTCTTATCTACAAAGCATTCAACCCACAGTGCACACAACTCCTTTTAAAGAAGAAAAACAATTGAAGCGAGATGTTTTTAAAACCACACAATGTTTCATTTCTGTAACACACTACCAACCGTGTTGCCAGCCCTGTCCTGGCGGGGTTTCCACCAGCACTAACCTTGTGTGGCACGGTGGGGGTGGTGGTGGGGGGTTGGGGGCACAGCACTGATCCATGGGCCAGTAGTTCTTTCTGTCTCATTTGTCTTTGATATAGCTTATACAGAATAATTATTCTGTTAACTGAAAATCACTGTTTCTAAAAAGAAAGTCGCAGCTGTTTTGTTGATATTCGGAATACTTCTAAGTAAATAGCATTTTTTTTTTAAATTAAAAAATTCACTACAATAGCCACTGCCTTACAAATTGCACACACCTACAACTTTCCTGCAAAATCTCACAGCCACCACCACCACCATAGCTTAGCTATGTTCTACATGGAAGGAAAGGAAGACCAAGCAAGTACAGCTGCGATCTGACTAAAAATAACTCCTCAAAACAACAGAGAGCAACAACTAAAAACATGAAATATCCGTCTCCCCACTTCTAACACACTGCAAACAATTCCCAGATTCTGACCTAAGTGCTTAGAGGTTAATACCCATTGTATCCCCAGGGTACTGAGACCAAGAGGCAGGGGAACAAAGGGCCCAGAGAAAAGCTGTGTGCTAGTTAGGGCTTGGGCTTGGATCTTCTTGATCGCCACAACCTGTGCCTAGGGCTCCCCAGTACCTCCTCTGGACAAGGCTGAATCCTCAAAAGAAAACTCATGTCACTGGGATACGCTCATGAGGTCTGTTAATCTGGAGACCAAGGTAACAAAGGCAGAATCAGCTCTGGCGCAGTGCTCTAGCGAGGACTCAAGCTCTGCTGTCTGGACCACTGAGCTCTTGCTCTGTTCTTGTCTGCTAATCAGTTGTACTCACACAGTCTGGGCTAACAGTAGAGCACCGGCTGGAGAGAGGTGAGACTGGACACTCGGGAGAAGGCAGGCCTCCACCAGTACGTCAGGGAACTGGGGCCTAAAACTAAAACTGCTTTGCTGCAATGCTGAGATCAGTGGAGGACAAGCCAAACTCATTTTAAAATAATGGTCAAGAAAAATTCCTCTTGTTGGTTCAGTTGACAACTCTGACGGAGGCCACAGAAAAGGCTGGTGGTCTCAAGGATGAGGATGACTGCATTTTCTGGTCCCCACAGGCACGACAGACAAGCTTCCCAACTTTTCTTCCTTTCTGTCCAATCTGTGTCATCATGTTTCTAATATGCCTTATTTATCAGACGAACCCAGTGAGGAAGCTGGGGGAAGATAACCTTAGATTTCCATCCCAACTCTGCCGCAGACTATGTGACTCCCCAAATGTCAGCATTCCCATGGTAAGCTCTCAACTTCTCTAGGTGCTGTAAGGACGAAAGGAACAGAAGCCGCTGAGGAGAGTGGAGCCTGAAGAACAGTCGGTGGGTGGCAGCTGCTTTGTGCTGCACAGTTGGCTAAAGGTGTGCTGTAGCTGAGAGCCAGTGGGTACTCAGGCAGTCACTTCCAGGATGAGAGGACGGCCTAAGTCTCATAAAGTTCAGCCTCTCTCTCTGCATCTCTCTCTCTGCATCTCTCTCTCTCTTCTCTCTTTCTCTCCCTCTGTCTTCCCCCTTTTCCTTTCCCCTCCCCTACTCTCCCCCAAGGAGCTACACATGCTCTTACATATAGGTATGGGCTCATGTACACATGTTGCTCACACTCACCTGTTTTTCATTTTGGGGCTTGTAGCCTTTGAACCCCAGGTTAGATCCACCCTGCTCAACTATAAAATGTAGGCATTCTAAAAGGTTTCTGGGCTTGGGTGAGCTGTGCTGATTTCCCCAGCAGGGCCATAAACCTGGCAGAGCTGATTCCATCCTGCTGAAAATGCCCTTTCCCCACCTGCTGCTCTGGGCAGAGTGGGCCCTCAGCTAGAGCCCAGTACACATTTAATACTGTGCCCAATCTTAGCTCTGCATAAACTAGCTGTGAGTGTAGCTTGGGGGTTACAGTTTATAGAAAGAAGCGTTTAAAAAACCCCAAGTTATTTGATGTATCAAGTCGATAGCTCATTATAGAAAATAATTCAGAGACAAGAGAGGGAGTAAGAGTTTCAGAGACCAGGGCAGAAAGAACAGGCCCCTTTTGGGTTGTGTGGAGCCACAGTGGCTCAGCCAATGCCTGGCAACCAGAGCTCTGCCAGTCACATGGAGCATCACGCCAGCCCCTTCTGAAAGGGCTTTTCAGTGGATCCTGTGCATTGGTTCAGAGGAAGCACAACTCAGGCCCCAACTCCCCAGATCTCGGTTTGCGTCATAAGGAAAAAAAAATCTCCGCAGTGGGCAGCTCTGGGAAGGCGGATGCCAGGGCTGGAGACTGCATCTGCACAGCAAAGATGAGAACGTTTACCTGGGCTGTGGGCTCTCATCTGGTCTGCAGAGTAGAGTGCTGGCTCGGCCAGTTATCAGCTGTGTCACATGGATATGTCGCTCAGTCTTTCTGAGCTTCAGGTTCCTTCTCCATAACAGGGGTGGACACAGTGAGTTTCCCCAGCATTCAAGACCTTTCTGTCCCTGTATCCGAACATCTGCTCCATCTGGGAGATGCCACAGGCCCTCACGTTCTTAATAGGTTTCATTCACCTAACTCACTTTAAACAAAGTTCAAGCCCATACTTTGCACAATTATTATTTTCTTGGATTCACACTAAGATAAACATATGGCTACTAAATGCAGCCTGTTGGCTGGAGTAAAACCAGAAACAGGGTCCCTGGCACACTGCCTGGCATATATATACTCAGCGTGTAGGCGCTGCCGTGGCTTTTACCAGTGCCACTGGCATGCTGGCACGGAGGTGATGTTAGGATTCTCTGCAGTTACCTATCCCCTCCTGACAAAGAGGCCTGACCTCCTAGCCCCTTCCTTCACCTGCTCCCTCCCCACCTCACCTCTTGTTTGACAGATATGAGAAGCACCCCACACAACGATTCTTGTTGCTTTTGAATTCCACACAAAGCAGGAGTGCAGCCTCCCCGGTCCTGCTCAGCTGCACACATCTTTCCTCTCTTCACAACTCCCTCTCCCCCAGTGTGGCAAAACTGAAATTTCTAAGGAGGGGGAAAGCACCCCCTTCCAGCACTGCCTGGTTATTTTTCAATTCTGCCTCGCTGACTAACACAGCATTTCCTAATTACAACTCTACTAGGAAGCTGTACAGTTTCATTAAAAAAAAAAATCAACACCCAAATTCAGACTTTGCAAAAATTCTCACCTTCTAAAAACAAACAAACATGTACACAAACAAGCCAATCAAAGCAAGCAGGTGTCCTATGCCCAAGACATCCCTGCAGCTGGAGGTTGTGTGGTGCTGGGCAAGGTGGCTGGCCACTCCGACCCATGGCTTCCTTGTCTGTACTGAAGATCCTGGCTCTGGAAGGTTGCTGTGTGGATGAGGAGATAAGGCAGGATGTGGATGCTTTGTGGGACACTGCCAATGTTATCTGAGGTAAGAGGGCACAAATTTGGGACACAATGGAGCTCAAAAGGGAGGTGAGGTTTATCTGACCCACCTTGGGCTTTGTCCTTATTGCCCACTAGCTGAGAGTTAATATGTTTTGTGAGCAGATGTTTCTTCTTCCAGGGGTACTAGGACTTTAAGCAGAGCTCTAGAACCCTGTAAGTTTAGAAAAGACAAAGGGCTCTATCTCTACGTGGGAAATTTCATGGGCGGCAGTTTGAGTTTCTCAGATGATGCACACCTTTCAACAAGAGGTCTATGATGGCAACTGTCTCCAGAAAACTGGGGGTCACCTCCTTCTATTCCTAGGGGGAAGAAATGGTACCCCAGAGCCAACCCAGACACAGGCCAGTTCTATTTCCCAGAAGTGGCTGAAATAGCTAGGTGTATTGCTAGGGACAGAGTGGCTCCCCAGCTCCACCTACCCCAGGCCTGGCTGTTGGCACTCAGTAGACAGCCACTGGCTGAGGGCCAGTGTTGCAGGTTCTTGGGCCAGGGAACCATCTGGTCGGAGGCACCCTCTGAAGCCACGCTCTGTGGCCTCGGCATCTGCCCATGCTTTTGTGTTGGGTGGGAAGCAGTCAGAGCCCAGCCACACTGCTGCAGACGAGAAGGGGACCAGTGAGCTGCTTTTGTGTCCCTGTTCACGCAGGCAGGCGTCCTTGAACACAGTCTTGTTGTGGGCACTAGAGCTTGCCTCTGCATGGGAAATAAACACTGTTCCCTTCAAAGCTGAAGGACTTTGTTTAGCTGAGCTCAATTCCGGAGACTGTCACCCTGGCAACGAGTCTTTGGGGGATTTACATCTCATGCATCACAACAGAGGAAGAGCCTTTCAGCAAGTAAGGAGGGTACAAAGACCACAACGCAAAACCTTTCCCCTATCCCAGGAACACTGCCACAAAACAAAAAAACTAGAATCAAGAACAAAAGTCTCCCACAGCCTACTTGGCCTTGGCTGGCAATTAGCCAAAGAGGAATTCAAACTTAATCAAACTTTCATGTCTCCTTGTAAAGCTCAGGAAATCGGTAATTGGCTCTATAATTGAATTTTCTGATCACGTATGGAAGGACTAGGCCCTGCCAAAGGCAAAGGAGTGGCCTGTCTCCAGTAAGGACAGCCAACGAGGCCCAATGGAGACTCTAGGAGTTACAGCAGAAGGACCTACTGGTTGGCTAAGAATAGAGCCTGTTATTTATACTCAGAGGCGAGACCATTCATAGACAAGCCCTGCCCTTGCAAAGTGGTCTCCCCTGAACACCTACCTGGGAGCCCCAAGTTTCCAGTTTAGAAAGGCAGCTGTTGGTAATTGCAGCAGCAACACACTGGGTAGACGATAGGGAAGTGAAGGCAGGGGGATGATGCTGGTCACAAGGAGAGGAAGTTATTTGGGCCCTCAGAGGAAGAGGTTGGTTTAGGAGCCTTTCGTGACCAGGATGTGGGATGTAGAAGTGAGGTCAAGGTTTCACTTACACAAGGGAAGGAAGCTGAGGCTTCTTTTTACTGAGACAGAAGGAGCCCACGGTGTACAGTCTGGGGCACTGATAGTCTTAGTGACAGGGTATCAACAGCCATGTCTCAGCTCTGGACACTATCTCATGTCACCTTCACAGCAGCCCAAAGTGGCGGGTGACTTACATCCCCATTTTAGACTTCATAAAAATAAGGCTCAGAGGGCAGAGGTGATGTCCTGAGAGCTGAGGCGTGGACCATCGGTGACACTCGTGACTTGCAGATACTCCGCCAACACTCAGAAGCAGGGAGAGGGTAGAGGAGAAGCTGGAGTTGGCAATTCAACATTCACTAACTAATGTATCTAAAAACATGTCCTTTCCTAAAGGCAGTCTGTAATCTATACATAATTGACAAAGAACTTGTACGCAGGACATAAAAATCCCCAAATGGGTGGCAAGACAGCTCAGTCGGTCAAAGTTGCCTGCGGCTGAGACTAGCGACCTGAGCTTGATCCTGAGACCCACATGGTAGAAGGAGAGACCTGATCCTTGCAAGCGTCCTTTGCTCTCCACGGCAGTGCGGCAGTGCGCCGTGGCACTACTGCCCCTAATGATTATTAAAAACCAAGAACCCCTTTATAATTCATTAATAAAGCTGTGATAAATGGTGAGAATGAAAAAGTCAAAACAGATATCTTACAATAGAACAACCAAAAGGCACTTTAAAAGGTGTTAAATTTCCTGAGTCATCAGGGAATAGGAAAACAAAAATGAAAAAGAATAACAATCCAAATGGCAGTGGGAGTGTCTCAGCATGGAGCCTTACACTTTTCTGGTGTAGCCATTCTGGAGAGGGTTTTCAGGATTTTATACAATTGTCGTGCTCTGCCCTATGACCCACAATCCCATTCCTAGGTAGGTACCAAGACAAATGAAAGCACAGACCCACGTAAAAGCTTGCACAAGAGTGTTCCAGCAGCAGCAGTGTTCGTGTGAGGTTCAGAGACAGAAGGGACACTGTTAGAGTGGTTTCCTAAATTACTGCCAGCCAGAGGAGCAGGAGGACCTGTGGTTAGAATGTGGCCAGGCAAGTAGCTTTTCTTTGCTCATTCATAAGCTGGTAGTAATAACACCGTTCACAGGATTGTTGGCACAATTAAGTGATGCAATACAGTGTTCTCTAATAACCTGAGTATCTAAGAAGCACAGAACACACGAGAAATGCCAGGTTCTACTGTCAATCATTTGTCAAACCAACTGCCATACCTGGCCTGTGGCATGAGGACATGCTACAGAGAGGGAAGATGATACAGAGGGCTGTATACGTAGCACACACTGGGACTACACATCACCCCAGGTGGCCTTGCATTTGAGCCTTTAACCCCATACAATGTCCCCTAGCTTGACATTCATGTATCACTTTTATTCAAACATATCTTTATAGCCTAGAAATTCGTCTTATATTAAGTATGTGTGAAGTTTTATGTTTGATATGCTGGTGATTTAGTTTTAATAAACATTGCAAAAGTTTAAAAAGCTGACCCATTTACCACGGAAAGTGTATTTCACCAAAGTATATATGCCAGGCAGGGAGCTGCTGCCTACTGATAACAGCTTGTCTTTTTTTCCTTGGGGAACAGCTAGGCACTTCCCAGACTCCTCTGAAAAAAGTGTGACCTCGAGACCAAATTTTGATCAAAGGAATGAATGTATCCTGACTCAGACATATGTCTTGTAACTTTCCCTGTCTGCTGGTCCATATCAGGAATCTCATAGAGAATGGGACAGCAAAGCTACTATCCATCTCATAGAGAATGGGACAGCAAAGCCACTATCCATAGAGATGCTGGCTACTGCCTACGTGGAGCCATGTCCTCCCACCACTGACTGTCCACACTTTCACACAGGACTGCTGTGGCAGGAGGGGAGAGAGTTTACTTTTATATGAAGACTAGGCCCTAGATCTAGGAAAAAAGAGATCCAGTCCTCAGAGGGCTCCTCAGACAGCTTCTTAGGCCCAGGACTGGGAGGATGGGACTCATCTGGATGTTCAAGACCCTTGACACCATGCCTACAGTGGACTGGAGGTGGCTTCTGAAGGCAGGAGTACCTGAGGCACAGCTAGAGCTGTAGTCTGAGAGGACAGGTGAGCTCAGAGACTGCAGGGAGGCAGCTCTTTCCCCAGCTAAACTGGAGCAGAAGCAGGAGGGACCTCTCAATTGTGCAGGATGGGTTGGAGAAGTAGACACTGATGTGGGGAGGCAGCTTGACAGTAACTGTGCCGACTGTTCTCCTCCTAATTCTAATTAGAGTCATATGACCTGTCTCTGTTCCTTAGACTGTAGCAAGACCACAGACAGTGATCTCTCTCTAACACACACACACACAGAGAGAGAGAGAGAGAGAGAGAGAGAGAGAGAGAGAGAGAGAAGGAGGGAGAGAGGGAGAGAGAGAGGAAGGGAGGGAGGGAGGAAGGGAGAAGGAGAAGGAGAGAGAGAGGGAGGGGAGGGAGGGAGAGGGAAAAAGGGAGAGGAAGGGAGAGAGGGGGAGAGAGAGAGGGAGGGAGAGGGACAGAGGGAGAGGGAG
>JANHMN010000018.1:19639139-19741214 GCA_030674055.1 Rhabdomys pumilio | reverse complement strand
GGAGGGAGAGAGGGAGAGAGAGGGAGGGAGGGGGAGGAAGAGGGAGGGAGGGAGGGAGGGAGGGGGAGGAAGAGGGAGGGAGAGAGGGGGGGGAGGGAGGGAGAGAGGGAGAGAGAGAGACCTGAGAGACCAATAGGTCATGAAGGAAATAGCTCCCAGACATTTGAGTGTCAGGGGCCAGAAAAAAGCTTCCAAAGGAGGTGACTGTAGAGCCAGGGTCTAAGGCTGGAAGGTTCAGAGGAGGCAGCTCAGACAAAAGCCCCAAGACCAAGGCCTAAGTCTCAGAAGAACTGGTAACTGCAGAGGGGATGGACACTGGATATACAATTTGCAGTTCATTTTGGCTGTTGTTTGGAACAGATGCCAGACTGGGGACTGGGGAGGCAGTAGGAGTCTGGGGGTAGGACTAGGGGTGTTGTTACTACAGTTGTCTGGGGTCCTGACCTGAGCAGACATGTTTGGTAGCACCATCTCCTTTCCACCTGATGGGCTTCACATGCCCTAATGGTGCCATAGAACACTGGTCCATGTGCTTGGCAACAGAGGTGGGGGCTAATCAATAAGCTTTATGCAAACTGCTTGTGACACTGCCCTCACCCAGTTGCCTGAAGGCTTCCCTGGTCTTGGTACTCTCTGCTCTGAGCCTACTTCGAATGTTTGGCCATCTTATTAATCAAGCAGAGTCCCTAAAAACCACCTCCAGCTCTCGGTCACCCAGGGAGTTGTGTCTGACAGGAAATGCAACTGACAGCTGGGATGGCCCTTCTCCTCTGTCTGCATCCCCAAGACATGGCTGCCCTTGACACAAAGACAGTGGCAGTAACACTTGATGTATTCTGTTGTCCAATTTAGTGGCTCTAACTCATGGGTTCACCAACCCATGGTGTTATGTATAGAAGGGTCAAAGACACATCTTGACATCTTTGGCATACGCTAAGCTTGTTGTTGAGAGTGACTAGAGGCTCTGCAATGGCTCTGAAAAGTTGGTCTTTTGTAAAAGAAATTTATAAATATCTACCTTAGTAAACTATTGGGAAGTGCAGAAAGAGGCCAGTCCTGCCTAGGAGGCATCTTCCCACAGGGTGAAGAGAATGCAGAGTCAGTTCCATGATCAAACAGATGTGGGCGTTACCTGGGAAGCTCTGACCAGAGCTCACATCAACTTCATTTCTTATGCAAACTCTTCCCCCAACCTTCTCTGGCCTGTTGCTACCTCTCTCCTCAGAAGCCCCTGGTTAAGTTCTACAGAGAAGGGCTTTCTTCTATGCTTTAGCACTTAGTAAAACTGCTACGTTCCTTTCCCTTACCTTTTGATGGTTTATGTCATAGGCTAAATGGTCAAATCCCCAGAGGAAAAAAGTTAATTTTCAGCTTCCTTACAGAGTCCACACAAGTGCTCCCAGTGGGCAAGGACCACACCTTTCCCCACAGGCCTTTCTCTAGTGCCACAGTGTCACACACACTGGGTGTTCAAAGGGCTCCCTTTCCTGATTGGCTGCTCCGTCCAGAGTACTGGCTCTTTCTCTGGGAGAGAGTCCTTCTTCAGTTTACCATGTGCCCAGGCATTTGGAGCTTGGGTTTTCTTTTCCTTTTGGATACAAACGAAGAGATTTAGACTTAGCTGTCACCTAAACTCCACCCTGAGTTCTGCTGGGAGAACTGATAGAGCTTTTAGGACTTCTGTCCCGGCCGTGGGAGCGGGTGAAGGACGGGGGCAAAATCTTAGATCTGGTTCCTGAGCTTTTAACATCAAAAAACCAGAGGCTACATGAAGAGGGACACGTCTGTAGTTGAACAGGCAGCCGGGGCCAGAGCTGTGCTTTGCTTTTCTGTGAGGAGTCAGTGTTCTTCCTCTTGTCTTTTGAGCTCAGGCTTGGCATATGTCTGGGCCAGGATGGACTACACCAGAACAGAAGCCTGGGGCCTTCTCTTCTGAGTATTTTGATGTCCCAGGCAACCTGTGCTCCTGATCCCCCTGACAAACACCAGCAAGTCACAGGGAGGCCTGGCATGGCAGTGCATACCTGTAATTCCAGACTTGGCAGGCTAAGGCAGAAGGACTTTTAAATTTGTGGCCATTAAAGTGTACACTATGAGACCCTGTCTTTAAAAAGAAAGAAAAGAAGAAAAAAAATCACGCCCAGGGGACACGACAATTTACACTGCTTGCTCTCACTACCAGGGCTGATGGTTTAAGAGATAAGGCTTGTTTTTCAATCTCTCCCCCATTCCCTAGCACACATGTATCCGTACTCATCTTTAAGAAATCAGGCACCACACAGAGGCCAGGCTTGGCTCTTCTCCAGTACAGCTTAGAGGCTTCTAGGCCTAGGGTCTGTCCTGGTCCCAAGGACATGCTTTGGTTCATGATCCTTGGAGACACTTGGGCAGTCTCTCTTCCTTTCACCCAGGCTGGCAGAACTCTAGGAATGGAGGTGAGGCACAGGAGTTTTGTTGCTCCATGGGTCCCCTGGCCTCATCTGTCAGGGCTCATCTAGGCAGACCATGGCAGCTGGGGCAGTCTGTGACACTAGCTCAGGATGGCTATTTCCTCATTTCCCAGCGTTTGATGATTCTTGGCTGCGAGGGGGCACAGCCTAGTGCCTGGGCTAAGACTGTGGCTCCTCCAGTGGGAATGGATGACCTGGGCCCATCTCCTCACTGATGGTGAGCCATAACTGCCTAGGTCTGACCACTGACTGGTATTTCTAAACCACAGACTTGTCACAGAGCTGACATACCACTAGTTCATGGTCCTGCCAACAATCATACGACTCTTACAGGGGCAAAAGAGAGGGTGTGCATGAGTTAATATATGGAAAATGCTACAAACAGGGCCAGGCACATGGGTGTTCAGTTCCTTTTTGCTCTTCCTGGAGGCAGGCAGAGTGCAAGGGAGACCCCAAGTCTTACGTAGTTTGCAACCAAGCTGAAGGATGATGGCAGGAGAGATCATGGCTGAACCTGGGCTTCTTAACCACAGCTAATCAGCTCTGCTACAGCTTATGCTGTGGGACAAAGAAAACAGAAAGGTAAGTGGCTGCTGGTGGCCCTGGAAGGATGCTTGAAGGTCAAGGCCATAGAGCAGGCACCACGGGAGTGTGGCAGTGTGGTGGCTCTTGCTCCCCATTAGAGTTGGGGAGAAGCTCAAAGGCAGGAAAGTCTGTGGACCAGATGTTGGGTACCTGGTTTTCATCTCAGCTCTGCTGTCACCTGACATTACCAACCTGAGTGAATCTCTTTCCACTGTGCCTCCGACATGACATGTCCTTATGTGAAAGGAGGGTGGGTCCTGGCTACAAGGGTTATTCGAAACACAAGGTATGGAAAGCATGGTGACCTAAGTCACCAGGCCTCCGTGCTATGGAATTTTGTGTGCTTACCACAGGGAATGTATGCGGTGGTCTCCACAGACAGATGTAGTTTCTGGTCTCTGATTGGCTCCATGAGAGGTGAGTCAGCCAGGAAGCCTGCCTCAGCACAGGACCACAGATTCACAGCATCATGCTGTTGTTGATTCTCCAATGGGGCTGCCACAGACATCGAGGGATGCCCCATCAAGGGAAGAGCTGTGCTGAAACTCCATTTGAGCAGGTGGGAAAGTGCTGAGTCTTGAGGCTGAGTGGCTAAGGACAGGATCTCAGGTAAAGCCACTGAGGTACTAGCTAGCCAAAGTAAGGTCCTTGCTCTGCCAGGGAAGGCTGGCCTTCAGTGGCCAATGAGGGTAAAGAATTTGACACTGTTGACTAGGAGAACTTCAAGGGTCTCGGATTAAAGTCTGAAGTAAACTGATCTGAGACCATACCCAACAGGAAGACCTGCAACTTTGCCACATATCAAGTCAGTCTCTCTAGATCACTGCTTGTCCCTGGGTCTTCCCTTAACTTAGATACCATGTGGCCTACCCTTCGGAGCGTGTACTCCTTGGCCTAGCATAGGAAGCCATCTACAATCTAGTGCCCCTCCTCCTGGTGAGGAGGACGCAATGTATGACCTGGATTCATGTCCCCACTAATGGGTGATCCATGCTATCTGCCTGTGTTTGACCGTTTACCAATAGGGTACCCTTCGGCATACCACAGACTCCCACCTCTGTGGCTGCTGGTTAGCAGGGGTAGTGAGAATAGTTTCAGAACACAGTGGGAGTAGAAACCCCGTGTGTGTCAGAGCAGCAGGGAGGTGGGAGGGTTCCACCCTGCAAGGAAGAAAAGGATTTCTATGGACATGCTGCTGTGAGTTGGAACATCGTTGTTATGGCAGACGAGACTACCTCCTGACAGAGACATACTCATTATTTACATCTTACTAATAAAGGGACTGAGGTCTAGGGGAACTGAAGAACCTGCTTGGGGTCACAGGGCTAATAAACGGGGAGCCTCTTGCACCCTTGGCCCTGTCTGACTGCAAAGGCTGTGCTCTGTGGTTCTCCAGGAGGAGACATCCTATTCTGTGACCTCAGCCCCAGGTTCTTGCTGCATAGGGGGAAATGCCTGGACTTGGTCCCAGGAGGAAGTGTCAAGGGCATCATCATTCAAGCCCACAAACGCAGATAGAAAACAGAGACTGAGGCCCTAGCAAGAGCCTTGGCCTACAGGTTCACGGTTCCCAGACAGCCACCTTGGGCCAAGAGAGACATCTTTCTATTCCCTGGCCAGTTGTCATCAGGGGAACCAGCTAGTTTGGGTTCTGTGGAGCAAGTGGGAAGTGCAGTGGGAAGCAGAGAGGAAGACAGAAAGCAGGAGAAGCAGCAGGGCTCCACAGAGCTGGAAGAAAGACTGAGTTCAGCAGGCACTGAGCTATTTCAGGACTCTGCCCTGGGGACCTCAGGCTAGAGATCTCGGGGGAGGGGCGTTGTCTGTGCAAATGATGCTAGTCTACACGTCCTCAGGAATCCATGGTTGCTTCAGGGCTGCTGAGGAAGGAAGGGAAGGGAAGATCTGGGCCTGCTAGCACACAGGCTCAGTGACACAGCTTGCTGTGCGGGCCAGAAAGGGTCTGTGGGCCCCTCTGCCACTGTAACATTTGCTGGCGCTTTCTTGTCGGAAGAATTGATTTCTTGCTATTTATCACGAATATGTGATCTTTCCTGACTTACAGATGAGAGGACTGAGGCCAGGGGTGAGGCAGAGTCAAGCTGGCACCGAGGAGAGGAGGCAGCAGCATTTTGGTTGCATAACCTGGAAATGGTTTCTCCTGAGATGCCCTGATCAGGGAAGGCAGGGCCTGGGGTAGTAGGGTCTCCATCTGCTCCCCAAAAGACATATTCAGGGTTCAGCACCCTTTTCCAGGTTACATCATGGAGAACCAGGAGGGGTACTGGGTCAGGCAGACTATGGCAGACCCAGAGAAAGGCCATTCCCTTTCTGACATGACAACGCCCCTCTCTATCCCAGGATGCCACTGTTAACTGCTCGTGCATTCTTCCCAGACAGTGCGCCTCCGAAGCAAGCCATGCTTGCTCCTGCTTTCAGCCTGCAGTGGCTGAGGCAGGAACAAGGCCAACTAACTGCCTTCAATGCCTGGGAGTCCTCCTCACATGGCTGCCCTGCCTCCTGCTGCCTGCCTGCCGCCTTACCCTCTGTTCTTCTCCTCTGGACTCTTGGGGACCACTGACCCCTGCTTTTGTAGCCTCTGCACATGCTGTTCCACCTTCTCCAAACACTCTTACCCCTTCTCACTGCTCTCATTTCTCATGACTGCTAGTTCCTTCTCCTTTTTATCAGATACTTTGTTTTCTGCGGAGATCAGAGAAGGCGTCATTCAGCTCACTAAAACTATGATGTGTCTGTGTATGTGCACGCGGTTCTGCTTAGCAGCTGAGTTTGGGGCCATAGGCTTGTTTGCTCTTGGTTCTCCACAGTGTGTACAGTGCTTATAGTCCTGCTGGCACATAGCAGGGCATGGCAAATGAATGAATAAATGAATGAATGAATGAATCGGATGTTGTCAGAAGGGAAGACATTTTCAGTTGGAGGGGTGAGAATTAACATTCCTGGAAATAAAGTAGCCAGCATTTCAGGAATGTTTGCTTTGGGCCAGGCCCTTTCAGGGCTAGGACACCTGACAAGGTGACTCTAACTTTAACCCAATGTTCCCCACATGGCACTCATGTAGCCTTGCTTGTTACTCTTCATCTTTCTGAGTCTTCCCTTCCCTCACTGTATCCATGGCTTTTCTGGGCCTGGTTCAGAAGGCCCCTGTGCTCCTCCTTGCAAGGTGAAGAAAGAGGTATGTGCTTAGGTGCCCCATTTCCTGGCTCCATGTCTTTAACTGTGGTAGCTCAGCAGCCCTTGGATGCTGTCCTTCTGTCTCTGGTTTTAAGCAACCGTGAGACTCGGGCTTTCGGACCTGGCTCATCACGAAATACAAGGCGAGGTGGGGGCACCAGGGTAACAACAGGCCTTTGTGGAGCTCTTAGGAGAAGCTGGTATTGTGTGTAGCCTTTGCTGTGTGTTAATTCATTTTAGCCAGGGCGATCCCGTGCTAGGTGCCATTATCACTTCTGCTTTGGGAATGAGAAGCTCAGCTACATGGTAAGCCTCAAGTACCAAGGCAGCAAGGGGAAGGGCCAGAACTCTCAGTCATGCTGCTTGGTTTGGAAGCCTGGCTCTCGCCCAGATGACCTTACCACTCCCAGGAGCCCCAAAATAAGACTCATCTTGGTGGCTTCAGCTGGCTCAGGCAGGCTGGGAAAGACCCCAGTCTCATGTTAACTGCCCATCTCTCCCTTTATTTCTGCCCCTTACACTGACCCTTCACTAGCCCCCATGGTAAGGAAGGTGTGGCCAGCAGAATGGGAGGTGGGCTGACTGTCCATGTATTCTGTCACTTGGGATCCTGAAGGCCCCTGGGACCACCTTGGGAATAGGAATACTGGCTCCAGGCCAGTATTGGTTGTCATATACATAACTAGAAGAAGCTTGGCTGGCCTTCCATCACCGTGTGAATCCCTCTCCACACAGAGGTACAGCTGTCAGAGTCAAAGTCAAGGGAAGCCTCAAGGTGGCTTACGATGGCTTCCCCAGCATCCACTTCTGTTTCATCTGTTATTGTGACGTCCTGGTTTTCCTATGAGAAATTCTCTCTTGTCCTAGGAACCCCTCAGCCAATCAGAGTCTTATCCCTTGGTCACAGTGGTTGACTTAGCACCAGGCCTTGTTACTAATTGGGCCAATAAGATGGAAGAGACCCCAGGTCTTGTGGAGTACTCAGGGGAGAGATGACACTTGTGTCCTGGCTTAGGACAAGTGCTGCAGCTGGCTTCCTGACTGGTGGGGAGCACTGTCGTGGGCTGGCAACTCACAGTCAGAGAAGATCCAGAGAAATCCAACGGCCCTGTAGCATCATTCATGGACTTAATCACTGGCCATCTGACCATGGTTCTTGTTAGATTTTTGTGGTTCTGAGAATCAAACTCAGGGCTTTGTGGATATGAGGGAAGCTGTCGACCACCACGCTGCATCCCAGCTCTGCAGATGACTGCTTTTTATAATAACCCAGGTTGATTGCATTGTCAACCATTTGCAAGCAGAGCATCCTAACTCATCATGAGAGGTTTCTGGGAGTGGTGGTAGACCACGGCTGGCTCCCAGCAGATAAAGCAGAGGGGGAGATGCTGAGGAACCAGGAGTAGGTGCACACACGAATAGTTGTGGGTGTTGAAGGTGAGGTACACACTGCTTCTACCTTCAAGGATGGATGGTGTTGCCTTAGGCCCATGCTTTCTTGGATGGTGTCATTGGGAGGAGGTATAACATTTAGGAAGTAAGGCATTGTGGGTAATCCTTACGTCACAAGAGACATGGCCTGGAAGGTGAAAGTGGACCCTAGCCCCTTTCTTTGTCTTCTTTAAAAAAATTATTATTTTATGTGTCTGAGTGTTTTGCCTGCATGTATGTATGTTTGTATACTATGTTTCCTGGCGCCTGTGCAGGTCAGAAGGGGGCATTGGCTTCCCTGGGTACTGAAGTTACAAAAAATTGTGATTCAACATGTGGGCATTAGGAACTGAACCTGAGTCCCCTAGAAGAGCAGCTAGCCACCGAGCCATCTCTCTAGCCCATAGCCCCTTTAAGATAGGGTTTCACTGCTGTCTTGGGACTCAAAAAGATCGTCTTGTCTCCTGAGTGTTGGGGTTGAAGAAACATGCTACCACACCCAGACTTCTTGTTCCTCTTGTTCCCTGGCTCAGGATATAAATTTCCTTTACCATGTATTTCCCACCCTTACTATGACACATACACCAGCAGACCAAAGCTCTGTGACTATCTGGTCTTGGTGCAGATGCTCCAAATCTGTGAGCCAAAATAAACCATTTTCCTCCTGAATTAACTTCATCAGGTACTTCATTAGAAAGACAGAAAGCTGCGTACGTAATCCCACCTCATGTGAGACACTGCAAACACATACACTTAGTGGGGTCTCCACACTGGGTTAGGTGGGTCAGATACCGCTGGGGCTATCTAGTCATGAACGTCTGATTCATGGCCTCACCCACATGATTCTGGTACCTCAAGGAAACACAGCCCCTTTCATTCCCTGGGACTTGAGTCATCAACAATACAAAATGTGCCTTTTTGGCTTAACAGGCTCCCGTAGTCCATTTACAAAGGAGCACGGACCAATATGGAGCAAAGACCAAATAAAGCTTGAGCTATAGCCCCAGAGAGACTTCTTCTTGGGGTGAACATTACAATGTTCATCACAAGCTCCAGCCTGTGTCCACTAAAGGACCACGTGGCCAGCACTGACACTGTACGTAATTATATTGGTAAATCCTATACTTACCTTTAGGGAACATACTCTTATTCTATTACATTTGGGGCAGGGCCTCAAGCATTTGCATTTAAAATACACCAACATGTCACAACCTTATTTTTCAAGTTCTTAATTTCATAATATTCCAGGAACTTCTAAATATGGCCCTGGCTGGGCAGGCTCTCTCTGCACATCACAACATCTTCTAAGGCAGTGGGGTCTTTTTGGAACCTTGTCAACTTAAAGTCAACTCTGAGCCCAAAGGAGGTACCCTGGGTACTCCATTGCCAAAGACAAGGCCCTCCTGTGGCAATGCTAGGGGAATGGGGTCTCTCAGACACTCGAGGGCAGTGGCAGGTAGGGGGCCCTCAGCTGGCTTAAGGACTGGAATTTAGATTCTCGTCTTTTGTAAACTACTTCTTATGAACCACCAGATGAGAGCAAATGGGACTGGGTGGAGTGGAGGGGTGTGAAAGTGAGGGGGGAGGGTGGGAATGAGGGAAGAGAGAGAGAGAAAGAGAGAAAAAGAGAGAGAGAGAGAGAGAGAGAGAGAGAGAGAGAGAGCGAGCGAGCCTGTGGTTGGTTCTTATTTACTGTTTGTCAAAGCTTCACTTTTCCTTCTTGTTGAAAAAAACTGCCTGCCTACAGTCACCTGCCATCTAGAGATTTACAGCGGCCCAGCCATGAACAGCCATCACCTCTGCATGCCATGGCAAATAAGCCAGGCATGGCAAGCTAAGAGACTGGACACTGGCTGGGGACTCGGCAGTGACCAGGGGACCCAGTGTGTTGGAGAAGGGTGAGACGAGGGTACCAGGCCTGTGCTGTGGCAGTTTGGGCACCAGGATTCACCTGCCACCCAGATGTTTCTTTGCCTATGATGCCTCTTGGGACAACATTCTAGCTTCTGAGCTGATGTGGGAGAACAACAGCAAGAAATGAAGAAACCTGGACTTACCTATGACACCAGCCTGAAGATCCTTCATCCTTCCTGACCTTCGGGTGCTGTTTCCCTCTGACTTAGCATATCTAATTTTTGTTTTTATTTAATCCCTAATTTGCTAGCAACAAGACAGGGAATTCTACAACATTTTATCAAGTTCAGAAAACTATGGGTGAGACACAAGAGTTTCCTCTTAGCCCCAGGTCTTACATTTGTTGCTGGGATCATCATCCACCAGGCACTGTTTCTCACCAACACTTTTTTACCAAAACACCAAACATGCAAGAGGTAGACTTGTCCCCACCTGCTCCTTTCTTCCTTCCATGTCTCTGTGATAGATGGCCAACAGTAGCCAGGGCAGAAGCAGAAGCACCAACAGAAATGTCCACCTCCTATCTACATCACTGCTTAGCCATGCTGTCCTCTTCCTAGATGGGCTGTCTAATGCACACTGGAAATCATGACACTACCATTCCCTAACTTTCCAGAGCACCTACTATGTGCTGATCCCTGCTCTCAGATCAGCAGTAGGTATAAGTGAATCTTACACAAACGTATACAAACGTATACAATCTACAGACAACCCCATGATGTTGGTGTCTATTGTCTTTATTACCATCGCCCAGATGTGTTACTGAGAGACAGGAGGCTACTTTCTGTTGTCTCCCAGCAGGAAGTAGAGTTGAGATTTGGTTAGGGTAGCATAGCAGATTAGCCCCAGAACCCCTGCCCCACCACGCTTCCCATGACTGCACTGTCACAAACATTAAAAACAATGCTATGTACTGCTGTGTCTGTCTTTGTTCTAACCCACCGCTGCATGAATGCCCAGTTAGAAGAGAACAAATGGAGAAACCCATAAAGCCACGACAGTCTTCCTTTGGCTGGTGAGGGAATCAAAAAGGCATGAAAAAGCAGCCTTCGCTCTTGACGTCACAGACCCAGTGTCTGGCTGTGGAGATAAGGAAGGCATGAAGTAGAGAGTTGGAGGCAGAGCTGAGTACAGCCGAGAGAGACAAGAGGCCAGAAGGAACTGCGACTCTTCCTTCAGATCACAGTTCAGCAGCCAGATTAGCAGGCCCTCAGCAGTGATGCCTCCCTCAAAACAGAAGCTCAGGGCCTGACCCAGCCATCTAGTGCATGGAGCAGGCTGATTCAGCTGCAAGAGTCCTGGGCATGAGCAGGGCCGGATCTCACCTACAAACAAGAGTGGGCTTCCTGATCTTTGTATTCATCACTGATGGCTCATGCTAAGTATTTGTGAATGAAAAAAAAAAGAGGTCTTAAGTGGGCAGAGAAGTTGGAAGGAGCTGCAAGTGTGGGCAGGAGCCCTCTGGTCTGGTCATGGTTGCCACATGTTTTATTAAGCAAGTCTCTTCTGTTTGGGATGGATGGCATATTTTGTCACATGTGCAAAAGGGAGTCAGTCACAGGATGAGATGGTCTTGGGCAGAAGAGTTTCAAACTGTTAATCTGGGCAGGACAAGCTGTGCTCTAGGCTAGTGGTGCCTCAGTGTCTAGTCTGTGTAGGTATCCCTGCTTCCTCTTGACCCTCAGTTTGAGGTGAGTATGGGGTAGTATTTGTTGCTTTTCGCAGCCTCTCCTCGGATCTGACAACTCCCTGTGCATGGTTTTGGCTGCAGAGAACTCCAGCAGACCCAGGCAGACAGCATCCTCTGTGAAAGAAGGGGAATGGTGCTGTGCTGAGATAGCACCTCGTTTCCAGATTACAGAAGCGCTGTCTGCGTTCCACTGAATGACTTAAAACTCCAACATTTTTCTCACCCAGAGGGACCCAAAGACACTCTGGACATAGGTATGGACTTTGAGCCTGCCTCCCCCAGGAGCCACCATGTGCTCTGGAGTAGGAGAGAGGTACCAGTGGGACAAACAAGTCCTGACAGCAATTCCAGCCATCACTGAGTCTCAGTCCTGCTTAGGTCAGTGACCTTGAGTGAAAAATTCCAAGCCGGGTGCCTCCATTTGTAACAAAGAGAACCTAAGACAAGGCCTTACCTATTCCTCACTAGACTTCTGTGAGGATGGTCCATCACTATTTTTTAACCAATAAAATTAATAATTTTAAACAGATAATGAAAAGAATAGCTGGACTGTACTGAGGATTTTCTGAACTTGGCAATATCTATGCACAGACACTACACACGCTAGGTGGGATTTCCTTTGTTCCTATGGTGGTCAGATGAGCTGGCTCTTAGGGCTGTACAGACCAAACTATGGAAGTGGGCCTTTGCTGTGGACTGTAGTCTTGTTAGGTAAGCATGTCTCTATGTACACATACATGCTTTAGATAGAAGGACCTAGGCATATCACTCTCTGAGAGGCTTTCTGTCTCTCAGTCTCTGTCTCTCTCTGTCTCTGTTTCTCTGTCTCTCTGACTCTCTGCCTGCCTCCCACCCTCCCCCCTCTCTCCCTTTCCACTAATAAAATGACAGCAATAGCAACCACAGCAAGGTGGTTGTTAGGGTTAACATTAAACAGTAAATAACAATGTACATTATTTAACACAGATCCCAGAAGATAAAATGCAGAACCCTCCACTATCCTAGAGCCAATAATTCCTGGAGCGCCCATGCTTTGACACAGCCTGCCTCCTTGTGATCACTCCATGTGGAAGCTCTTGATCCTGAAAGCAGACTACCCAGCAGCCTTTTCTCTCTGCCTCTGGCTGCTCCACTGCTCCAGGCTGGTCATGTGAGTGCTTGGTTCTCAGTCCTTATTTTTGCCCAGTGTCAAGGCATCACCAAGGCCACCAAGACCATCAAGTCCTCTTGTCACCACCTCCCTGTGCACCTTTCATTTCAGACTGGTCACCTGACCCCAGATCTCGTGCGTACTCTCTTGCCATCGCTTCCAGAACCACTTCCCTCTTTGGCCGCTCTTTGATGAGGTCACCCTACGCATGCCATTGGGACTGTCTGAAATCTCACCACATCCCCTCTCTTTCTAGCACAGTCTATCAGTGGTTGCCTCCTGCCAGGAGGATGAAACCACACTCACTGGCTACCATCCAGGGCTCACCAAATCTGGCTTACCTGTACTTCCACCTGCCTCACCTGTGCCTACACCCTAACCACATTCCTCCCCTGCCAGCTGAATCTCCTTTGGTCACTGTCAGCCCCTGCCCGTACTCAGGGCTGATTGGCTGCTTCAACTATGCCCCCTCCACGGTCACCTTTCAAACCATACCTAGGTATCAGGCACTGCAGTCTTCCCTTCCCCTAAGAAGCCTCCTTTAACTGTCTCAAGAAAATGAGGTCACCTAGACAGACACAGGGAAAAGAGAGGCAGACTTCAAGCTGGCTAGAGGGTACGGCAGCTGCAGAGCTGTACTATAGCAGGACATCGTATGACCCTCAAAGGTAAAGAAGTAAGACCACTCGGGACCACTGGGGCTGACACGGCTGATCAAGAGGACCACTAACTGTCCTTTGCCTTATTTTAATGGCATCTCTGTATTATTAGCCTGGTAAAATTGCCTGTTTGTACTATGCCGGTGACACCAGGTCACATATAGAGGACATAGAAGGACAGAAAACAGGAAAAACCTGACTGGGAAAAATCCCATCCTGTTCTCTGCCCCTGCCCCATGCCATTCAATTCAAGAATAATCTTCCCTTCCATGATTCCTCATAAGGTGAGCTATCCTACACGCCATGGGGTGACCTGATCTCTTGAGAAGCTTGATTCATACCTTGAGCATGTGCCTCTGCCCTGTAATAAAATGCTCTTCCAGTTGCTCACTGGGTCCACCTGTCTCTGAATTCTTCTCTGACAGTGCTTGGAACCTAGTTCTCAGTCAGGTCCCTCTACCGTGGAAGCCTACCCAGCCTTGGCCACAGGTAACAGAGCAAGCAGCCTTTAAACTGATGCAACACTTCCCAGAAGGCTACACACAGGCAGTATACACACTGGGTCGTGTACATATGGCCACTTGGGGGTAAAATTCCAGGCACTCCCCTCTTAGAATGGGAAGAGGAAGACTATAATTCCATTCAAGAGACTTTATTGATGACCTACTATGCTCTGGGTACAGTAAACCTGGGCTCAGCACAATACTTGGCAGGGAGCAGGGACTCTGCGGGTGATCGCTATCTTCATGCCCACAGTTCTACTCCCATGAAGATGAAGGAGTGAAGGTGGTAAGGACTGCGGTCCTCACCAGCCACTGTGTACCACTCACCCACACTGCCCCACAGGTGCTTTCTCTGAACACGGTTCCCTTTGCGCCTACTCCTGCACAGAGAACACTGACTGGAACAAGCCTGAAGAGGCAGAGGTAGTCTTGATCCCCTTCCACCTTCCATGTACACTCAGTCTTCCACTGAAGAAGAACCCATGACAGATACACTGCCAGCTCCCTGTCCTGCCTCTGGGGAGCAGCAGACGGATGGGCTTGGCCAGGACCCTGCTTGCCCACCCTAGGCTGGTATAGACCCTGTGCCAGCCATAACTCCAGGCCCTGAGCTGAGGTGGCTGCTCTGTGTAATGAGGATTTGCGCGTAACATATTAAATTTTACATGCAAAGCTATCTGACACAGATAATTTGTCAGACCCTGAGAAGGCCAGGAGAGCTTTCGTCTGTGAGACGGGGAAATGTGTATTAGTCAAGTCACCAGAGACTTAGCTCCCTATGCAGAGACCGCAATGCCGGCCAGTTGCTCCAAGTCCTCTAGCTGCTCCCTGGCTGGAGGTGGGGAGCAAAGTCCAGCTTTTGGAGAGAATTCTCAGGTTGTTTTCACACCCCCTTCACACAGTCCTCATTTTATAGAGCTTTTCCACAGTATCTGTTTGTAGTTTAGTCTTGTGGTGGATGCAAATGTTTGCAAATAAAAAGCTTTTATACATTTATCAGAGAGCAGTCCTTGTTCCGGATGCCCACTCTCTACAGGAAGGAGGGCCTCACACCTACCAGGAGAGGCAGAAAGTACACCCATTGGTGTGAAGAACAAGAGGCAATTCCAATGGATGCTTCCTTATTACAAGGTGAAGACAGCTCTCCTCAGCAGGGAAGATGGCACCCAGCAAAGTGGGTTTTGTTCAGTAAATAGTTCTCTGATCAAGCCAATTTTGTCTGGGGTCAGGTATTTCTTCAGAGTTGTGCTGATTCAAAACATCTCTCACTCTTTCTCATCTATAGAAGATACTAAGAATGTTTTGTCTTTTGCTTATATTGGTGACTTTCTGGAGAGATTTACCTGTCACACAGGTCCCTGCATTTGTCAGGGATTGGTAAAATGGCTGGGGCTGGTTGTCACTACCTTCTCTCCCACACAGAGCACAGCCTTCCCTGATGATTATCAGGAGGAGGTAGCAGAGTCACAGAGACCTCTCTTCGCTATGCTTACCTTCCTCTCCTTGTCACCATACTCCACGCCCAAAGTATCCATGGCCCGGACAATGGCTGCCAGAGACTGGATGGTGTTGCTGTAGACAACGGGCTTGTACTGCTTTACGTCTTCTCCAGAGAAGCCATCTTCATGGATGATCCTGGAGGAAAAACCACAAACAACACGTGATGAGTGCGGTATCCTCACTTGACATGGACAACACAGGGTTTGGAGGCCCCAGCGCAAGCCCTGCGTTCACAGAGGGAGAACGGAAGAGCCACATCCTGTGCAAATGATGGATTACTGAGTTGCTTTACAGGTGCTGTAAAATGTAAAAAATCTAAAACAAAAACAAAAACAAAAAACCCCTTTACCTGAGTTACTGAGTATATAATCAGTATATATAGCATATAGTCTTCATATTCTATATACAGAGAGAGGAACAGGGGGCTGAAGACACTCAAAAGCCCCTGCAACAGGAGCAGCAGACACCAAATGCTCAGCCCATGCTCACGGCTGGTGATCTAAGGACAGTGTGGAGTCTTGACTTGTGTCCACACAGAGGGTACTGCCGATGATCCCTGAAAGAACCGAGCCAGTGAAAGACACAATCTCAGTCTCTCAACTAAACCCCACCCCCTTCTGCTGGTGTGGATCAAACCCAGGATCAGATGGATGTACTTGCTAGGTGAGGACAGGTCTCCAAGGGGAGGTGGCAGCCATGCCCACAGCTCACTCACAGTGCTTTTAATGAAAGCAGAGTGATGTCTGCTTAAATGAACAGCCATCCTAGCCTGTGCACATGTGTAAGATCCACCATCAGAGGAGAAGCCAGCAGAGGGCATGTCCATACTCTTCCTTAGCTGGTATTAGGTAGTCACCCTGTTTTGCTGGATCTTAACAACTGACGGAGTCCACACCGAGCAGAGGCAGTGTGAAGTGGTACATGCTCGCCGCTGACAAGGAAAGAGGAACTCACATACAAACTGCAAGAATAGTCTTAAAATGGAAATAAAGGAAAAACAAGCATGTTTTAAGGACAATGTCACAGGTTCTTTGTGCTTTGAATGACTGTGTGAACTCTTTGGTGGCCACATTTCCACAACAGGAATTATTACCATGTATAACATACCCAGGCTTCAGCATGAGAGCTGGGCCCTCTTTCTGTCATCAAAGCCCCTGTCCAGGCCTTCATCACCTCCTTTCTGTCTAGAACAACACCACAGACGTGTATCATGAACACAGCTTTACTGGGATTCATTTCATATACCACAGTCTGCTTGCCTAAAGCACATAGCTCAATAATTGCTTTAGTAAATTCAAGAAATCGGGCAACCACAGCTGCATTCAAAATGCATTGGAGCATTTTGTCCCCTTCCCAAAGCATCCCTGTGCCCATCACCAGTCACTCTGCAGACCCCACTTCAATCCTAAACCACGACCCAGCTACACTGTTTCTTAAGATGTGCATAATGTGGTCAGTTCACATACATAAGGATATATGGTGTGTGTGTGTGTGTGTGTGTGTGTGTGTGTGTGTGTGTGTGTGTGTTTGTGACTGGTTCTGTCATTTAACAAGTCTGTCTTTTCAAGGGGCTGAAGAGATGGCTCTGTGGTTAAGAGCACTGAATGTTCTTCCAGAGTTCCTGAATTCAATTCCCACCATCTATAATGGGATCTGATGCCCTCTTCTGATCTGGTATGTCTGAGAGCAGGGACAGTGTATACACATACACAAGACAAATAAAATCTTTAAAAAAAAGAAAGGAAAAAAAAAAAAAAAGAAAAAAAATGCCTTTTCAAGATACGCCCATGTTATAGCATGTCTCATGAACGCATTCTTTTTAATTGATGAATAATATTCCTTTGTATGGGCTTGCTACCATCGAGTTGTTATTCAGTCATCAGTTGATCGACAGATATTAACTCCTGTGGCAAAGTGAGAGGTAGTGCTGGCTGTGGGTCTCAGTCTGAGTTCCTTTAAGAAGCAGAGCAGAATGACTCTGTGGACAGCTTATAGGTTTGATTGGCATGAAGTCTGGTTTTTGTTTTGTTCGTTTGTTGTTGTTTTACAAAAGTTTCCTTTTAACTTACAAGATTTGTTTTTATGAGTGTTTGACTGCATGCATATGAGTGCACCACACATGGATCTCGTGCCCCTACAGGTCAGAAGACAGGCTCAGATCCCTTGGAACTGGAGCCACAGGCAGGTGCAGAGAAGGGAACCTGAGTCCTCTGCTCGACCACTGAGCCATCTTTCCAGCTCCTGCAAAATCCTCTTGATGGAGCAACAGTCAAACAGCCCACAGGTTTGTGACCCCCCAGAGAGTCCCCCAGGGAAACACTAGCACTCTGCATAGAGCTGGATAAGTGGAGGGGACAAGGGGACACTGGCTGTGCAGATGGCCTATGGACTACAGGCTGGAGAAGCCAGGGACACCACAGGGGCTCATGGGCCGCAGGGAGGAGGATCAGCACTTGAAGGTCAAGACAGCTGAAGCAGAGAGGAAACTGCCGCAGAGGGGTTCTTGGCATCTTTGTGGAGTTCCTGAGGGTCTTTGGCTGAGCAGATGAGACTCCACAGCTCAGAAGGAAGAGTCCCAGAGAGAGAATGTGCTCCAGGGGCCTTGGTGGCTGAACACTTGCCAGCACTCTCCCCAAGCCAGGAGATGAACCTCTGAAAAGTCAGAGGGCAGTCCTTGGCGACTGCTGGAGCCTGCGGCAGGAACACCAGAGGCCAGAGCAACTAGGTTAAGATAGTTCTCATGGCTCCCCAAGGTCCTCCTGACAATGTTAGAAAGAAAGTCTCAGAAATCCAGCTGCCCATAACTAACGTAGCTCTCCCAAAGAATAACAGAAGAAAGGCAACAAGCTGTAGACGGGCATGGCAAAATCTAGACACTCGGCAGTAATGCGCATTGTACAACCTTCCAGGGTGGAAATACCCTGGCTCTGGAGACAAGCAAGGAAGTGTGGCTCACAACCACGAGAAGCACCAGTTAACAGAAATAGAGGCAGAAGAGACACCGATGACAGAGTTAACACTGTATTGCAAAAATAATAAATATTTCGAGACATCAAAGGAGATTTTGAGTACAATTCAGAGATAAATGGAAGATACAGAAAATAGTGGTACTAAAAGTTGCCCTAGGTGAGATTAATGGTAGATCAGATATACAGAAGATTGTCCAAACTGAAGACAAAGCAACTAAACTATTCAAATGGAGGCGGAAAGAGAAAGAGCTAAAAACAGCTTATAATGCAAAAGTTCCAGGAATGCGAAGGATGGGGTGTGTGGATGCAGAAAGATGCATCTGGAAAAATACCACATAACTCAAAAGTAAATTAAAGTGTGTGAGCTACACATGGGAACTTAAGAACAATCACTGACAACTGTGGAGAAGGCACTGGGCACTCAGGCTCCATGAGCAGGTCCCTCAGGAGGCTAACACTATGCTGACCTGAGAGGTGCAGGTGAGATCTGCTGGTCTGCAGTGGGATGCCCAGAAGCCAGGGCAGATACCAGGACTTCACTTCTGACCCCTGGTCCTACCACTCATCCGGGGATGCTCTCCAGACCCCAGCTTCTTGAATGTGGACTGTGATCCCATAAGATCCTATAACTGAATGTAGGGTTATGACAAATTGGATAATAGGAAAAGGTTTCTGAAGAAGTAGTGACTAAGAATTAATTGAAAATTAAATACATAACGAACCCAAGATGTCTTTGGTGCTATATATAAAAACCACATATATGTTACATATACTGTTATACATTTATATTATGTGAAGCAGCATTCTCAACACTGACGATTATGAAATCAAAATACTGAACAATGAGGACAGACTCCTGCAGTGTCAAATACAGCCATGAGCTAATTCTGTATGAATAAACAAGCACATCTATCTCATTAATATCCAAATTCGTTTTAACCTTTAATAAATGGTAAAAATATATGTATACCAAAGAGTTGCGTTAAGAGAAAGCTTTAAAGCATTTTATTACTATTAAATGCTTGATTTGTTTACCTACACTATGTATACACACACCTGGGGTCACATAAAAATTTCTCTGGCAAAGAAGTTAGATGAGGAAAAAATGAGAAACCTTTTCTTTAGCTCCCTGGTTGGCCAAGGGATTCCTGTCATTTCCCACCCTCACCTCCTGAGGTAGGAACACTAGGTTTTCATTATATCCATAGAACAAAAGAAACTGAGGCTAAGAGCTTAAGCCATTTAACCAGTCTTTCGCAGCAGATCAGCTAGAACTGAGGCCAGAACCCACGTCCAAGCTAACAGTCCTTCTGACCACATCTGATCCATCCCCAGAACACAGATTACTGCGTCTCAAGCTTCAGCCTGGTTTCTGGGGTGGCCCAAAAGGAAAACATATAAACGATGCAATTTGGATCAAGGGTTCAAAAATCATGAGTAGTAGTCCTGTAACTTGTCGCATTGGCAAATATTGGCTTAAACTGGGCTTCCAAGGGTAACGTTTAACAGCATCTCCAAGCAAAGAGTCCCAAGTGCCACATAGCAGAAGAACATATGATCCACACAAGACAGCAGTGCAAGGCTTGTCTTTCTCACGCCTTCCTCCTCTTCTCCCTCTTTTGGAGTTCAGGCTGACATCTTTGTGAATATTAAATAAGGTCCCTTTATCTTCTCTCTCCTCACATCACTTAGTGACAGCCAGGCTGCTCCTATACTGCCTCTGCTGTGGAGGGTCTAACTGTGACATTCCTGGTAAATGCCTTCCCTGAGCAGTCTTGTTTCCTCATTAGCAAGCTGTTCGGAGAAATAAGATGGGTGTGGCCGAGCAAGCCAGACTGATGGAGGCAGGAGCATCAGGAATTCAAGGCCAGCCTGGACTACAAGAGACCCTGTTTCCAAAATACAAAAACAAAAACCCAAGGGAAAAAGAGAGACTACAGGGAAGACACTCTCCAAATGGCGGCCAGTAGCAGTCGTGGTCTCATTCTAAAGTCAACTTCCTGGTGCAGTTTCTGTCACTTCCAGGAGGCCCAAGTGTGAGGGTTGCCACTCAATGCTAAATGTTCCACCTGCTACATTGCCCCTAATCTTCAAAGCAGCCCCAGCCTTGATAAAATCACCAGCTCCTCTCTACAGACAAGGTTAGGCCACTTCCCGGAGGTTGTACTGCTGGTGACTGGCATCTCAGGTCCTGTGTGTGACCTATGGGCAGAGGGTGAGGCAGGGCTGCTTTCTCAACCCCAGGCCCTCACCTCCAGGCTCCAGAGGTCCCAGAGGGCACACATATACATGGTGTGTGTATGCACATGTACATGACTGCAGTGCCTGTCTAATGTTCTGAGGGCCCGGGTAAGGAAATCGGGCTCCTGAGAGTCCTCAGGGGTATCTCCCAGGGGAGTTCTGTCACATGGGCTAACTCAGGCCTGGGTCTTGGAGGTAGCAAGATTAGGGTTTGGAAAGCTGAAGAAAGTCTCCACGAGGCTTGTAGCAACAGCCAATAGTCTGATGTAATGCAGAAGCCTTTGCTGGAACTGCTGAGTGAATGCACAGAATCAAGTCTTAGTGATGTCATGGGAGTCCCTAAACCCACCCATTCCTGAAGCCAAAGCTATCTCGGTACCCTCTGACTGATACAAACCACAGCATTCCTCATTTTTGCACAATCTAATGAGACCTGAGCTTCAGTCACTCATCCAAGTCACAATTAAAATGTTCTATATTCGATAACAATGATTTGAGATCAACCCTCCTCATATTTGCTTCTTGAGTCTTTTCTACCCTGGCTGTTGATATCTTGTTTCACCCACTTGTCCTCTTCTTCCCAGAGTTCCTGGCACAGAGATGGTGAAGGGAGAAACAGTCACTCCTTGAGCTATGTGCACTCAGATGTACAAGATACGTCCCACCAAGGAGCTCACAGGCTAATCACCTTGTGTGTGTTGGGTGGGATTTTTTTTTTTAATAACTGCAGAGCCAGGATATGAAATGGAGGTCAAGTTATTTTTCACCATGTTCACCTAAAACCCAGGACTCTGAGAGGCTGTTCTGGGTCATCAAGCCAGAAGAGCCAGGGGAAGGAAGAGTTTGACCAGACAAGGGTGACTGCAGCTAGAGTATTCAACTATGGACAAAAGTTGCCAGCTGCACCCGGCTACTCACAACACTGCTAAGTGTGTGATCTTGAGGGAGAGGAGGGTGGCAGGGGCTGACCACAGCAGGTGACTAATTTCCAGGAAGATGCAGTCAATGATGGGCCCTTCCCCCCCCCCTCCTCCAACTCTTTTTGCTGCCTTGGGAATTCTGTGGAAGGTCCAGACCTGGCTCTCCTTGCTTTCAGCCCCTTTTCTAGGGCGGGGCTGCTTTTAGCTGCAGGAAGACTGCTGGGCATAGATGCCTTATATGGTCACAGAACCACAGGCTTGGGAGCAGGAAGGGACCTCACACACTCATCTGGTCTGGGAGCCTTTCTTAAATCACAGGATTCTTTTGAGACTGTGACAAATGTACCAGCACAGGTTTTCCCTCCATTTGTAGAGGGCTGTGAGCACCTGACCAAAAGCTGCAGGGAGCCAACTCCAGTAATGGAGTTTTCCCTGCCTCACCATCCTCTGCTACAAGCTTGAATGATTTAGACTGGAGTTGGGGGGTGGTGGTGGTGCCAGGCACTATCTGTGTGATGGGGTGACTTCCCGTAACTGCTAGCTGTCAACTGTTCTCATTGTGTTGTGTTCAGAGCCCAGAACGGCTGCATGGGCAGGAGAGCAATAGCAAAAGTGACTGCTGGTACATTTGGTACACAGAGGGTGTCTTGTTATTGTCCTCCAGAGGAAAAGGACATGAGGCTGGTCCTAAGAGGAGGGCGTCTAAGAGGTGCACCTTTGAGTGTATCTGTGAGGGCATTCCCTGGCAGGTTAGCTGAGGAGATAACGTCTCGTGAGCTGGGGTCGTGGAATAACTAGAAAGGAAAGATGAGCACCAGCAGAGCATCACTGTTCCTCTGGCTCTGTTCCCGAATTGGCCACCGAGGACCAAGGCACTGCCCCAGCCATGCCTCCCTCACTTGGATGAACTGTGCTGCTCTCAAGGAAGCACAATAAACCTTCCTCCTTTAAAACTGTCTTTTGTCTGGTATTTGGTCACAGTCATGAGAGAAGTAACTCAGAGATGAGCCCTGGAGGATATCCACCTGTCAGGGAGAAGACAAGAAAAGGCTGAGAAACTCCAGCTGGAGAGGGGGATGGGCTGGAGTGGAGAGAATGGACATCTTGGGAGAACGTATAGGTTGAGTCGTCGTAATGATACTCAGGTTTGTCTGAGCAGGAAGGCAACCTCATCAGACACTTGTCTGGGAACTGTTTTGCTTCAGTGATACATGATACTAGTTTCCAGTCACCATTGGCAGGATTGACCCAATCAACAGTGTGATTGTAACTCTGGAGCCATGGACCTATTAGGTGGCCAGTGACAATCCTGGCCTCATAGATCACACGTGTAAGTAAACAGTGAGCAGGAAGCCCCTAGCACATAGGGACGCCACAGAGCCCATTGAAACATTAAGATGAAAATACGACTAGGTATGGTGCAGTGGGTGTCCTGTGCAGCCACACTAATAAAACTCTAGGTGTATGTGGGGGTGTGTTCATGGAAGCCGTGGAGAGGGAGGAGGATGGATTGGCTGGAGCAACAGAGCAGTCATCACTTTTGGTGGTAGCGATCAGTGATTTGTTAGTGTCTTCTTTTTGTCTCCTTCATTCTCAAAATGTGCATGTGGTGTCATTGTTTAATTCTTTTAAAAGATGATTCATTATTATTATTATTGGCACATGTTGGGGGGGGTGTACATACACCACAACACACATGCAGAGGTCAGAACAACTTAAGGGAGTCAGTCTTTCCTTCCACCCTTCCGGGTGCTAGGGATTGACTGAGGCCTCCAGGCCTGCGCAGCACGTGCCTTTACCCCGAGTCACCTCACTGGCAATACATTATTTTTAATGGGAATCAGATACTCTATGTTTATCACCGTGCCCAGGTTAATGAGACAAGATTAGCAGGGTAAAGTGTTGTCTGCAGGGGTCTCCTGATCTGATTTGTTTGGGCTTGGCTTGATATGAGGCCCTACTGTACTGTCAGGCCCATGGGGCCAGTTCCCTGCCTTTTGGGGACTCAGACTAGATGTCAAAATAAGACTGACAATGAAAACATTTAGGAAAGAGTGTAAAAAATGGCATATTCCAAGGGTAGTGGACAGACATAAGTATCAGCTATGTGAGCTACTACGTAACAGCCATTGTCTAACACTCAGAGAGCTATTTCCCTGCCTCCTTTGAAGCTAAGAGTGGCCACATGATCTAGTTCAGACCAGTAAGACGAAAGGGGAATGTCTAGATATGCCTCTGACAAAAAGTACTTTACTTCCTGGTCCTGGAACAATATCTTAGTGAATACTTTTCCCTACTTTTCCCATTGGCCTTCTTCCCCCTTCCCACAGGGCTCCTCTCCTGGCCTCCTGCCTTTGTATGCAGTGTAAGGAGTCAGCATGAAGCTGTAGAGATGCTATGGTCAGATGCTAAATGTCACCACTATGGGAATGGAAAACCAAAGAGGCACAGGGAATCCACCATGACTCGCTGAACTGACGGCTAAACCCTTATAAAGACGGTTGATGCTTTCACCATGATGCCCTCTGCCTGGGCCACAGAAAGGATCTGCTCCAAGGCCACATGTGGGGAACTGTGACTTGGAGATAAATCCATGCCCATAGGGACACAGTTGGCGAGTGACAGAGCAGGGACAAAATCTTCAGAGGCCTTTCTGTTGTGCCACAGGTCTCTGATGGCCCTAGAGCTGAGGATGATGGGAGATCCCAGGTGAGAAAATGCAAACAACATCCAGCTGGTACCCTGTGTGCTGGGGCAATGGAGTGAATGACAAAAGTGTGGAAGGGCAGGTCAGAGATAGCAGTGGGGCCCAATCACCAACGGCTAACATGCTTGGTATACGTTGGCTTTCAACTACATGTAAAACATGGTCACCTACTAAAATAAACGTTCATCTGTGCGCCTCCCAAGCCATCTAGACTCCCACCTGTGGTACTGCTCCAGTAATAGCAGGGCCTTTTAAAACGGCAGCTCTCCTCCTCTTTCCCTGACTTCCACAGCTCTGACTGAAGGCCTGTTCTTGGAACACTTACGGATTCCAACCCACACAGCTGAGCAAAAGAGAAGGAAGATAGCTGCCTCCAACCATCCTGCCACAGGGAGGAGCCATGTCACAGGCTGGCACATGTCCACATGCATCACGGCTCCCAAAATGGCTTCCCACTGTGGCTTCATTTAATGGTGAACACCATGCTCACTTCAAAACATCCTCTTTCCTTTGAGACAGGGTCTTGCTGTGTAGCCTGGGCTGACCTAGACTCTGCAATTGTGTCGCAGCCTCTGGAGTGCTGACATAACAGCTGGATGCTGCCTTGCTTGGCTGACAAGTGTTTCTTCCATGGCCAAATGCTAGGTCCAGACTTTAGGACCTCTGGTGAATATTGGGGTGCGTGTATGTGAGCGGGTGCACAGCATGGGCCACTCAATCCATCCTGTCCAGGCTTCCTCATGTGCCTTGTGTCACCCTGGAGTCCTCACTGGCTGTATGGAGTCCATCATCTGAAAGAACCATGAATTATCATCCAATTGCACCGTCTCCACTGAAGCTTGTTCTGGGATGTGACCCCTTGTCACTTTCAGATCTAGTTGCCAGGGGGAGCTGACTGCCATGCTTCTCCCAGGGAAGCAAAGGCAACAGAGCTTGTATGGAGTTGGATGAATGCTGGTTGACTGATTCTGTTCTCCATCCCACAGGCTGGACTGTATGATGTCTGAGTACAAATGGGACCCTTGGCAATTTTAGGAGGTGAGAGATCCAATTAAAACCTTCCTGGCTAAATGGTAAATCTGTATGGAATGAGAAAAATTATTTTTTTAAAATTAAAAGGTCCTTTAGTAATTAATTTTTTAAAGGTCCTTTAGTAATTAATGTTTTATATATAGAGAGCTTGACATGCTAATATTAGACTATTATAGAATGAGTTCTAAAATAATAGTAATAGGCAAATCAGTCCCCTAGGGGAGCGACTGGCACAAACAAGGGACATGTCCTGCTGACAGTGACTTGCAGAAATCTATTATAAAGATGCCATTTTTAATAAGATGCAACTCTAGCCAGAAGTAAAGATGTCAGCTGCCAGTTGTCACCAGACAGAGCCAGGGACAAGCCTGGGACTTGTTGTGACTCCAGGGCAGAGCCCTGCCATCACTGGGAAACAACATAGATCTGCCCTTCCCCCACGTTCCAGGTGGGGTAGGGATGGGGGCAAGGGGTGGTCCCTTTCATCCTCCTACTGGAGCTTTTGGTCTGTACCTGGGGTCTTGGTCTCACGGTAGAGATCTCAGATCTTAGACTTGAAGGCAGAAGACACTGGGGTTCTAAAGAATGGTCACAGACTAAAACAAGCCCAGGTGAAATAGACAGAAGACTTCAAAGGCCAGCATCTCTAGCCAGAGCCTGAGCTCTGGCTTGTGGGAACTCCTCTCTGCCTCCTGTCAGGACACCTCTGGCCTCCTTACAATTCTCCACTTCCAGTCACTGGCATCAAACATTCCACTGTCAGCAGTAGCTCACTCCATCACCCAGGAGACCTAAGGTCTAGTCCTGGCTCTGACATGGACCAGCTGCCATAAACTTGACAATTCAAGGGGGCTCGGACTCATTTCCTCTGTGGACTACTAGTCTCTCAGGCCCAGTGTTGGCTTGGAAGCTGGTTGTGACAATTTCCTAGGTTTGCCCTGTTTCTCAGACTGGTCCAACTCTATGGTCATGTCTGTGTCTATGTTTTTGCCATGTGTGGCCTTTGAGGATGTGACAACTCAGGAAATGTGGAGGTACATGCAGGAAAATCTTGAAGGGGGTTCTTGTGGACTGAAGAACCTCTCTGCAACAGTGATGTGTTCATGCACTTCTGCACAAAGGCCACTTCCTCAGGCCCTTCTATTTCCCCACCTGCCCCTTCCTTATTTTCCTTCATAACCGTGTCCTCATCTGTATACCTGTTATAGGAACACTATCTGTGGCCTGATATGCCACTAGGCGCTCCATGATCGGGGAGACCCCAAGTCCTGCTCACTCACCACAGTTACTGGCTGAATCCTGAGTTTAACAGGCATGGATGCCAGTCTTCACGGTCTAAGGTGACAATCCCACAGATACCTGACTCCCCTCTGAAGGCAGTCCTTATATTTGGAGACACGATGGATGAGGACCTCTGCTGGCTGCCTTCCATTGTGCATCCCTGCTGTCAATCCATCTCATCAAGACCCAAACCCTGTTGCCCGCTTCTTGGTGCCATGACCTAACCTGATTCTGCTTCCAGGTCCTGACACCTGGTCCCTGCAGGGTACCTCAGGGTCAGGACAGTCGGATAGCATTACTTCTGGGAATACCCAGAACTCTTCTTTGAAACTCAACTGTGAAATTACACAGTCTGTAGAAGGAGATGACCATGCTTTATGGACTCCAAGCCCTGTGTAATCAATGTTTTATATAAAGACAGGAACATCTTAAAGACAGAGTGAGCCTGTGAATGAGGCTAATTCACTCATTTTCACTGTCTATACTTAAGTAGGATTCTTGGCTTCCCACCTGCCCAGCTAGAGCATCCCCTGAATAATCTTCAGCTGTTGACAGGGTGGCGTGCTTGGGCCATGATGTTTACAACCAGTGATACTGTGCACCACTGGGGAGATACACAGGCTTTCAGCCTGTCTCATGGAAAGTGCCCAAGTGAGGTTGAGGTTTTGCTCATCCGGCCCTCCCATCCTGTCTGTATATGCTTCATCAGTGTGTGTTCTGTGCTCAGGAGCCCTCGTGGATTCTCCTGCACCACAGACTACAGGGATGAACCCGTGGAAGGCCGCTGACCTCACTGACAGGTTTTGTTTTTGTTTTTTGTTTTTTTTTTTTTAAATAAACTCACACTATCAAATAGCTTTTTAGACAAGTAAATAGGTTGAATGAGACCAGGTGGGATGGGATGGTCTGTGTGAAGGCTCCTACGGGGCGTCTCTGACTTCTGCACTCCTAACTAACTGGAGTGTGGCGGTGGGTGACTCACCACGGAAGATACCCATGAGTGATCTCGAGCATTGTAAATGACAGCGAAGGCTTCAGGGGACATCTGTTGTTCTTTCTTGCTCAGCTTCTGTTCGTCCCTTGGAAGCAGACTCTCAATAGGAAAAGAACTGTCATCCCTCCTGCTCTGCGAACTCACTCCACTCCTAGCTTAAGTGCCAAGGGTGAGCCCTTCACACTTTGTTAGTCAGTCAGTCCAGCACACACTGGGATCCAGACATGCCTCAGGCTAGTATAGCTTCAGCCACTTGGTTATACAAGCCAACATATTTTAGACGTGGAGGTAGGTTTCAGTTATTAGTAATCAGGATTATTTTTGCCATTTGCTAGTGTATATAGGTGTGGTATGTGAGTATACACATATGTGTATGCATGCTTTGCTTGTGTGAATGTACACATGGAGGCCCAAGGTTGATATTGGTAATCATACTTGATAACTCTTCCATCTTAGTAATTGAGACAGTATCAAACATAGAGTTCATCAGCCTGACCAGTCTCCTTAGATATTTTGTTCTGGAGATCCCCTGGTTCTGCCTTCCCAGGTCTCCATGCCCACCTGGGAGTCAAAACTCTGGTACTCACACTTATATGGTGTCTTAGGATTTAATTGCTGTGAAGAGATACCACAGCCATGGCAATGCTTATAAGGAAAACATCTTCGGCCTGGCTTACAGTTTCAGAGGTTTAGTTCATTATCACCATGCTGGGCAGCATGGTGCCACACAGCAAGACATGGTACTAGAGAAGTAGCTGAGAAGTCTACATCTGGATCTATAGACAGGGGGAAGAGAGTAGATACTGGGCCTGGCTTGAGCTTCTGGAAGCCCAAAGCTCGCCTCCCAGTGACAGACACACTTCCTTTGACAAGACTATGCCTACTCCAATAAGGCCACACCTAATAGTCCCACTCCTGATGACCAAGCATTCAAATCTATGAGCCTATGGGAGCTACTCCTATTGAAAACACCACGCCCTACTCTCTGATCCTCATAAGTTTGTAGCCATATCATAATGTAAAAATGCATTTAGTACAGCTTCAAGTCTCTGTAGTCTTTGGAACATGGCTTCTTCATTCAAACACATCTTCACTAGCTTTTTGTTTTTAATGGTTTCTCTCCTTAAAAACAAAAGACCTAAGTTTGGCTGTCCTGAAACTAGCTCTATAGACTAGGCTGGCCTCAAACTCCGAGATCCACCTGCCTCTGCCTTCTGAATGCTGAGATTAAAGGCATGTATCACCACACCCAAGCTTTTTTGAATTCCTTTCCCCAAGTTAGAAGCTCAGCTGAGAGAGGCCTTGCTCTGAGGTCACGGCTCCTTTTATTCCCTTTAGAATCAGATATTTCTTTAATCTCCTCGAGCACTGGACGTAGCTCCATTATACTTCCTGTTGCTCCTTTTCTCCTCAAACTGTACATTTTGTATTTTCCCTTGCTCAGCTTTCTTCTTTTCATTGTAAATCTCCATAATCATGGTCACTAATACCCAAGTAACAGTCAGTATTAGGCTATCTGGAAATCTCTTCCAAAAGGGCTAATTTATAGTTCTTCAATTTAGCCCTAGGCAGATTTTTTTTTTTTTTTTTTTTTTTTTTTGGACAGGGGCAGAAGGCAGCCACATTCTTTGTCAAAATATTACAAAAATGGCCTCTAGGCCACACATTAATATTCCCCTCTAGAACATCTTGAGCCAGGTCTTCACAGCTCAGCTTGTCCTCAGCATCGCTGTTTCCCATCCTCTTACTAGAATGGCCCATACAGCTTCATTTAAAGCATTCAATTATTTCCTACTCCAAATTCCTAAAGTTCACATTCCTCCAAACAAAAGCATGGTCCAACCTATCACAGCAATACTCCAGTCCCTGGTACCAACTTCTGTCTCTTATTGCTGTGAACAGACACCATGACCATGAGAACTCATATAAAGGAAAACATTTTTTTTTTTTTAAATTTTTTACTGACTCTGTGAATTTTACATCATGCACCCCAATCCCACTCACCTCCCCCTCCCTTCATATCTGTCTTCCACCCTTGTAAATAAAATGATATAGAATAAAACCCCTTGTTGTGGAAGCTGTGGTGTGTCATCGTGTGTCATGCAGTATAGCCTTTGTCCACACTTGACTCGTAAATGTTCACTGCAATGAGTCACTGGTCTGTTTTGAGGCTTCTGGCTTCTGCTACTTTATCAATACTGGATCCTCATGGGAATTCCTCTCAGATACCCAGTTCTTGACCTGTGTCATGGAGATCCTGCAGCTTTGGATCTGCAGAACTAGCCTTTTACACGCTCCAGGAGATCATAGTTGGGAGAGATGTTGGGGTTGGGCTAGCTCAAAGCCCTAAATATGGGTTAGGGCAGCTGCTAGCTCTTCTGCACCCACACCAGCAGGGCAAGCTCTCCAGCACTGCCCAAGTGAGCTCACCCAATGCCACAGTTGCCAAGGGGACAGGATCATTTCTCCTGCTCTCATGAGTGTAGGGCTGGCTCACCCATTGCTTTTGCCGGCAGGGCCAGTTCTACTGTGCTGCCCAGGTGAAGTGCGGGGCTTGCTCTCCAGAATGCTCCAGCCGGTGAAGGGCAGGGCCAGCTCCCCTGCTCTCCTGACCTCAGGGCCAGATTACCTGCCTGCCACAGGTTTGGGGAGAGGGAGGAAAACATTTAATTGGTGCTAGCTCACAGTTCAGAGGACCATTATCATCATGGAGGGAAGCGTGGCGGCACTCAGGCAGACATGGTGCTAGAGAAGAAGCTGAGAGTTCTACAACTGGATCTGCAGGCAGCAAGAGAAGAGGAGACACTGGGCCTGGCTTGAGCTTCTGAAAGTTCAATGCCATCATAGTGGCACACTTCCTCCAACAAGGCCACACCTACTCCAACAAGACCACACCTCCTAAGTATTCAAATCTATGAACCTATGGGGGCCATTCCTATTCAAATCACCATACACAGCAAGCACTTTAACAACTACACCATCTCTCTGGTTAGTAATCAGCATTCTTGCTGGCTGTGAAATTGCATAACCTTGGAAGTTTCTTTGAAACCTAGACTAGCTAAATAGACTCCCTAATCTGAAAGGTAGTGTCTGGTACAGCATTGCTTCTGAAGACTTTGACGCTGGTGGAAGGTATAAGCTCCATCCCTACCTTACAACAACATCTCTATGAGAAGGTTGGAGGTGACTTCCTCTTAAAGGTATTCCAGGGACTAGCTGTTCCCAGACACTGTCACTTCCCCCCACAGCACAATCTCTAAAGACCTTAGCAGCTGTCCTCTCCTTTCCCCTTCTAGATAACAGAGAGATGTGTGTCCCTTTTCCTCTTCTTCCTTCTTTTTTTAAAACGAGGACTTGCCTTTCCTCTCCTTACCATGTGGCTAGACAGGGGCAAACACCAAAAATACCACATGAGACTGCAGAGAATGTGGGGAGGAAAGGTGTCCCTGGTCTTGGGTCTTGGTCCTGGTTGTTTGGTAGCCACTCAGAAAATAGATTTTTAGATTTGCCACAAAGTCTGAGCATTGCCACAGAGGGAGGTCCATTTTAGGTGTGCTGCTTTCAAACAAAGGGGTAAATGACCCCTTTCTCAGCTTGTGACCAATAGAAAACATGGCAAAAGGTACTAGTTACCCTGACAGGTGCTTCTGGGGGTGGCGGTGGTGGAAATCTTGTTTTCTCAATACCCCTGGGGGAAGTGTTTAAGGAGAAGCTTGCCAAAAGGAAGTCTGATTGCTTATTTCTTTCTGGGGTAACCAATCTCTCCCCCAAGTGCAAAGACAATGGTCAGTTTCCATGCTAACTTTTAGGGGACAGGCTTGACTATTCCTTACCCCTCCTTCTCTGTGGGCATAATGTGAGCCACATTCTTTGGCCCTTTGTGCTATTTGTTAGGTCTTTGGAAGAGGGTAGGGGAGAGTTCCCCAATTCCTAAAGACCTTAGCAACTTCCAAGGCCTTGTCTGACTAGATAGACAAAGAGAGACACAGTCACAGATGGGGCAAAGCCCTGCCCCCAGCTTTCCTTCCCTTGGTGGTGGATGCAGCCCAGAGAGGATGCTGTTCTCTGGGTGGTGGGTTTAAACAGTCATGTGGCAGTCTCCTGGGTTTCCTACTCCAGCTTTCCTCAAGCAGAAGCTTCTCATTAATAACCATTATGGTGTGGTCATGCCTAAAACAGAGAGTCCATAAAAATCACTCTGTGGGTTCCCACATTGATCTCCCTCTTGAGGGATGATGTTCAAGTAGGGTGTGTATCCTGGCCCGTAAAACAAAGCATACATTCCAGCTGCAGGGGCCATCCTGCACAAGGTCTTCTCAGACTGTAGTGGGAACTGGGTTCAGTGGGTGGCTTTGCCAGCTGTAGGGACAACAGAGTGGTAGGTGGAACCCTTCCTCTCATGGGCTGGTGCCCCTTCTCATTGGAAGTTTACTTCTGGCCAGCTGCTGGCATCTGGCAGTACTGGGACTTCGTATGGCTATGGAGCCAAAAAAGAGGTTCATGTGGGAGACAGTCGATCTGAGGAGGGCTGGTCTGACCACCTTCTATCCTGGTGGTATGTTCACGCTGTCAGATTCCATATGTATGCTTCAGGTGGAAGGAAAAGGGAAAGATGCCCCCTGGTCATTGTCTAGACTCTCCGTTCCACCTACTCAGCAGTACTTGAGCACTGGTGAAGCCTAGAAATGACCAGTGTCTGTGGATCCCTCCAGACCTGGAGGTGTACTAGGCTTTCTGGCCACTCACACCTGAGATGAGTGTACAGACCTCACACCTCAGCATCAGAGCAGTAAAAAGCTGCATCAATGCCTATGTTTGCCCGTTCTGAAGACTAGGAGACCAGTCAGCAGATGCTCCTGAGACCATTTGGTTAGGAAGTGCATGTCAGCTCATACTCTTAACCACTCCACAGACAGCATGCCATCTAGGACTTCCAAAGAATACTTAGGGTTTCAAGCATACTCATAGCACAGTTGGCCAGGACAGTCTTGTCTATTCTAGTGAGAATTCTGACCAATTAGAAAAGCAGGGGGTGGAGGGGGGGGCCGGATTCCTACTGCCATGATGGCTGAGCTGTAAATTCTTCCTCCTCCTTAAACACTGTTCCGGCTTCACGGCATAGTTGTACTGTGCACAGTACCAGACACATGGTATCTAAGACATGAACAATGAATGGAAGGGTAGGAAGCCCCTTCCTCTGCATGCCACTGTCATACTCATGTCTGCTTCTTATCACTGTGACTACCCTTGCTGACTCCTGTCCAAAGATGTTCTGTCCACAAAGCTTCATGCTCCAACATACATGATCCCCAGGTTGGGCAAAGAATTGGGAGGGATGGTGGGATAGGGGAGTGAGTAACTTGGGTTTCCAGCACTGGATAAGCTCGAAGAGGGATCTCAAGAATGAAATGGAATCCCATAAGCATCTGTCCCATTCACTCTAAGTGCAAAACATGGTAGTCTGCCTCTGACATGTACAGACCAAGGAGAACTTGGCTCACCATGTTTGCGGCTGCCGGGACTCTCAGTGCTATCAGAGGTGCAATCCAAATCCTATGGGTCTTCCCAAAATGATGCTGTCTGCCCTGGAACCTAGATGGCTGTTCTTCCTGTAGTCATTCTTATATTGACCCAAGCTCTCTCTCCAACTTGCTGACTCACAGTGATCACAAACACTCATGGGGCTACTCAGCTGGTAGGGCAAGAGAATACACCGTTTTCCTGTGCGGGCTCTATTGCTTTGAGCCTGTTGCCAGATTCTGGGACACAGACTGTGGATCACATGACCTCAGGAGTATGGCTATAAAGATCAAGAGTTGTGTACAGGAGAGGCCTTGGCTGTAATTTCCATGGTCAAAGGGAAAGCACCAAAGGGCTCTTGAGGTCAGACCTGGGCAGTTTCCCTATCTAAGATCACACTGACACTTCTCCTACCCCTAGTCATCCCCCGCCATTCCCAGGCAGCTCTGGCCTGGTCCACCGCTATGCCTCCTCCTAAGAGCTATCCAAAGGCCTCTCTTGGATACAGTATGGATAAGAGCTCACTCTGCCTTTGATATTGCCCACAGTGCAGTTTGAAGACCTCACCACCAAGTCGTCCTTAATGGCAGGTCCTAGGACTTCAGGAACATTACCACCAACCTCACAGAGGAGGCTGCTCATGGTTCATCTCTGCTGTCTCTCACGATGGTGGAAGCACAGTGACAGGCCTTGCTGATCCAGCTGAGATGTCTCCATCTCCAGGAACGCTAATGCCCATTTGCTCCCTTCACACATTAGGAGTTATAGCAGCTCCTACTGACTCAACATAGACTCTGCTAGGTGTTCACACGTACTTTCTCACAACAAATCTCAGGAACCAGCAACTCCAACTTATGCCAAGAGGTCCACTTGGCCAACGTCTCGCAGCTGCTGAGCAGTGGGGCAGGCTCTGAGCAGGGCTGCACCAGCCGCCTATAATACCTGGCCGCTCCATTTCACAGGAGTGGGGGGAGGTGGAAGTGGGCCCATTGTCAGAGCTTCGGAGATGCCTGGACTAGGGCCAGTGAGATGTACCTGGCCTGCAGTGCTTCTGGGTTTTCTCTTCTTTACGTAAACACCGTAAATCAGAAGAATTCTTGCAAAAAAGAATGACTTCCAAAAAGCTGTACATTGACTTGCCAGGTGCTGTGGGTGGGGTCAGTGCCCTCCTTCCAGTGACAAGGGGCACTCTGGACCACAGGCTGGGTGATGTGCTGGCTCTGTTGGCATTGTGACCCCTTCAGAGTGCCAGTCAATGGCACTAGCCACACTTGCTAATAGAATGAGCCTGGCAGGAAGTAAGGAAAAGTGCTAAACCATTGACACATTATTTGTATTTTAGTCTGTTGCCCTAATAAACATGGGCAGGAGCCAGGAGAAGCCTACTAATCCAGAACAACCAGGGTGAGTCACAGCAGAAGCATGTCCCCAGAACAACCAGTGTGAGCCACAATGGAAGCATGTCCCCATCTTTTTTTTTTGGCCTCATGGAGGACATCATGTGGTCCAGGGAACTGAGAAGATGCAGAAACAGACAGAAGAAGGCCTTGCACAGCTGGGTGTCTGGCCATTGCTCAGACACATGGTACCCTATTGACAATCATGTGGCCTCAACTGACAAGTAGCCCAGAAATGTTGGGTAGCAAAGAATCAGGGATTCTTAGACCATGGTACCCAGAGAAACATTCTAATCTACACTCCAACTGCTAAGGCCTTTGGGGTATATCAGCAGGAGATATCGGGAGAGAACTGCTGTGCTAGACTCTCTGTTAATTAGAGGCCTGTTTGAAAAGTTTTGGGGCAAGAGTCAAAAGCCACAGACAGGGCTGAGGTGATTCAGTAGTAGAATATTTGCTTAGCCTATATAGGCCTTTTGTTCTGGTTCCATAAAATAAAATAAAATAAAATAAAATAAAATAAAATAAATCAAGCCGTAAAGTCCAGCATTAAATCCCCACCACATAGCACAACGCAGGAAATGTGCCTTACAAAAGACCTACTCCTTCTGTTGGAGGCCTAAGTCATTCTCATCAAAGCCCGGGCTGTGGACAGTGGGAGGCTATTAGCCTCTGACCCTCTATCCCAACCCATATGCTTGGCTTGGATCTCTTGGAGCTGGGTCAGTTGGGAATGCAGCCCAAAGAAGGCAGCAAACTACGTCTATGGCTAAATAACAGCATGAAATTGGAAGTCAACAAAAAAAGGTTGAACTTTGAGAAAAAAAAAAGCCCACAGATAAGGGGTGAGTCTGAGCAGAAGACCAGTAGATCCTCTTTGTTTTTGGGTGAGGTGGGAGCCCTACCTAGAAAGTAGCACTGACCCATAGGGTTCACATCTCCATTTCCCTGCTGCTTAGGAGGCCAAGCGATAGCAAGTTCATAAGCTGCAAACCCTAGTCCGAGGGTTGAAGGAGAACCAGATGTGAGGGAAAAGGATTGATCCAGCTGCCCAGAAGTTGATTGGTGGGTCACTTTCCTCAATACCATCAAACTAGAGAGAGCGAGCATTCCACCCCACCAGCTACAGACTGCTGCTACTCAGGTCCCAGAAGCAACCACAAGGAAGAGAGCACAATTACTGAATGATTAAAGCACCAGCAGAGGACCAGTCAGAAATGGCGCCCATGCTCAGTGCTTAGGAGGCATAAACCATGTGACCAGACTCTCCCAGTACCTGGAGAGCAGTGCAAGACACATGCAGAAGACGTTCTATACATTATGATACTGTCTTGCCAACTGCAGTACAAGGGTCCCTCCTTGCCGAGTTGTGAGTGTGAGGCCTGTAGGAACCAATGGGGATACAACTCCCAAGTATACAAGAGATAACAAAGAGCGCGTGTGCACAGAAAAAGCAATGATGTGCAGGACAGACCCAAGAAGATCAGACTGAGCAGGCATATTGGGAGTTCTAGAAGAAGAAAGAGAAAGTGATGGAGGATAGCCAGTAATCAAATAGCAAGCAGAAGACAAGTCCTAACTGAAAAGGAGTTGTCTGCAGACTGAAAAGGTGCACAGAATTTTAAGCAGAAGGACAAGAAGAGAAATACACAATTCCTCAATTTAAGACAAGCAAACAGCATTGTAAGAATGCAGGCTCACCAGGCATGGCAGAGCACTGTAAGACTCAAGACTAGCTAGGCATGAAGGAGAGCTGTAAGACTTCAGGCTAGCTAGGCATGGAGGAGAAGTTGTAAGACTTCTACAGAGGCATGACGGTGAATGTCTGCAATCTCAAATTCTATGCTAGTCTAGGTTACATACTAAGATCTCATCTCAAAAAAAAAAATAAAAACAAAATAAACAAACACCATGCCTTAACCACAAACAACAAAAAGCAAACGTGGGGGTGGGGGGGGGGAGGCAGAGAGAGGCATCGATCGGCATCGAGAGGCAGAGAAAAAAAATGTCAGGCCTGTACTAGAACTCTCTTCTGAAACATGACCAGCCAGAAGAGTAGAACGCCATGTGGACTACATCAGAAGGAACCAAAACTCCCCATACTGTTTGGCCAGCATTTTTAGGACAAACAGTTTTGATCAGTTCTTTAGCTACTGTTAGTCATGAGCCCTTATGACTCGTACAGGAATAGTTCCTCCAGGCTCACAGACTTGAATGCTTGGTCATTAGGGAGTGGTGTTACTTGACAGAGATCAGGAGGTGCAGCCTTGCTGGAGAAAGCGTGTCACTGGGGGTGGAGTTTAGAGTTTCAAGTGCTCAAGCCAGGTCCAGTGTCTGTCTCTTCCTGCTGCCTTCAGATTCAGATGAGAACTCTCAGCTACTTCTTCAGCATCGTGTCTACCTGTGTGCCTCCATGCTTCCTGCCATGACAATAATGAAGTAAACCTCGGAGACTGCAAGCCAGCCCCAATTAAATGCTTTCCTTCTCTTAAGGGCTGCCATAATCATGGTGTCTCTTCACAAAAAATAGCACACTAAAACAATTTAATAATATAGGAACAAGGTTCTGTCACGGTGTGCACTAACTGTTTCAAACCTATCTCTTAGATTCCCAGACATACCATTTATGGAAAATATTTAGATGCAAACAACAAATTCACTATAACAGAGACCCCAATGTGGGAGAAATGAATGAGTCAGGAAAGCAGATGAGTAAGGATGTCTGCTCACCACTCCTCCCCTCCCCTTTCCCAGGTCTACATGGGCACCGACTCGGCTCTGAGAGAGCAGCCATACACAAAGACTTTATACAGAAAGGCCATACATGGTGGAAGCCTTCGCTCTGCTCTGAACATTGGTTAGAGTCCCAACATCATGGAAAAAAAATGAAAAGAATATTTAGTTCAAAATTAAGAAACACACTCTGGACAAACCTAGAATTAAAAAGGAAACAAGGAAAGATATTGAAAACTATATAAGCATCATAAACCACTTGCCCAAGTGGACAGCAAAGCTCTTCCCAGAGACAATACCCAAGCAGCAAGGAAGAACAGGGTTACAGACAATTATTACAGACAAATGACGTCAAAAAGCAAGGCAAGACTCAAAACAGCAGAGGAGTAGAGAGCTTTCATAAATGCAGAAGACCTTAAACCAAGCAAAACAAGGCTTCTTGTGGGTGGTTAGGAGAAAGACAGCAGACAGAACAAGTTTAAGAACAAGAGCACAAAGTCAACCACAGCCGTGGAAGAGATAACGTCACGGCAGAACAGTGCACCCAACCCTCTGTGGCCGCAGACCTGAGAATTTGATGATCCCGTTGCCAAACAATCTCCAAAACTGACTCAGCGAGAGGAATGTCTGACTAGACATGTCATCAAGAAAGAATGGCCAGAGCGACCAGAAAATAAATAAATATGTGCGTGTCTATGTACAATAATATTATTTTAAAACTTGAGTTTTTTTTTTAAACTATCAAATTAAGCTAGGCAGGGAAGTTCATGTTTGTGACTCTAACACTTGGGAAGCTGAGATGGGAGGATTGCAGTGACTTCAAGGCTAGCTTAATAAAACTAAGATACTTAACATAATTTTGAGAATTTCCTTGTGAGAGGGGTAAATGATTCATTGTTGAGTAGTTACTTTAGCTCCAGCCCCTTGTAAATTCTCTTATTGATTACAATGGGCTTTTTCTTTGAACAGTAGTGTCTTAAGTTTCCTGAACTGCCAACATTATGAAGACTACTGTATCTCTCTCACTTTGCACGCAGAGACAGACCTTTTCTCAAAAGTCACAAAAGTAAAAACAAAATAAATACATAAGATGTAGGGGCTGCAGAGTTGAGTCAGCAGCTAACAGCATTTCTTGTTCTGACAGAGGATGCAAGTTTGCTTCCTGGCACTCACATGGAGGCTCACAATAGCCTATAACTCCAGTCCCAGGGGATCCAATGCCTTCTTTTGGCCCCTGTGGGTCCTGAACACACATGGTACACACACATGCATGCAGAGACAAAAACAATTATATACATAAAACAATAAATTAAATATAATGTAAGATAAAATAATAAACAATCAAACTGAATCTAGTCAAGAATCAAAGGGAAAAAAATCATGTCACAATTGACTCTGTTACTCTGGGATTGTAGCGTGTTTATCAGTATCATCCATGACGATCACTATGGGGTGCAGAACACAGAGTGCAGGGTGCAGGGCTCAGGGTGCAGGGTCACACAATGGAAGCAAAACCAGCACTTCTTGACAACGGTACTGAGGCGGGGAAAGAAGGGCTGGATTTAATGTTAGTGAAAACTCCAGGAATGAACGAAGGCCCTCCTCGAGGCCCTACTAACATGCACTGTTAAGAATGCATGTTACATTTTAAAAAAGAAAAATTCAGATCATTTCTAAGTGAAAACCAGACATGGAAACTTACCCAGAATAAAAGCTAGTGACATTCAACAAGTATGTTGTGAACAGTAATGGTTGTCACTATTGTTATTTATTACGATCTTAAAACTAACAGGAAAAGTAGGAAAGTGGCACCAAATGTTGCAAAAATAATCTTAATGATGTTGGATTTTGGGGGAAGTCAAGGTGCTGTTACTTAAACATTTTACTGTAATTAATAATAATGCCGACAAAGGGCTAGAACCATTATAAACACTCAAAAAGTGGAATAGTTTTATCTACTAGCAAAAAAACCAAAAACCAAAACAACTCCCCTAAACTATGCTAATTGTCTTAATTTAGCCATTCCACAAAATAGACATATTTTAAAAATAACTCCTGTGTGATAAATATTATACAATTTTTTTTTCAGTTAAAAATTAACTTTTGGCTATGGAGATGAAGAAATTTTAAAAAATCTGAAGACACAGCTGGGTATGGTAGCATATGCCTTTAATTCTAGTATTTAGGAGGCAAAGGCAGGGAATCTTCTCTGTCAGCCTGGTCTACATAGTGAGTTCCAGGCTAGCTACAGCTATATAATAGACTTTTTTAAAAGACATGTTTGTGAATGGGAACACTTAACATTACAAAGTTTACCTGTATGATGTAAATTTAATACAAGTTTTAATTGAATTTTAACAAATCTTCCTGGTGCTTGGTTTAGATTTCAAATTGGAAGCTCGAGCACAGAGACTTAGCATCTCCCTTTCAGCCCCAGGGAAGAGAGAGATTCAGGTTGGGCTCCTCTATCTCACACTGCCTCCCAGCTCCTCAACTCTGCTTCCACTGGAGGACAAGGGGTCCATTAGGTATGAGCAGGATAGATAAGCCATGTCTACACCTTCCTGCAGGGACTAAACCTGAGAATAGTCCAGCAGGACAAATACAGCTCAGAGCTGTCATGGGAGGGCAGGGCCACGAAGGAGAAGAATGGCAAATATCTGCCACACTGGGCTATGACAATATTTTCATTTCTACAACTCACCTCTGGTTTGTTTTAAGTGATTCTCAAGCAACCGAGTCTTGCATACATACAGTCCTGCTATACATCCTGGAGACAGTGTGGCTGTTACCTTCTTACCACCACCCAGGCAACAGAGCAGAAGTTTGGAAAGATGCCATTTGTTCAAGGTCACTGGCCCGTCCAACTCAGTCTTCTGACTTCATTCCCCATGCTTCCTTTATTCTAATCTTTGTGATAAGACAAAGCTGCAGGATGAGTTCCATGCTGCTGCTGGTGACATGGGGGAATGATGGTGGTGGTAGGTCCTGGCATGATACCTACGGTCCTTTAGAGTCCTCTGGGAGAGCTGGCTGGGACCTGGGATAGGCAAGAGGGGGTTGGGGCTGTTCTCTGCTCGAATCCTCAGCTTGAGATGCTTGGTGCTGCTGCTATCTCCTGGGACACTCTGAGGTCAAGTGAGAGCACCTCCATAAAAAAGCTGTTGGCAGGAGGCAAGCGCCAGCCCTGAGTATCCCCAGAGCCTCAGGATCTGGCTCCAGTACAGTGCCTCCCCAGGGTGACTTAGATTCCACTTGTGAGAAAGACCCGTGCTCACCAAAGCATCAGGGCGTCTCTCCTCTCTGAGCACCCAGCCAGGAGGAAAGATGTTCAGGGCATCTGTGAATCTATTTGGGTCTTTCTGAGAGGTCTGTGAGTGATCTGCCCCATGTCTGACAACTTGGCCAGGCTCATGAAGAGCTGGCATCCAAAGCAACATCCCCAAGATGCCATGGGATGGAGGAGGTGCACAACCTGTGACCATAGCAAGGAATTAGGGTACATGATGTCATGCTCAGTGGGTGATGTGTGACATTTTTCATTCTCAAAGCAACCTAAGCCAGGCTGTGCTACACAGGATAAGTAGAGGCTGACAGAGATTGCTTTGTTCACAAGTCCACACAGGTATAAGAAGGCAGAGCCAAGCTGTTTGGCTGGCAAGTTGTCTAACTGGGGCACAGATGATGTATGTCTCTCATTTGGATTATATGGATGGTTCTGGTCTCTCTGGAAGCTGGCTAGCAATTATTTACTGAATTCTATTGTCCTGTCTGAAAAAGTCTTGCCCAGCCTGGCATCTAGGGGTCAGCATCAAAGACTGGAGTTAGAAGACCCAGCTTGCAGAGGCTATCCCGCCCTATGCTACATGCTCTACCACCCAAGACTAATAACCATGAAGGGCATAGCATGGTACAAACAATGCACCTCATACCTGCAGACATGTCCTCAACAAATCCTAAGCACAGAGTCTGGCTCCATCAGCTGACGAGAAGTACAATTCCCTCCAGCGTCCTCTGAGAGGACCTATTACGAGGACAGGGGATGCTTTCTTAGACTTTCTATCTCTTCTCCTACTGGTCCTTTTACTGAAAGGACCAAGCTGTTGTTTATACAAACCTTCTAGGGGCTGGAGACAGTAGGTGGGCAGACAAAGTAAGGCTGGTGACGAAAGATGAACAGATCCTTCTGCAGGCAAACTCTTCTTCCTAAGGGAGGCTTTGGGGGAAATCCTGTCTGCGCATGACCACCTGGGGCTCTGTAGAACAAACCTTCTTAGAACCCATCTTGGCAAGAAGGGAAAATATTTGCTGACTGTCTTGTGAAAGTTAATTAACGGTCATTAAAACATGTCCTTGAGCTTAATGATGCTCTTTATTTTGCCATCTACAAATTGCAAGGCTTCCAGAGATGGCAGCTCCCAGGATGGCTCTTCAACTTGACTTCATTTGTGCTGTTTAAGAACTTCCTTCGAATATGCTGCGGTCTCACAGTTTAGCCAGGGGTGCAGTGGGCAGGAACTCTGGATTTGGGAGTCATAAGATAGACTTGCCAATTTCTTTCTAGATGATCCTTGGTCTCTTTATCTTACAGAGATGATTTCTACTCTTTCCTTTCCAGGGATACTATGAGGTTTGGTGAGATGTCTGTGCTAGCCCACTGTAGCCTGTAACACATATTAGGGGACCAGTGAAACAAAATCTTAGGCATTTCTTAGACTCTGGGGTCGTATCTTGGTCTGGCTACTTGCAGCTTATTCACCAGCACCAGGTGTTTGGAGGCCACTCTTCCCCAACTCTTGGGAACACCACTAAGGTGATATCTAAGCTATTGCATTATAGTTGCTGCCCAGATGAGAATAGACAGCAAGTGACTTTGAAAGCAGAAAGAAGATGCATCCTGGCAAGTGCAACAAGGAGACCCACAGTGGGGACTTGAGGCTGATGCTATCAACTCATGGTCCTATGGACTGAGCCATTTGAGTGTGAGGTTTACATGAAGGAAATCAGAGCGGAGGGAGGAGACAACAGATCTGCATGGTACCCTGGAAGCCTTTGGGACAAGGTGGCTGGGTGACCAGTGCTATGTTTCTTTATCTACGCCAGCCAGTGCGGGCAGAGTTCCTGTCATTTGCAACTGAAAGAGTCTGATACAGGATCTGAATGAAAACAGGCATGACCAACAATCGCTATCCGTTTCTGGTTAGTTTTTCCAAAGCAAAGCTCTGCCCTGCTTTGCTTCTTGCCCAGAGTCAGCCCACTAAATCTGGCATCAGCCACACAGAGCTAAAATGACGATATCCCATTTTCCCCACAAGCCTTATTTCTATTCTAACGTGCCAGGCCAGAAGTTCTTTACAAATTCCTTTCTGGAGTTGGGCTGACCGAGAAGAAAGATCTGAAGACCTCCAGTCATCCAAGGTCACTAGCAAGGTATGAGGTTATGGTTCCATCTTAAGGCTTCCATTCCCTGCCACAGTGTGGCTAACTCATCAGCCCCCAACTTCCTATGCCTTCCACGCTTCTGTGCATCAGATTGAGCTATCCACCCTTCCTATAACACCCATATCCTTCTTTTCAGGGGCAACTCCTTTCGACAAGATGGGCCAGACAATGTCGATGGCCAAGTCATCTACCATGTTTCTTTTCTTCTTTGCTCGCCACATCCTACTTGTGATCTGGTACCCATAACACCTCCTGATTGGTCTTGAATTCATCATGTAACTTCATTGCCTTAACCAATAATGGCTTAGGAAGAGATATTGGATCCATGTCTGTACAATGAGATGTAAAGGTAAACTCTATCTGTGGGGTATCTGACACAAGACAGGTTAGGTCCTCTCATGTCCCTGGAGTCTCATGGGCCTGGATGTTGTCAATGTGAATTGCTAATGTTGAGAGTGGAAAGCTGAAGATGTTAGGTCACTGACAAGATTCACTGGGCAGCTTTAGAACTGCTGAACTTTCATGTTTTCTGATATGTGACTTGCAGTTTCCTGTACAGTTTATCTGAGCCATTTTGAGTTGGGTTTTCTATTCTATGCAACAGGGAGCGCCCTAATAGGAAAGCTTAGTTCTGGCTTATGGCTTCCTCCCTTTCCCTAGCTGTGCTGGTACAGGGGCTAACCCCCTTACCACAGCCCCATCTAACTCACACTCAGTACATTGTGAACTGTGACAGCCGAGCTCCTGCCGCTCTATGAGTGGATTTCTGAAGCTCAGTCTTGAGGTGTTGAGGCCACCTTTGGACATCTTGGTGAAGAGCAGTGTGGTAGTCTAGCATGAACGTGCAGAGCACACAGCTTCCGGAGTCCAAACAAGCTCCCACTTTGCTTGATTCTCACCTTCCTCCACATCAGTGAGCATCACCTCCAATTTATCAGCTCCTTAGCCCCGGATCTTCCATTCACCCTTGATTCCTCTCACACCCACACTGAATATGAAAGGAGATCTTGTCTGTTTCACCTTCAAAACACACGCAGAGCCTGACTGTTCTGTTACCTCCCCGATCCTCCTTCCCAGTTCTGGGCCCCCCATGGCCTGTCCTGAGCTTGCTTTGCCAATCTCCTAATGACCTATCTGCTTCTACTCCTATCCCTGGGCCTGTGGGAGATCAATATCCCCAGAGACTCCCATTACACTCAGCATAAAAGCTCAAATCTTTACCACTGCCTCAAATATGGCCCAACCCCAGCTTCCCACTCCCCCGACTCTATTTCCCAGCCCCACCCCTACTGTATTTTAGCCACAAAATCTCTTTCCTTTCTCCCCTCTTCCCTCCTCCCCTTCTATCCCTTCTTTTTCTCCTCTATCATGTCTGAGATTTTTAGATGAGGTTACTTCTATCTTCCTCAGGATGGCCTGAAACTTGTAATCCTTCTGCTTCAGTCTTGCAGGTAGCAGAGATTATGGAGGAGGAGTTCCAGCAAACCCAGCATGCCATGTTATTTTATTATTCTGAGATAGGGTTTCAATATATAGCTGTGGCTGGCCTGGAACTCACAGAGATCTGCCTGCCTCTGGGAGTACTACCTTGCTGGCTTGGCACCTGGTTTTTAAACGCATGGAAACAACTCCCATCTCAGGGTCTTTGTGTTTGATATTTCCTCTGCTTGGAGAACTCCCTTCATCTCTCTGCTTACCCTGGAGATGCTCTGTTACCTCAGAGAGGTTATCTCTGATGAGTCTCAGCAGATCATAGCCCGTCTACCCTCGTTACACCATGGAAACTTCCCTCACAGTCTGTCTCTCTCATGTTAGTGTCTTACATGCTTACTGCTTGTTTCCCTACGCCACACGGCAGAGCTCGGCCACTGTCGTCTTCACAGCAACCCCACCTCTTCACAGGAGCAAGCATGTGGTAAGCAGCACACTCCTTCACACAGTAGCTGCTTGAGAGCCTGCCTATCACGGACGACATTCATGACTGGGTGAGCTCAGCACCTCACTTTTATTTCTGTCAGAAGCAAAAGTTTCTTTTGACATATATTGACAAGGATCGGAAGGGCACACAGAAAACTAGAAATGACACTATTACACAGAAAACTAGAAATGACACTATTACCCTAAATGTATTGTATGCTCAGCATGAGGAAGAGACATAAAATACGCTTTACTGTTTTAGAGAACTGTGCATGTTTTTGTTTGTGTTGTCTAAAGCAAAGTGGTTCATGTTTATGAAAGGCACTGGCAACTGAGACCACGCAAGTGTAATTCTCCCTCAGATCCCTCTATCTGTGAAGAGGCCCATAGAGATACTTCATACCTTTATGTAAGTGACTTTATGTAAATGAGTGTGAGGGTTTCACACTCAGTGTGTCTGTACAAAAATGCAGTCAACACCACTATCCCCTCACCTTTATATATCTAGTCTACAACTCTAAATATTCTGCAGGGATTATTTTTTAAAGCACTGATATATATTAACAGCCTTCTATCTCAGAACAATTCTAATTCTCTGTCTTGGACAGGCTGCTTACAGATGTTTATACATTTGGCTAGTATCTGTCAGGTATCAACCATGTTCTTGCCAAGAAGCTGCTAGCTTGCTGGTGAGGCAGATGGGTGGCTATCTTTGAAGGATTCCAGGGACGATGTGAGCTGGGCATTAGGAAGACTATATAACACATCCTAAGCTTATAACGTATTGAACATTTATTGTGTGTGATTGTGGAGTTCCACTAAGCTAAACAATTAAAAGGCTGGGCTGGGCAGCCAGTTATCCAGTATGGGAGAGACAATTTTGAAAAACATCCTTAGGAACGGTAGCAGAAGGTGAGCTATGCCGCAGGAGAAGAGAAAACCCACCCATGTTTTAAACGATCCTAGGGAAGGAGGAAGCCAAATGACTGGAGAAAGGTCAAGTGCGGCTCCAGGAAAGCCATGACACTTTGCGGCCAAGCAGGAAAGGTGGGTGTGACAGCCAGAGATGTGGGGCATGTGGGTGGGGTTATTCTAGGTGAAGGAAACCATGTGCCCCCAGGCAGGGAGACAGCAGGGTACAGGAGACAGTTTGCCCAGGTGGTCATCCCAGCCTGTGTACTCAGATCGTGGGCCATGCTGAGAAGATGTAGGAATGGTAATAACCGAGGGGAGCTGAGTTCGGCAAAGACTGTTCCAGAACAGAGAAGAAAACTGAGCACACAGGAGAAAACATGGTCAACTAGAGGCCAGCTCATCCAGGAAGGCCACATAGAGGCCTCGACTTGGCTAAGTGGGCACCTGACTCTTCAGACCATATACTGATGCTTCCACGTGGATAAAATGTTACATAATGAAAGTCCCATTTCTTTACTTCATTGAGTGATCAAATAGACAAAATTTTGCTCTTTGAAAAAAATCTTTTGGAAGAGAACGAGAGGAGTGGCTTCAGGAGGGAAAGGGTGGTGGGGTAGGGGAATACGGAGGACAGCAGCAGATCGGAATGATAGATTTGGGGGTTGGAGGAGGAGGGCCTGTGGGGAGAATGCAGACGCATGGAGAGCAAGGTCCTTTGGCAGGCACTGGGGTTGGGGAGCAGTGCCAGAGCTTTTCTGTAAGGGAATCCAAGGGGAAGGAGCTTTGGGTCACCAACATGTGCCTGCACCTTCTTCGTTCCCAGCTGGGAAGTTGGCTTGAGCATCATTTAGCCTCGAGATACTGAACTTGATCACCCAGCATCTAATAGCAGCCACGGCACAGCATCGATAGCAGGGCCCGGGTGTCTGTAACAGGACCTTTGTGTCATGCAGAGCTGTGATGCTGCACATTGTCACCTGGGCATGCCACTATGAACACAGGCATGCCCAAGAAGAGGGTTTCCCCACTGAAGCCTCTGTGATTACAGCTGGCGGATATAGTCATGGGCTGCCTGTAACATGACCTTTGGAGGAAGCTTGCCAGCTGCTTCAGGGGGGCTGAGTCTTGCGAGCTTTGAATGCAAGCGGTTGGATGGAAAAGATGTGGGTGTTATCGCATCTCAGACATCATGTCAGAGAGGGCACTGCAGTCAGCCATGTTTCCCTGCTGGGGATCAGACAGGTGTGTGCCCTGCAGTAGCGATAGCAAGGAGTAGGCTTTGAGGAAAGAGGGCTGACCTAGGAGCTGGGAGAGCTGATTCCTTCCTCACTCACTTACATGCCCCGCAGTGTCCTTAGCACAGAGGAATGAGGGCAGTCATTGTGGGAATGGTTCATAACGTGTCTAAGCCTGAATCTTGGAGCTCCTTAGTCTTCATGTCCAACCTAAAGTACCCATTAATCCCTTCTTTCACCAGCTGCATCTTTCTTCCCTAGAACTTCCCACGACTACCATGGGTTTAGTATAAGTCTGACCTAGTCACTTAGAATGGTGGCTGCCTTAATTGCTTTGTTTTTTTGTTCTCTGTGGGCTGTGTTTTGAGACAAAAAGACAGTTCCTAAATCTTACTGAGTCCTTAGAGCCCAGCTTAAATTACACTTGTCGTAAATGAACTTTCCTTGGGTGTCTTTGTTTGTTTGTTTGTTTGTTTGTTTGTTTTTGAGACAGGGTTTCTCTGAATAGCCCTGGCTGTCCTGGAACTCACTCTGTAGATCAGGCTGGCCTCGAAATCAGAAATCCACCTGCCTCTGCCTCTCAAGTGCTGGGATTAAAGGCATGCACCACCTATACAAGTCCTGCCTCCTTTTGGCCCAAGCATTTCTTCTTGTATTTGAGTGACCCCTCCTGTTGCTGCTGTGGTACAAACTACCCATCTTCTTAGGCCCACTTGCCACTCCTTTGGGGTCGGGGTCACGTCTGTATTATTGGCCTTTCTTTGCCTAGCATCTGCAGGGCCATCCCTGCTCTGTTTGTGAGTTAGTGGATGATATGGTGATGAACATTTCCTGAGTGTCTGAAGGTACATCAGCCTCTCGATGGTCAGGGCTGTAAAGTTTTCTACACAAGAATGAGCATTACTTCATTGGATTGAACCAAAGGATCACTATAGGATCCAAGACAAATCCATACACATAGAATTTTGTAGGTGCAGAGAATCTAAGTAGCTCTCACTTAGAGGTCTAAATGGATAGCTCCATCCTGACTGTGTAAAACGGGCCACACCCACCCCAATTCCCATGTTTGCAGTGGTTAGAAATGTCTATGAGACAAACCAAAGCTCTCATAAAGGAAAAAAAATGGGCTTTTTCTTTGCTCAGCTGCCCTTAGACTTCTGTGTAGACCCATCTAAAAGGCACTACTGCATTAACCTGGAACCATGTTAGAAAAACATGTATATTTCAATGCTAGCGAAAACCAGCAGTGTGGTGGACCTGGGGCAGGTGTGGTGGAGGACTGGAGCAGTGTCCCCTCATTGTTTCCAAGTTGGCTTACTTTCTGGTTCTCTGGCTATGACCGAAGTTGGAACTAATAATGGAACCCAGACACAGTCTACAGAAAAAGAACTGGAAGTAGCGCTGGATATTGTGGCCCTGTGTGTATTTACAGAGAGCTTGACATCAGTGGACACACACTGCCTCCTGCTCACATGGCTACAGCCTATAACAGCAAACACCTATGTGCTGAGAAATGATCTCGTTAGCCAGGGCCTGAGTGATCCAGGGAGCCAGAGTCCTAGAGAGGGGCAGTCCCATAGGGCCAGATGATCTTACAAAATATGTCAAAATGGTGTTGGCTCCCAGACCTGAAAGTGGATTTCTCCACCCCGTGGCCCCAGCAAACAGGGTATTAGAGATCATTTTACCACACAGTGCTTTTCAAAAACATGGGATCTGATTTCTAACCCTGCTTAAACAGAGCCAGAGGCACAACTGCTAATCAGGGCTTCTCATCAGCTTGAAGTAACCGTGGTTACCGCTCTGGGCGGATGTAATTCCAGCCGCGGCAAAGATGCCCCCATGGTCTTGTTAGGCAGTGGGGCCTGATCACAGATAGGATCCCAGTCAGAAGTTTCAGTTTCTTACTGCTAAGCATTGTCTGCAGCCTCACTACTTTCAAGGCCTAAAGGATGGGGTCTCTTACACCTAGCCTGAGATACAGTTCAAAAGGTGAAGGCATCAAGGCCCAGGAATGGGAGCCTGATTTGGAGCAAATTAGTTTGGAGAGTTTCCTAGATGATGTTCCACCACTTGCTTTCCCCACACAAAACTGAGGGGACTCAAGCTCCATTGTCTCAGGGACCCTATCTTTACACAGCACAGTAGGGGCTCAGAGTAAAGTCTGGAGACAGACTGCTATCCTTTCTTTGTTGGGTACAGCTGTATCTACAGTCAGAGATGGAGTCGTGTGCTTCACTGTGCTTATGTGTTAGTGAGTATAATTCATCCCCTCCTCTACACACACACACACACACACACACACACACACACACACACACACGAATACTACCTTGGGTCACTCAGCCTTAATCTTCTCAGAAACAAAGTGGAAATATTCATATTATAGGGTGATTTGTGACAATAAAATGGGTTAATATTTAAAAATGCTGAAAACTGTGGTACTGCTTTTTAATGGCTTGAAATATAACTCATATATACCATACAATTTGCCTATTTAAAATATGTAATTAGTTGGTTTTCAGCATTCAGACATGTGCAACCACCATCATAGTCAATTCTGGAACACCGTCTCCTTCAGAAGGAACCCTGTGACCTTTCTCTCTCATGCCTCCTTTCCACATGCCTCTATTATTATTATTATTATTATTATTATTATTATTATTATTGTCTATTGTCTGTTTTTGTGGATGTCCATGTTTAGGACTTCATGTGAGCACAGTAGTGCACACAGTGAGGTCTTTTGTCACATTGCTTCTATGTTGGATAACATGCCACCAGAACACTACCCTCATCTTTCCTTGGTCTGCATTGGTCCATTTGGATGGTTTCTACTATTTGGCTACGACGTTTCCACTAATATTTTTGTGCAAGAGTATGCTGATCTATGCCTTTGTTTTTCTTGGGAATATATTTGGAAGGGAATTTCTGGCTTGTAATATAACTGAATGGCTAATCATCTGAAGAACTGCCAGACTTCACCATCTTATATCCCCACTAGTGACGAAGGCTCTGGTCTCTCCACATCTTCCCAATATATTCTATATCCAAACAGTAGATCAGAAAACCGAATTCCAAAAATTTATTCCCATTGTTTGAGCAACTTTGTCTTTCCAGAATAAACATTTTAAATTTTGATGAAGTCGGGTTTATCCAGTTTTCTCTGTTGTCCTCCAATATCACACTTACCCTGTGTTTTGTAGCTTTGCCCTTCTGTTTGGGTCTTGAGGTGATTTTTTTTCCATAGGATGTGATATCCCACATATACTCGTATATTTATCCATTTGTGAATAAATGACATTTTCTTCACAGCACGATCACTTTGACCATAAGCCTGATGGGTTTATTTCTAGACTCTCACATTAGTGCCATTGCTCTACCCACCTTTACGTCAGTACCACGTGGTGGCCATGTGGTGGCCATGTGGTTTTGGTCACCACCTCTTTGTGGTGAATTGTGAATTGTCAAGCTGTGAGTCTGATTTTACACTTTTCTAGTTCTGCTGACTATTCTAGGTCCCTTAAAATTCCAAATAAATTTCAGAATCAGCTTGTCAAATTCTAACTATAAAGAAGGCATCAGGGATTCTGACATGAGGTTCATGATCGATTTTTAAACCACTTATGCCCCCACATCTTTTTTATTCTCTATTTTTTCCAGACAGGGTCTCAGGCTGATTTGGAACTCATTATGTAGCTCACGCTGGACTTGAACATGTAGCAATCCTGCCTTAGCCTTCTGAATGATGGAATTACAGGCATAAGCGACCACGGCCTCCTGTAAGTCTTCTTACTGCCACTATTACCATAGCCTCTTAAGAGTATAAGAAGCAAAGGAGACAGCCTGGTTGCGTCCCAGTGTGTCTTAAGAGGTAAAGAGGTGCCTTTTATCAGTGCTTTTGCTATGGTTGCTGTGCCCTGGGGGATGTCCTACACTGAAGGGCAAGGGCTGAGGGGCTGGCACAGTGCCCCCCTAACATAGACAGTGGTCAGGCAGGAATACAGCCTGCCTCTAGGTCATGATACAGAGAACGTTCATGTCCACAGCATCTCCATTCCCTAAGCACAGGCTCTCATTGAGGCTCTGCCAGGTTCTCTGCCAGCAGACAGTGTCCCTCTCTGCCTGTGTTCAGTTCCCACAAGCCTGGATCAGGGAGCTCTATGAGTAGGTATAAACATATAACACGTACTCAATCAAAACACCTTCTCAGCAGCCTTGGCAAGGACAGAAGGCTGCAGGGTAAGGAAAGGAGCAGGCCTGGTTCAGCATCTTTTAAACATCGGCTCTTACACTCTTGCTTAGCAGTACTTTGACTTTATTATGCATGCTGGAAACAAAAATATCTCCTTTTTCAAGGGGAAAATCTATATCTCTATCTTAAGTGGAAAATCAGCACCTCATACTTTAAATAGTTGTGAATGACGAAAGCAAATACAATGGAAACCGAAGCCAGACAGGAGGCTTTATTATAAAGACTGGCGAGATTTAGAGAAGCACCCACAGGCTGATGCTAGTTAGAGACGCTCCTCAACCTGCTCAGAAGTACAGGCAGAGGATACCCAAGGCTGGGAAAAGCTTTGAGAAGTTAGGCCAAGCCTGGCACAATGTCACAGGTAATCCCAACACTTTAGGAGCCTGGAGGGGGAGGGTCTCTAGTCTGAGGCCAGCCTGGGCTATTTCCAAGCTACTGCCTCAAAGAAAAATAAATGCATGTGAATGTGAGAGAGAGTGGAGGAGGAAGGAAAGAGATTCAAAGTGGAAGGAGGAGGACGGGAGGGGGAGAAAGGGAGGACGGTCCCTCTCAGCCCTTTGCCCTGTGGCTCATTCCCATGGACAGTAGTGGCAGTTAGAACTCAGGTTCTCAGCACAGTTGCCCACCAGAAGTGGTACCTCCTAGGAGCAGAATAGCGTAAGGTCTGTAGCAGAGTTCAGTATGGCTTTCTTGGGCCACATCAGTAGGACTACTTGGTTCTCTCAGTCTGTCCCTACTCCACAGTGCAGTGAGCAAAGCCTGCCCCGTCAAGCACATAGAGGTCCTCAATACAGAGTATGGAGCCCTAAAGACACCCAAGGATACTAATGTCACCCTCAGGAGAAACATTCTTCTGGAGACACCGTCGTTTCTTGGCTCCCACCTGCTTTGCCTTTCTGTTCTACCCAGGAGTCGAATTCCTTAGCTGAGATAAACTGAGCCATGGCCCCACTGCAGTGTTCTGATTATCTTCCACATACCCACTCAGAGGGATGACCCTGGCCAGAACACACTGGTTTGCTTCCTAGCTCACAGCACTCTTAGGCCTGACTACAAGTTCCCCAAACCAGGAAATCACCCAACTACACCAGGACTGAGTTACAGCTTGTAGAGTTCTCTGGAGGGATTCCTTGGAGGAATCGGTAAAGAGAACAGAAAACAGGAGATTCAAAACAATTCAAGACAACGAAAGAAAATGCCACCCAAATGACACAGGTAGATGTACAATATTTATTGGGCTCACCACCCAACAAGGCTGTCAGACAGAGCTCTGGTGGGCTAACTGGACAAAATTCAAGTCATTCTGGGGAAGTGGATGAAAACTAATACCCCATTCCTAATGCCTCCCTTAGTATGAAGCATGGCCAGTGTGCCCGACGCCTGCCTGGCTGCTAAACTGACTTGGATACCCAGGGACAGCAGGGTGCCTCCATATATACATGGATAACCATTGCCGGTCCAGGAAATGGGGTCCACTCTAGCCTGCCACTTAGAGCTCTGGAGCCCTGCACACCTTGAACTGACAATAGTGAGAGGCCACTTCCCCTGGAGGCTACTGAGAGGTACCGTTTCCATGAATTTGAGAGAAGAGTTTTTAGTAATCTATGTAAAATCACATCAAGGCTGCTAGGCTCCGCCCTGAAAGCAGAGCATGTGTACAAAGCCTCATGCCTCCACTTACCAGAGCGCTCACTTTTCCTGCTCACAGCTGCAGGGCAAGTGTGAGTGGATCTTGTGACTCAGAAGCCTGACCTAGAAGCATCCGTTTGGACCTAAGATTCTATTTTGCATGGCTCAAGGACAGCTGATGAGATCCACCACTGTCACCTCCGGTGCCACGGGGCATCACCGGAGCCACTGCCCAGTCCTCTAAGATATGCCGTGCATTACCTCACTTTGCTGATTGTTTATTTGCTTCCTTGAGACAGGACCTTGCTAAGTATAGATCAGGCTGGCCTCAAATCCAAGATCTTACCTCAACCTTGCAACTACTAGGATTTCAGGAATGTGCCACTACCCACAGGAGGACTTTGGGAACTGTAAACAAGCCTCTGAGGGGCACAGGAAGGGGCTGGATACTGTGCTTTTTTAGAACTTTCTTTTCTTTGTAAGTAGACACTCAATAGGGTCCTTAACCTGGGACATCTGTACCCCACAAAAAGCTTTATGAGAGCACTCAGAAGGTCTAGGGATCCCCAGAGCTTCTTACACCATTAATCTTCTGATGGATAAATGACAATGCCATTGAGGATTAGGAAAGTGAGGAATGTTCCAGAATCTGGGTAACGTACAGTGGTTACAACATTTGCCCATCTACTTGAGACATGGAGTAATAAACATCCACCCATTATCTCTAGCACTCATCTCTGCAATGATTTCCCTTAAACTCTGAAGAATGTGGCTCCACAGCTCCTCTAGGGGATGGGCTCTGGATTTTGGAACAAACATTTCCATGTGTCAGTGCCTGAACAGGCCTCTCCCCAAGCCTAACTGTTGAGACAAGGCCTGTCCCCTGCATCCTTCAGACCACCTTTTTCCTTGCAGGAATTCTAGTCACTGCCAGAATCCAAGGGTGGCGAGGTTAACATCGACTTGGACACTTCCTTTCTGTTTCGCTTTTTCTGAGATAGGACCTTGTTCTGTAGCCTAGTCGAGATTAGATTGTTGTAACCTAGGGCTAGCCTTAAACTCATGATGCTCTTGCTGCAACCTTCGTGGGTGCCAGATTACAGGTGTATGCCATCACACCCAGATATGGCAGCCTTTTATTAAAATGTCTAGTCACCCAAAGGAGTTCTGTTAGTAAATGATCCTTTTCTTCTCTATTGAGACCACCTGATCAATACTTGCACGGCGTCAAGGCAACTCCTCATGGTTTCCAGTGTCAATGTGCACTTACTTTGTCAATGACTCTGGATTGATGGACTTAGCAGATTCCAATTGGAGCTTGAAGTAGGAAGGGTCTGAGGCTGACTATTTGAGATCCTAAACTTCTCAGTATCTAAATGTGAACCTGAGAAGCAACGGTCATGAGTGTTTTCTACTGTCTCTGTCTCTCAGGGCAGAGAAAGAAACACAGGTAAGGCCTTCCAAAAACCTTTACACATGTCCGAAGGGCCTACATAGTTGCATGCAATTCCATATGTTGGTGTGGGAGAGACGTTCAGAGTGTATACTGATTATAAAAACAAGCAACAAAATTATGCATTTGATATGATAATATTTTTGTTTAAAAACGTGTACATTTACAATAAAAGGAGTCTGGAAATATATATTCCACAAGCTAGTTCTGGCTTTCTTTGAGTATAGAGGCCACACTGTTGAAGTATCTCTGAAAAGGCCAGCTTATGGCACTCTTGGGAGGTGTTCTAGCCTTTGAAAGGGGATCCAAATGAGAGGACTGGTCATTGAGGCATTTCCTTAAAGAGACAGCGGGGCTCCAGACCCTTTATTTTTTCCTTTCATTCCTGTCCACAAACTAAGCAGGCTTCTTCTACCCCACACTCCAGCCATGATGCATCACCTCAATACTGGCCCCAAAGTTTGATGCTGCCAGGAGACGACAATCTCCAAACCTAAATAAACCTTTCCTCTTTCTGATTATCGTAGGCATGTTACAATAACAGTGGGTTATATTTAAACAAAAGTTATATTTATTCCTTTTCATTGCAAGGTCTGTGTGGCTGTTATCTATGCTAAATAAATATTAATTGTATAATGACAACTGAGTGTAAGGAGGTCCTATGCTGTCTTCGGATGATTGTTGTCCGGTGTCCTTCAGAAGCAGATCAGGCACAGAAACTGATGTGGAGGAGGCCACTGGGCCTGTCTTCTGCAAGAAGACCCAAGTCTTGGCCATTCTCTGTAGCTATGCTGGTGTGACTGACTGACATGAAAGAAGAGGACTAATGGGGTGGGAAGACAAGCCTCCAAGATTTAGCCCTTGTCACAGTTCCCCTTCCATGCCTCATTCTGGCCTCAGTTTGCAGCACCAGTAGCCATCTGGGCTTCTGGCACGTGGCTTACTGTGGCCATCAGGGAAGGATACGCTTTTCTAGAACAAGAGGAAAGAAACGAGCTCCAGACCCATACTTCAGCCCCAGGCCCTGCTGGTGCCTCAGACCGTCAATTCCCTTAACTTCATCATGTTACCTGGTATTAGGAGACATAACAGTTTGCTAGAAAATTGGTCTTAGAAAAGGGTGAGTATCTGTGACAGGATCTGTGACAGAGATGGCATGTCTGTTACATGCCTTATTCTACCACAAGTGATATAATATTTCTGGCCCAAAGCTCTGAGAGAGATAAGGAGGGAAGACTGTACGGTGGTCAGTCACAAATTCCACAGAAGAGAATGTACAAGTGGCGCCCAAGGTGCAGAGACACTAACTTGTTTTTGCTACTTTTACTTTCTTATATTGCTGTTGTTTGTTTTTTCTATTGCCAGCTGGACTGACAATGTGTCGCTTTCTCAATAAACACCAACAAAGACAAGCATTTTAATTTGGATGACTTTGCTCCACAGTGTGTCCTGCCCCCGCGCGCCCCCCCCACCCCAGAGCCAGAGTGTTGTTATTTCTTTTCAATTTCAGAAGTTATGAAATGATTCATGGTTTTTGTTGGAGATGAAGTCAACCAAGACCATTCATAATTGTGAACAATCTCTGTTATTGTTAGAGGGAGAACGCCAAGGCATCTGTGCTTCCCAAAAACACATGGGGGAGAATTCCAGTTTGGAAATGGAACGGCTGTGTTTCTCCCCCTCGAGTTAAATTTAAACAGGCTGATTTCCAGGGAGATGGTTGTGCTCTGGTTGGAGCAGGGGGTGGGGGTTGGGGGCCCAGAATGCATGGCTCCTCCTCTGGGGTGGGGCATCCATGTATAACCATATATAACACTCTGTACACGGGTTATCATACATGAAGGGCCTGCTTGTCCTGAAAGCAGGAAGAGTTCATTGAGGTACATGTCTTTTTCATCTCAGAGTGCAGCTGTGAACCCTACTAGGTGCTTTTCTCCCCTACTAGGTGCTTAACAAATGTTTCTGAATACCTGTAGAAACCAACCCATGTCATCACTCTCCAGTTCTTTGACTTACATTCTTTGTACTCCATTTGCTTGTACTGGGGGGAATGTCTATGAGAAATACCGGCCTAAAACAAAATTATGATGACAGTGAGTGGCTCTGAATACATACTATATGCTGAACATGTTGTACATAGCAAGCCATTTACTTCTGAGTAGAATTTTATTAATTAGGTCCTATTATTACTTCCTTGTTATATTGGTAAATAAAAAGCCAATAAATTATCCCAGATCCCTAGCAGTTAGAACTGGGATTAAATGTAGGTAGTCAAATGCACAACCCTATGTGTTCAACAATGCCACTGTGCAGAAAGTTTCTAAGATGTATTTTCAGAAACTGAAATGTATTCAGGATCTGAAGATATTTAATGGTGGTTACATTTCATTCTCTGTCGATGAGTCTGACTTCCTGATACTATCAAAAGTCATTCAAAGCCCCAAGGTATTCGGCGATTACAGTGGACCGCAGGATTTGGAAACAAAGTTGCTGGTGTCACTATAAAGCCATGAGATCAATTTTCTCTAGGAAAACATGGAGGAACTTAGAAAGGTCACTGTGGGAGAGAACGATGGGAGAATGAAAAAGGCCTAGACTGGGGGTAAGGAGCCTTCTGCTGGGCAACCACAGAGACATTGCGTCTAAATCTGGCCAATATGTGGCTGGGCTGGCCTGGGACAGTGTCATTCAGACTTATCAAGAAGTCACTTTTGGAAATGTCTGAAGTGTTAAGGATCCTTTTACCTTCTCTTCTTCCAGTATGTTTTTGGTGGTTAATTATGACTCAGTCTAAATATTTCTATGTATCTATAAGTGTATTTTATGTAAGGGGAATAAAGAATACACAATTTAATTTACATCCTACTTTGAAAACCCTACTTTGAAAGTTACATCTGAGGTTCCATTCTGCAGATTAAAATATAGCCAGAATCTTATCACTCATTATTTCTACCCAAGTAGAACTCAGTGGATTTCCTAGCAAGGACCAACTATTTTACCAGCTTCAGGAAATCTTTTGGAAGCAATGGCAGGAGAAGTTATTTCTTATTTTGGTGAGGACTGAATCCAGGGGTGATTGTCAGGGAGGCCTGGGCTGACAGGCTGTCAGAGTCCTTGGTTTAGGACTGACATCAGAGTAGGCTGTCTTGCGTGGATCATCTCCTGAGAACAAAGGATCACTGATTCCCCAGCATGATTTCAAGCAATAAAGACCACAGTTGTGCACATAAATGGCCTTTTCCCTAGACAGGTGTCTCTAGAAGCCTGGGCTGCTAGACTAGAAGGAAGCCTGGGCTGCTAGACTAGAAGGAAGTCTGGGCTGCTAACTCCACTAGCAGTCTTTAACAATTACCGATGCTGGCTCTTTCTGGAGCATAAACCAAGTGTTTGGATGAACATGTCACCATGGAATTAGAGCAGAGTCAGCCTCTGCCTCAGCAGAGGTTAGATTACTGAAGGCAGAGTGAGACCTGGGGCAGACCGACATCATACTTCCCAGCAAAAATATCCCAGATTGGTGTTTGGACTGCTTACTTTGGTCCAAGGCCTTGGTTATGTTTCCTCAAGAGAGGGCAAAATCAACATGAAAAAGGCCAAAAGTTCACAAGCTGTTCCGTGGTACCAACCCACAGAAAGGTGATGCAGGGCCTTCAGGGGCCAAGAATGTCACGGTGTTCAAGAAGCTCTGTTTCCCGTTTGCCAGCTATGGGCATTTCTCTCTTCAGAAGCAGTCTCAGAGGCAGCACCTTTCCTGCGATATTCCCTACACTGGCAACTCCATGGCTAGGGCAGCCCCAGATCAACATGTAGTAGCCAGGAATAGAAATCCACATGGCTTGGAACCTCGAGGCCCAAAGCCTTCAGATGACACTGTCACCTTCCAGGAAATCATCTCACGCTCTGTTTCTGAGTTCCACTTGGTGATGTACAGCAGCTAGGTGCTGGCTTCTCATTAACACACACACAGGGGAGGGAGGAGGGAGCATAAGGCTCGCTCTGTAGAGAGCAGCTCCTTGGGTGCCAGTTCTGTGGGAACCTGACTCAGACATGCACCTTGCTCTCCAGAGAGAGAAGACCCTCCATTTTCTTCACCCACTCATTTGTCAGTCTTTATTAAGCATCTATTACTATATATTAGAAAGTGCTGGGGCATAAGAGTGATCAGAATCAAGACGCTGTTGGACATGCTTATATACGGCTGTGGTATTACCACTTGGGAGACAGAATCAGGAAGTTCAAGAGTTCAAGGCCATCTTCAGCTACCTAGCAAGTCTGGAGCTAGACTAGGTAGAGACCCTATTCCAAGAAGCAAATCAAGATGTTGTCCACATACTAAGTGATAGCAGCACAGCTATACTAGAAGGCAAGTGTCCATCAGGACCTGGTCTGTAACAAACACCCTTCTAAACGTTATGGACCTGGCAGTTCTCAAACCCCATGAGGCCATGGCTGATCCTAAATACGATTATGCATATCCAGGCTATAGGTATAAAACCAGGCATGTCTAGATTAAGCCATGTTCTCTGATGACAAATGTATGCAAACCTACTTAATGGTATGACACAGCCTCTTCAGCCACAGGGGACATCACTGAAGCCATTTCCTAATGGTGAGTTCTTTCTGGCTTGTGAAAGCCACTTGTGTAGTGGCGCGGCTGTATTCTCTTGTACTCATGGAATGAAAAGAGCCTGTAGGCTTACAGAGGAACAAAAACAGGGTCAGAGACTATAAGGAAAGGGTGGTCTTTTTCTTTGTCCTTTCAGTACAAGAAGCCAAAATCTGTTTGGAGGGAATGTGGCCTCCATCACTTTTGAGAAGGCCTGGACATCATTTTTTCCACCAGAGTAGTTTACTGTTGCAATAAGGAAACAGTGGGTCCGTATACACTAACAGGTAAACATCAGGATGTCCTGTGTATACAATCCAGCTTGCCTGTGGGTAGAGGAAAACCATCGGCTAATAGCATCTCATGCAAAAAGAGAACAGAGATCAAACCAGTGAAGGAAATTGGTAACTATGCAAAAGAAGCTGCAGGGATTTCTTTTGACTGCAGAATTTCTCAGAGTCTTCAATATACTAAAGTACACGATGCTTCATACATATAAGAACTTGGCTTTAGAACTCTTTAGGAGCGGTGTATCACGTGTTCAAAGCTAATAAAATCAGAATTTGAAGTAATACAAACCTGGGCAATGCCTGGCTCACCAGGGCCCGTGTTTCTAGTCAGAAACACCATCTTGTCTCACTGGGAACTACTGAAGATGCATAAACGCCTTCAGATGTTACTACAGAGTTCCAAGGCTTTAGATGGTTAATTAGAAGGCCCTTACCAAGCCTTGGGGAAGGTCAGTCAGTATCTCTACTCTTCCCCTATCCCTAACTCTCTTCTCCTTGGTAGGGGAGGTGATCAGAGTAAGAAAGGACAAAAAGGTTAGCAAAAAACGAAACAAAACAAAAACAAAAAATAAAGCTCCTTGTTAATTCCTTGTTGTAAATCCTTGGGTAGGGTCTTAGCCTGGGTGAGCACTGGTTCCTACTCACCCAATAGAGAAGAAGGAAACAGATGATTGTGGGGACGGTGGCTCTTCAGCCTCCACTGTCCTCTATTCTGTGATCTGCTAGAAGGCCTGGTAGGTAGTTACACTCTAACTAAGTGTGTATCTCCAAGATATACCTTTTCCTGGACCTTCCTTGGACAGGATAAGAAAGACAGGAGCCTAAAAGGAGCAGAAGTCCCCCTTGATAGAAGAGGCCAGTTTGGTGACTTTTCAAAGACTCACAGATGAGCCTCCAGAGCACCTCTGTTCTTGTGTCCCCGCTCTTCTTGATCTCATCCTCCAACTCCCTCCTCTGTGCTCCAAGGCCCTCTTAGTTTTTCCCAGATGTCCTATCTACCCAGTCTTCTTGTAGGGGACATGTCAGGTACTCTCCTAGGTACAGAGACACAGAAAACTCAGCCGGACACTTGGATATTTATTCAAGAAAGAGAAACCAGAAAGGGCATAAATGAATCTATGAGAGGTGCCAGAACCTAGAGAAGAGTTCAAACATGAGAACACCAGGGACAAGCTCAAGTTTTAGACAGTTGTTACATAGTAGCATTTAGTCAGAGATCTAAACAGAGGGAGTCTATCCCTTGGGTAAGAAAAACCTCGGGCCCACTTACCCTCGACCTCGGGGCCACTTGCCCTCTTAGGTTTCAGAGGCCTTGGAGATACATTGCGAATAGGCCCTGCCTGGTTGCACAGGATGCTGAGCTGGATCTGGACCTGGACTAGAAAGCACTTTCATGAAAGCATCCGACTGCCCCTGATAATCAGTTTGCTCTATTTTTGAACTGTGCAACTCCATCTCCTTGCCTTTCCTGTGTCTCTGAATCCTAGTTTCATGATATAAACTAGGTGGGGATTAACCAGGTAAGGAAATTGAGAAACATGTTGATAGTCTGTTACTCTACGGTCAGGTTATGGTGCAGTGGGGGCTTCCCTATCTGTCTCTGTCTCTATCTTCTCCATCTGGGAACATTAGGCTGGATGTTCTGAAAGAGGCCTAGTTTGACTCTAGAACAGAGTTCCAGAAGGGGCAAAACATAAGCTTTAAGAAACCTATCTAAGAGTCAGTCAAAGTCTTGGAATCTCACTCTCATGTTAAAGGGGGCGCTTAGAATCCTGGCATGGAAGCATCAACCCAGAGCCCTTAGCTATTGGAACCACGGTCTTGTGGATCGAGTCTCACTGGTCCATTTTGCATACCACACCAGAACTCTGGTGATATGACACAAACCACAAGGCTTATTTCAACAGTATCCAGATGTTTCCCACTTTCTGTGCTTCTCCTTACCAACTCTCAGATTGAAGATACAGGGCCAAGGTATAAAACCTGCTTGAGAGGTAACCCTTTATCACTGGGTCAGGCCAGGGAATGTTTGCTCAAGGTTCCATTCATCCAGGTGCTCCCACCATCCAGGTCTGAAATAACAGATGGTCAGGCTCAGAAGTGAATGTCCTGCTTCCTCCAGACAAGCTGTGTTTGCACAGTGGACAAGTGGCATGAGATCCCACTGTGTGCAATGGCAGAAGCCAGGCCTGCAGTGACTTTGGGGAGCTCACAGCAGGACAAGCTCTCCAAGAGGTAAACAGAAGACAGCAGCCCTAATGAAGTTTTCTGTTTCCTTTTGTTGGTGTTTGTTTTTCAAGTTATTTATGCCAAGTTGTTAAACAATCAAAAGCATCACGTTTATGATTAAACAGAAGGGATCTGTCTTACCATATAAGGGAAATGCATGAAGTCACATGAAATTTTAACAGGAAGGTAAACAGATACCCAAGGAACTCAGGCGGATGCGGGTCACTCCTAGTGATGAGTTCAGAGGCCCTGGCACAACTGGCTTCCCCTTGCAGGAGGGCTTCTTGGAAGGAGACTGGGACAGCTCTACGAGAGCAAAGAAGCTGGCTTTCTCCAACTCCACAGACATTCCCAGTGGACTTGCTGCCTGTCAGCCATGGTTTTAGTATGTTGGAAAAAAATAAAATTGAGTTTCTGGGCCATATGGGTTTTTTGTTTTGTTTTGAATCTGTAAAATGCAGATAACAGAACCGATCTCATCACTTTACCTGAAGGTGAAGTTCCATGCCTCCGTCTACCCTAGAACAGTGCCTCCCAGTTGGCAGATAGCCAGCTACTGTATCTGCCTGCCCCCAACCACAGGTAACAATAACAGTGAAGTCTCCCAACAAAGCAGATATTCCTCCAAGGATCCTGCCTCCACCTTCGGAATCCTCCATTACAAAAGTTTACTAAGTAGCATTAGTAAAGAGAAAGTTAATCCAATCACCAAGTACTTACTAAATTCCCACTGTTTGCCAGGGATCATGAAATAGACAGTCTCTGCTCTTACAGAGTCTACACAGGATGAGACAGCTAGGAAACAAGGTGTGTGTGCGCCCATGCACACACACGCACGTGGCAAGGAGACTGCCTGAAGGAAAACTGCAAATCAGCTGCATTTCCTGGCCATGCTGTGCTCCCTGCTCCCTGCTGCACGGCTACTCGGAGTCAGGAAAACCAGTATATTTTTAATTATAGTAATTTTTGGTTAACTTCTGTATTTTCTATTTGTCTTACGCATTTTAAGGTGCATAATCTAAGGGCACAGACAGGAAGAGGTTCAAACATCTTTCACCTAAGAGGCCCCTAGGTGGCGATGCTTGGCAAGGCCTGCTGCTCTGTGGGTTTATCTCTATAAAGGATCCTACTCTAGCCAGCATGTGACCCTAATCCCACCTGGGGACACCTTCCTCTATGGTTTCACCTGGAACCCATACACTGTCTAGATGAGGCAAGCTGGTCTTTCTCCCTGTCTCTGGAAAGTGCCATCAGCCTTGGCCTCCTGGTCATGCCACACTGGGGAGTGACCGACCTGTCAGTCCTGCTATGTCACTTGGGGTAAAAGAGCTGGGCACTGCCCCAGGAGAGAATCCAGGCCTCTGGTGCCCGGAGAGCCAGGCTCAGGCTGTGGGATCGTTTCAGACTACCCGACAGCAGGATTCACTCAGCACAACCACCCCTGGTGACACTGAAGTGAGCCATTACATTCATTACTTGTACCAGAAGGTAAAAAAGCTGCCAACAGAAAAACAATGCCTTCACTTGCAAGCAAATTAGTAAGGATCAGCCAGTGAACTCGGTGAGATGTCTTAGCATCCCCAGTCGGCTGTGACCACTGAAGCTGGGGATGACTTTGGTAACTGGCATTGGACTGGAAGAGGGCAGCTACGAATGGTGACCAGCAACACACAGCACGGTCCAAGGACAGGCTCAGGCCAGAGGAGGTGGGTGCTGAGGTACTGCAGGGAACAAGCCAAGAGGCAGCCCTCAGAGGCCATTAAACCCTGGCTCCTCTAGAGCGAGGGATGCTGTGATACCTCCTGGGCTGAGCAAAAACCAATTCTAGTGGGCAGGCAGAGAACAGCAGTGAACTGAGGAACTGGTGAGTGGCGGTGGCTGGGGTGGCTGGGGTGGGGGACATTATTGAGGGAATTACACTTACTTCTTCTTCATCTTCTTCCTTTTTAAACTGTCAAACAAGCCAATGAAACAAATGAAAAAGTCTTTTCTCCTAGTTCCTTCTTGCCCCACAGCAAAACCACACCAAGCATCTGAGTGTGGGCTGTGGCCTTGGTCTGAGTGTGGAGTGTGGCCTTCGGACATATTCTGTCATTTCTTCTCCGGTCTTCAAGCCTCACTGTCCCCTAAGGTCCTGAAATAAGGCACAGAGCTGAAGAGGAAGTAGATCCCAAGGGCCAGTGTTGGGGGCAGTCAAGACCTAGTGTAAGCTCAACTCTGCCATCCGTGGTACATACAAACGTGGCTACATTTCTTAGCCTTTTCGTCCTCAGTTTATCATTCTGTAACAGCAGAAAACCACCAAGCTCTCAGTTCCTGAAAGAAATACCATTTATTGACAAACGATGCAGGTGCCCAGAATGTACTAAGCAGATACTTGGGCATCAAAAGACACGTATGCCCACATACATCATTTTCCTACCACTTCCCCTTCCTCCTCGCCATGGCCAGCTGTTGGCACCTCCGTTGATGGCTCGCCACCTATCCCAGTGCTGAGGCCAAAGACCTGGCGCTGTTCTTCAAGCTTTGCCTCCACAGCTGACCCAGTGCTGAGCTGGGCTGGCTCTGGCTGGCTCCAACTGGCTCGTAAGAGCCGAGTGCATGCTGTTCTTAGTCCTTTAGGAGAGTGGACAGAGCCTTGGAGGGAATACAGGGAACTCCACAAACAAGGGTTTCTCTGTCAACACTGCTGACTTATCAGCAGATGATGGTCCTCTCATAAGTAGGTCCTGTTGACTCTAACTACGGACTCCAGAAACTTCTCACCATCGACTGCCACACTCAAGCTCCCAGTGACCACCATCTCTTGCCCAGCGATTAGGCCAGGATGACACCCTCCTCAGCCTTCCACCTGCTCTTGCCCCACAGCAGCCTCTCTCTCACACAGCTTCCTAGGGGAGCTGAATGCCCAGTGTCCAGGACAGCACACATAGCAAACATTAAGTAGTATCCGTCCTGCCAGCGGAGTAAACTCTACCATCTCAGGGTTTCCCTGAGTCCCACCCGCTACAATGGCCCTTCCATCCCCTTATTAAGGCCCATGGGATGGATTGAGCCCAGATGGACACTGACCTTAGCCAGAGCCAGCTCATACTCTGAGAGCCCAGGCAATCTCTGCTAGCACTCTCCAAGCAACGAGAGAATCACTTCCCAGTCTGCTCCTCTGCATCTGCAAAAGTAGCAAGGAGCCAACAGCAACGCCACATGAGGGCTGTGCATAGTAGGGACACACACCCATTTCTTTTCTAGGGCCTATTCATATAGTTGAGATTTTGATCAACCTTCACCAAACAGACACGATTCCAGTGCCACAGACTAGATACCATATCATGCTCTGCACTAACAGGGCAGCCTCTCACAGAACTCATGGCACGGGTGGATTGGTACCACATCAGGGGGCAGAGATCTTGGGCACCAGTCAGCCCCACCTTAGCTGGATCCCATGGGAGGGTACTACCAGCTGTCTAGAAAGATCTCACAAGATGTCAGGCTCTTTGGTCTTGGTAGAACCAGGGAGCCCCTTGGTATAATAGGACAGCTCTGTCCTTAAGGCTCAAGTGAGGCTCTGATTATTTTTTTCAGAGGGACTAAAATTCTGGGCTATCATTTGAGATGCTGAGTTACAGAAGAAAAAACTGAGACTCGAGGTGAAAAATGGCTCTAAACCATATAAATACATATAAGCAGGCAGGCTAAACTGCCAGTCTCCTGACTGCTGTGTGGTCTTCTGTCGGGGCAGAGGGAAATCAGTGCAGGCACTGAGTAGGCAATAGGCATCTGGCTGACATCCTGTTGGGAAGCTGCCTTGGGAGCCTGAGGAGCCTGAGGAAAAGCCAGTCAGAGAAGAAGCCTTTAGAAGGGAAGAGTGGGATTGGCTCTTTCTTTCCTCCCTCTCCTCTGTCTTCCTCTTTCTCCTTCTTCCCTCTCCCTCTCTCCACCTCGTGTTAGCTCCAGTTTCTGCAGCTGTACCAGGCAGGGGCTGGTAGAGAGGTAATATCTCTCTCCCTCTGGAGTAATCCCTGGCTTGGCTTATGCCATGGGGCACAGAGACCTTTACAGAGTGGTTAGCATGGCACAAAAGAAGATATACAAGCAAGCATGCTGGCACTCTGCCAGTCACTGTCACCTAGGCAGTTCCCTCCCCACCGTGCCTCAGGTTCCCAGGGGATAAAATGAAATGCTTGAGGCTTAGGGCCCCTCCTCCAACCCTGGCATGCTGCACATCTATCTCTGTGGCATTTACACAACTCACTTACTCTTTAGAGTTCTTGGTCATTCATTCAACACACATTCCCTAAGCCTCATGCCTGGACCAGTGCCCACTTGGTGGTACAGAGGCAGGGCTACAGAAGGGCTGTAGAGATGGATATAACTCACTCTTCTTCTTAAGGAGTTCTGATCTTGCTTCTCAGGCTGTTCTTTAGCACCTCTAAGTATGTTTTTCTTTGGTTGAAACAGGGTCTCTTGGAGAACAATTCCCACAGGCGACACCAAACTACCAATATGCCCCCAGTTCCATCTAATACTCAGTCCCCAGGGTGAGGATCATGGTCTCAGTTAACAAAACCAAGGAGACAAGCAAATGTCTCCAGGCCACAGTGAGGAGCACACTGATGGCCTCCCAGCCAGTGTCTGCACCCTAATCTCAGACCTCACATGGTCACAGGGATTTGATGTCATTAAGGTTATGAGAGGTGGAGATTAGTGTGGCTCATCCCGGTCAGCCTGCCTAATCACATGAGTCCTCAAAAGCACTTAGAAAGAACTTTGTGGCTGGAAGCGGGGAGTGGCCCTCAGAAGAGGGGGAGTCTGAACTCAGAGGCAAAAGACTGAATTCTGCCAACAATCTCAAACAGCAGTAAAAGGGATCTTCCTCTACAGGCCAGAAAGGATCACAGTCAGCGGGTACCTTGACTCTAGCCTGAACCTGACTCTGAGAATCGTGAAAAACACACACATTGTGTTGTATTAAATCACAACATCCATGGTAACCTGTAACAACTGCATAGGAAACTGTGCCCAAGAGGTGTTGGAGCTGGAGGATACCAGCCTTACTATATACAGGACCTTTATGGATAAACGTAGGCCATGCGGGGATGCTCTGCTTAGACAAGGCACAAACTGTCATCAGTTCAGCATGCTTGGTACAGGTAGCACTCCAAACACATTCTTGTCCTCATCACCAGGTCTCATAATCTAGCACCAAAGTGGTGTCACACGGCTCCCCCAGTGCCACGCAATGGAGCTGGACTAAATGTTCTCTGAAGCTTCTCTCTCTTGGGCTTTCTTTGGTCTGCGCGACTTTATTCACATACATGTAGGATGGAAATTCATGCCACAAAGCAAGTCTCCAATCTTCAGCGAGGCTGCTGGGATTTCCTGTACTTGGGAAGTACACAGGACGGGGAAGACCTCGAGGTGACAGGTGTGGTGGAATGTATGTACTTGGTTGAGGAGACCACCAGGCGCCTGAGGGAGGGCCACGGGACTTAGGGTTTGGGGAGAGGGAAAGCAGTCCAATCTGGATTGTGATATTGCCTTGACTGAAGACAGACATACATGCAAATGGACCATCGAAGCATTTATGTTAAGGAGACTTTTAGACAGCAGCCCACTGCCTTTGGTTCTGACCTTCGAACTCCACAATTAGGGCAGGGAGATTTTTTTTTCACCAACATCCTGGGTCGTTTGCAGAGATAAAAGCGAAGGCCTGCAAAGCACTCTGCAAGCTGAGGAGCTGCCTCACTTGCCCCCCAGAGCTGCGAGCACACTGCTGCTCCCTCCCTCCCTCCCACTGACATACTCTGTGCTTAATAAGGCTCCCATAAAGATCTTTCCTTCGAGATAATCATAGACTCTCAGGGGCATGCCACTCTTAGCTGTCAGCATCATTTAGAAAGACCTTATAAAGGCTTTCTGAACCTTCCGTTCATCTCAAGTTGAGCTCTCTTAAGCACTCCATTAACCCCCCTTGCAAAACCTCTGTGCTAGACTCCCAGTTCTTTCCCCAAGTTTCTCCAGTGCCCCAATTGTCCTCCTGCTACAACCCCCCTCCAGAAGCAGAGGCTGGGGTCCAATGAGTGCATCCTGCCAAGCACCAGCGCTGGCTTTGGTGCAAGTCAGCCTCTCTGCCTTGGTCTCCCTTTTACCATGGCATGAAAGTTCAAATACCACAGCACACTGGCATGTGCATATCTGTGTCTGTTCATCTGATGGCAATGGTCACGAGAAGCACACCTGTGCTCTGGTCCTCTGCTAGGACAAGCTGCCAATGGGAGAATCAACAAGTAACTCGTCTCAAAGGAGATCATAAATGTTATCTGGTCCAGGGATCCTTAGCTGACGAGATCTAGGTGCAGGTTATGGTAGGTCTCTTTCCAGACTCCCAGACTGTGATATGATAACAAAGTACTGGAGACTGGGGGACAGAGAAGAGAGATTTATATTTGCCTGAAGTTCTAGGGGTGGAAATAACAAGATAGGACAGCTTTCATGGCCTTCACTAGAAGGCTTAAAGTGACACAGGGGTCATGTCAGCTCCTGCAGGTCTTTTATTAAAGCTTTAATCCCTTTTGTGAGGATGGAGCCTTTAGGACTTAGTCATTTCCTAAAACCACAGCTCTTAATACTGCTGCATTAGGGATTAAGTTTCGGCCTGCATTTTGGAGGGGCACCAACATCAAACCATGGTAGCCCCCATATGCTATCATTCATTTTTAAATTAAAATTTAAAAAGCAGTATTATTCCCAAATCCTGTAAGAACCAAAATTCTTGCCCTAAAGTTCTTCAGGAGGCTGTGGATGTCACTGTGCCCAGGAAGCCTAGGCCGACACAGAGTAAGCTCTTAGTATCTATTTCTCCAAGAAAGGTTTCCAGAAGTGTCTTCCAAGGTGGTTTCTGTGTTTCCTCCCACGGGCGTATTGGGGAGAAATGTTTAGAGGAGGTGTGGATGTTTTTTTCTTTTTTTTACAGGCATATGCAGACTCCCTCCACTCAAGTTGGGATCTGGGAGGCCTGAGTCCCTGTCTTAGGTTTCCAACCTGCTCCCTTATCTAGAAAAAGAGGGGAGACATCTGTCCTGCATGTCTATCTGTCCAAGGAACCATGGGATGCTGCATAAATAACGGGTGCAGAGGAGACATGTGTGGAGTGACATCTATAAAGAGGTAAGGATGGTGAGAGGATGTGGCCAAATAAGATGGGGGAGGGGTTCCACAAACAAACGCTTGGAGATAACAAGAGTTTGCTGTGAACACTGAGGGGAGTCCAACAGGCCCAAGTACAGAAGAAGGCGTAACGGCTGGCAGGGGATAAGGCTGGACAGGGGCAATCAGGATGCACAGGGCCTCAGCAGGGCAACAAGCCACAGCTGAGCTCTCATGGAAGCAGAGGGAACATCTTTCTTAAGCTCTGGTTCACAGAGTATCAGCTATCATGGTAGACGGTGTGATGGGGTCCTGGGTCTCATCACCTCTCTTTATGGGACTTACTGGGAATCTCTCTCGCTAAACCTACTGTGTCAAAGCACTAATGTTCTGCTTTGGTTTCTCTGTGCTGTCACCCCACCACCCCCTTCCTCCTCCTAACTCCCACATGGGCAAGAACAGGTATTGGTTCATCTTCACCTAACAGAAAAGGTCGGTTCACTCTTTCTGAAAGGCGAAGCCAGATGGGCATCAAGCTTAGGGGGCAAAGCAGTGCCCCAAGCCTCATACTAAGGGACATGCTTTCATCTCCAGAAAAGAGCAGGGAGGAAAGTGAGAGGGACACTGTGGTGGGACAGTTGAGAGGACTTTCTGGCCTAGATGGAGCTAAGCACGGCTTCAATGTCATCTGTGGCAGTTCCTCGAATAGCAGAAGCAGGCGCAGACAAGGAGACCATAATGTTCAGCTAACAGTACAGATTGGAGTGTGTGCTTCAGATGACTCAAAGAACCAGATAAGGAACCAACATTCTAGTCTCACAACCAGGGTCTGTCACTCCCCAGCACTGAAGCCACACCAGCTGCAGGTGATTTCTCGCCATCCCTTTGGAATCAAGGCTCAGTCACCACACCCACCATTTTCAATTTAACATGCACACTACCTCCCTGCAAGTGTTTAGCTAAACTGGGTGTCCATTAAAAATGTCTACGCGGCAATAACTATGAACTGAATAAGAATACTGAGGCTGCCACTTCTCCCCCCTCTGAATTGCAGATCAGAGAACTCCCAATTGATGGGAGGCAAACCTCTGAAGAAAAGGACATGTCACAGGGGCCTTTCTGTTTATTAGGTTAACTCAGAAGATTAAAGATTTTGGCATAGGGGCAGGCAAAATGGCTCAGCAGGAAAAGAGTTTGCTGCCAAGCCTGACAATCTGACTTCTACCTTGTCAGACTCACATGGTAGGAGAATACTCCCAGAGGCTGTCTTCTGTGCATGTGTGCTATGCATGCACGCCAAGGCCATGCTCAACCACTAAATAAATGCAATAAAAAGTCTTTAAAATATTTTACCATGCCGGACAGTAGTGGCGCATGCCTTTAATCCCAGCACTTGGGAGGCAGAGGCAGGCGGATTTATGAGTTCTAGGCCAGCCTGGTCTACAGAGTGAGTTCCAGGACAGCCAAGGCTACACAGAGAAACCCTGTCTTGAAAAACCAAAAAAAAAAAAAAAAATTTTTTTTTATTTTTGCCATGGGAAAACTTATCAAATACAGAAAATAACCAATTTCCAGTCCCAAGTCATAGAAAATGGAGCCCACACACGAAGCCGTTTTGTTCAAACAGGACCCGCTCTGTTTTCCTTTGCTTCTGCCTGGCAAAGATGCCCTTTCCCGGCCTGGGAGGGATCCTTGCTTGTGGTGATAGTAGCTGCATCACTGAATCCTGGGCCAAGTATTTCACCTGGATGAATTCACTTCTCGACTGAGTACAATTCTGTGGGGTAGGCACCGACATCAACCCCACCTTACATTTGGGAGATGGGGGAAAGGGGATTAGTAGCGGTGGCCAACCTTATGAGCAAGTAAGTAGAAAGGCTGGGACCAGTGTATCAGGCTGTCCTCTAGAACCTGTTCGAGAACCCCTGGGCTCCAAAGCACTGTACGCTTGGCTCTCTTGCAGCTCAATCAGCGAGCAGACCTGGAAGTGCACAGAGTGGATAGCTTATGTTCTGTGCCTTGGTAAGACTTCTACATCATTTGGTATTCTCAGCAACCACGCCAGGCAGGGGTCAAAGGCTCATTCAAGGCAGGCAGAGTTAGAGACAGAGCCCTGGACTTGCAAAGCCAGCCAAGTATGTGCTGAAGAACACGATATGCCATGAACTCCTGCGCTGTCCAGTTCCAGGTCAGCTCTTCTCAGGGGCAAGTGTGAAGGTTGAGGTAGCTCATAGGTGGCCACTGCCAAGCGGTTGAGCAGAGAAAACTGAAATGACTGCTCTGCCCTTCTGCTGCCTCGAAACCTCCCCGACCAACACCCCCTCCACTTCCTGAAGAACTGGACTCCCAGGGATTAGTGGGCTCAGGGAGGCATTATCTAATGTTCTAGGCTTTCCTTTGTTGAACAACAACAACAAAAAACCCATCATTATTAGCATTTAATAATTTGATTATTTACATATTATGTATACACACGAATCTAACATGTATAACACGCACAGTTCAATGGGTCTGACAGATGCCTAGCCTGTACACTCACTACCTCGCTCACAAGGACATTTCTTATAGACTTTATGCTCCAAGGAAGACCAGATGAGGCCTGCAGACCCACCGCAGTCTCCTCTTTTACTTAGAGTCAGCTCTAGCATCTGCTGGAAAGGGCTAAAAGCTCTAAGACCTGCACAGAAAGGAAATGAGGTACAGTTTTCGGCCGTGGAGAGAAGAGAAGGGGTGATCAACAACGGGAGCGTCCTCAGCAGGGGAAGGAGTATGCCCTTCCCTCTCCCTGCATACAATAAACACCCAATAAAGAGCTGTGCTCTGATGGGCTCAGTAATTTTTAACCCCCCTCCCCGGAGACGCAAATGCACAAACTGTATGTCATGGATAGAAGCTGAAATTTCACACCAACTTATATTTTAACCGCTAATACATGAGAAAACTGAAGGCAGTGTGAACAAGGGCCACTGTATTTATATAAATCGCCACAAATATTTACTGTACGCCTCAGACCTACTAGGAATGTGAATTAGGGTTCTCAGCACAGGAAATTTACAGACTATATAAGGAAGTGGGTTCTGCACATACCAAATGTTTGTCAATTAGTAAGCAGCAGTAGCCATAGTTATTCATTCTTGTGTTCCTAGTGCTGGGTTGAAAATTTATTTTCTGAGACATGGGATATTGCTTATGCTGGCCTAGAATTTAATAGCAATCCTCCTGCCTCAGATTCCTAAATTTTGGAATTATAAGATTTCTTTCTCTCTTTCTCTCTCCCTCCCTCCTTTCTCCCTCTCCCTCTCCCTCTCCCTCTCCCTCTCCCTTTCCCTCTCCCCCCTTCTCTCTCCACTATTTCCTATCATCTTCAAGCTTACTTGCTCAAGGTCACAATGCTAGAAGGTAGCACGACAGGATCAACCCAGGCAAGGCTGACATTGGAGTTGGCACTTCACCATGTGCTGAAACTGCTTCTCTGTAAATAGCTTCTATGCAGAGCTTGCTGCTGGGCTCCTAGTGAACACGACCATTTGGTACTGTTCTCTGTGCTTCTGCATATACTTATACGTATACAATAATGGGACAGATGAAGGCATCATCACTATTGAATAGCACCAGCACATTAAAAACAAACCCTCTAATTTGGTAGTACAGGGATCAGATACTAAACCACTTCAAGAACGGTGATACCAGTGTGGGTTAGCGTGCAGAGGGGTTGCTCATGGAGCAGAGGAGACTTGAGCTGATCTTCCTTTGCAGGTCAGATCTGCAGAAGGGGAGAGAGGGATTGCACCTCAGCATCTGCAGCGGCAGACGCAGGGTGTGGGCAAATGCCTGGGAAAAGGCATCCTGCAGAGAGGCCTGCTTGGGATCAGTGTGGTGGGCTTGACTGTGGTGCAGCTTCATGGCCCAGGGAGCTCCAGATGTGAGTCAACTTAGGAGCAGGGAGAGGAAGGTATGGGATGTGGCTCAGCAGGGCAGCAAGAAGCAGAAGCAGCCTTGCCAGAAGACAGCTGAGAGGACTGGGCAGGAGATGGCACTGAGGAGTTGGGGTCCAGCACAGGTAATGGGATAGGTCAACTAGAAAAGCAAGGGCTTAGAAGATGAAATGATGAATGTGGCAGCTCGTGGACATAAGGTAGGATTAGGATAGCATCTGTATAGGATGGCAGAGGATTCCAAAGCCCTTTCTCACATTCAAGACGGTAGGAGTTCCTCTAACAGTAGGCTTGACATTGGCATTGTTCAAATGCCATTTTCATCTTTGTACCAATACCTTTAAGTTCACCTAAGCATGGCTGACCTATAAAGCCATGATTCTGTTGTGTGAGAGACACAGTAACTACATATGTGCTCACTTGCATACTACTCAACCTTTAGGCTGCACTGGGTGAGTCTTGTCCTATAGCTCTGGGTCAGCAGGATCTACAACTAGGTTACAAGCTTGCTTGCTAGGCATGCCCCAGGCCAAGCTGGCATCTGTGCCAACATTCTGAATGAGGTCTGGGAGTCAGTCTACTGCAAGTCTCAGTATTTGTGGTCTGGTGATGATAACAGGAAAATTGGGGGCAGAACTGGGGACAGGAGATGCCGTTGATGGAAACCTCCTCTACCAGGAGACCCGCTGGACCAGGCGGCCCATGCATGTTTGTACTTATCTCCAACCAGACCACCCAGAAAAGTATGGCCCTGCCTAGACTTTGTTGATTCAACCCAGTCCATTTATAGTAAGAATCCTTTCATCCTTCTCTCAGTGTTCCTCCTGGGTCAGAATTCTCTCTCTCTCTCTCTCTCTCTCTCTCTCTCTCTCTCTCTCTGTCTCTTTCTCTCTCTCATCAGGGCTTGCAAAGGTCTAACAGTCTGAACGTCCAAAGACAAAAGCCTGTGATGAAGCTTCGTTTTTAACCCCTGTTTGTAGATGAGACACATCACAGATAACCATGACAAGAGTACACATTTTGTAAGTTCATTTGTAACTCTGGCCATGCAAACTTCTTTGTGTGTGTGTGTGTGTGTGTGTGTGTGTGTGTGTGTGTGTGTTCAACCACATATGAGGCTCACCTCTGACTCAGAGCCCATGCACTTACTATTCTTGCTGGGAGAAGACTCTTCCCCTGTGTGTTCTGGAAGATCCCTCCTCGCCACCAAGCCTGTGCTTCAGTCCTGTCTTCTCCGTGTGGGCTTACTTGACTGCTGTTAAACACTGACAGCAACTCTCTTCCCTTGTCTCCCTTCATTCCATCACAGCATCTATCAGCAGCTACGATCCTACGCATCTCACTTGTTTATTGCCTACCTCCCCTCATTAAAATGTGAGAAACCCCTTAAAGGCAGAGATTTGTGTACTTCAGTTCCAATACCTAAGACTGTGTTTGGTATAAAGTCAGGTCTCAGGATGCAGCTACAAAGCGAAAGACACGAATTAACAGTGATGCAGGTATTAAGGGATTTCTCCAATTAGTTTCATGCAATGGCTGTAACAGATGGAAACAGCCGAATTCTTAGGCTCTCTTTCCTAAACCTGCTGATACGCACCTGGATCCAGCAGCAGCAGCTGGGTCGGGTTCAGCTTTTAGCTTCTGTAGATAGGCAGACACCATAATGCCAAACCCTGGGTAGGGTCCTGGAAATACCTCTGCCTGTCAGGCAGCTCCACCCAAGGTGAACCCAGGTGTGTCCATACCATTTTATAGAAAGTAGCACACAGCACCTGAGCTTGAGAGCTTTCATACCTACCTTCTTGTTGCTAAGGCCTGCATCTTTTAAACTAAGACTAAAGATGCATCTTTCTGAAAATTATTGGTCCAGCAATTTCTGTGAATTGACTGTCTGCTGGGAGTGAGAAACAATGAGTAACTGTAGACAGTTAGAGAACACAGTGGCAGCAGCTATCCACCACCACGAACATTTATGCAGCATCTCCCCATCACCGTCTCTTTTGTATGTGGTCCTGTGTCACAGCAGGCAGAAATGGAAGGGGGGAAAGCCCATACGCTACAGCATAAGCATCCAACTTTTATTTTACTGTGTTCACAAGTCTACACTATTTCTTCTTGTCCTACGCACTACCGTGACAAGCCTGGTCATTTAGTTTCCTGGGCCATTATAGATTCAGAGCAGCACAGGGAAGAGGGGAAATGGTGGATCTGGAGGAACACTGGAAGCAGCCAGGTATGACACATGTCAGCAAGTGAAGGAACAGGAAAATTACACAATGCCTAGCAAAGAGGAGTTAACTGCACTCAGGACCATTTAGGGGTGGGGAAGGACAAATAGTTGCATATCAGTTGTCCTCAGGGACGCTGGTTTTTAGCACAAGGCAATAATAAAAAATGACGACTTAGGGCCATTAGAGCAAAGGTTAAATACTGCTACTGTATTCAGCATTCAAGTTACGTTCCAGACACCAGAGGACTAATTTCTTTTGTAAATGTCCCTCCTAGTCTCTAAAACTCTCCTGGAATTGATAAACAGAGTAAAAAGAACATTTACATTCTTTAAACAGTCAGGCTTACTCTCCCAAGGAGCACTGTGTGGGATTTCCGGCTGAAGGTTCTCTGGCGTTAGAGACCTTCCTCTGCCAAGTAGCTGAGGTCTGCATGCTCACATTTCAGAGCCAGGCTAACATCCAGCTTGTCCCTTCCTTTCCTTCATTGTTTAATTCTGCAGTTGCATAATTTATCGTCACCCTGTGAAGGGCCATGTGTTGCAGAGTAGGATGCTGCCACACTGAATAAAGCACCCCTGGACTGTGTTGAGAGAACCCCAGGATCCTTCCCCAACCCCTGCCCTGTGTGTAAGCGGCTCCAACATTCACCAGTTGGTAGGGAAGAGCTGAGAATGACACATAAATAAATTCTCTGTGATCCACTGTAGAACAAAACAAGGTGGTAAAACCCCGGCCTCCATTCTGGACTCAATATAGCATACCCAAGGTAACTCCTAATTTGGTTCCTAGAATCCAACAAGTTGGTAACTGACTTCCTCTGTGGGGAGGGAATACTGTGGAGAGGGAGCAGGAACTCAGGGCAGGAATTCAACCAAGAGTTGACAGTAACCAGGCTGCAAGAACCTGGATCTGTAGACACAGCTCTTTAAGAGGCAACAGAAGACCTGCCAGTAGCCAAGGAAGGCCTTGTGAGACAGAAGGAGAAAACAGGAGGCCTGGGTGTTTTACTGAGTGTCTGAACTCCAATATAGATGACATAAGTCATATGCCACACGTGGCACTCACACGTCAGGGCACACACGTCAGGGAAGACATGGCAGGGCACACATGTTTCCTCCAGCCCTGGTTCTCCAATCACCAGCCAAGGCATGATCCTGAGTAATGTATGGATAACTTTTCTGAATAGCAAGACCTTTCTCTAGTGAGAGTCAAACTGGCCATGTCTATTAAGCATCTCAAACAATAGGTGTCCAAAACATGTTATTTTTCTTCCCCACAACTTTCCCCACAGATTTCTCCAGCCCCTCCTTAATGTTATTTCTTTGGAAATCAGGAGAAATAAGATCAGATTTGTTCTTGTTCTGCTTCCAGTCAGTCATAGAAATTAACTATTAGAGTTTATGCAAAATTTAAGGTTGATGAATACAAAATCAATACACAAAATGAATTCTATCTCTACATATTAGGAACAATGAAAAGAAATTTTCTATAGTACAAAGTCAAAAGAATGAAGACAAGGCACAGGGTAAGAGAGAATACTTACAAAACCATATCTGACAAATACTGTTAGTCAAACTATACTAATTATTTTACTTTTGAATTGTGTGAATGTGTGTGTGTGTGTGTGTGTGTGTGTGTGTGTGTGTGTTTATGTGTATGTCAGTTGCAGGTGTGCATCCAGGCCAGAAGAGGGCGTCAGAACTCCCGAGGCTGGAGTTACCTACAAGCAGTGCTGAAAACTAGGTTTTGCTCTTCTCTGTGTACTTTTAACTGCCAAGTCATCTTTATGGCTCCAAACCATCCTAATCCTGAAGACTCAACAATAAGAACAGTAACAACTTGCTTTAAAAATGAGCAAAAGACACCTCGCTAGAGGAAACACAGAAATGACAAATAAGTCAATGGAAAGGTGTCCAACATCAGGGAATTAACATTACTGAGAAACCACTACACAGAGATCTGAAAACCCATAACACCAACAACACCAAACGCTGGGGAGGACCTGGAGCAACAAGAACTCATTCATTACTGGTGGGGACATAATATGTATAGTCACTCTCAAATAATTTAGTGGTAATTGGGTGGGTTTTTTATCTTTTCAAAACTTCATATTTTTATGCAATCCAAGCAACTGTGTTCTTGGTATTTACAAAAAAAGAGTTTAAAACATGTCTTCCATAAAACCTGCACATGGAAATATACAGCAGCTGATAATTGCTCTAAAAATAATCATCAAAATTTGGAAGCAATGAAGACTTCCAACCATGTACATAAAAGCAGAAAAAGCAGAAATCTAGGGTAATTCAGACAGTGGGACCTTGTTCAGCACTAACAGTAAGTGGACTCTCAAAGCATGAGACGAGATGAAGGAAACTTGAACGAAGTCAATCTTCAAAGGCTGCAATCCCACGTGCTTACAACTCTGTGACTTCCAGGAGAGCAAGCTATGAACATGGTGACAAGACCAGTGGTTGCCAGGGCTTAGAGAGAGAGGGATTGGTAATAGAGGGAGCAGAGGAAGATTTACGACAGTGAAAATTTTACTTATGCTATTATAATGAGACCTACATGCCATTAAACATTTGTCTGCGCTCAAGGATGACACCAGTGCAAACCTACAGATGAACTATAACTGCAGGTGACAACGTGATCATGGCTTAGAAAGACTAGACATTTACAGATAAGAGAATTCAAAGAATCAAAGTCACAAGAAAGTTGTGTGTGAGCGTGCGCGCACGCGTGCACATACACATTGTATATAAAGATTTTAGCATTTGTACTCAAAGGGTCAATAACTTGGGCACACAAAAAAGGAACAAGGCAAGGAGGTTTGCTAAATCAAATATGAGACACTTTATGAAAATATACTACCTGTGGTAATGGTTTAAGAATAAAATCAGCCAAGAAATTCCCCACGTGCATAAACACATCGTTCACAACACAGAGAACCTCACAAAATAGGGACACGAAGAATGGCCTTCTCATGACTGATGCTGGAATAAGTGAGCAACCATTTAGGGGGGAACAAAACTGCAACCCCATCATATAGCACACCCAGGAATTAATTAAACAGCTATATAGGAAGGGGAAAAGTCTCAAAGTGTTTTGAAGAGAGTGACAAAAAAGGAAGACAGCATTTGTCACCTTGAAAGAAAATCTCTTTAACTAGGACACAAAAACCAGTAGCTATACGAGAAAGAAAAGATGGCTGCATTGAAAAGGAGGACATGTCTTTATCACAGACGTACCATCAGCAGGGCGAGAGGACAAGCTACGGAAGAGGAGGGTGCACAGTACCACGATGATGAGTGCCTGCAAACAAGTGAGGAGACCAGGATCTGGGAGGAGTCAGCAAGAGAACAAGATGCTTAACAAGACAGGAAACAACTGCTCAATAGACAGGAAAAACCGCTCTGCTTCTAGACCCATCTAGAACACGGAACACAAAAGCACAGTAGAGACCCGCTGTAAGCTGGCAGAACAGACAACTCACAATAGGGGTCCCTCCACAAATTGTTACTGTCACAGTGTGCAAAAAGCGCTGCACACTATGCAGCCAAAATCCCTACCAATTCCACATCAGCACCCTTTACAAAAATTCACATACCCCAGAACACACACATAAGCATGTGCTCACACACACACACACACACACACACACACACACACACGCTCACTTACTCACATAAATGTATTCACAGCGGCAGTCTTTGTAATCGGCTCAAACTTAAAAATGGCATAGTCGTGGCTGGTTTATAACAATAATTACCACCCAGCAAAGAAATATGCAATATATAGTACATTTTCATGAATGTTCACAAATATTTCTGAATGCTCCATAAAAACATTAAAATTTATAATAATAAATGATACAGCATGTTATATAATATTATGTAACAATAAAAATGAACAAATCCCGGAAGCTATATATACCAATTTAGGTAAATATTATAAACATAACAATGAAGGAAAGATCACAAGATTTGGTATCTAGTGGTATAGTTCCAACTATGTCAAACTCAGGCAAAAACTAGACAGTCTGATTAAAGCCTTCATACACTGCTGTGAACTCTACAGAAAGAATGGAGACACCTGCCAGAAAAGCCATGGTCCCAGGGATGAGGAGAGAGCTTTGACTGAGAGGGGACACTTAGGGACATTCCTGGGTACTAGCAATATCCTGCCTTTTCACATACTGATAATTACGTAAGCACTGCCTGTCAAAAACATCTGAAGGAGATGTGAACTACACTTTGTGTGCATTCTGTTTTATGGAACGGGTATCTGTATGGGGCTGGAGAGATGGCTTAGGCGTTAAGAGTGTGTACAGCTCATAACAGAGAGAACCAGAGTTCGGTTCCTAGGACTCAGGTCAGAGGCTCACAAGCGCCTATCACTCCATCTCCAGGAGATCCAATGTGCTCTTTTGGACTCCACATATATGAATAATTTAAAAATTATTCTCTATAATTTTTTTAAAACATTATTTTATACAGAAGGGTGTTTTGCCTTCATGTGTGTCTGTGCACCACTTGTGAGCCTAGTGCCTACAGAGGCCAGAAAATAGCATCAGATCCCCTAGAACTGGAGTTACAGATGGTTGTAAGCCACCATGTGGGTGCTGGGAACTGAACCTGGGTTCTCTGTAAGATCAGTCAGTGCTTTAATTGCTGAGGAACCTTACAGCCTCTTGATTAACTGCAGACAGCTTCTTTCCTTTTTTTAGTTATTTCTTTTCACTTTCTGTGTGTAGGTCTTTTGCCTGTATGTATATTTGCATAGCATGTGCATGCAGTGCCTGCAGAGGCCAGGTCTGGAACTGGAGTTCCAGGAAGCTGTTAGTTTACATGTGGGTGCTGGGAATTGAACCAGGAGGCTCTGGAAAAGCAACCACTGAGCCTTCTCTGCAGCCCTAAAAATAGTCTCAATGTTACTCGTTTCAGGGAGATGTCTTCACTGGTGGGAGCTACCAGAGAGACTTCCACTGCATGGGGTAGCCGAGCTCACAAGCTATAAAAACAGCTCTGCTATGAGGGGCAGATGTGGAATTCCTTTTGACTCACAATGGTAATCTGTCTACAGTGCCCCACAATAGTGAATGCTCCATAAATAATTAATAGTGTGTTTACGCATCTGAGTTGGTAAAAAGTAGTTAGCTCTGAACTGAACAACTGGTAATAAGAACACACTAAACTCTGGCAGTTAGCTCTGACATGGCTGGAGACATCCCGAGACCCAAAATGCTGGATCCCATTGTGTATGTAGCAGTGGTTACATACTAGTCAGTAACAGAAAATCATTTTGTTACTAAAATAAAGTGATGCCAATAGCTATTATTTGAGGAATTTGAGCTATGTGCTAACTGCTCTCAGCTGCATCACCTCATTTAATCCTTACAGTGTATATTCGCAATGTGTTAATTCTTTTGTCTCTTATCAATGATTAAGTTGAGATCCAGAGAAACTGAGTAATTTCCCCCACACCGCGCCGATGGCTATCCAAAGGGCAAAGCCCATATCACTACAGCTCATGATTCTGGATGCTGCTGTATGCATTTCTTTTCACCTTGACTTCTTCATCTGTAAAATGGGATGCTGTGACATGTACATCTATGCTCTCTGTTCAGCTAGACTAGACATGGCTCAAAGGGCTAAGGATCTTGATGTAAGGGCACTGATGTGGTAAGCATGTCCTGTGGGCTTGCCTCATGAGGCAGATGGCTTCTATCCACTGGAGCTTATAAAACAGTTGTAAAGGAAAGCTGTGTAAACAGGAAGACTAGGAACCCACATCCATAAACTGACGTGAGGAAGTCCCCAGGAACAGCATGCAGTACAGTCTAAAGTGTAAAAAGGCATGGATGAAGGAACTGCCCATCTGCCTGGTGGCCTCTCCCTCCAGGCTTCTCTGTCACCATCCTCCATGCAGTACACATGACAGTTCTCCTCAAGCCTACTGTGGTTCCCTTTAAATTTAAACTGTAGTTTAAAATGATCCTTTGACAGTTTCGTCAATTTATATAATATCTCCTAGTCATATTTACCTTCAACTTTCTCTATCCCCTTCCCCCTCCTCCCCACTTCTGAGACAGTCTCTCTATAACCCAGGCAGGCTTTGACTTGGCCACCTTCTTGCTTCAGCTTCCTGAGTTCAGGGATTTCAGGGATGACCCACGACACATGGCATCCTGTATATTTTACTAGACATGTTTATTGAAGTGTGTTAACTTCAGAGTAAATCCGCCCTTTTGAAAAAATACACAGCTGTGTGACTGTGAGCACAACTGGGCGTGGACTATTTCCACCTCCCACAGAAGCTCCCTGTATGCCTTGAAAGTCCACCCCTCCCCGCACCCCGCACCCCAGTCCCTCGAAACCGACACGTTGTAACTTCTGTCTTTCTGGTTTGTCTTTTCTTGAACACAGAGGGATCTTTTAGACTTTTACATTTGATTTTTACATTTATCCTCCCCCTCCCTTGTGTGTGTGTGTGTGTGTAGTTGTGTATGTGCGTGTTATGTGTGTATGCATGTGTATAGTGTGTAGTATGTGTCTGTGTGTAGTGTATGTGTACATTATACTACTAGCAGGGCTCAGGCCTCTCCTTCCACCATGTGAGTTTGGGGACTGAACTCAGGATTTCTGACTTGGCTGCAGATACTTTTAGTTACTGAGCCATCTCATCAGCCCTATGGGAATCTTTTAAATACACAGTCACATCTCTCATGGCATTCATAATGAAACCCAAGTTCTACTGCACAGCTACCAGGCCTGTATGCTGCCCTGTCAGCCTCTTCAGCTTTATTGGGCCTCACTCCTCCATCCCTGTGGTCCAGCCTCATTAGTTTAGCTTTCTGCTGATTCCTGCCTCAGGGCCTTTGCATTCTGGCTTGCTTTCTTATCCCTTCTCTCCCTAATGATTTCCCATTATTTAACCCCAATTTCCTCCATGGGGACACACACCACTCTATGAAATAACCTAGTTGTCTTTATTTACTGCATCCCTTTCTTAATGCTGTACCATCCTGATGACAGAATTGAGCTCTACTCTTGAAAGGGAAGAAAGTGCCAAAAAGCAGCTGGTACTTCATTGATATTTGTTAGGTAAACACTCATGTTTCAACGTTAGAGAGTAGTGAGGTCCATTGATGGCCACGGGACTAAGGAAACATCCAAAGAAGAAACAGCCATATAGCTTCACATAGGGAGCAGGCAGTACAGGAGGGATGGCTTAGAACTAAGTTCTCCATTCTGTCATTCTACCACCTGTCCCCAGATGCCCCCCACTGATGGGGGCTGGTGGTCTGTGGAGGAATGTGAAGTTACATCAGGAGCCTCTTGTCCCTGCCCACCAGGGCCCTCAGGATAGCCTACCTTCTAAGACATGGCTTCCCAGGCTCTTTTACACCTGCCCTGTCTGGAGCTCCCTACACAGCCAGGTCAGGCCGACAAGCCTACCTCCTCTCCATGTAAATTCACTCAGGGACTCCAGACATTGTCTTGCCTTTGTCTTCTAGCCAGCACCTGGTCCTTCTGGCAACCTTGACAGTGTAAAACACATCTCCACATCCTCAGGGGAGAGAACGTGTGGGCCAACAGGCGTGTGTTGTCCACAACTCCCTGACATTCCAGCTTCTTTCTCCCTTAGCACTAGGGACTTGAAAGGTTAATTTTGTTTTATTTGTTATGTCAGCTGGAAATGGCCATGGGAGAAAGAGGAAATCCCTTACTGGGAGAGCATCTGTTTTGCTGAATAGCAGGATTTAAATTTTGATCTTAAGACTGAACCAGAAACTTAACAGATCAGTCCAGATTCCAAATGTTACATGCAGAATGCTGAGACCTTGAGAAATTAGGAAGCTTGCCAGGGCTACAGGGACTTGAGGTTTTTGACTCTTAGTCCAGATTTCTTTCTGCCACTGAGATTTTTTTCAGTTTGCCCTGTCCCTTTCCTCCACTGACACTGCTCTTCCAGAGGTCAGTCGTTTGAGTCACAGAACACTGTAGCCTTTCCTCATTTCTCATGTCTTCTAGATGCCCATTCCCTCCCTGGCACTCCCAGCTTCCTCCAGGGCTTCTGACCTTTCGGTCCCATTGCTAGGTGAACGTCTTCCCACAGGGACCCATGCAGGTAGGTGCCCTGGCTCATGTCCACCTTGTGGATTCCTCCTGTCCATATGTACCCCAGGGAATGACATGTACTCCCAAGATCCTACCAGGAAGGTAGCTGAGCTAGCCCAGTTCTTCTAGACAAGATCCCTTCTCTAAGTGAACAAAGTTCCTCCCAATCACTCACTTTGGAAAAGCCTGAATCTTGTGCCCACTTCCATATTTGAGTAGCAGTGACAACCAGTTCCACTATTGGCCTGCAGCCAGTAAGAGGACTCCACTGAGCTTTCATTTCTCCAATCAGCCCCATCCCAATGCAACCCACGCTCCCACCCAATTAAACCTGCATTGATGCCTCTCACCACCTTCATGTTTCTGGTTATCTCCTATGATGGACCCAGTTTTCTCAGAGTAGGGACTAGTGCCTTCTGTATTCAGCCTAAGATCTGTTTCAAAGGTGTGACTCAAAGACAAAACAAAACAACACAACAACAGAAAGTCAAGTCTGTTATTACGACGCTCACGTGGAGACTGCCTGACTTCCTGGAAACTTGCACTGCTCACCGCAGAATCTCTAAGCACCTAAAGCTGTAACGCGCATGTACTGGATATGTGAATAGCTAAGTGGTCTGAACAGAATAAAGGGGTGGCAGTGAGAGCGCACAGCCTTCTTTCTCACTTCAGAGAGAAAAAGAAACAGGGAGGTGGAGGTCTCCCCTCCTTCGTGCTCCTCCACAGATCTCAGTTCTTACGGCCCCTCAGAAGCAGGTGTGGCCACGTCCAGCACAAGCTGTACATCCCTGGGAACTGGGAGGGAGGCACTCTGCTCCTTCCCTCGTCTCCTCCTTTTCTGTGCCTTTAATTTCTGCTTCCATTGAGTCCCCACATCCCCCAGCTTTGCAAGGAGCCCAAGCCCTTCCATGGTAGCCAAGAGAACACTAAGAATCACTAAGGCCCTCCTCAGCCCCACCCCTCCACCTCACTCCTCACCTTAGTCTCCTCCCTTCCAAGGTTGATGCCTGAGATAAGCAGGTCTCCATTCATGACCCTACAGCTTTCCTCAGACCCACACACTTAGCTCCTACTACAGTTTGGCTTTTCTCCCATCATGCAACTGAAACTGTTCTTGTTCAAGTCACTGACTTGCCACACTCAATGGACACTTGCCAGCCTTCACCATCTCCCACACTGGCAATATCTGAGTCATCCTCAATGCCCCCTGCCTTTATTTTTATGGTGTTGTTCTGCCTGGGGTCCCTTTTCCTTTCCATCTCAGGCCGTTCTTTTGAAATTATTATTATTCTGGGAGCTCTCTCTGAGTATGCGTGCATCCCTTTCTGCCCAGCTCACTCAGCCTGCTGAGGAAATCACCTCCCATACCACTCACTGCCCACACTGCCGTCTTTCTCTCCCTATACTTTCCCTCTTTCTTCCTCTTAGCTAAGGGAATAAACATCCATCAGAGACCCCAACCAGGAATCCTCGACACATTCTTGTCAATACTGTCAAAAATTGATCTCTTCCTCAATCAGTCTTTCAACCAATCTTCAGGCAAGTCTAATCACCTCATTGCCCAAATATGCCTTCTTCCCGCCCCTCCCGCTGACTGCTCCCCCTCCCCCATCTGCCCTACCCCAACTGCTTTAACTTAGTTCCAAATGGTTTCCCACCTGGATTGTACAAGTGACTTTCCGTCTGCTCTCGGACTCGAATGCACTGACCCTGTCACCTATTTCCTTTTGGTGGCAGTTTGGCATCTTCAGAATAAAATCAAGTTGTCAGCACAGTATGTTAGTTAGACTTTTCATGATCCGGTGCCCACCTCACCTCTCCTCCAACATTTTATAATATTCCTTTCACGGACTGCCCCAGTCAGAGAGAGAGAGAGAGAGTTACCCGAATCCCTAGCATCTTCTGGTCCTCTGCTGACTTTGCTTTTTTCCTCCTGGCTAACTACCTCTTGTTCTGAAGTTTTGTCCCACGGGTCATTTTACTCAGTTGACTTCCCTGATCTTTCTGTCTGAGAGCCACCCTCTGTTTTCACGTTGCACACTACACATACAGACATCAAGTATAAGATCCTCTTACAAGGAAGCTCTGGGTTCCTCTAGGCTAGGGACGAAATAGACTTTCCTCTCTATGTGCATGACACCCCGACCTCATGCTTGTGGATGAGTCTGTGGCTATATCTCCTTCTTGTCTTCCCACAGTCTTCTCTAAGGCACTTCCATGAGTCAAAGCCAACGCTTTCAGAAGCAGATTCTCTCTGCTGCCAGGGGATCATGGCTCACACCTCAAAGACAGGATAGAAAAGACAGGAGCTCTCTGGGTGGTTTCTAGAGAAAACTACTACTGGTGTCCAAATCAACGTGATACATGAGGACCACAAGCACTACTACCTTCAGAAGAATAGCAGCACTATTGGGCCCACGGTAGTCTCTCAGTCACCATCCTTAGCCAAAACTGGTGACATCCAATTTATAGATGGATTTCAGACCCCAGATTCCAGTCCCCCATTGTCGACACCGGTGGTAGTCACCTATTGAGGACTATTGTGGCGTTGCAATGGAAGAGACAGGCTTGGAATTAGACAAATCATTGTCTGAATGAGACTGTCACTAACTTCCTAACTTGTATGCCCTTGAGCAAACCCTTTAATGTCTCTGATCCTTGCCTCTTATCTGCAGGATGGAAATGTTATTTCCTCAGGAGTTGCTGTGAAACCACAACTGAAGGTAACAGATTGAACATCCACAGGCACCAAAATCAGTCAATTTTACTCCGACTTATGCAAAACCAACGGGGCATAGTCCTGTGCACCTTGTTTCTTTTTGTTCTTTTCTTCACTGTGTACTCTATTCTATGAGCAGGTCCTTTGCACCAGGTGCGAGGCTCAGTTTTCTAGTGCCTGTGAGAACCAGGAATCATCTTTAGTCTTGGTGAAGAAGGGACACCCAGACTACTAAGGAATAAACACATCAACATCTAATTAATTTACAATGTGTGATATTCATTGGGTGGGGGTCAAAGATGACGCTGGGCCACTTTACAGCACAGGGGAGGGATTCTTATAAAGACCTTTCTCCTGTTCCTCCTCTCTTTCATCCTTTTCTTTTGAGACAAAATCTTGCTCTATAGCTCTAAACGTTCCTATGGAAACCAAGCTGATCCTACGAAGAGGTCCTTGTGTTTCTCTGAGCTTACGAATGTATGCCATTTCTCCTGACTTACAGGTAACAAGCTTCTACAGAAAACCTATTTGTGACCTAAGACGAACCTAGAGTTCAGGGTAAATCCTTGGCCACGGAGTCTTATTCTTGTATATCATCCTCCAGTTTCCATTTTGCTTGCTTCTCAGACAGTTGACAAAGCAAGGGGCAAATTTTATTAGTCTTGCAGGATTTTATTTTACCTTAATTTTTTTTTTGGTGCTATGAAAAGCACAATATTTTTCCTCTTCACTGTGAAGAATATTAGAACTAAAGACAGCTCAGCAGATAAAAGCTGTGGGTGGCAGATACTCCCACTCTCCCCACCCCACAACCCTCCTGTATTTCGAGCTTCCAGGTTTCTCTTTGCATTTACTGTCACCTTAGAGAGACAGAAAAGACACTAGAGAAATTTCACAGTGAAAGCCATCCACCAGGTAAGAGACAAATCACCCAGGGCCAAGAAGAGTTAAATGGTCTGCCCAGAGTCAACCAGTGAATGAGTAGAGATTACAACACACTTCCCTACCCTGATTCCCTGGCTCTTTGGCATCTGAACCCAGACATGTTCCTGTACATGTAGCCCTCCATGGTGAATGGCAGGGTTGTCTCCACTTTTGAACATCCTAGAAGCTACAAACCACTTCTCTCTGGTTTCTTTCTTTCTTTCTTTCTTTCTTTCTTTCTTTCTTTCTTTCTTTTTTTGTTGTTGTTTGTTTTTTTTGAGACAGGGTTTCTCTGTGTAGTTCTGGCTGTCCTGGAATTCACTTGGTAGACCAGGCTGGCCTCGAACTCAGAAATCCGCCTGCCTCTGCCTCCCAAGTGCTGGGATTAAAGGCATGCGCCACCACAGCCCAGCTTCTCTCTGGTTTCTTTCTCCTACCAGTGACATTGTGTTTCACACTAGCAGGACTTTTTGGTTTGGAAGACATTTCTCTATGAAAAGTTCAACTAGAGATGTTTTTGACAAAATGCTTCTCAATACTATGACTTTGCTGGCTGGCAGGGTTTATGGCCTAGATTCTATTGTGTAGTTATATGATCCTTAAAAGAACTTGCATGGGTATCGCATACCCTCTCAGGATACAACCATAATTGATGCTTTTATGTGTAGTTTTGCAAGATGCTAGGGAGTTAGGGAGAGGAAAGAATGGGAGAGGGGGAAAGAAAGGCAGAGAGTGAGAGTGAGAGTGATATAGATAGATAGATAGATAGATAGATAGATAGAGCGCGTGTGCTATACTCTCAGTTTTAGAGACCATTAAGGGACTTGGGCACACTTGGTCCAACTCTTTCAAGAAACTGCTCTCACAAGCAGGAGCACGGGTGCTGAGCTGTACTCCGGGTTCAGTGCTCTTTCCCATTCTGTAACATCACCCCAGTCTCTTGGGCTGAAGCAGCTGCGCCATCAAAAATGTCACATCAGTTATGACGACATGATCTGTTATGTAACTGGTGCTGCAGAGTAGGCAAGGGGAAGAGGCCCTGACCAGCGTGTGAACCACTGTCCCTCTCCTATGGTTCAGAGGTCAGCCAAGTCCGTACTTCCAAGACAACTGCATAGGGGAAATAAACACCCACTAATCAATCAAAGAGATGAAAACGGAACTAACCTTTGCATAATGACTTTTATGTCCCTGGCACGGTTATAAGTCTGTTTCCCATGTTAACTCATTTCATTCTTGCACCAACCTTAAATACTTGCTCCGATCACCAGCCCTGTCTTATAGGCAAGAAAGCAGAGACGCCAAGAGGTAAATGACTCATCTCACACATCCGGTAGTAGACTCGAGATTTTAAGGCCAGCGGCCTGGATGCAGAATAATGTTCTTAACATCTCTCTATTCCAGAGAAGCATGCCAACCGGCTTCTCTAAGTAAGAAGCCATCTATTTCCCTGGGCAGTCAGGCTACCACTGTTTCTTCTCTTGCTCCATCTACTAACTGCTGATTGGTCAACAATGTCCTTTCTACTAGGGCTAGGTGGCATACTAAGACGTGATAAAATACAAATGGGATATAAGTTTAAACAAATTCCTGAAATATAGTTCATCTGAGCACCTTTAGGCATTCTGTAATGCAATCAACAAACATGTACCTAATTTTAAGCCCATGCAGTTATGTGCATGAACACATATACATATATACTAGTTTTTTCGGAGTTAAAAGTTGTTCTTTGCTAGTGTCAGTTGTGGGGAGTAACCCTTCCCAAATGTTTTTCAGCCTGGAACTATTCCTATCATGGGCTTGCCAGTTGCCTTTCAGATGAAGGTGGGCTCTTACAATAACAGTAATGCAGAGGTTATCAACCTGTGGGCTTCGACCCCTTTGGCGATCCTCTAACTCTAAAAATATTTACGTTAGGATTCATGACAACAGTAAAATTACAGTTGTGAGATAGCAATAAAAATAATTTTATGGTTGGGGTCACCTCAACATGAAGAACTGCATTAAAGAGTCACAGCCTTAAGAAGGCTGAGAACCACTGGTCTAACTGAACACATCCTGGCAAACAGGGAAATCAAACGGCTGCACCCACACGAATGCATTCACATGAGCACATGTCAGAAAAGTAGGCACTCTTCTATTCAGATGCCCAGAGCTAACTGACGTAGTATAGGATAAGCAGCTGAAAACCAGCAGTGACCTTGGCCTAACTCTAACAGACATGGCCTCCTAAGATGCACAAGAGAATCTAGGCACTCTGGGCATTAAAAGAAGCAAGCCAGCGCCTGAGCACTGACCCAGCTTTCCAAGTATGAGGGAAGAAATGCTAGATTCCTATCCAGCCTTGTCAGTCTGCATAAAGCCTCACCTACCTAATCCAACGACCACAGACCTTTCCACAAGCACACAGGTTCCATCTTGGGATCCACTAGGGTTCAAGAATTGCACAGACAACTCTTGATGAGATCTGGTGGATTGCCGGCTGCTCTCTTGGCAAGAAAGTCTGCTGGTATTCACAGCTCAGTGAACAGCAAGAAGGGAGAGAGCACCATCCATCAGTGAGGGAGGACTCCTCTGCTGCTACTGAATCTGACATTCTGTTCACACTCACACCGTCTCCAGTGAGTAAGGTACATCTACTGGAATAATCGAGGAGACAGAAATGGGGAAGGAGGGAGGGCAGATAACAAAGTGACTACAGAAACAGCACGCCCACCATTTTGAAGAGTAGCCCTCAGTGGACTGCTACCTCCATTGAGAGACCTTTGGGCAAGGGTAGGAAATGCTCTTTCAGAAGGCTGTATCTTCACAAAGTAATGGTTGCAAGTTGTCACCTTCCCCTCTGTTAATGCCTGTCACTCACTAGATGCTGAAAGCATCACAGGCTTGCAGCCAACCAAATGGTCTTGACACCCAGTTAGAAAGTCAAGGTCGGTTGGGAGGAGGAAACCACCATCTTTTTGGCAGACAATGACCTTTCAAAACCACAGCCTTTCCTGACAGAGTGGTAAGCTACAGCCTCGATTATAAGGGCTAGGGTGTTTGTATGAACAGTGATATCTTCAATAGACCAATCCTTAAATTTCTTTAAAAATTATACTCCAGAAATGAGTGTTCCATTTCATTCTGCCAATACAGATAAAATCTACTAGGTAGCAAGCCAAGTCTTTTTGTAAACTTTAAACTCTCCTTACTGAAAAACAAAACAAAAACCCAATGCTCTAGAGAATGTGAAGTAAGGACCCCAGCAAACCTAGCACCTCCAATCAAGGCAAATTGTAATGTTCAGAACAACTCCAGTGGTCACTTTACAGAACCATGTCCAAGCAGCTGTCACCCAGTGTTCAGAACTGGGAAGACAGTTAAAATGACACTCTATTGATTCTATGCATCATAAAATATAATTTTAAGATGTTTCTCTGCAAGGGTTCTAAACTCCAGTAAAATTTATACTCTCCTTAAAATTTTTATTAGCCTGTGTAAAAGCACCACTAATTATTGAAAAAATGATAAGGTTATCTCCCAGAGGAGGTCACAGACCCCTAAACACAAGCAAAGTTCTTTAAAGTGCCATGTAGAGAAAAGGAGCCACCCCACTCACAGGACATGCGAAACTGTACTTGCATCATTTCAGTCATCACCGTTCATGTCTCAGGACTTAGATGCTTTGTACTGCATGACAGAGACCTTCCAAACACTAATTCGCAAGAGCGCGCTCACACACAAAAGAGAGGCAAAAAACGAAGGTGAAGGCAGCGCCAACAAGATAGCTCAGTGGATAAAGGAACTTTGTCATGAGTCTGGCAATTTGAGTTCGATCTCCAAACCCATACAAAGGTAAAAGAACAAACTCCATGGAGTTGCCCTCTACACACACACACACACACACACACACACACACACACACACACACACACAAATTATGAGAGATTTTAAAGACTTAAAAATTAGACTTCTGAAAATTAATGTAAATGTCTCCTTATGACTTGTATTGAGCAGAAAAATCCCAAAGGTCTGTCTCTGTAACAGTCCTAGGCTGATGAGGGCAATAACACCCTGTTCTAAGCAGCATCTCTGTCTGCCAGTCCCTAATGGCTTCATCTCAGCTGCTATGAACATATTCTGATTCCCCCTTGTACTCATGATACCACAACCTGGATGAGGACACAAGCCGACTGAAGCAGCTCTTTGCTTTCTGAAAATGCTAATGACAAAGGATCTGATAACATGCAGTTATCAATACTCTTCCTCTCAACCAAAAGGGCTATGCTACTAGGTCCAATCCCCATGTGAAATCCCTGGCTTCTCACAGGGTGTCACCTACAGCAGACTTCTGTACCATTTAATTTCATCTGCCTAGGTGAAATAACACAGCATCTGAATTAACTTACACATATGGCCTGATAGGCTTGTCACCAATCATATTGCACAGAGAAACAGGAAATTGCTTTCTGCAAATGTTACCGAGGCTTTCTGGGCTGGCCCCACCCAGAAAATACAATCTTTCCTGGCTACAAATGACTCTCACTCAAGTGGTGATCTCAAAACCCATCTCTGGAAGTGAAGACTCCAAAGAATCTGTCACTGGGATACAGTGACACCAATCTCACATTTTGTGGTTAATAAAACAAGTCCTGCATCCAGCTTGGCACAGGGCCCCGATTTGACTTATTTCAAGCCAAGCTCATAGGAAAAACTACCATTCATGAATGCTTCAGGAGGGCAGGTCAGCTGGGTCTTTTGTGGCAAAATTGGCATTCTCAGACCCATTTCTGGTGGACCTTTTGATCAACCCTAGCCAATTTCCTAAAGAGATTTGGTGCATTTTGCTCTTAAAGGGGGAAAAAATCAACTACAAAATTCTCAGTTTTGACAAGGCAGTTTTCACAGAAAAGGTGCTTGTGGGAATAGAAACGGAAGAAATTCAGAAAAGGAGAAAAATATTCTGATTTCCAATTTAATCGAATCAAACATTGGGCACTTCACCCCATCTTCCTCAGTGCAACCCAATATAAGTAAGACATATAGGACTTTCCTCAGAACGTCTCCTCAGTCTTTAATATTTCGTGCCCCAGGACTTAATCAGGAATTTCCATTCTAAAGTGGCACACTGTTCTCCTCAGGGAACTAAGCTTTCTTTGAATAAAAAAAAAGGCAGTTACCCTTTTGGGGACTCAATACGTATTTTTAAACCTCTTATTAAATCAACCTAATTTATGAGGCATATTCAGGAAGAGCAGGTAGCAAGCTGCTTTGGTGGATGCAAAGTTTCTTTGCCATCCTCTCCCACACCCCCAATTCCACCTCCTTTGCCCTCCCCTTCTCCGAGGGTTTCCGAATGTCTTCGGGGCTTTTCCGAAGCCGCCGAAGCCGCTCGGCCCTCTCCGCTTGGACCCCGACTGTGCTCCGAACACTGTCGAGATCCTCCGAGCCCCGCGCCCAGGCCAGGCCGAGAGAAGCCGAGCACCGCCGAGCTCAGCCCCATCGACTTTTCCTGCCTCGGCTGGGCGCTGTCCACCACTTGCAACGCCTGAAACCTCACCCCAGCTCAGGAGGCCGAGGCTTCTACCAGACTCCCAGCCTGCCACAGTGGATTACAGACTTGGGAAGTTTTGAAACCTGCCCCTAAGGAGAAAGAGGTGGCGCGGTTTGCATTTCCCGACACGCGAGGGCTCCAGGCAGATGCAACATGCACCTTGTTGCAAAGAGCAATTCCCCAGGCCCCGCCTCCCCATCCATTTGGACTGCACAAGCCCCAGAGAAACCCCAAGCCAAATTACTGGTGGCTCAGAAGGGTGAGGCTAGCCGAAGGGGCCTGTGAGAAGAAAGCCCCCGGGAGCTCTCGAACGCAAATAAGAACGTGCTAAGCAGATGGGGGAACTGTCTCCTAATCGCTGCTCCCTACCATCATGGCGCCGCCTGGAACTCGCTTGTCATGCCTGTTACACATGCAAGAATTTTTGCTTCTTGGTTTTGAAACTGCAAGCACGATTTATCTCCCACCCACCTTCCCTCGAAAGGGGTTTTTATTTTCTATTGTTTTCCTACGGGATGCAATTACTTCGGCTATTCTGTCAAGTTGAAAAATAATCATTTTTGTTTACTGCACAGCAACCTCTAATTAGGAGCTGTGTGTGCACGAAGGTGTCACAGCAAAGCGACATAGAATCCTCGCTAAACGGTCCTAACGAACTCCTCCGTCCCGAACTGACAGGCCAACGGAAACAGGGCCAGGAGGCCCGGAAGGCACGCACCCGTTCCCTGCCGGCCACCCCTCCCCAGGCAAAGCTGCCTGTAGGCTCACTAGGAGTCCTGGAGTGGATGGGGCAAGAAGCAAGCCAGAAAGGAGGAAGGATGGGCGAGGCTCCTTATTGGGGAAATGTGGAAAGGAAGGAATATCCCATTTTGTTTTAATTTTCAACCATCACTCAAATCCACCCCCAGTTAATTAGGAGGGGAAACTGATATCTAAGGCAGAAAGGGGGCGGTGGCAAGTGGGGCCTGAAATCCGCAGTGAAGGTAGACTACAGGGAGCCTGGCCTAAGCAGTGTAAATATAATGATAAAGACTACACAGTGACTGGAACCTGCGGATGTCAGAAGAGCAAAGGCTGGATGGAGGGCCAGGGAGGAGAGGGGCTGGAAGGCAGATGAGACTTGCTTTCAGTCAGCCCCACAGACAGCCTCCCCCTTCCACCTCTGCCTTGGATAAGGCTGTGTCTATCACATCCGCTTGGAAACCCACCCTTTCTCCCAAGTTCACGCCCCCTCCCCTAACCCTTACTCGCTTTTGGGGGTAGGGGGAGAGGGTCTAAGCCACAGCCACCAGGAATTCAGCACCAAAGTCATGAACAGCAAACACTCGATCCTCCACCCCAATCTGCTAGGGCTGGGTCCCCTCCATGTTTTAGTCAAGTTCAAAATCACTGCCTCAAGCAGCAGAGGGGGGGGGGGGGGGGGGGGATTCGAGAGGGGGGGGGGGGGAGGAGAGGAAAGAGAACGAGACAGAGACAGAAATGGAGGCAGCGAAACACGAAATACTCCACGGGCAAGAGTTATGATCATAATCACACCAATAGTGTGATGTTCTGATCAATATGGCGGACGCTGTCATTCATACAACTAGAGGCGCTCCCACTCCCTCCCCCAAAACACCGACCCCAGGAGTTGGGGTGGGGGACCCAGAACCAACGTAGGGAGTGGGGGGAGGGGAGGCAAAACCGGGTTTCTTCTGTGTGTGCGCGAATTAAAAACCGGGCCTGGAGAGCAATATGGGTGAGCAAGATAATAAAACAATATAAAATTATTCTTAATAAAAGTACAAATCCCAATGCCATAGGGACTTACTTCATCTGCTTCACAATGGTGCTTTTTCCTGATTCTCCAGCCCCTGTTGGGACACAGAGGAGGGAAAAACTGGTGAGTGTCAGCTCATAGAAATGGGAAGGGGGCTTCAAGGCATGCAAGGGGTGGGAGCTTCTGGGCACATGGTGGTGCCTCTCGGGGACCAGGTCTCCCGGGGCGCAAGTCGGGTAGGGAACTGTGGCCGGGGGTCTAGGGGCGGGGGTGGCTACCGAGGTCCTTACCCAGCAGGAGTAATTTCACGTCTTTGGCGGCGCTGATGCCATCTTCTTTGAGGTTTTTCTCAATCGCCTTGCTCCGCTCGAGGGCGGCTCTCTCCTCTGCGCTCAGAGTACATCCCATGGTGGCCCCTTCCCTGCCACAGCCCGCACGACTCGGCTGGCACGACTCCCCGGGTCGGCGCGCCCCCCACCCCCCCACAGAGCAGAGCCTGGGCTCAAAGGGGAGAAAATCACGATATCCTCTCTTTGGCTGGGAACAAAATTGTCGAAAGACCAGAATCCCCCCAAAAGAACAGCCTCTATCAAGATTCCAGCGGCGAAGATTAGCGGCGGCTGGCTGGGGTCTGGGGGTGTCGAGGTGAGGGTGGCCGGGGTCTGGGGCTCCGGAGCCGAGAGAGGAGGCGCCCGCGGGCCCGGGAGGCGCGGGTTGCAGGCACCGAGGCTAGTGCACGACCCAAAATAAATAAAATAGGAGTCGAGGCTGGATCCGCAGCCGGAGCCGGCGGAGGGTGGGGTGGGGGGCAGGGTGGGTCCTTCTGCCGCGGCTGCCGGAGGCGGAGGAGGAGGAGGCGGAGGCGGAGAAGGTGGAGGCGGCGGCGGCGCGGGGTGTGGAGGGAGTGAGTTAGGGGGTGCCGCTAGTGCATGTGCATCGCCGCTCCTCGGCCGTCGGTGCGTCCGCGGCGCCTTCTCCGACCCCCGCGCGCGGGGCAGGGCTGGGCAGAGGGCCGGGCCGGGGGTGGGGGGTGCAGAGCTCTAGCGAGAGGCGGCGTCGCCGGGGCCCAGAACTCGCATCGCTCGGCGGAGCGGACAGGAGTCGGGGAGAGCGCGAGGGAGCCGCGGCCAGCGGGGAGCGCGAGAAGAGGCGGGCAGGGAGGGCAGGGCACGCGCGCGCGCCGGGGCGGGCGGGGAGGGGGGCGAGGCGAGCGCAGCGCGCGAGTGCGCCTGGTCCTGCGCAGCGCTCCGCCAGCCGCCCGCTGACGTCAGCAGGGCCGCGCGCCCCGGCCCGGGGGACGGCGCGGGCGGGGGCGGCGCGCATGCCCGCGGGAAGCGTCAGCTAGCGGGCGCGCGCGAGCGCGAGACGCCGCCCGCTCTCGGGTACCCTCCCCCGCGGCTCCGGGAGCGTGCGGGGCTGGGGAGGGCGGGGCCTGGTGCCGGGCGCGCGCCTGCGCCCCACCCCGCCCCACCCCGGCCGGTCTCGCGCACCCGGCCCGCCTCCTGTCAACCCCAGCGAGGCGGTCAGGTGGTCCCCGAGCCTCCAGCTTCCTGGTCCCTCGGGCTCTGCGTCGTGTCTCCGGCAGATCGCCTTTCCGATTGTTCTCCGGCGCGGCTGGAGGTGTAGCCCCTAGCCGAGTTATGGTGCCTCGGCAGATGTGAGGAGGTAGTGGGTCAGGATAAACCCGCGCACTCCATAATAACGCGCTGGGGCTCAGTGACGGATTTGGGTCTGCATTTTGTGAGCATCGAGTGTCTAGAGACTGGGCTCCCAGAGAGGAACGCAGCAGGCTGAGAAGAGGCACGGCCTGTTCCGCAGGAGTTTTTGCCTAGCTTAGTCAATGTGAGCCTTACCGCGAGATCACCACAACCTCTGTTGCTAGAGATGGTTACCATTCTAGGATGGTTTGATGCCAAAGGCCCAGGGGACAGTCTTTCATGAAAGCCTCTATCAAATACTTGTTCCCTTAAATTTTTCTCTGTATCATAAACCGACGGTCTCGCTTGGTTCTTGAATTCTTGTATTCCTAGAACACAAACTGGTAAAAATGAATTCTTCATAGATTTTTGATGAGAGGTTTCTTCTTCCTTTCATCTTAAAATAACAAACTACTAGAAGAAATACACCCTTCACATCTCAAATAGTCAGAAACAAGGGTCAGTTACTCAGCAAACAGCTAACCCAGCGCTGGGGAAAACAGCAGACAGTTGCCAAAGATCGGTCATGTTCTGGGTGGTCTCTGAGAGTTTGAAGACATTAGTTCTTACTGCACAAAATAGTTTTACAATCAGTTCCACCAGGCAGCCCCAGGGGCCTTCCTAGATAGAGGAGCCAAGAGGCAAGTCTGCCTAGGGAAAAAACAGGCAAGGGGCCAGTGGAAAACATATTTTTTTCCCCTAACAGTTGGGCATTTCTGTGACTCTGAAAGTAAACTTGTTTGCTCCATTTCAACAATGGGGAGAAAATCCTATTTTGGAAATGTCACCCGGCATAAAAATATATTTGCAACGGGGGAAAAGGGCAATTAAGGGCCACCCAGAAGAAAATATTTTTCTCCTCAATTTTTATTTTTTAAAGTTTGCTTTTTCCCACTGTGGGTTTGTCTCATTCTACAAATGTCTGTGTCAAAAGTTATATGTGATATAATTGGAATATTTAAATTTGGGCCATATCCTACCTATCCTAGGAAACTGACAAAAGAATTCTTTAGAGTTGTTTTATAGAGCAAATAAATAATGCCCCTTTCTCTCTCTCATTTTTCCTGATTGTGTTGGGTGGGGGTACTATAAGAAGATGAGTCTGGTTTGACTTTAAAAATCAAGTATCACTAAAATTGTCCTTCCAGATTCAAAACAGAGATCTCAGGTGCCCAACATTCTATAGACCTTGCTTCCTCCAGAGGTTGCTGGGGACAGTTGCATAGATCTACCGTGAACCAGATTCAGGGAAAAAAAAAACCCACTGTTAGTGAAGTTCCACCATTTGTACAAGACCACATTTGATGGATCGAAGGTAAGGATCAAACCGTTTCACTCTGCGCTGGGGCAGGGCGGCGGCGGCGGCGGCGGTGGCGGTGGTGGTGGTGGTGGTGGTGGTGGTGGTGGTGGAAGTGGTAGTGGTGGTGGTTATGGTGGTGGTGGCAGCAGCAATACCCTATTAAATATATTTAGTGTTCTTTCACATCAAGTGACTTTCAAGTGAAGACCTTATGTTCCTGGGGGCATTCTGGTTGTGTATAGGAAGATGAAGTCATCCTTGACTTCCTCCTTGCTATCAGTCCTGATATGGCACAGGTATAAACCTCTCTGTGTTGAGATTTTCTTCACTCCATACTGACTGTGTATGTAAGATTATGTTCCAACACTTTAGATGTATTTCAGATTTGCCTGCCCCTTCTTCTTCTTCTTCTTCTTCTTCTTCTTCTTCTTCTTCTTCTTCTCTTCTTCTTCCTCCTCCTCCTCTTCCTCCTCCCCCTCCTCCTCCTCTTCCTCCTCCTTCTTTTCTGGGTCACTTTGTGTCTTTATGGCTGAGTTTCATAAAAGACTAATAATAATCCATTTCATCTGTATAGTGCTTTACAGCTTACGGAGCACTTTTACAAAAATTATTCCACGTGATCCTCCCACATCAACCTCAGTTAGGCACTAGTGTGGGAAGCGTCATGGATGAGTGGAAAGAGCCTAGACCAGGAAGACAGATTGATAAGAGAGGAAACTTCTGAGATGTCCTACATTTGATTATAAAGGGCCAGTGGGTGTGAGAGAAGATAAATGATACAGGATGTTATTTGGTAGCAAGCTATAGGCCCTAAAGAATAAAAGACCATTTTTCTGTTCTTGAATGTACATTAAAAGCTTTGTTCAAAGCTGCTCTGACTGCCTAGGTATCAGTGTGTGCCCCTTGCAACACTAACCAATCCAGAGGCCCTGGCTTCTTTTGTAGTTGCTCTCCCATTACAACGCCTTCATTGCTTCAGGTAAACCCACCTTATTATCAGCAGCTAGTGTAGACTCAGTGTACACAGGCTGTACGGTGCAACATTTTCATTGTAAAGTACTCTGCCCTTTTAGATATAGGGAACTAGCCATCCACCCCCTTTGACAGTTGTAGAATTTGTCTCAGCACCTAGTCACTTGTTTTTCTCCCGAGCCTCTTCAATGGCTCAATAAACTTGTTGATTTCAATAAACTCCTTATTTCTTGCAAGGCCTTGGGCATTTTGGTTTAACACAATACAGTCTGGTAGCCATTTTACAGACGAGCAAAGTGAGCCTCCACACGGGCTTGGATAAATTATTAATGGTCAACAAACTCATTAACGAGTCAGCGAGTCTTTGCAGTTTTGTGAACTGTTGAAAGCAGCACATTCTATATATACATAAAGTATACTCAGATTAGAAGGATGAAATCTCAAACCCAGTCATCTTTTGATTCCCCCAAAGGTATAAGTAATAAAAAAAAAACCCTCTTCAACTATATTAAATTGATATACAATTAATTCCCATGGGAATGAAGAAATTACAGTTCTGGTATTAGGAGCCAGGATTCCTAGACCAAGGACAATTTCTCTTTGGTTTTGTTTTATTTGACTCTCAGAATTATATTTTTCTGAAGAATTTTTTTTTTTGTCAGAAAACAGCCCTCACCCCACCCTTAGTTCAATATTTATCGTGCTACACACACATTTTTAACTTTAAAGGTACTTTGAATTTTGAATATCTTACATATTCCATGAGAGGAATATCAGCAAAGCCTGCGTTAAGTTGCTTCCACTTCTAGAGGACAGAAATCTGTGACATAAAGAGGATCCCCACTCTCAGTTCTCCAGTGTGGACTTTGGATACATTCAATTTTTTTCTTTTTTCCTACGTCTCTCAAAGACAGTGTTCCCAATTAATATTTCTTCCCTGACTTGTTTTTGTGCATGTCTCTCAGACCACCAGCACCATGGTTCTCAAACATTATTATCTGTAGAATTACCTGAGATGCTTTAAAGTTATATTTAAAATTTAAATTTAGATCCAAGAGTTCCACTTCTGGGATTCACTCAGTAAATCTGAAGTGGGACCTGAGGATCCATTTTTATCATCACACTTTCTCCATCAAGTGATTTCTTGTATTTGTTGGGGAACTTGCTGCTGGCGTATAAGCTCTTAGAAGGAAGGGGGCTTCCTTTGTATCTGAAAAGGTCAAAATAGCCCTTGTCCACCGGTTGTCATAATATTTGTTAACTAAAGTCACCTGTGTGACAAGGCCTTACTCAGGTAATCTATAGGAAAGCTCCTTCCACCTTTGACATTTGCGTTTTTATCCTAAGACAAATTCTGCCACTTGATTATTCTAGAAAATGTTTAAGATTCAGTGAAAGTAATGTCATCACGTAAAGTTCTATGACATGAAATGATGCTGACTTTGAACCAACGAATGGGAAGTTTACTGGCCAACAGGCATTTGTGAGAAGAGAATATACATCCCCATCAGAAAAATTCTTGGCTAACTTCTGTGTCTTGTTTTCTAATTTTGTAGGGCTTAGGAGAGATTAATTTTTTATGTATAATTGTTAAATGTAAGAGATGATTCAAGAAGAAATAGGATTTTTGTGTACCTTTTAGAGAAAGGATTTGCAGGAAGAAGAAAGATAAATGTTTGCATGTCACAGAATTGAGCTCTCAAGTTATGAAAATCTACTATGTGGTCACTGTTGATAAGATTGATTTTTGAATATACTTTGGTGTCTTGGATACTGTAAAGGGAATGTGCCTTAGTGATTTTTATTTTAATCATTTGTTATTTAATTACTCTAACTATTTATGTATTTGTCTTAATTATTTAATTTAAATTATTTAATTATTCAATTAAATCACTTAAATTATTAATAATTTAGGATAGCAACGGAATGCCACAGGGGTGCCTTTGGAGTATTGGAAGGGGCGAGGAACACTGCTTTTTATGTGAGCAAGATTGACCAAGAGCTGAACTTGCCATTGAAATTTGTCCTAATGTGAATGCATTACCTAATAGTCTTCTAAATTAATTCTGTGTTGGAATTTTCTTGGGAAATCTTTCATCTGAAGCTAAGATTCTGATTTGTTATGCTGGAAATAACAACCAACTTTTAAATCCATCTTGGCTGGGGTTGGCAGAAAGAATTCCCACATACACATTTGTAAGTTTATTTCCTCTGTTCTTCAGGAGACAGAGAATCTTCAGACACAAAGGGTTCTTGCATTTTCCTTTTTCCTGCCTCCATGGAGCCTTTTCACACATGCCACTCAAACACATTTTAGACATTATCTCATTAGTCTTCTGTAACCTTCAAGGACCAAAGCCTTATTTCCACATTGTTCTTTGCAAGTAGAACTTTGTGAAAGATTTTTTTTATGTGTATAACATGTTTTGTCTATCTGTATATACAGGACCGTGTGTGTGCCTGGTGCCCACCAAAGTCAGAAGAGGACATCAAGATTCCCCTGGAACTTGAGTTACAGATGGTTGTGAGCCACCATGTGGGTTCTGGGAAGTGAACCAAGGTCCTCTGCAAGAGCAGTCAGTGCTCTTAACTACTGAGCCAGCTCTCTAGTCCAAGAAGAACTGTTTTTGGTTGTTCCTGCAAAAATTAGGTAGATTTTTGTCTGACCAGTTTGCCTAATTTGTACTGACTGACTGGGACTGGAGGGAGGAAAGGACTGCCAATTAGTTGAACTTCTTAAGTGGATTGAAGGTGATTGTCTAGATTATATATATTTAATTTTGCTTGGATGTTCCAAAGCATGTATGATTTGGGGTGTTCTGTATGTCTGCCAAATACTAAGAACATGTGTCCCACTGAGGCAGGGTGGGGTTTTTTTTTTGACATTTAGACATGCATCTCTTCCCCAGAGGCCTACAAAATCTGGTCTGATTGACAGGAACATTTTTATGAAATTCCTGTGTGTATGATACATGACCATAAGACAGAAAAGGAAAAATTCAGGTAAACACAATTTTAAAAGACCCTCAACCTCAAGGCTTTTGGCTGTAATCATTTAGAGCTTAAAGGGAACTGGAACTTTTACTGACCGGCTCCTAAAGCTGTCCCTTCAGTTGTCTGACTTTCTCCCTACTCACTGTAGATGTCAGAGAAGGAGAGCAGAAGAAAAAATCCTGGGTTAGCTACATGCAGTATAAACAAAAGGCAGTACTTACTGGTTTTTAATGACCAAAGAGAAGACATATAGGAGTCTTCATCAAAATATGTGATATAATAGCTTAATTATGATTCTGAAATCAACGGCTCAATGTGCAATGACTCTCTTTAAAAAGAATCAGTAGCAAGATTGAGGGGTGAGGGAGACTGGAGCAGTGAACCAGAAAGGGCGGAGTTTCAGACTGGCCAACTTGACCATCTTTTCTTTGCTTCCTTTACCTCTGACTTTGTTTGAGAAGGAAGAGATACCAATCATTTTCATTCAGAAAGGGATACAACTTTTGTGCCCCTGTCTGCTCCATTTATACACGTGGCTTTATCCCTTCATAAATATTTCCCCCATAATCATCTTTGCTTTTTAAAACATGGATTTAGCCAATGTTTATTGGGAGCTTACCATGTGCCAGGCACTGTTAGATGCCAGGCGTGCAACACATATAGCTGCCTGCCGTGCTGGTACATAGAGTCTCTGACTTCTGAACTGCAACAATCTCTCATGCATTGTTTGGTTTGATCCTCATAACTTTTTTTTTTAACAGAGTTTTCATTTTATGCATCATGAGAAATTAAGATTAGAGATGTACAAGTAAGTGACTTAGCCCAGATCACCCAGCTTACATATTACATGGCTGGGATACACATTCTTTTTCTGTATCCCATGATGGTGGCCTTTCTACAGCATGCATATATGCCTATATATCAGGCTGCTCTTGAAGTCATTATCTTCCTGTTTCTGCCTCTCAAGCACTGAGATTCCTGGTATGTGACACTATGTCCTCTTCCTTCCTTCCTTCCTTCCTTCCTTCCTTCCCTCCTTCCTTCCATCCTTTCTCATTCATTCATTCAATTTATATCCTGATCACTTCCCTCCCTCCTCTCCTCCCAGTCCCACTCTGACAAATCCCTTTCCACATTACCCCTCCTTTTCTCCTTACAGGAGAAGAACTTGCCCCTCCTAGGTATCAGCCTGCCCTGGGACATCTAGTTCCAGCAAGATTAAAAACATCCTCTCCCACTGAGGTCCAGCCAGGCAGTTCAGTTAGGGGAAGGGGATTCAATGATAGACAACAAAGTCCGAGACAGTCTCTGCTCCAATTGTTAGGAGACCCATATGAAGACCGAGCTGTATGTCAGCTACAAATGTGTAGGGAGCCGAAGTCCAGCCCCTGAGTGCTCACTGGAAGGTGCTTCAGCCTCTGTGAGCCCCCATAGACTCTGTAGGTCTTCTTGTGGTATCTTTAACCCCTCTGGCTTGCTCAGTTCTATCCCCAATTCTACCACAAGACTCCCTGAGTTCTGCCTGATGTTTGGTGTGGATCTCTACATCTGTTTCCATCCGCTGCTGGGTGAAGACTTTCAGGAAACAGTAATGCTAAGCTCCTGTCTGCGAGCGTAGCAGAGTATCATTAGTGTCAAGGGTTGGCTCTCTCCCATGGAATGGGTCTCAAGTTGGGGCCGTCATTGGCTGGCCATTCCCTCAGTCTCTGCTCCAACTGTATCACTGTGTATCTTGTAGGCAAGACAAACTTTGGGTTTTGTGAATGGGTTGATGTTCCCCTCCCTCCACTAGAAGTCCAACCTGGCCACAGGAGGTAGCCACTTCAGTCTCTGTGTATCTGGCTGGGAGGAATCTCAGCTAGGCTGTAGGCTGTAGGCTGTAGGCTGTAGGCTGTAGGCTGTAGGC
>JANHMN010000018.1:19579746-19639129 GCA_030674055.1 Rhabdomys pumilio | reverse complement strand
CTGTAGGCTGTAGGCTGTAGGCTGTAGGCTGTAGGCTGTAGGCTGTAAGCTCTCAGAGCCTTCCATGTCCCGGGCCTCTGGGTAGTTCCAAAGATGCCACTCACTGATTTCCATTCTCACGCCCACACCTCTCCCATACCCCCTCTCTTAACACTTGATCCCATCCCCATTCCTCCTCATCCTCTTTCCCACCCAGTTATTCTGTCCATTTACCTCTGATGACTATTTTCCCCCTCTGAGTGAGATTTATGAATGCTCCTTGGGCCCTCCTTATAACGTATTACTTAGTTTGTTTGGGTCTGTGGTTATGCTGTACTTTGTGGCTAATTCCCATTTGTGAGTACATACTATATATGTCTTTCTGGGTTATTTCACTCAGAATGATATTTTCTAGTTCCATCCATTTGCCTGAAATTTCATGATGTCTTTTTTTTTTTAATAGCTAAACAGTATTCCACTGTGTAGATACACCACATTTTCTTTCTTTTTTTTGGTTGAGGGACAACTAGGTTGTTTCCAGTTTTGAGATATTATGAATAAAGCTGCTATGAACATAGTTGAGCAGGTGTCCTTTGGGGTATATACCCAGGAATGATATAGCTGGGTCTTGGGGTAGAACTATCTCCAATTTTCTGAGAAACTGACAAATTGATTTCCAAAGCGGATGTACAAGTTTGTACTCGTCCCAGCAATGGAGGAGTGTTCCCTTTGCTCCACATCCTTGCCAGCATGTGCTGTTACTTGTGGTTTTGATCTTAGCTATTCTGATGGGTGTAATATGGAATTTCAGAGTCCTTTTGATTTGTATTTCCATGATAACTAAGGACATCGAATATTTCTTTAAGTGCTTCTCAGCTTTAGAGATTCCCTTGTTGAGAATTCTCTGTTTAGCTCTGTACCCCATTTTTAATTGGGTTTTCTTGTTTGCTGGTGTCTAATTTCTTGAGTTCTTTATGTATTTTGGATATTAGTCCTCTGATGTAGTGTTGGTGAAGATCTTTCCCCAATCTGTAGGCTGCCATTTTGTCCTATTGACAGTGTCCTTTGCCTTACAGAAGCTTTTCAGTTTCATAAGGTCCCCATTTATTAATTGTTGATCCCAGTGTCTGAGCTATTGGTGTTTTGTTTAGAAAGTTGTCAATGTGCCAATGTGTTCAATTCAGGTCCCCACTTTTTCTTCTATTAGATTTAGTGTGTCTGTTTTTATATTGAGATCCTTGATCCACTTGGAGTTGAGTTTTGTGTGGGGTGATAGATACAGGTCTATTTGCATTCTTGTACATGCAGACATCCCGTTAGACAAGCACCATTTGTTGAAGATACTTCTTTTTTCCATTGTATGTTTTTGGCTTCTTGGTCAAATTTCAAGTGTGCATAGGTGTGTGGGTTTATGTCTGGATCTTTGGTTCTATTCCATTAATTCTATACCAATACCATGCAGTTTTTATTGTTATTGCTCTGTAGTAGAGCTTGAAATCAGGGATGGTGATTTCTCCAGAAGATTTTTTTGTTGTACAAAATTGTTTTTAGCTATTCTGTTGCTTGTTTGTTTTTGTTTGGTGTTGTTGGTTTTTATGGCTTGTTTTGTTTTTCCATATGAAGTTTGAGGATTGCTGTTTCAAGTCCTGTAAAGAATCATGATAGAATTTTGATGGGAATTCATTGAATTTGTAGATTGCTTTTGGTAAGATGGCCATTTTTTTCTATGTTAATCCTACTGATCCATAAGCAAGGGAGATCTTCTCATCTTCTGAGGTCTTCCTTGATTTCTTTCTTCACAGACTTAAAGTTTTTGTCACACAGATCTTTTTATTGCTTAGTTAGAGTTATGAGAAGATACTTTATATTGTGTCTATTAAATGAGTGTTCTTTTCTTAATTTCTTTCTCAGCCTGATTATCATTTGTATAAAGGAGGGCTACTGATTTGAGTTAATTTTGTACCCAGCCACTTTGCTGAAGGTATTTATCAGCCATAGAAATTCTGTATTAGAATTTTTGGGGTCACTTATGTATGCTCTCGTATCATCTGCGAATACTGATACTTTGACTTCTTCCTTTCCAATTTGTATCACCATGACCTCTTTTAGTTGTCTTGTTGCTCTAGCAAGAACTTCAAGTGCTATGTTGACAAGATAGAGAGTGGGCAGTCTTATTGTGTCCCTTTTTTTTTAAAAAAAAAATTCGAATTGCTTTAAGTTTCTTTTCATTTAATTTGATGTTGGATATTTGCTTACTGTATACTGCTTTTACTATGTTTAGATTATGTACCATTTATCCTTGATCTCTCCAAGACTTTTAACATGAAGTCAAAAGAGGTAAAGAGGTGTTGGATTTTTCTCAAAGAGCTTTTCAGCATCTAATAAGATGATCATGTGATGTTTTTCTTTTAGTTTGTTTATATGATGGATGATGTTGATGGATATCTATATCTATATCATCTATATCTATACCTATACCTATACCTATACCTATACCTATACCTATACCTATACCTATACCTATATCTATATCTAACAGTCCCTGCATTCCTGGGATGAAGCCTTCTTGGATAATGGATGCTATTTTTGATGTGCTCTTAAATTCAGGTTGCAGGTATTTTATTGAGTATTTTTTTGCATCAATGTTCATAAGAGAATTTGGTCTGAAATTCTTTCTTTTTTGAGTCTTTTTCTGTGGTTTAGGTATCAGGGTGACTGCGGCCTCATAGAATGAGTTTGGCAATGTTCTTCCAGTTTCTATTTTGTGGAATAGTTTGAGGAGTATTGGTATTAGCTCTTTTTTGAAATTCTGGTAGAATTCTACACTAAACCCACTGGGTCCTAGGCTTTTTTTGGTTGGGATGTTTTAATGACTTTATTTCTTTCAGGGTTTATAGGGCTATTTAAATTGTTTACCCGATCTCAATTTAACTTTGATAAGTTGTATTTGTCAAGAAAATGGAACATTTTGCCCAAACATAAAAGAATACACTTTGCATCGTCCATTTCATTTATATTTTCTAATTTTGTGGAGTACAGGCTTTTGAAGTAAGACCTAATGATTCTTTGAATGTCTGCAATGTTCACCTTTTCTTTTCTGATTTTGTTATTTTAGAAGCTGTCTCTCTGCGTTTTGGTTAGTTTGGCTAAGGGTTTGTCTATCTTGATGATTTTCTCAAAGAACCACCTCTTTGCTTGGTATAGTCTTTGTATTGTTTTCTTTGTTTTATCTGACTGATGATCTGTTCCTCTCCCACTATTGATGTGTGGCAGTCCATGCGCAAATTAAGCTTTAGTAATGCTTCTTTTACAAATGTGGGCGACCTTGCATGTGGGGAATAGATATTCAGAATTGTGACATCATCTTGTTAGATTTTTTTCCTTTGATGAGTATGAAGCGTCCTTTCCTGTCTCTTTTGATTAATTTTGTTTTGTTAGACATTAGAATGACTACTACAGCTTGTTTCTTGGGTCCGACTGCTTGGAAATTTTTTTCCAGCCCTTTACTCTGAGGTAATATCTATCTTTATTGCTGAGGCGTGTTTCTTATATGGAGAAGAATGATGGATGCTTTTTTCACATTATTCTGTTAGCCTGTCTTTTATTGGGGAATTAAGTCTGTTGATGTGAAAGATATTAATGACCAGTGATTGCTAATTCTTGCTATTTTGATGTTGGTGATGTTTGTGTGTGTGTGTGTGTGTGTGTGTGTGTGCGCGCGCGCGTGCGTGCGCGTGTGTTTCCCTTATTTTGTTTTTGATGGTATGGAATTATTTATTTATTGTGTTTTCTTGGGTGTAGTTAATCTCCTTGTGTTGGAATTTTCCTTCTAGTATTTTTGTAGGGTTGGATTTGTACATAGATGTTTAAGTTTGGCTTTACCTTGGAATATCTTGTTTAATTTAGCTATGATGATTAAGAGTTTTGCTGGGTATAGTATTCTAGGTTGGGATCTGTGATCTCTAAAGGCTGCAAGACATCTGTCCAGTCTTTTAGCTTTTAGAGTCTTTTTTGAGAAGTCAGGTATAATTCTGATCTGCCTTCATATGTTACTTGGACTTTTTCCCTTGCAGCTTTTAGTACTCTTTCTTTATTCTGTAGATTTAGTGTTTTGATTATTTTGTGGTGAAAGGATTTATTTCTAGTCCAATCTAATACTGGAGTTCTGTAATCTTCTTGTATGTTCATAGGCATCTCTTTCTTTAGGTTGGGGAAATTTTCTACTATGATTTTGTTGAAAATATTTTCTGGTTCTTGGAGCTAGGATTCTTCTTCACTCTCTTCTATTCCTATTATTCCTAGGTTAGGTCTTTTCATAATATCCTAAATTTCCTGGATATTTTGTGTCAGGAATTTTTTTAGATTTAACGTTTTCTTTGATGTTTCAGTTTTTTCTATCATATCTTCTATGCCTGAGACACTCTTCCATTTCTTGTATTCTGTTGGTGATGCTGCATCTGTTCTTCCTGTTCTCTCCTCGAGGTTTTCCATCTCCAGAGTTGCCGCAGTTTCTATTTTCCTTATTGCTTCTATATCTACTTTCAGGTCTTGAGCAGTTTAATTCATTTTTTTCCCTTCACTTATTTAATTGCATTTTCCTGTATTTCTTTAAGGGGTTTATTCATTTCCTCCTTAAAAGCCTCTACCTGTTTGATTGTATTTTGCTATATTTCTTTAAGGGTTTTTATTAGTTTTCTCTTTGAAGGCCTCTATCCCCTTTATAAGATTGGATTTAAGATCATTTAATTCTGCTTCAGTTGTGATAGGATATCCAGGGCTTGCTGTAGTAAGATAGCTGTGACTCGAAGCTGCCATATTGTTCTGGCTTTTGTTGATTGTGTTCTCATACTGTCCTTTAGCCATCTGGTAGTCCCTGGATGTTCCTGGTGCAGCCTTGGGCTGGATAATGGAACTCAGGGGGCAGTGCATGTCTCAGTGCAGCTGAAGCTGGACGTGCCTCAGGGAACACTGTAAGGCAGGGGACTGGGGTTGAGGATTAGGGGTGGTGGTCTAACCTGGATGTTCCTGGTGTAGCAGGCCTGGTGAAGGTGGGCAGAGCAGTTGCTGGACAATAGAGCTGAGTCAGGGAACAGCATGCAGCTGAGGGCAGCTGGGCGTGACCTATGGGACTCTGTGGGCAGGAGGATGTAGTAGAGGGAAGGATCTTACCTGGATGTTCCTGGTGAAGGAGGGCAGAGAGGTGGCTAGACAGTAGAGCTCTGGGGGGCAGCATAAAGCTTCCATGCCCTCTTAAATTAGTTTCCTAAATAAGTTTTCTAAATAGCACTAATAGCACTATGTTATTTGTATTTTACTGAGGTCTTATTCAGTAATCTTTCTGGTTTTGGGTTAGATGTTATTGTGCGTCCTGAATAAATATTTTTTGTTCTTTTGTTTTTGTAGCCAGTTGAGCTTTCTAGCCCAAGCTGACTTGATATTCCAGGCAGTCCTCCTGCCTCTACCTTTCTAGCTGAGATTTTAAGTTGGAGCCACCATGCCTATTCATAAATAAATTTAATCCAATAAATTAATGATCCTATGGTATTTATTATGCCAAATAATTTCTGGGTCTTAAAAATATTAGATTATCTTTGTAATGAGTATTTATTAGAATATTATGCGTATCTTTGTGGCACCCTTCCTATAACAGTGCCAACCCAAGATCAGGATTACAGAGATCGCGAGTACGGAGAGCCACAGTACGGAGATCCAGAGTACGGAGATGCCGAGTACAGAGAGCAGGAGGACGGAGATCCAGGATACAAACAGCAGGAGGACAGAGAACCGGAGTACAGAGTGCAGGAGGACAGAGATCCGGAGTACAGAGTGCAGGAGGACAGAGATCCGGAGTACAGAGTGCAGAAGAACAGAGGTCCAGAGTACAGAGTGCAGGAGGACAGAGATCCAGAATACAGAGTGCAGGAGGACAGAAATCCAGAATACAGACTGCAGGAGAACGGAGCTCCAGAATACAGACTGCAGGAGGACGGAGATCCAGAATACAGAGAGCAGGAGGACGGAGATCCAGAATACAGAGAGCAGGAGGAAGGAGATTCAGAATACAGAGAATGGGAACACTGAGATCCAGAATACAGAGAGCAAGAGTATGGAGAACCAGAGTAAGGAGATCTAGGTTTCGGAGAGCAGGAGTATCGAGATCCAGAATACAGAGAATGAGAGCATTGAGATCCAGAGCACAGAGAGTAGGAGTACCGAGAACCAGAGTGCAGAGAGCGGGAGCCCTGAGATCCAGAGTACAGAGAGCAGGAGTCCTGAGAGCAGGACTACAGCGAGTGGGAGTACTGAGAGCAGGACTACAGGGAGTGGGAGTCCTGAGAGCAGAAATACAGGGAGCAAGAATACAGAGATCCGGCGTACAGAGAGCAGGAGCACCAAGATACAGGCAACGGAGATCAGGAGTACGGAGATGGGGAGTACGGAGACGGGGAGTACGGAGATGGGGAGTACGGAGATCGGGAGTACGGAGATCAAGAGTATAAAGATCCCGTACAGATACTCTACAGAGATCAGGCGTACAAAGAGCAGGATTACTGAGATCAGATCCAGCGTCTGAGAGATGGGGAGTATAGAGACTGGGGGGTCCAGGCTGCTCAATTAAGGGGAGATGTTGATAAATTTCATTCCCAGTAAGTCCGAATAAATAATAAGTGAAGGTTGTTTCCAAGTAAAGGGCACAGAACAGAGAGACAGGACTAACAGTCTTTATTCAGCTAACGCCTGGAGATTTAATTCACACCCCAGGCTTCAGTTTCCTCAGCTAAACTGGATTTTAGGTACGTTCTGTTTTCCATACCCGTAAATCTGAGTCGAGCAGACAGAGGAAAGGCAGAGAATCATAGAGGATGGATAACAGGGAGAGCCACAGTGAGTGGCTCAGAGGGCAAAGACGAATGCTACAAATGTTACCGAGGCACTGGGTACATCTGTTCCACTCACTGTCAAACGATGGCTTTCGCTTTCTTCTTCCTTTTAAATCAAGTCTGACTCCTTTATACATCAAGAGCATTTGCTTTAGAAATAAAACGCCTTGGGGAGCATAACAGGCTAATATAGTGAGAATATCACGATGTGGTTTGACTTTGATTTTTCAACCTGGAAGCGACTGAAATGCTGAGGTTTTTGTCTGTCTGTCTGTCTGTCTGTCTGTCTGTCTGTCTATTGTTTATTTCCTGTCATAAAAGATTTTCTCCAGATTGTAGTTGTGACCTTTTCAGCACATCAGGCACATAACAGCCATCCAATTGATTCTGAAAGATTTTCGTGTGTGTGTGTGTGTGTGTGTGTGTGTGTGTGTGTGTGTGTGTGTGGTTGAATAAGTGGGTATCATCCCAGGGGACTGGAAAGAATAACTGAAGGATCATAGATCCAGGGGTGCACATGCAAGTAACTAAGGGGGTACATGAGCTTAACAAAGGGTTCGCCATCACTCACAGCCTCAGATTCACATCACTTCCTGTTCCTTCCCACTTGTTGAAAGGGAATAGAAGAACTCAGCATGGCACTTCCACAGCCTTAGAGACACTAGTGCTGAGTGTGAAGGAACCAAAACATTTAAGGGTTTGTCTAATGGTGGACAGAAAGTTACGTTTTCGGGAATCTTAGAATACATGCTATAGGTATTGTGTGACTTATGTTAGACTTGCGGAACTCCAGGGAACTTAGCATCAACAATGCTATCGTTGTTCTTGGCACCAGTGCATCTTGTAGTGCCAACACTTGGAAGGCTGAGAGCAAAAGGGGCCTGAGTTTAAGGCCAGCCTGGACTACATGGGGGGGGGGGCTGTAACTTAAATAAAAACAAACCAACATAAAAAACCAAAGGCAAGTAAACAAAACAAACAACAGACAGTAACAACTCTTGCTTCATATCAAAATGAGTGGACATCTCCACGTTTAAGTTAAAACCAATATTTACTGTAGACATGGAAAAGTTATTATTTCACTGCAAAAGTAATCTGCTACTGTAAAGAAAAGCAGACTCACACTGAAAAATATGTGTTGTCTCCCCTATGGTGACTAAGCAGTGACATTTCAGAATTCCTTAGGGGCAAAGACAATTTGCTATTGACTGCAGATCCAGCTGCACTCTACCCTCCTCAGAGAGCTATTCTATTTAGGAATAAGCTTTCCCCACAGCTAGCTGGCACCTTCGTCATAAATCAGCACCATGAGGGCATGCTGAGGCTCACCCCCAAAACAGAGTCCAGGTAGTGGATGGGAAGTTGAGTTAGAGCCAGCATCTCCTGTTTTCAAGCTGGTCCAGTTAGCTCCCTAGGATAAGGCAATCCTTGTCGCAGATTCTGAATTGACAGGCCGAGAACGAGGAGGAAAATCAAGTGTTTGCTTGGTTTCTGGATATGAAATCAGTCCAGGCTGGCTTCAGTATCAGCCTCTTTTAGGGTCTATGCAACTATTTTGGGATTATATATAGATCCACCTCAGTCTCTTTAACTCTGTGGAACCAAGGAGCCAATCTCTCAGTCTGTGTGACTAGATCTTCTCTACAAGATGCTATATCTCTGGTGTCCATCACCTGTCTATCTGGGACTTGGCCTGTTGTCAATGCCTGATTCCTAACACATCTCTCCAAGAGTGGGTTTCCACATGTTGAAGTTGTGGGATCTTCATCTTGACTTCCGAGTGACTTATTGCATATTTACCCTTCTGTGTGAAACAAGCAGGAAAAAACAAAAGACAAACTGAACGAAATAACCCTACTAAGGACCTTAGATGCCAGATGCCAGGTGCCAGGTGCTGACAGGGATCTCCTGAGAGATGGGAGAAAAATAAGTGAGTGGCCCTATGCTGGCCACAGTGTACTGCCTTGAAACAAGTTTTAGGTTCTGGTGCAATAAGGTGGGACCCAGATAGAAGGAAGCAGACTCCCTGAGTTGGCAGTTGGAATTGAGAATCTGGAGAGATGGAGGTAGCTAGGGCTCCCAGGAACACCAGAGAACAGAGTTGCATCGAGAGTATGCGGCTGCAAGGGTCTTCTTATTTACAGCAAGAGATACGGCATCCCTGGTCTGTGTTACACCACGAGGACAGGGATGTGTAGACATACGAAAGCAAGAAAGCTGTTTAAAGCTGGAAAAACGTGAGTAGGCAGCAGAGCACATACCTGGCATTCATAAGACTCTGGGTTTGATTTCTAGCATTGCAAAAGGAAAAATAAATGGAAAAATAATCATTAAAAAAGATTAGAAGGAGCAGGGCTAGCCTCCGCAAAGCTCCAGTAATGATATCTGTCCCTTCTCATCAGATCAGAATGTCTCATATCCACGGACTAGGGGAAGATTCAAGGGAGGGTTGCTTCAGCAATGAGAACAATCAGCTCCAGATGAAACATTATACAAATGCTGGCTAATAAACAAGTTTTAAAGTGATCAAACTATTTTCAAAGAGCTTAATTGTGTTCTGGAACAAATTTAAAATATATTAAATAAATAGGATACTATTCAGTGCCCACTAAGGTAACATTGGCACTGTCTAGCATACAAACAAAAAGATGGAGAAAATCTGACTCATGGTGAAGATTCATCAACCCAAACCAAATTAGAACCAATACAAATATTAGAGTGGCAAAAACATTAAGTTATTCTAACTGGACCTTATCTGTGAGTTTAGACTGAGCAATTTTTCATTTTAAAATTTATTTTGTTGTGACAGGGTGTCTCTCCTTAGTCCTAGATGCCCTGGAAATTGCCATGTAGACCAGGTTGACCTTGAACTCACAAATTCTCTTGCCTGTCTCCTGAATGCTGGAATTAAAGGCTTGTGCCACCATGTATTATACAAACGTGTTTCCTAAAGACACAAATTAGTCTTCTAGACCTGAAAACCAGCGTGTCTTCGATGAAAAATACAATATACAAGATCAAGTTTAATGTAAAGAAGAAAGTAATGAATTTGATGGCAGAGACTTCAACAAAAGCACACATTTAGGAATGGTGAAAAATTAAATGTAGGCAGATACAGGACTGGGTAGATGGCTCAGTCGGTAAAATTCTGCTGTGCAAACATGAGGACACGAACTCAGATCTCCAAAACCCACCCAGGACAGTTATAGCAATCCTACTGCTTCAGTGGTAAGACAGGAGGCAGAGACAGGAGACACCAGGGAAGACCACAGGCCAGCTAATCTGGTCTTCATAGAAATGAGTAGTAAGAGACCTTGTCTTAATCAAGGCGGAAGGTGAAGACTGACCACCACACACATGCTGTGGCACACAGGTGCCCTCACATAGATGCATGCACACACAAAGATAAAGACACAAAAGTAAGATTAGGCAGATAGAAATGATAACTCATCAATAATTAAAATTTAAATGTAAAAATAGATTAAATGTTCCATGTAGGAGGCAGATATTTGCAAAATAGATTTTTTTAAAAAAAAAATGTCCCAACTATATGTGTCTCCAAGACCACTTTAAAATATTTAATTTTAAGAAGATGGTCTTACTATGTATTTCAGGCTTGTCTCCTGTCTCAGAGATGCTTAAAGGCTAGCATTATAGGTGTGCACCACCATGCCCTGCTAAGAACATAATTTAAATTTAAAGGTACAAATATATTGAAAGTGAGATGATGGGAAACATAGGCATCATTCAAACAATGACCAAAAGAGAGATAAAATACTGAAACATCAGACAACAATTTTAATATACTTTTGAATATATGCACAGAATGTATTTTGAAGCTACTTAATCCCTTCATTCCTTCTGGATTCACCTCTTTTCCAAACTTTATGTCTTCTTAAAAAAAATTATACCCATTTAATTCAAGTTCTGTTGCCCTCGTAAGCACAGTATGGGACCATCCACTGGAACATGATTGACTCACCAGGGGCCAAACATACCCCTAAAGAAAACTGATTCTTCCTCCCCTTAGCTCCTCAGCCAGGGTGGAAGCTTGTGAGCCGGGACCTACACCCCAAGCTGGAAGCCAGGACCTACACTCCATGCTGGATGTTGATGTCTTAATATCAGCACTAGAGAACAACTACAACAACAACAGTATATAACATTCAATCAGGTAACAATTACTATCATATCCGAACAACTGATTATCAAAATACACGAATTAAAAGCTAACAAAATTCAAGAGAGAAACAGAGAATTCAACAACAGTAGGCCTCAGTATCCTACCCTAAGTAATGGATAGAGTGACTGAAGAGAAGGTCAGCGAGGAGACAGACTACATGAACAACAGACAAATTATACAGGTCTGTAGATACCTATAGAAGAGTCCACCCCACAGCAGAGGAATCCCCCTTTCTTGAGCATACATGGAATACCCTCTAGAATATATAAATGGTAGGTCATAAAATAAGGCTCACTAAACTGAAAAGACTTTATACGCCCCCAAAACACACCTTTAGCCACAGTGGACTTATTAAAAACCAAGAGGTGGTAGATAGGGCAAACACAGCACCCAAGGAGCTAGAGATCTAGCTCAGGTGGTAGAGTGTTTGTGTAGCGTGCACTGAAATCTTGGGTTCAGTCTTTACTATCATCAGATAAGCCAAGTGTAGGGGAACACGCCTATGATCTCAGCACTCTTAACAAGAGGATAAGAAGTTCAAGGGCATCCTTGGCTACATGGCAAGCTTAAGCCAGTTTGGGATATATGAGTTTATGTTTTAAATAAAACAAAACCAACAAGGAAGTGTGAGTATTGGACAAATACAGGCAAATACATAGCAGGCTTCTGATTGCTCATGACTTTCAGAAGTATCTTCTTATGGGGAGGGGGTAAGAGAAAGAAAGATGGTAGAGAGAAACAGAAAGCCGAGCTCCTTCATAGTAGGAAGGGTTCCAAGAAGCAGAGCACCAGAAAGCTGCCAGTCTGGGAACCTTTCAGAGATTTCTGCTGGAAACTGGGATGTGGAGGGGACTGGGCTTGTCAGTTGATGGCCAGTTGACCCATCCAGTGTCCAGGTGGCTCCTTTCAGTTTCAGTCACTGACTGGTACCCAGCCTGTAGGCCCACATTTAGGAGATAAAGAAACAGAGTTCTCTTCTCTGCTAGCATTTTTAGCCTCCAGCAAGGACTCCTCAGAACTGCTACTTTGGAGCCCTGCTCTACTTGGCTGGCTACTAACTCTTTTTGTGAAGAAGTGACCCTAAAATTATCTAGGAACAATACTAGAGATCGGAGTCCCCAGTAACAAGTTACTAAATAAACAGTGGGCCAGGTTAGACATGGTGGCATGCAGCTGACACAGGATGATGGCCATAAATTAGAGGCTAGCCTGGGCTCCACAATAAGACCCTGCTAAAACAAACAAACAAACAAAACAGTATGAAAATGGGCCAAAGAACAAATGACAAAGGAGACCACAAAATATTTTGAAATAAATGACAATAAAAGTTCAAAATTATAGATTCCGTGACATTCAGCTAACATGGCTGCATAGGGGGAAAGAGATCATTATAAATTCCAGCATTTAAAAAAAGAAAAAAGTTCTAAAGGTACTATCCTCATTTTTTTTTTTACAAGAAACTTCAGGAGAAAAGCAAAGTAAGCACAAAGCAAGAAGAGGAGGAAAATATAAGAGCAAATAAGAAATACATAAATAGAAAGTGGAAAATTGATTGAAAAAAATTAATAAATGATTTTTGAGGTCAACTAAATTGACAGCCATTTAGTGAGACTAGCCTGGAACAAAGAATTAAATTACTAACACCAGAAACTAAAGAGGGAATATTACTACCAGTCACAGGGAAAAAGAAGATATTATAAATGAATACTAAGGAAAACTGTATGTTATAAAACTAGACAGAGTAATGAAACTGGATAACTAGGAAACTTGATAAATGAATGCGCTAAACAGTTTTAAAGATCTGACTAAATTTGTAACAGAGATATAATTAGTAATTTAAAATCATCCAGTGAATAGTCCAGACCTGGTAGCTTCATTAATAAATTCTACCAAGGAGACCATTACAGAAGACTACAAGCAATAAAAATGTAGAGAACAAGAGACTGTGGTATCTAGCCACATTTACAACACAATTCCTGTCCCCAAGGCTCAGGGATTACTGGAGAAGAGGTGGAAAGACTGTAAGAGTCAGAGAAACAAGAAGTTTGCTGTGAAATTTTTTCTCTAGAGATGTCAGAGAGGCTACGCCTATGAAGTCTCAACAACATGACTGCCTAAACAAGACCTGAACAACCAAGACACCAATGGACATGTTAACAAGGACGAGGAAAAGTTCTCTGGGCCTCAACTGTAGGCAAAGAACTTTGGGCAACTGAGGAATGCTGAGAGTGGGAGAAATGGCCTTCCCCAGAGAAGAGCCTGCCCAGTTAGTATCTAATATCAAATGATCAATCCTGAGATCATGTACACGCAAGGGACATTGTATGGGTTGAGCAGACTATATCTGTGTACTTAAGAACACATGGGCACACACTGCCGCCGCCACCACCACCACCACCACCACCACTGCCACCAGCAACTAAAGAAAAAGAGGCCATGAATCTGAGAGAAAGGGAGAAAACGGAAAGGGAGAAAATGATATAATAAAAAACAATTATAAAAAATTAATCTACTCAATTGTTAAAGAATCATTTTTAGACTTACTATTGTTAAGATATTCAAAGCACCCAGAAAGATCTATGGTGTAATGCTATCTCTTTTCAAATTTCAATAGGGTTATTTGAAGAAATAGAAAAATCTCTTCTGAAAATTCTTCTGGGATTTCAAGAGTCTCCAGTTAATCCAAATGTTCTTGGAAAATAACAAAGCTGACATATTCAACAGTTCTGATTTCAAAATTACTATATAAATCTACAGTAATCAAAACAATCTTATACATAGACACACAGACCAATGGAACAGAAAAAGTTCTTATAACATTGATGCAAAGATATTTGAGGGAGAAAGGGCAATCTTTAACAAGGTCTGGAATGTGATATTTCCATGTGAAAGAATGAAGTTTGAACCTTATTTGTCATAAAATAAAATGATGATTTAGAATGGATTGAAGGCCTAAATATAAGATCTGGAGCTATACAATTCTAAACAGGAGACAGGGAAATTCTTCATTATATTGAGTTTAGCAATAACTTTCTGATTTTTAACACCAAAGCCACAGGTAACAAAAGAAAAAAAAAACCAGCCAGACTTGACTTTGTGAAACATTTAAAATATTGGGCATCAAAGAGCTCTAGCAAGAGTAAAATAATCCATGGAACAAAGAAAAAATTTGATAGTCTGACACGATATTAACATCAAGCTTATCTAGAGGACTCATGGAGTGAGTCCAACTAACGAAAAACCTTGATTTTAACATTGACAAAAAAGAAACAGACTTTGTCTGAACAAACTAATCAGAATATGGATTAGCAGTTGACCCAAGAGAGGGAGGGGGATAGAATAGTCACTGTCATGGGAATAGACAGAACATTGACCCCAAATATGTTTATATGACTTAGAGTTTTATTGCTGTGTGATGACCAAAGCAACGCTTATAAAAGAAAACATTTAATTGGGGGCTGGCTTACTGTTTCAGAGGTTCAGTCCATTATCATCAAGGTGAGAAGCATGTCAGCCTACAGGCAGACATGGTGCTGGAGAAGGAGCTGATAGTTCTGCATCTTGATATGAAGACAGCTAGGAGACTGGAGTTCCACACTAGGCAGAGCTTGAGCATAGAGACTTAAAAGCCCACCTCCACAGTGACACACTTACTCCAATAAGGCCACACCTCCTAACAGTGCTACTTCCCATGGGCAAAGCATTCAAACACATGAGTCTATGGAGGTCAAACCTAATCCTTAGATCCTGTGAATGTGCCAACTTACACCATAGAAGAAATTTTGTAGAGTAATTAAATGAGGTAGAAGGAATTTGTACTTGGGTATCTAATCACATTATTCTTTAAAAATAGAAAACATCTCCCAGCTTTAAACCAGACACTTCAAATAAAATGCAGAGATCAGATTATATTAAAATTTGACCAAACTATATGCTCATTACAAGAAACGATTGAAATATAAATATACAAGTAGGCTTAAAAGCAAAATAAAAATGAAATAAGATGTCTATACAAACACTACTCAGAAGAATGTTGGAATGACTAAATAATATAAAAGTTATAAAAGTTGGTTTTATTTCCTTAGAGGATGGGATGAAATGAGAGCTGTACATAAACTTTATCAATACACAGCTTGGGCTGAGCCTAGAAGTTTCTATCTAACTATCCCTAGGCCTAGGCTTGGATACTTCTAGCCTTCATACTATCTAATCTTCTACAAACCAGGACCTTGAAGGCTTCAGCTTCCAGCTTCCATCTGCTAACCTGGGCCTAGAATATTTTAGCCTCTGAGACTTACTAAACTCAATCTCTCTAGCTCTTTCTGAACTCTGGCTGGCTGGTTCAACTCAACTGTTCTGGCTCAAACTACTCTCCAAACTGACTGACTCAAACTGGCTTCTCTTAGCTTCTGGCTGAATTGGTCTGCTTGGAAAAACTGCACTAACTGCACTGACTGAGCAAACTGAATGGTGTTAGTAGACTTTTAATAAGTGGTACAATTTTCCTCTTATCCAGGTAGCTCCTAAATAATTGAGACTGGACAATAACTGAGCAGTATTACTCTATTTTAATCTTCTGTGCTAATCTGGCTACTTCTCAGTCCAAATCCCCAAGATACGTGCATTTATTCTTGGGGCTCCCAGCACCCAAAATATGGCTTTTTCTGCTCAAGCTGTTTTCTCATGGTGTCCTCTGAACTCTCACCCTGTGGCTAATCCACTTCTTCTCTCTCTCTTTCAACCTCTTCTCTGGCTGGCAGAAAGTTCATTCTTATTCTCTCCCTTGCTCAGTCATTGGCTGTTAAGCTCTCTTTATTGACATGACAGGGAACAACTGGGGAGCTGGTATTTACACAAGATTGAGATAGGAGATTCTCTGAATAAGGATTGCACCCAGATATAGGGGAGACAGAAATCAGCATTTGCATCTTCACATAGTACACAATAACATTATGCCTACATGGAACTTCATGAACTCAGATGAACTCAACTGTATTCACCTGAACTGCACCAAACTCAGATGAACTCCCCTCACCTCTCTCCCTGAACTGCTCTTAAGTAGCCTCTTTTTTTCCTGTCTGTTTTCATGACAGTTGGGTGTATCCTATTTCTGACTCATTCTGTCAAATCTTTCTCTGATTTGTCATTTTGTATGCCCCTCAGTTAGACATTTGGGATTAAAAGTGTACACAGACCTCGATCTTTTGATGTGATTCCTTGCCAGAGTAACCATATTGCTGGATTAAAATTCCTATACAAAACTAGATTTCAGAGTAAAGAATAACACCAGGAATTATTAGTGTTATTTCACAATGATAAATGGATTAATAAAAACAGTTCAACCACTTATGCATCTCAAAATGTAACTTTAAGATACATGAGACTAAATTGACAGAAGTTATACTTTTCAGCATTCTTTTCTCAGTGACCTAAGACTGTAAAAAGAAAATCAATAAAAACATAAATGGGACTGGGGAGATAGCTCAGTGGGTAAACCACTTACTGTCAAGCAGGAGGTCCTGGGGCTTGGATCCCTATACAGGTGCAGCAGAGTGCATCTGTATTCTTAACTTAGAAGCAAGAGTAAAGGGGAGTGGGGGAAGAGAGTAGAGGCAGGCTGATGCCCTGAGCTCAAAATATAAGACAAAGACACTTGATATTGGCTTCTGGCCTCTACGTTCATGTCATACACGCACACACGCACGCACACATACACACATGTGCACACACACGTGAACACACACATTCTTATGTACACTCATGTGCACAAACACTTATATGCACACACACAAATAAATAAAGGACTTGAAAACTATTTATAGAGTTCCTTAAATGACAATTATAGGACTATTTGTTCAGCAGATATGGAATGTACAAATTTTAAAATATATATTATGGAAGGGTCAAGGACATCACAAAAAGACCTACAAAGTCAACTAACCTGGGATCATTAGGGCTCACAGAGATTGAACCACTAACAAAAGAGAACGTAAGGGATGGACCTAAGCCCCCACACATTTATAGCAGTTGTGCAGTTTTGTCTTCATGTGGATCCCCCTAACAATTGGAGCTGGAGTTGTCTTTGACTTTGTTGCCTGCCATTGGAGCCTTTCCTCTATTTGGACTGCCTAGTTGGACCTCAGTTGGAGAGGATGTACTGAGTCAAGCTGGGATTAGATGTCCCAGGGTGGGGTGGTACCCAATAGGTTTCTCCTTCTCTGAGGAGAAGGGGTGTGGTAATGGAAGAGGGATTTGTAAAGGCAGGACTGGGAGGAGGGAGGCTGCAATCAGGATGTAATATGAATTTAAAAAGTAAATTGTGAAAAGTACACATATTGTGGACCATGCGTCACATTTTTAAATATTCTTAAAATATTCTTAACATACTTAAAATATTCACGAAATATATTCTTTTTTATTGGTTATTTATTTACGTTTCAAATATTATCCCCCTTCTCGGGTTCCCCTCAGCAAACCTCCTGTTCTATCTCCTCTCCCCACCTGCTTCTATGAGGATGCTGCCCACCCACCTACCTACTCACTCCCACCTCACTGCCCTAGCATTCTCCTATGCTGGGGCATTGAGCCTCCATAGGACCAAGGGACTCCCCTCCCATTGATGCCAGATAAGGCCATCCTCTGCTACATATGCAGCTAGAGCCATGGATCTCTCCATGTGTACTCTTTGGTTGGTGGTTTAGTCCCTGGAAACTCTGGACGATCTGGTTGGTTGATACCTTTGTTCTTCCTATGGGGTTGCAAACACCTTTGGCTCTTTCGGTCCTTTCTCTAACTCCTCCATTTGGTCCCCATGCTCAGTTTGATGGTTGGCTGCAAGCATCCACATCTGTATTGGTCAGGATCTGGCAGAGCCTCTCAGGGGACAGCTATACCACAACAGTTAATTAGAAATAAATAACAGAAAAATTTCTAAAAAATCTATTAATATTTGGAATGAATATATATATATATATATATATATATATATATATATATATATATATCTCACTACCAAGAGACAAAGCAAGCAAAAAAATTTAGAAAATATTTTGTCTTGAATAAATGTAGAAATATAGCATGCCAAAACTTGTGGGATACTAATAATGGCAGCACTCAGACAGAAATTAGAATATTATATCCCAAGTTAGAAAAGAAATTGCAGATCAACAACTACTTTTTACCTTAAGAAACCAGAAGAGTAAACTAAAACCCAAACAAGCAGAAGAAAGGAAATTATAACAGAACAGATATCAATGAAATAGAAAAGAAAAGTAACAGGTAAAAGTTGAAGATACTCGTTCTTTAATAGCAGAAGGTTTGTTCAATAGGAAGGTATATAAAATGTATAAACCTCTTGAAACTGATAAAAAAATGATGTAGAGTACAAATTCCCACTCCAGTAAAAACATCCACATCATCACAAGATATGCTGTATCAATGATAGGGAAGGGTATGACTAGCTCCATGCCAACAAATTCAGCACCCAGATGAAATGGACAGATTCATTTTAGAAGACACAAAGTGCCAAGAACTTAAGAGAAGTAGATAACCTGAATAATCCTATATATGCCTTAAAAAAAAGAGTTTGTAGTTTAAAATCTTTCAATGACAACAATGGAAGGCACAAATGGCTTCATTGGGAATTCTGTTTAATGAAAAAAAGATACTGTCATTTATCAGAAATTCTTTCAAAAACTAAAGAGAAAGGGACAGTTTCCAGCTCATTCCTTGAGGCCAGTGTGAGCTTTATTCCAGAACCAGATAAAGTTGTTCCAATGGGAAAAAAAAAAGACAGGCCAGTATCCTTCATGAACATAGATTCAAGCATCCGAAGGAAAAATTCATATCCCTTTAATAAAAACAAAAGCTCAGATGCTTTCTTGGTTGAGTTCTTTAGAAGGCGACATGCCTTTATATTTCTATTAAAATAAATACTGCATTTATATATCTACTACAGTGTTTCATGTTCTCCCTAAGGCTCTAATGACATCCAAGGAAATGTTGCGGTATAAGAAAGCTGTGAACAGACATGTTTTGCCCTGAGAGCTTTGCAATTGCCTCCACTGTGTGAATGTAGGAGCGGGCCACGTCTCCTTACATATCATTTAATTCTAAGGACTGGATAGGATTTAACTTGAGGACAAACTTCATTTTATGCTTCCTTTGGCAACCGTTTTTATGTTTCCTAAAATCCTAAGTTACGACTGTATGTAGCCCCAGAGTGTTATAATTATTTCTATTATTTCATCTGCAATTTTTATTTCTGATATTTAGATAGTAGTTTGCCTATCCTTGTCTTGTTTCTCTTGACCATTGTTGATGTTTGTCTTAATGAAGACTAAATAAATACAATATAGCTGTATTTCAAAAGGCTTGACTTTTTTTTTTTTTTATAGTCTGTCGACACCCTGATATACAAAGAAGCTTAAGGCTTCCATTTGCTGTGTGTATTTTTTATGGTAATCCCAACAGATAATCTTTGCTCACAGAACATGAACCAAATGTATTTTACTCATGTATTCTTTTAGTACAAATAATATGAATGGCTTTTTAAGTTTGTGCTCATCATGAATTATTCAGCTATGGAGTTTCAAGGATTTTTATTGTTTGGGAGTGATGGTGAATGCCTATAGCCCCAGTACAATCAAGATACAGAAGCAGGAGGATAACTGCAAGTTCAAGGCCAGCCTGATTTACATAGAGAGTTCTAGGATAGCTGAGGCTACATAGAAAGGCCTTGTCTCAAAAATGAACAAACAGCATTCAAAAAGTTGCAAGTAGTGCCATGATTGATGCCCAGAGTGACACCTGGCTTTATTTTTTATATCTTAGTCTGTGTGTTTCAGTCTTCTCCCTATGTAATATGCTTTCTGAAAGGACAAGGCTTGGCCGCATGGGCTCTTGAAAATACTGTCACTTAATTTTTGTTAGCACTTTTAACTTTGCAATTCATATAAATTGTCACACTAAATCACCAAATCATTTAAGTGCCCTGAAAATAACCCCATAGTGCTTATCTTTTTAAATATAGCATTCTTAACTGTTATTGGTTTCAGCAATCATTTACATAAGACGGGATCATGATAAACATTTAAGAGAGAAGCAGAATCCTCCTCGCTGAGATGCTGAACATTTCACTGTGGTAATTCGGAGTACCTCAATTATCATGGGGATGATAAACAAATTAAGGCCATAATTGCAGGAGGAAACAGGTTTCCTTAATGGCCCTGCAAAGGTTACATTCAAATAATTATCCTTCATTTGTAGGTTGATAAAATAATGAAGATAACAGATGTGACCCTAATACTGTTTTGTAGAAAACCACTCCTCCTCCAACAACAACAAAAACCCATCATATTAGTAGCAAACAAAAGCTGTATTTGCTGCTAGTCTATTGTTCACTGGATCCATCAGACCATCAGTATACATTCTTTATTTCATTTAATCCTCAGGACACTATTGTATGAGTTACTGTCCTCATTATGCAGACGAGTTCCCCGGCTTTCTTGCCCGGAACTATATCTTCCCTCTTGTCTGTGTTTATGATCCATTTATTGCTGCCCTCAGTCCCAGATTCTAGGAGCAGTCAAATTTAAATTTTTGGCCAATTTAAAATGTTCATCTTTGGAGTAGAATATGGTTCAGTAGTTAAGACTATTCGCTCTCCCAGAGGACTTGAGTTTAGTTCTCAGCACCCAGAGTCAGGCAGCTCACAAGTGATATAAATCCAGTTCCAGGGGATCCAATGTCCTCTTTTGTCCTTCATGAGCGTCTGTCTGTGTGTGACATACATCTGTTACATAAACTCACACAGACACAGACACATATACATAAATAAAATCAAAATCTTTCCAAGGAAATCCGATTGCACAGGGCGCAGTGCTTACTTTACCAGTTGAAATAACCCACACTCATCCAGTTAGCCCTTTTCTAGGACTATTCTGTTGTATTTCCAGGGATGGCATGGCCTATCTCAGACAAGAGCACAATATGACGTAGGAGTTTGGGATTTGAGATTATATTGCTGGGATCCTTGGATGAACAGTACTCAGGCTTCCTATGTCCCTAAAACTACTGTGGAGAACTGCGAACATTGAGAACATATCTGAGCCCTGCTTTTGTGACTCATGTGGGCTACATACACAGCAAAGACCACAGCAGTGGCTCCTGCTATGCCTTATCCACTTGTAAATACCAGTGAAACAGCCACAACTTTGATGTGATGGATGTATTTTTCCCTAACACATTAACATAAACTTAGAACCATGAAGAAAATTTTACCTAGGCGATATCCCCAACAACTGCACTGTCTTTCAGTGGGCTATATGCCATCTTTTGAGAAACCTTGTATTGCAGAAGACACCAAATCCTCTTCATCATCTTGCCTTGTTCAGAATGTTGCTTTTCTGTTTGTGCATTTGTGGGTTTTTTGTTTGTTTGTTTGTTTGTTTGTTTGTGTTTTTGTTCTTTCGAGACAGGGTTTCTCTGTGTAGACCTGGTTGTCCTGGAACTCACTCTGTAGACCAGGCTGGCTCGAACTCAGAAATCCGCCTGCCTCTGCCTCCCAAGTGCTGGGATTAAAGGCATGCGCCACCACCACCCAGCTGTGCAGTTGTGTTTAAAGCTCAGTGTTTACATATGTAACCTTTACTTTAAAAGAATGGAAAAGAAGCCTGCAGCAGGAAGTTACACCTAGGCACTGGGAGGCTGAGGCAGGAAGATTACAAAGCCCAGAGTGGAATGGGCTAAAATGAGATTTTGTTCCAAAAGATAAAAATGAGAGGGGGTGATTACTGTAACTTAATATGATGGACCACAAAGCAGGCATGGATGTGGAAAAGAGATAAAGGATGGATGGATTAAAAATGAAATGTCTTGAATACCTTAGAAGTAACTACATAGGTCCCTGTAATGAATACAACACGATACACTAAATACACCGTAAACTAAGAATTTGGTGGCAGAATTTCAGTAACTTCCTTAAACTAGCTCACAAGCCAGTTTTTTGTCTTTGACAAAAAACAAAGGGATTAATAAACTCATTTCATGATGGGAAGTACTTATTGTGAGATCTATATTTTGGTACAAAATACATCAAAACATTTGTTCTGATTCACCTTGAAGAACATCCTTTTCTAAAATAGTTTGCGGAGAGCGACCATCTGCTCTGAATTGCTGTCCTGTCGAAACTGTCCTCTGCATTTGTTAACTGAACAAGGATTGCTTGCCCCCTTTACCGAGACCACTTGTTGACCCCATCACAAGGATGTACTTACATTCTAGTACACCTTAGTAACTACAGTGGCAACGGAGTAACAATTCAGGGATTCAGAACTGTCTGAATTCCTTGCTGTTTCCTGACTGTTCTCAGGCTTTGGGACGAGTATCTAAGTTTGTTAGTGTGTTTACCTTTTGCTTTTTAAAAGGAAGATTTATTGTTACTGTTTTTCATTATGTGTCTGTGTCATAGGTATGTACATGTGAGTGCAGCTACTGAGGCTGGGGTTACCCCTGGAGCTGGAGTGACAGGTGGTTGTGAGCTGCCCATTGTTGGTGCTGGGAACCAAACTCCAATCCTCTTCGAGAGAAGCATGTGATCTTAACCACTGAACCGTCTTTCTAGCCTAGTGCCTTGCCTTTTTCTGAAGTAGCTTTGACACTGAGACATCTCAGATGCCGGTGAGCTGCTTAAGATCCTAGCAGTGCTGCAGAGGGGGTAGTCAACGGTGAGAGAGAAGTAGGAATAGCTGAGACCTTAGCTTCTCCACCTCTCCTCCAGTCTGTCCCTCACGGCTTTGATGCCGTACATGCAGAGGCAAGCTTCAATATCATTGTGGGAACTGCAAGAAGACGGGTATTGGCCTTCATGTATGAGAGAGCACTGTTAGGATTGGGAGGTATGCTTGGTGATGGCTCTCAGCTTCCTAACACAGAGGCAACCAGTTAATAAATGGTAGCTCATCAATGATAGCTTCACTGTGATGATGGTGTATTCCTCCCCCCCATATGATTCTATGGTGATATTAATCTACATTAGAAAATACTTCTCATCATTAACACTTTGAACGATTTATACTCATAAAGAATCTTGTTTGTTTGTTTGTTTGTTGATAGATAACAGAAGGCCTATAAAGAGAACCATGACCTAAAGGATATGTCAGCTTAGATTTGACATCTATTTGGTCCCCTATATTATCTGTGGAGCTTTCTGACGTTGCCCCTGAAAGAAAGGTCGCTGTAGAACCTGAAATATTCTTCTCAGTCTCTACTTTGATCTGCTGTTGCAGAATAGGAAGCAGGGGATTTGTCATGAACTCTGGAGAAAGATGTGCTGACTTTTGAGTGGAGAAGAACTAGCTGACAAGGTGGTCAACACAGCTGCCAACAGAATGAACGGGATGGGGTTTGATTGAGCACTAAATTGGGCTGGTGCCTTCCCTTTCCCTATAGACTCAGGGTAACTGTAGTTTCTGTCCTGTGGTTTCTCTGCTTTCCTTCAAAGAGAGTAGAGTGATGCAATTACTGACATGATTTTCAGAGATGCAAACACATACACGGACAAGTGCTTACCTGAATATATCCATACATATCTATGTTGTGCCGTACACTCGTGACTTGATACCCTAGGAGACAGGGATCCACTTAGACAAATGTATTAACTCACTTATATCCTTTGTAAGGAGGATCCAACGTTGTGCTAGTAGAATACCTCCATGGGCAGAGAAACAGTGTCTGAAGGCAGTGGCACATGAAATAGGCGAAAGTGTTTCAGGTAGTACAATGACCCTTCTTTCAGGGGTAAGTGATGTCAGAAAGCTCCACGAGATAATACAGGGGACCAAACAGAAGTCAAACACAAGATGACGGAACCACAGGAAGATGGTCTGGGGAACAGAAATCCAGAAGATTCTTATTGTTGTCTAAAGGAAATTAGCCACATTACATGGTCCAGTTTTCTATGGAAAGGTCTATTTGTTAAAATATCATAACCCACAGCTCATGTTTTGTGTCCGGCCTGGGGCCCTTTAATTAAATGCTTCCTTAAACCTTTTCTGGTGCTCTTCAGAGCGGCTGTCTTATTTACTGTTCAGCATTCTGCAAAGTCTCGCTTAGCATCCTTCATAGTGTGCATTTTTGATGAGGGTGGTGTTGCTATTTTTACACGAGCTTTGTGAACTCCTTTGAGGAATGCAGGGGTCCATGGAGAGGAGAAGGCTTTTGGCTTCTCGTATTTAATCTATCTGTTCCTCCATCTCACAGAGCCCCATGTAAAGCTGTACCTATAAAAGCTGATTTGCCAACTGTTTTTGCTCTGAAGGGACATCACCTATTTTTAGCAACAAAGAAGTGTTAGGAAGGGGAGGGAGGCATATCTCAGAGGGACAGATCTGAAATGAAGCCCAGAATGCAGGGGAGAGGAGAGAGGAAGGCACAAGGGTGTTTGTGAAGGATGTTCAGGAGAGTGCAACTCTGAGCCTTCCACTGCAGAGAGGATGCCTCTAAAGAAGTCTGCTAATAGAGAATTGAGGAGAATTAATGTTATTAATGAAACCTTTAAGACAACCAAACAAAGGGTACCAAGACAGGCCAAGATGAACTGGTTTGATTAGTTCTGTGATCTGTATGTTTAAAAGTTTTCTATTAAGATAAATTTGCAACATATTGGAGAGGCAACTTCATATGGCCTTATGCAGGAAGCAAGTATGGGGGTGGGGAGAAAGAATGACATTTGAAAATCCAAGGTGAGGCACGTCTTGTCCAGAATGTATTGAAAGCTGAATTGGGTGGTTTCTATTATCCTATGTAAAGTTTAAAGCAACCATTAAAAAATAAAAAGTTATCTTCATTTTTATAGATTACCAAAGGTTCTTCTTCCTCTCTTCTCCTCTCCCCTCCCCACCCCTCTCAGCTTCTCTCTTCTCCTCCTCCCAATTTCTCTCCCTTCTTTCTTTTTCTTCCTTTCAAGGTTGGGCTGAAGAATTAATAGAACACACTGCCTTCCTTCCAAGGTTTCACTTTTTCTAAAGCCAGCAGAATCTCAGCTTTGTAATACATGCGACAGTAGCAAAATGATCCCAGGGAGCTCAGACTGAGAAGCATTTGATTCTGCTTGACGCTATCACAGAAGGCTGCTGGGAAGAGGTATCTTTTTCTTTTTTTCTTTTCTCTTTATTGAAAATAAATTTTTCTCACTTAATATATCCTGATTGCATTCCCCCACCCCCACCCCCAGTTCTCCCTACCTCTCCTCTAGATCTTTACTCTTTTTGTCTCTCTTTAGGAAACAAACAGGCTTCTAAGAGATAATAAAAAGACAAGACAAAAGCTAACATCAGAATAGGACAAAACAAGCAGATGGAAAAGAGCCCAAGAGAAGGCATAAGAAATAGATATAGATGCAGTGACACACTCATTTGCACACTTGGAAATAATATAGAAACAGAAGGAGATACACCCCTAAGAGTATCTCTAGTGAGACTCCCTTGAAGAAAACTAAATTTTCATTTGCAAGCTGTTTTCAATTGGAGACAGCTTCTGGGTTAGGGGTGGAGGCATGGGTCCATTTGTTTCAGCTCTAGGACCCACCCAATCTGGTGCAGACCCTTGCAGGCTCCATGCATGCTGCCTCAGTCTCTGTGAGTTCATATGTACACCAATCATGTTGATCCAGAGGGCTTTGTTTTCTTAGTGTCTCCCATCCCTCGCTTCTGGATCTTACGATCTTCAGTGGGGTTCCCTGTATCATGAGGGGAGGGGGTTGATAGAAACATTGCATTCGGGGCTGAGTGTTCCAAGGTCTTTCACTCTGCTTAATATCTGATGGCCGGTCTCTGTATTTATTCTCATCTGCTGCAGGAGGAAGCTTCTCTGATGATGGCTGAACACGGCACTCATCTATAAGTATACCAGAATGTCATTAGGAATCATTTATTACAACTTTTATTTTTTTACAACAGTGGCACTTAGTTTTACCCTAGGTCCCCAGGCCAACAACTCAATTAGATGTACCAAATCCCAGTATTGGGAGTGTCATTTGGCACTGAGAGATATCCAATTGGGACATGTCTCCACCATCATTTAGTGATTTCATTTAGATCACCTTCATATATGTATATATTTTGGGAGTTTCTTCTGCAGTAGGTTTTGATACTACTGCTCGAATGGCCCTTAATTTTACTTATCTCTCCCATATTTCTTTTCTCATCCTGTTCACCCATCCCCTCCCCTGACCCCCTCACCCGTTCCTGCTTTCTCATCTATCCATAGCTATTTATTCCATTTCTCTTTCCTAGGGCAATCTATCTGCCCACCCCACCCCCAGTTCCTCACTTTATATGTGACCCCTGTAGTTGTACAGATTGTGGCTTGGGAAGAGGTAATTTAAGGTGAATCTTAAAGGATATAAAGGAGTCCATCTGGTGGATGGAAGAATCAGGCCATAATTACAATATGGTTAGTGCTCCTGGCTGCTCACTTGGTAGCCGGTGAGTTTCTTATTTCTGGATTTTTCTCAGTTACCTGTTCTGCTCAACCAAGGAAGAGTACCCTTACCCCTGGTCATAAAAGCCTTAAGAGAAGATTGGGTAGGCTTATTAATTTTGTTTGATTAGCCTAGGAGTAGAAATATGTAATACTTTGAGTCAGTGAGATTTAAAAGAAAGTCTGAGATGCTCTCCAAGAAATGCTTCTTGACTGTAAAGGGAAACACCTTTTGTTCTTTTTGCCTTTAAACAACGCTGTACTTAGAAAGGATGCTTATTAGAACTACCGCAGGCACACTGTAACAATGAAGGGAGACAGCCTAAGGGCATATCAAAATTTCCAAGACGACAAAGCAAAGGGAGGAAAATCCCATGGATCTTTGCTGAATGTTGTGTTGCAGCGTGGTCCCATCTGCCTTTCACATTGCTGCTCTGTAATGTTATAATTGTCATTATTGTACCAGACAGTGCTAGCTGGAGTCTTCTATAATGGCATCCTCACTGATAACAGAGCATGTACAGAAGCACAGAGGCCAGGAAGGTCACAGGGCACTTAGAAGTGATTGGTGAATCATCTACTGTGAGTGAGGTGTGGGATGCCGTGGAATGGAGTGTGAGGTGATGACAAGAGAGAGAGAGTAAAGCAGACTGAACTCAGACCATGAGGACCTTAGATGCTTGCATCAGACACTTGCACATTCTTCTCTAAGCTATGAACACTCACGGGGGAATAAAAACTCTATTTATTTTTGCATGTGTATGTGGAATGGATGTGTACATCTTGGCATATGTGTAGGTACGTGAATGCATGTAGGGGACGTGCTCATGTCTGTGCATGTGGAGGCCAAAGGTTGATGTCAAGTGTGTTCCTTGATCTCTATATCTTCTTATTGAAGCAGACTCTTTCATTTCACCCCAGACCTCGCTGGTTCAGAGTCTAGCTAGCCAGCTTGCTCTGGCCCATCCTACCTCCCACACAGAGATTAGGTTCCACGCCTGCTTGGCTTTCACATGGGTGCTAGGGATCTGAACTCCGGTCTTCATGTTTGTGAAGCAAGGGCTTTACCTGTTGTGCTGCCCCCTCAACCTCACTGAAGCCTTAAGTCAATTAGTATTACAGTTAGATCGAGAATTTAGGAGATTCTTCCAACTGCAGGATGGAAGGTGAGGATCTCCCTTGACGTAGGAGATAAACTATCAAGGTCATTCACTCAGGAGCAAATGGATTCACGGACAGGCTGGTCTCTTTCCATGATTATTCCATTGTATCTTGGAAAGGCAGAAGTTAATGTCATCTGTTCAGACAGGAACAGACAATTAAAGAGATGGGCTGCAAACGCCCTGGAATGTCTGTCATTAGGTAAGAGTAGGTTAGGGATCGATAGTGCTGGATTTCAAAGTGTACAATAGATCCGAATTGAACACTGAAAAATGTAAAAGACCTGGGGAGTAGAGTGGAGTATCGAACCACACAAAAGAAGGGGGAGTTGAGTTGAGATGGATGGTTTTATGGTGTGTGTGGGCGTAACCCTAGAGTGGTCACTTGGAACCAGAATGGTTGAGAAGAAAAATTAAAGTTGACTTAAGTCCTGTTCCTTAGCAGTTATAGAATGCTGGTGTTTTTATTTGCTTTAACTGTAACTACAAACATATTCCATAACTGTCACTAAATGATACCACGCGTCTTGATATTATATAATGGGCAAAATACTTTTCCTTTGTGGATGAGCATCCTGATGAAATAGAGCAGAATGTGGTGTCCAACGAGGAGCATTGTGCCGATGTTGGGTTTGACAAACTAAACACAGGAATGTGAGATAATAAGAACAGGGTGTCTCTGTGGAAGGAATGCTAATATTTTGAAACCTTCCCATGCCCCTGGAAAGGGTTCACAATGAAATCGTAATTTACCAGCCACACGCATTTCCATCAGTTGTTATGAGGCTTGGCTGGGGGCAGGGCATGCGGAAAGGCTCTAGTACACAGTTGTATTAGTTACATTTCTATGGATGAAACGCTGTGGCCAAGACACCTTACAGAGGAGTCCATTTGGGTCTATTGTTCCAGGGAGTTAAAAATCCATGATAGCAGGTGAAGGTATCATGACAGGAGCAGACAGTTGAGGACTCACACACTGAACAGCAAGCACAAAGCCGAGAGAGCAAACTGGGAGTGGGCTGAGGCCCTAAGCTTGCAATGCCTGCTCCCAATGGCACACTTCCCCTAGAAGGCCACGCCTTCAAAGCCTCTCCACACAATTCCAACAACTGGGCACCAAGCGTTCAAAAACTAGAGACTCCGAGGCACATCTCATCCCAACCACCACAGTGGTCTCAAATGTTAGTTCCTGTTCCCCTTTCCCCGTAAACGAGTGAGTCTCAAATTAACGATGTTTGACATTCACTTGGACAGTTTTGTCACAAAACCCAGGATCCCTGCCCCAGAGGTTCTGATTTAGTAGGTCTGCAATAGAGTCCAGAACAGTGCATGACAGGTGTCCTCTTAGAAGAGGTGACCTGTGACTACACTCTAGAACTACTGTCATAGACATCCAGGAGTGAGGGTTGTGTGTAGGGGAGAGAGACAGGAAGTTAGAATGGCTGCCCTACCTACTGCACACAGGCTGAAGAGAGACACAGAGAAGTCCAAGCAAGCACAATGCAAGTGAATCATTACAGGTTAATTTGGAATGAAAGAGAGGTCTGATTAGGTAGTCATTTAATGATAATAGTGGTGAGGTTAAAAACCAATTTTTGTCTATTTTAACCATCTAAAAATACCCAGCTGTTTTTCTTACTGAAGCACTCAGATGACCTATAGACAGAGGTGTACCTAGTTCAGCCCCGTCAATTACAGATGAGCTAACTAAAGCTGAGAAAAGAGATGTGATTGGTTCAAGGTCGCAGAGCTGGTCATTGAGAGAATGAGATTAGAACCTGCTCTTGCAAGCTCCCACCTACCTAAGTGCACCTTCTGCTGTCACAAGGTCACTGGTGGCGGCACTCAGAATTACAGACCTCTCATATGTGTTCATGACAAAGGGACAGGACATCTGACTTATTGAGAGGATTCCAGGCATTTGTTGACCCAAGTCCTGCTTGTAGATTTTCTCTTGGCTTACTGTGTCATACAATAACCCAGTTTTGACTAGCATAAAAAAGAGATTCTCTGGACAGGAAAATGGCCGTCTTGTGGACAGACTTCAATCATGCTTGGTTTTTACATCCTCAGCCATGTCAGCAATATGTCATCGATTTGAAAAAGCTTACCATGCCTTCAAAATGCCGACTGTCATATCAGGCACACATCCCTGTCATGGCTCAGCTCTACTGTGCCTCTGTAAAAAAAAAAATGTGATGCTTGTAACTACGCTATTTTCAAGGTTGTGTGGTCACCCAAGGCTACTTCCGGAAAGAAGAGAGACCCAGGGGGCATTATTGTGTGTTGACTCTATTGGTCTGACTTTGTATAAGTTAAACCATATTAAGTCAAGGCAGATTTTAACTAGGAGTGTAGTTCAGTGGTGAAATAATTGCCTAACATGAATGAGACCTTGGGTTCGATAACAAACAATGAAAAAAAATTTAGATAACCTTAAAGAGGTTCCAGTAGCAGTGGTCACTGCCTGTTACCACAGTCAGTCACGTATCTCCCAGATCACAGGCTGTTTTTCATATTTTGGTCAGTAAGACACAAATTTGGTGGATGCTGTAAAAACATTGACTTTTTCAATGATCAGAACTTTTGTAGTCATATCGAGAATTACACAGTGGGAATATATCGTAGAAACTGGTAGCATAGCAGTACAGAATAGAAATGTAGCAGGAACCCAGACCTTGATCATCTCCTCTGGAAACTGAACTATCCTCCAACTGGCCACTGTCAGAGAAGTCCTGCATGGCATTAGCTGGCTGTGGTAGGCATGCTCTTACTTACAGTTTAATACTGTTAACAGCTCACTCACACCCATATTTTCCTCTGCATTTTTCCAGCATAATTATATCCCATATTGTCTTTGTTGACTAAAGCAGTGTTCACAGGGGGCACCACAGTCACCTAGCATCAGTAGTCTGCTGGAAGAGGTGGGGAAGATTTTAGCCTGAGTCTCCAGCATATTTTAAAAAAGGTGGTGGTTTTCAAAATGTGGCTTCCAGACCTTCAGTCTCAGAACTGCAGATTCCCAGGTCCTGCCTCACACCTATTGAATCAAAAATTCTGGTGGGTGGAGTGGTGATGCTTGTAATCATTCCTGAGGTGACAGAAAATCAAAACCAAGCAATGGAGACAAGGCGTGAGATTCTGGGCTGAAAATGGAAGGTAAGCTCAGAGGTGCGTTTTGATTGGTGACCCTGGCTTCTTCTCTTACCCATTAGCCTTTTCTCAGAAAGCTACAGGAGGAGGCACTCTGCCCCATGGAGGCACTCTGCCAACAGACAGGTGGCATGAGCTCCAGAAGCAGAAGAAATGAATAGGGAAATTTTAGGATTGTGCCAAAGGAAGACCCCGGTGACAGCTGTCCTATGGGTCTTGAGAGAAATTGGTCCAGACTGAGAGGGGCAGATGAAGGGTTCCAGGAAAAGATGCCTCTTGGCTGGTACCATCATACAAAAAGTTCCACTGTGTTGTTACTAAAGGGTAAGTTGTGAACATCAGAACAGTGCAATGACTGAAAAGGCAGCGGATTCTTAGGAGGAAAAGTTACTAACTGAAAAGCAGAAAGCAGAGCTCACAGCACACTCACACAAGGGAGAAGCCGCCACAGTTGAGAACTCATTAGGGTGATATTTAGATGCCTAGTTAATACGAACTCTATTACCTCATTTAAAAAAAAAGGGCCTGTGAGATTCTTCAGTGGGCAATGATGCTGTCATCCAAGCCACACAACCTGAGCATGAGCCCTGGATCTCTGAAGTTGCACATGTGTACTTACTTGTGCATGCATGTGTACACACACACACACACACTTACTTTGTTTGTATTTTGAAAAAAAAATAAAACAGAAAAGATAGGCTTCAGTTATGTTGGGAAAGTGAGCTGATTTCTCATTTACCAAAATGGTATGTGGTAAGTCAGTAGTTAGTGTCCAGGATCAGTGAGCTAAGACAGAGCAATTAAGACCCATTGTTTAGAAATATGAAGATAACCACAAAAGAAAACAGTGAACATATCAAAAAATATTTGCCTTTGGAGAAACGAGATATAACGTCAATTTCTGTGATTTAAAAAAAAAATACACAACAAAGAAAACCAAAAACTAAAATCTACCTGATATGTCTAAAAATGTATGGTGTGAAGTGATTGTGTATGTGTGTGTGTGTGTGTGTGTGTGTGTGTGTGTGTGACTGTACTTCACCTTGCACGTGGCCCCACCGAATGAATCACTCTGGCTCTCACATTTGCTTCCCACCTTGTCTTGGAAGAGAATCGAGGGCATAGTCATAACTATGAGGTCATGTCAGGGTCGATGCCCTCTGTTAACATGACAGTAATCTATTTAGGGATGAAAAGCAAGTACTAAAATACACACTGAAGACTAGTGACAGTCCCCTCCCTCTCTTCTTTGGGGTTTGGGAAAGCTGGGTGCGGTGGTGCGTGCCAGACTTTCAGTGTTGTGTGTGTGTGTGTGGGGGGGGTGAGTGTGGAAGTAGGGTCATGAGCTGGAGACAAGCCTGGGCTGCACAGTGATAGCCTGTCCCAGAAACAAAGACAAGCCAATGCATTGTGGACACTCCTCGTCTCTGCCTCAAAGCTGGGGTACTTGTGGAACGTTTACACCGTGAGTTTAGCAGCTCTTGTTATTCAAAACCCACCCTTTCTGGTTGACGCAATGAGGAGGATCAAACCCAAGGCTTTGAGCACGCTGGGTGCACAGTCTACCTATTAGGCTCCACCCCCATCCCTGACTGTTAAGTATCTGTCAGTTTGTTTCGATGCCAGTGGAGCTAGGGCTCTGCGCATGCCCGGTGAGGGCTGTCTATGGCGCGCCATTCACACCTAGTGTGATCCTTTCCTTTGGCAAGCTCTTGGGTGTTTCCCTCTTCCTGTGTGGAGATGGTCTGTTTCTTTTTTATTTCCAGCTTCCTTTTCTCTCAGTTCCGTTTCAGTTTCCTCTGAGCTCCTTTCTGCTATCTCCTCAGTAGTTCCCTTATAATTTTTTTTTCGGAGTTCTTAATATTTTAGCAGATTATGCCTTTCTTTGAGGTGTTAAATAATTCAGTAGGTAGCTAAATATTAACACTGCATAAATTTTTGATACATAAAATTTGTGAAAATACTCTTGAGTAGTAAGCCTACGCGGGTGATACATTTTCTTAGTACCTAGTCAAACTTCTAAGCTTATTTGTAAGATTAAGTAAATAAAATCCTGTAAGTAGTTACTTTCTGCTTGTTTCTTGTCACCGGAGTGTTTATTAATTAAGTTATGGGTTCCTCTTGAGTACCAAATGCTGGCGGCTCTGTCTGACATGAGAAGGTACAAACTATCTCACGATTACTCTGGCATGGGGTGGGGGTGGGGTGGGAAAAATTGTAGATGAAGGGCGTGAGGAGGTGGCTTTGTGGGTGGAGCGCTGGCTGCACAAGCCTGAGGACCAGAGTTCAGATCTCCAGAATCTACGTAAAGCTGTGCGTGGTAGCAGATCTGTAACATCAGAGCTCAGAGGAATGGGAAGCAGATTCCCCGGAAGCCTTTGGGCCGGCTAGGCTAGTACACACAACACAACACAACACCACACCACACCACACCACACCACACCACACCACACCACACCACACCACACCACACCACACCACACCACACCACACCACACCACACCACACCACAGAAGACTGTCTCAAACAAGATAGAAGGCAGGACACCGGAAGCTTTCCTCTGATTGCCCCTGCGCACCACAGCACAACCGTGACTGCCCCCTTCCTGTGTCTTTCACACACAGCAATCAGTGGATATATTCCCCCAGGTGCTCCTAAGTTATTCTTGGTGTTACAGATGGATATCAATGAGAGGCCTCAATCTTACACGTTTATAGGTGCAATATTCCAGGAAACTAACACAGACCGTCTTCCTGTAATTTTTGTTTGAGGTTGTTATGTCTTTGTTGTTGTTGTTTTTGTTTTGTTTTCATTGTTTTTGAGACCAAGCCTCCCTATGTAGACCAGGCTGGCTCTGAACTCACAGGATCCACCTGCCTCTGTCTCCCAAGTGCCGGGATCAAGGAAGTTACCACCATGCACATTTTGGGATTAAGCTGATAACTGCCAGAAACCCCAGGGATCTAGCTGAGTATAAACTGAAAGTGTGTCCTTACTGGAGTGTTGTGTCTCAGTATTTCACATTAGATTCTAGCCAGAGTCGGCCTGGTAAGGTCTCTGGAAACTTACTGGAAGTTTCTAAACTCTTTTTGTCCACTAAATCGACCAAGTGAAAAGGAATTTTCAAACAAGCAATGTATTTTTAATATGAATAACTATAAAGATGGTAATCAAATTGTTAAAAATTTAAGAATTTATATGTAAATTTTAGCTACAAAGAAAAGTCCACCAGATATAACAACAATCTAGGCACTTATTCAGAAGTTTAGTAGCTATTAAGATGCTGCAGCCTTTGCCCTTTGAAATATCGAAGGGTGCCCTCAAACTTCTCTTCCATTCCTCTTAAGAGTGACCATGCTTCTGAAGCTGGTGTGTGTGGGGGGTGGGGGTGGGGCGGGTAGACTGTTTTGGGAAATGGTCTGGTTTTGCTTGAACGAGAATGTGTGCTCTCTAACTGTTGGGTGCAGCTTTTTGTGTAACTGTTGTCACTGCATCAAGTCTGCTGCTGTGTTATTAAATCATTTATAGCCTCATTTATTTTTGGTCTTTTGATCTCCTCATTGTGGGAGAATAATGTTAGGAACCTTTTTATGGTTGTGTACCTTTCTTTTTAGTATTACGAGTTTGTTTTCCTTCTGTTGCTGGTTTTATGTAAGTTCAGAATTATGTATTACAATGAATTGATTATTTATTTATTTAGTATTTATTTTGTGGTGGGGTCTCACTATGGCTGGCCCAGAACTCACTGTGTAGGGAGGCTCATGTTAATCTCCCTGCCTCAACCTTTTGGGTGTTGCTATCTCACCTCATGTAAATTACTCCTTTTAAAGTATTTTTATTTTATTTTACTATTTTACATATTTGGTCTCTTGCTTGCATACATGTCTGTGCACCACACATGTACTTTGTATCTTTGAAGGCCAGAAAGGGGTGTCGGATTGCTTGGAATGTGAGTTACAGATGGTTGTGAGCTGCCGTGTGAGTGTTGGGAATTGAACCTGGGTCCTCTGCAAGAGTGGAAGATACTCTTAACCACTGAGCTATCTCTTCAACCCAATGAATTACCCTTTTGTCATTATATACTCCTAGTGATAATGTTTGTCTCTTTAAGTTTTTGCTTGATATTTATGTGAATTTCCTTTATTTAGCATTTATCCAATACACATTTTCTCAGCATCTCTCCCTTCCTTTTTGATATTTTTTGACACAGAATGTTGCTCTGTAGTCTCAGCTGGCTATCAAATATGAGATCCTCCTGTCTCCACTTCCTAAGCTCTAAGATTACAAGTAGGCACCACCCAGAGTCCCATGATTTATTCTCAAACTCTGATATTAAATTGTCATGGAGTTGGGGATAGTTCAATGTCTAGAGAACTTTTCTAGTGTGCATAGGGCCCTAGGTTCAAGCCTTAACATTCAAAACTAGCAAATCTATGTAAAAAGAACTCTTTCATATAGAATTTTATACAAGTATGAGCCTTATAAGTATAGATTCTTTATAGAATTTTTGGACTCTCAGTTTAAAGACATTTAAAAATTTGATAGATATTGCTGCATTTACACTCATGATAAATTCCTCAGAGTAGAATTTTTTTTTTAGTTAAGGGGGTTATGTATTTCATCTTATAGAAATACTCTACCAATTTATATTTCTGGCAATAGGGTTGACTAGATAATTGGAAAATGCTTTCCTCAAACACATCTCTAATATTAAAAAATTATACAGTAAGTATTTCATATGTAAGATTAGACTGATGGACAATAAGGGAATTTTCTAGGATCAAAACAGAGAAGCAGCTACAAACCACGAGGAGTCAACACAGCTCACAGGTCCAAGTGGGGCAGTTGTGGTTGTGTGGAGTCAAGATCTGAGCTTTTAATAGGCACATGGGGATAAAGTCTTAGGCTCTGCAATGTGAAGAGTAGAAGCAAGACCTTCTCACGAAGCAGGAACTTTCAAGTGTGACATCTGTCACACAGAGATGAGTAAGCAAAAACATAAAGCAAATAACCCAGACAGTAAGCTTCAGCTTTAATGTTTTTGTCCTAAACACCAGGTGTGCAAAAATATCTCCTGAGCACCTATGGCCTCAAGCCTGCCTTAAAGTAGGCTATGAGTTCTAATAGGCAATACCTTGGGGGTAGCTGTGTACTTAACATGGGCCAATATGAATTCTTCCCAAAGAGTCAAATCTGCACTGCAAGGCTACAGATTACCATGGATATAAGATTTGATTGGACATAAATTCAAAATCCAAAATTGCAGCATGAAGGAAGACACAGATTCGGAAGACCTGAGAGAAGTACCACAGGTACAGCACAAAGCTGCAAGGATGGGACGTGTGGGTGACAGGGAGGGTGACTGGCCCAGGACAGACATGCAAGCATTGTACATGCGCTGTAGATGGAGAAAGGGAAGTTGGAAGAGGTGGGGGATATCTGGTGAGGAGACAGTTTGCAAGGCTTTCCAGAATAAAGATGTGAATCTTTAGATTCAGAAATTATTGCAGCTTGGCATACAAGACATGTTAATAAAACAGAACTGTGTTTCCCCAAACAACAACAACAACAACAACAACAACCACAACCGCAAAAGAAGCAGCAAGAAGAGTTGTTTTACATCAATGAAAGTCTCTTCAATGCCTGACTTAATAGGATGCGGCTGGATTCTCATACCAGCTTCTGCCTTCAATCACTTGCCCCGCAGCCTCTGGAACAACTAGCTTTCAAGAGAATAAGAGTGAAGAGGAACATGGTGTATTGCTGTAAATACAGTTTGACCTTGAGGAATTCCTGAGAAAATGTTCCCTGATTCCTCAAGGTTCTCTAGATCGTACTTGAGAACGGCAGTGTGCAGCGTGGAGGCTTCCTCTTACGGGTCACTGTGAGTAAACTGGATGTCACAAGCAAATGCTGTGTGCACACACTCTCTCCACTCACACCCTCCATGTATACTTGGTGTGAATCCCGGGTTTCCAGGGAGTCAAAAATACCTTGAAACACTTGGAATTTCAAACAAGATAAAACCCTTCATTCCATCTTTCTCCCGAGATTCACAGAGTCACTTTAGGGTTCTACAGTGTCAACACCCAGTACAATTGATAGTATGTGCCTAAGTCTTGAGTCATCTCACATATTTTTGGTTAATAAGAAAATAGGTAAACTATTTGACTGTATCAAGTCTGAGGGATACATAACAAAGACTAATACAGACAATCTGGGAGCCTATCTGGGTCTGACCTAAGCCCTCCGTGTATGTTATGGTTGTGTAGCTTGGTGTTCTTATGGGACTTGAAGCAGGAGCAGGGGCTGTCTCTGACTCTCATACATAGTATGCAAACATGCCCCTAATGAGGGAGACCAAAATCATCTAACAGGACACCAACGCATTAGCCCTTAGTTTCTGGTTTGCATTTAGGTCAGGTACCCCTCGGAAGTGTCATTGACATAGCATGAGTAAAAGCTATGTAAATGTTTTCTAATCTGCATCTGTTTTCCATTCCTGATTTCCTATCATTAGGGAGATGGCCCCCATCTGAAACTGTTAAGGGATTAAATCCTTGTTCTCTATTGATCTCATCCACATTGAAGAAATATGACCCATATGGTTTTCCTATCTTATCTCATTATATAAACTCTAAGATGCAAGACATTATGTTAGCTACGCCAAGGAGAAAAGGAATTGTAATAAAGAACCCATTAGATATTAGACATCGCAAATTTCATTAAAAAGAGGCCTTCTCATGTGCTCTTTTCCTTCTGTTAGTTTGTCTTGTCTGACTACCAAGGGATAGTTTTTGTTTTATCTTATTATATTTTATTTTGCTATACTTAAAAAACTGAATTAATATAGAAGGTCACAGAGATTGAACTGACAATTGGGGAGCCTATCTGGGTCTGACCTAAGCCCTCTGCATATATGCTGTGTTGTCTAGCTTGGTGTTTTTGTGAGACTCCTAACAGTGGGAGCAGGAGCTGTCTCTGACTTTTTTTTGCCTGTCTTTGGGACCTTTTTCCTCCTATTGAGTTACCTCATCCAGCTTTGATACTAGGGTTTGTGCCTAGTCTTACTGTAACTTGTTATGCCTTGTTTGGTTGATCTTCCTGGGAGGCCTGCTCTTTTCTGAAGGGAGATGGAGGAGGAGTGGATCTGGGGAGAGAAGAGAGGTGGGAGGTGGCACTAGGAGGAGTTGAAGGAGGGGAAACTGTGGTTGGGATATAATAAATGAAAGAAAAATTTAAAAAAATGAATGAATGAATGAAAACAAACAGCCAGTAGGGTAAAGGTTAACAACCGGGTTTTCACTTATACCTTATGGGAGAGGAAAAATCAGTTTTCTCCTGTAGAGTGATACTAGGTATATCCACCACTCTAGGACAGGCATCATGTTTTGGAGTAATTGACCAACAAATAATGGACTCCACAGTGTGTGTGTGTGTGTGTGTGTGTGTGTGTGTGTGTGTGTGTGTGTGTACTTATATTTGATTACAATTTGGCCTTTGGAAGCATTATTTTGTTTTTCTGGTTTTATTGTTGTATTGGTTTTTTTTATTTATTTTTATTTTTTTGAGAACTTAGAAAGCTTAAAGTTTTCTTTAAAACTTTAAAGAAAGTGGGTAGGAAGGGGAGAGGATATGGAAGGATTTGGGGAGGGAAAGAATATGATCAAAGTATATTTAAGTTTAAAATTGCTTTAAATAACACACACACACACACACACACACACACACACACACACGATTAAAATTCTTTCTAAATAGTTATATGAAGCCATAAGCTTAATCCCAAATCCTTTCTGCTGAAATATAGAGATTATTAACTGGCCAAGAGTTATCACAGGACATCCTGCGACATGCAAAATATCATTATAAAAAGGAGATGAGAGGGAAGAATGACTGGCTCTAGGAGACTCTCATTTGTCGCACAGTGTGCCGTGGACCTCCACAATACAGGGCATCCTGCCTGCCTCCGGGCTATAGCGATAAATCTGAATTTATTCCTCATAGCTCAGTGGAGGAAAAACCTAGGAGCAAAAATTACTGTAGTGTGATAAATTATGTGCAGGAAAAATACTTATGGTGCCACTGGGTTAGTGAATTGTGCTTAGGGAATTAGAAAGGCTTCACTGTTTTGTTTGTTGTTTTGTTTGAGATAGGGCCTCATCACTATGCAGCCCTAGTTGACCTGAAACTTAACTATGTAGACACAAAGGCCTCAACTACACTCCTGCCTCTCCCCCCGCCACTGTCCCCAGTGGTGCTGAGATTAAAAGTTTGCAGTATCATGCCTGTCTGAAAGCTTCTCTTTGGAGTTGGTCCTAAGTAAGATGGAATTTTCTAGGCAGGCGAGGAGGAAGTGAATACTTGGGGGAGGAAGAGACTATAGTTTGGTGAATTTGAAGTGAAAGACAAAGCTGGAGAAGAGCCGGAAGTGACATCAGGCGGCATGCACAGACCAGTGTGACACTCTGTAGCCCAATTTGGGAACGTTTATCTTTAACATGAACATCTCTGAGTTTGGGAAGGATTCACCAGGGTCTCTTGGGGGTGTTGGTGAGGTGTGATCGGGGTCCCCTTTGAGTCCTCTTTAGCGTGATTACTCAGCTTCTGCAGGTGTTTGAAGTTGGACATTAGTATAAGATTTCATTTCACTCAGTACTTGTCTGCTGAGCACATACTAGTGCTGGCCTGACACATTCCCATCGCCTTCACAGAGCTTACTTCCTAGTGCTGAAAACACTCCTTTATAAAAGGTTGGAAGCCCAGACATACAGCCAGTAGGCAGCAAGGAGGAAAGGAGCATCATCAACGATAATGTCATGCTTATCTCTTTAACACAGATTAGACAGCAGAGGGGGTGGGCAGGAGATGAAATGTATAAAACCAATATTGCTTGAGGAGATGAAGTCTCAGACTTCTGGTCTGGATGAATTTGTTGACCACAGGGACTCTAGGACGAAGAGGAGGGTCCCAGGGAAGAGCTGGGTGAGGGGATATGAGCAAGGAAGAACAAGAAAAAAACATTACCTCAAAGGAACTGTGTGAAAGCAGACATCAGTAGTGTATGGCAATTCAGGAAGGCCTGGTAATGCAGACCAAGATGTCTTAACTTCGTATGGCAAATGTAAGGGTTTGGGAGACTTCGATAGGATTGGTCTTAGTGGAAGCCAGATTGCAGTGGGCTGCAAAGCGAGTGTGCAGCAGGACACGGGGATGGTGAGAATAGATATTGCTTCCAGAAGGATGATTGTGAACTCGGGAGGGAGAGAATGACTGCTGGAGAAGGCACTTCAGTTGGAGGCATGGGCTTATCAATATGTTCAGGAGAGGACCTGGAAGGACAGAAAACTGGAGACAAGAGTGGTGTGTGCATGTGTGTGTGTCTTTGTGTGTGTCTGTGTGTGTGCATGTGTATGCGTGCATGTGGGCATGAGTGTGTATGTTTGTCAGTGTACAATGTGTGTGTGCATGTGAGTGTGGGGGTGTGTATGTATGTGCATTGTGTGCTTTATCTGTGTGCAGGCATGTGCAAGTGTGATGTATGTGTGCATGTATGTGTTCATGTATGTGTGTGTGAGTGTGCTTGTGTGTGGGCATGGTCATGTATGTGTTTGTGTGCGTGTGTGTACATGATCTGTGTGCAGGCATATGCGAGTGTGTGCAGGAGTGTGTGTTTGTGCGTATGTGAGTGTGCATGTGGACATGGACCTATCTGTGTGTGCACGTGTGCACAGTCTGTGTGCAGGCATGTGCACATGTATGCATGTGTGTTTGTGTGTGTGTGAGTGTGTGTATGTGCATGTGTATGTGTCTTTGTTCACATGTGATTACTAAAGGAGGTCCCTGAAGAGGTGGGAGTCTTGAGCACAAATTTCCACAGAGAAACATGAAATATTTGAGCACTTAGTAGGAATGTACTTAGCATTCTGTTGTATCTAACTTACATATTCACATATTTGGGGTGTTTTGAGGAAAATTTTATTGAGAGCGTTTTGAAAATTAATTTCAGTTTTTTTCCAGACACTTGGAGGATTTGTAATAATAAGAAATTATGGGTATAATGCAAGTCTTTGTAACTTAGATTTTTCTCTAAGTCGTTTAAATCTCTGAATATCAAAGCTACTTTTGTTTGAATCTAATTGACACTTTAATAATCTGCTCTGGAGTGCTTGGAATATGCACACATTTTCACCCCTGGAAATGCCTTAAGAAACTTTCTTCTTTCACCATTGTCTACCTTTGTTCTTGCTGGCTTCTAAGTATCCATGAAGGCCTAAGTTATAAGGCTCTCACGAGTATTAAAACACATCTTATAGTATTCAACAGTGACTTTACATTTGCCTGCTCATATCCACTTTTTAGATGAAATTTTATCTTCTTTTTCACAATCGGATGCTATTAGAGAGGCTAAGAACCCTCTAAAGTAACCCAGATGTGTGAAGTTATTAGCCTCGGGGTGGGGGGTGACTTTAAAACAAGCAACGACGTCGAGCTGTCTAAACAGTTGCTGCTGATTCTGTGCTTTACAAACATCAAGGACCTACAACAAGCCACCAGCCCTTGCCTGTGCTGTTGTCTGTTTCCATTCCACCTCCAGGGCTGGTGGTGAGGCAAAGGGTTGAGAAATAGTTCTGAAGGGATGCAAACTAATGTAAATTTCGTTCTTACACTTGCAGCAACTGCTAGTGTTGGGTAGGAGGAGCCTATTAAATACCACTACATGTCAGGCTCCCACTGAGAAGGCTGAGCACTAAGCATCTACAGGTGGCTCATAGGGGACTCAAATATCTATTTAGAAACTAAGAGATAGTAACCTAATATAATACACTGCTTCTGACGGTTGGGCTCGTTATGATGAAATGGCCCTCGAGGGTGTATTCACGTGGCTTCTAGCCACGGTGTTTATTACTGACGATGCGAGTTGGACTGAGTCTTCTAGACATGGACAAACTTCGTTTTGACATTGATCTTAGGCCACAAGCATAAATCTCTGGCTTTTCTCACCTCATCACCCTAATGTACTAAGGAAACATGTTTCTGATCCGTTCAGTGTCCCAGCTGTTCACTGTGGGAACATCCCCTGAAGATGTGCTATTACTGCGTCCTGTCTGTACTCACTGATTACATGGAAAATGGTTTTATTGTCATCTCTAGCTTGACCACCTTTATTGTTTCCTACACTTGTTTGTACATTCCTTTATGCATACAGAACAGCTCCCCCTTTTCCCCCTAAATAGAACCCAAAAGCTAGATTGTCAAAAAGAATTCAACAGGAGTATGCTATGCTGTGAAAGGAGCTGATCAAAGTATCCTTTTAATTGCTATAGTAATGATTTAGATGTGCAAAAAAAATGCTCCAGCTAAATTTGCATGACTAATTAATTAAGTAAAACTTACAATTGACAAACATAATTAGCACATCCAAAATTGCAACCACATCCTGGCCCTCTTCAGTTGGAGCCAAGAAAGAATGTAAAATGCTCACGGCTCCCTGCTTTCTACTCTCTGTAGTTTCTCTTGCCAATTCTCATTTTTAGGTTTTCTATACCTGGAACATAGCTAATTACAAAACATTTTTAAGGATTGTATTTTTGAAAAGAACTCTTCTGAGTCTTGGCATATTGGTCCAACCCTTTAGCAGCTGAATTTTATCCACTGAATAGAAGCAGTAAACAGGAGAGAGATCTCTTATCTCTCTTCAATCACTCATCCATGTTGCTATAAGCAGTTAGATTGGTTTTATGGCAGGTTAATATCTTGTATGTGAAAGTGGTTTGGCATGGATCACTGTAGAAAGGCAGGTCTAGTGGCAGCGGACCTCACACAGTGGGTAGAACTGCTTTCCCATGGCTGCTTGTGGCTGCTGCTTGAGATACCAACAGAATTCAGAATCTGCCAGATTCCTTGTTTGATGACAAGCCCTGCTGGGTTTGAGCAAGTTGGAACCTCAACTGTCCTTATTCATTTATCTTGTGTCATACATACTTAGTGGCAAATAGAATCTACTGTTTGGAATGAAACTGTGAGGGGGGAAAAGTCGCTTCCTCTGTAGCCCAAATATTTTTTCCCCTTTCAGAATGCAAAGACTTCTTATCATGTGTTGGACCAGAGCCTTTTGTTCTGAGCCAGGTACCATATTGTGTTCACCCATGACCACTTTTATCCCTTGGATGTACCTAACAGCAAGTCTTCATTCAAGCAATCCCCACATAATGGATGTGGCAAACCTTTTCTCTCGAATGCTGACTCATGGATCTTCCACCCACCAGGGCAGCATGCTTCCTACGTTCACTGAATCAGTGCTGACCACGTATGTGCTGAGTGGCAAACTGTCTTCCAAGCACTGATAGTAGCATGCACACTTACATGCTGCCATAGATCCTTCATGCACAGAATTTCCTTTCCTCTCAGTTTTCCTTTAATGGAAGGTGTTCTCTGTTGGTAGCATTTTCTGTCCATGGTATATCGTGTGAGAAGCGTTATATAATATAATTTATGAAACTTTTATAAAACTATTTATGACAATTTTAAAACAGCCCCAAAAGCACTAGGGACAACATCTCATAACATGAAGGTCTAGGACCAGCAAACAGAATTTCCACATGACATGTGATGTGTGCTTCAGATTTCTTTTTAACTCAAGGAAACAGTGCTTTACTGACGATGCGTTGATCATTCTGTTTCTCATCCTCGCTTCCTTCCCAGAGGTACCACTGGTATGGCTCTAGCTAAAGTTCTGTAGGTCTCCACAATATCTTTTATATTTTTACGAGCTATGGAATATTAATAAAGTAGACATAGTGCTGTTTGATTCTGCATAACAATGTAGTACAATGTGCATGTTCTATAGGTATTTTTGAACTTGACCCATTGACCTATTTTGCTGCATATTTAACTCTTGGTTATTTTTAAACTTATTCATGTTATCTTCTTATATGAATCTATTTTAACCCATATTTCTATCTTCTGCCTATAGGCATTTATAATATTTATAATTTTTCCTAGTTCAAACAAAGCTTAAGAAGAACATCCTTAAGACAGGTGGTGGTGATGCACGCCTTTAATCCCAACACTTGGAAGTCAGAGATAGGTGGCTCTCTGTGAGTTCAAGGCCAGCCTGGTCTACAGAATGAGTTTCAGGACAGCCAGGATTGTTACACAAGAAAACTCTGACTCAAAAAAAATAATAAAAAAGAAACAAATAATGTCCTTAAAATATGTATAAAACAGGGTCTTACTACATAGCCCTCAATTCCCAATCCTCCTACCTCAATTTTTTACATGTTGAGTACAAAAAAACACCACAAACAATCCTATTTTTGATCCTGTTTTCATGGTAGACAGGAGCTTTCCTGTCTTAGACAGCATCCTGTCTTGCATCGTGGTTAGTTTTGTCAACTTGACACCAGTTGACGTCATCAGAGAACAGGAACCCTCAGTTGAGGAATTCACTCCATCAGATTGACTTATGGGTAGGTTTGTGGATCATTTTCTTGATTAATATTTGATATGAGAGGACCCAGCCCCCTGTAGGTGGTGCCACCCCTGGCAGATGGTCCTAGGTTATATAGTAAATCAAATTGCTCAAGCCATGGAGAGCCAGACAGCATCGAACACTGCTCCATGGTCTCTGCTTCAGTTCTTGCAACTACTTCCCTGCCTCGAATTCCTGTTTGGCTTCCCTAGATGATGGAGTTGTAACCTGTAAATCAAATAAACCCTTTCCACTCCAGGTCATTCTTGGTTGGTACTTTATCACAGCAACAGAGAAGCAAACTGGGACACCTTGGTTGGGGGTATAAGCAGGCTAAGGGGCATGCAAAATCACTGATTTAAACACTTAGGGATAACTTTCTCAAGTGTAAATATCTCGGAGGTAGAATTTCTGTTCTGAATATTACTCATATTTTCATATTTATTGAATATTGTTCTCCAAATTGCAAGATGTTCCTAATAGCAGTGTATGAAACTTCTGTATGGAGTGAATGCTCAGTGTTTGCAGACTTACTGACCAGCCTGCTGAGTTGATCATAATGGGTTTCTCTTGCCACATGTGCCTCTGAACATCTGAGATGTAGCTAGTCTGAGTATAAGATATGCACCAGGAAGAAGCAGCGAGGATGATCTCTGGACAGATTAAAGCTGCATCCCTGTATTCAACACCCTGGTCTCCCACCCTGACCTCATGTCCATAAGGAATTCTGGAGATAACGCCAAGGTGAGGGATGAGCCACAGGGATCGACAGAACTGTTGCTAAACATACCCCTCCCAAGTCAGAGCCTAAGCCTAAAAGAAGAAAAAGAGAATTTACCCAAGGGGAGAGGGGAAAGCTAATGTTGGAAGGACACGAAAGATCCTGCAAAAGATGGAGACACCAATGTAGAACAGGCACAGAAAGCCGGGTGCTGGCAATGCCAAGTGAGTGCTTGCATTTATGATAACTGTGCTTCTGGCAAACACAGTTTGAAATACTATCTTTTATCATGCTTTATACAAAGGAAGATTTTTGTTTTACTTAAGAGAAAGAAAGCTGTTTTTAGCATGCAGAATGCTTCGTTGATTTAGAGGCAGGAACATGTGTCACTAACACAATGTCTTCCAAGCCAAGTTGAGGGAAAACACTTTTTCCTGCTAATTTTGAAAGACTACTCTTGGCACTCAAGAGGGACTTTCTGATGTTGAAGACACACGTGGTCATCAAGGCACACAATGCCCTGTGGTGTGGAAAAGCTAACATCATTTCTAAATCCGCCTCTCCCTTTATCATCAATATAAATTTAATTCCTTTAAAACCAGAGACCTGTTGGGACCCGACGCCCTTGTCTTTTCAGTGACATCAATGTGTGTTCCCCCAAAGAGTAGCAGTTCCTTTCCTAAAAGACTGTAGATCTTCAGATGAATAATTCTGCCATTTTCATTGCATTTCCTGAAAGTCAGGGTCGGCTTGTGGGAAGCAGTTGAACAGCATCCTTTAATGTGAAGTGTCAGTCCTCACGCCAAGCTACTTGCATCTTTCCAAAGCATCGAATGAAGACTTCATTGGGGTTTACAGTAGCTTTTCGATCTTGCTAGTCTATACAAGAAGGGAGTGTGAAAGTTCTTTTATGCTGTTAATAATTGTCTACCCGTGCTCTGCCTCAAATACTGTCACCGTTTATGAAAAGTATATTAAATAATGATGGCTACAGTTTGGATTGGGAAACAAATACCAGATTCTGAAGATTTGATATGATATTAGATATCACATTAACAAAAGTTTTTATTGATTATATTATGGTAATAACTTGGACCCACTATGTTAGTTACATTAGCTTCTGGGCTTTTGCTTTAAAAACATGTCTCTGCAAGAACAAAATTTAAAGGCAGATATGGATCCCAGTGCATTTCTCTTGGCTAACCCTGAGATAGAAACGATTCCATTGTTGAATAACAGAGAACAGACGTCTGAGCTTTGTGATCTCAGCTGAAGATAGCCATCTTTAGTTCTCGTCTATTATATGAGTGAAGACAAAAAGTGAATGTTCCGTTCTGACACTTGACCCCATGTATGACGAGGATCATGGAGTTTCTTCCTTTAATCTCTTGGTGTGATCAACTACATTGATTGATTTTGTTTATTTAACTCATTTTTAGTTAGTGTACAAAGAAATGGACTTTTATTCCTACATTTTCACATATATATCATCTGCTGGCTCGTATCCCCTCTTACCTCTTTTATGCTTTTATGTCACATATATTCTATTTTCTCTCTGTTTTCCTCCCCTCCCTATCACTCTCTTTCTTCTCAGTGCTTTTTTCTATGTTTATGTAGTACACACACACACACACACACACACACACACACACACACACACCTATATCTATAACTTATCATCTGTATATCTATGTATCTGTCTGTCTATGTATCTATTTATGTATCTATCTATGTATTCTGGAGTGCATCAACCAGGCCACTTTGCACTTCTTTACACCATCCTGAATTTCATTCACTCGACTTGTGCTTAGGAATATCCCCCGTTTTCACAGAGGAGACTGTTCTATAGTGTTGATTTTTGTGCTCTCTTTATTGACATCCAGTTCTCATACAACAGACTTTGTTGTTGATATCACTTATTACCGAGTGCTTACAAACACCCAGGGCCTTAGCACGCAGTCCCTTCATTGATTGCCTACAAAGGATTTGTATGTAGAGTCTATGCTCATCTGTGTCCCCTGTGCGGAGGAGGAGCCCTCCTTAGGGAACTTGCCCAATGGAGCTCTTCAATTCGACAAAATGGCAGACTGGCTTCACCCCAAACTCTCCTAATACAAAATACCAAAAGACTGAATAAAACATTAGAAGAGTTAAATGAATTGTGAGCCTGCAATGAAGTAGGGCAAGCCCTGGACTCTTTGACTGTCACATCCAGCCTCTGAACTTCAGTTTTAATATCTCTTAATTGGGTGCAGGGGACAACACTAAGATCCCAAGCCAGGCGGGCAATGGGCCCAGAGCCTTCCAGCTTAAATCCAGACCTGCATCGTGACCTGGTTAGTGAGTCAATGGAGAAGAAAATTACCTGCTCTCCCACAATCTCAAGATAGGCAGAGAAGAAAGTTCCCTTTAGCCATGGCTGCAAGTGTCTGTGCTCAGCTAGGCAGGATCCTGAGTCAGTATTGCAGTGTCTTATAAGTTTTGAAAAAGCATTTTCAAAAACGAGTACTTACATTGTTCTCAGTTCAAAATATTATATAATTCCCATTGTAACGTCCTCTTTAACCTTTGATTATATAGAAATAACAACTTTTATCTCCAAACATAGAAGTGCTTTTATTTTTTCACTTTTCTCCTTGATCTAATTTAGTTGCACAATGTTAAGCATAAGCAATTTATTTTAAAAAGCTTTATTCAGATTTCCTTTGTAATTATGATTTTTTTATAAATATAACACAATAAATATATGTTCTCTATTTGGGGTAGGGTGTTGTATTCTCTTAATCTTTATGTCCAGTAGATACTATTTTTTTAATCTATTTTCTGGTTATTTTATTTATATATTAGTGTCTGAGAGCACTGTGTTAAAATCTTCCCCTGTGAATGTGCATTTATTCATGTTTTGCTGTGATTCCAGATGTTACCATATATACTTGCGCTGTACTATTAGATGCATATAGGTTAGTGATAATTATATTTCCTTGTAGACTTTAAAAAGTCACCTTATGGCATGGTGGAGCACCTGAGAGGCAAAGCAGGTAGATCATGAACTTGAGGCCATCCTGGTCTACACAGCGAGTTTTAGACCAGTTGTGGCTACATGGTTCAGCCTGACTTTTTTTTTTTAAATCACTTAAGAATAAACTATTTATCTATGTTAATAATTTTAGTCTTAAATGGCATTTTTATTGACATTTGCCTGATCTGTCTTCTTTTCATCTTTTTATTATCAGCACTCTCCCTCATCTTTGGGCGTCTCTTAGAAGTGGCCTCCTGCTGACATTTGCGACTTTACTGACAGTTACAGTAACTGTTTTGATTAACTGAGTTTAATCTGTTTCCAGAGACTATAATTCATTAAAGAGTTGGATTTATTTCTATCATGTAATTTTCTATTTACCAAGCTCTATATACTTCTAATCTTTTATTGTTTTATTTTAGAGTCATACTTTTTTAATTATTATTATCATTACTCTTCCTCTCACTTCCGCACTGATAATTTTTGAATTTGAGATTCTGTGTGTGTGGTTTTCCCCTAATTTCCTCAGATTTTATTTAGTTTCCCACTCTCCCTGCTCTTCAAATACAGCAAAGCGTTTCATGGCTTCCTTTTTCTCACAGAAGGTCTACCCCTGCCTGCCACTTCACGGTTAGGTAGGATTTCTGTTGGAGCTGTTTTACAAGTCACAGGTCAGTTATGGTTAACAAGCAATCCTTCACCCTGTCTCCCAGCACAAGTGGCCATTTCCTGATGCCTATGTCCCTCATATGCCAGTTCTTTCTGCCGTCTCTCTTGTGTCCTGATGAAATGCACCCCTTCCTAATCTACTGTAGTTGGGAGAACACTGGCTTTGATCTACCCATAATTCCCTGTGAATCTGAATTTACACCGTGATGTTCTTAGATGTTAATTTAATTTTGTTTTTGTTTCTGTGCAGTTGACATAAAAATTTGATGTGAGAGCTCAGTTCTTTCACCATTGCTCAGCCTGGAAAATTCATAGGAGCCCTCATCCGTTACTTCTCCTACGGGTATCCTTCTGATTTGACCTCTTCTGAGGCATGTGTTGGGCTCTCTTCCATACTTTCAATTTCCAGCCTTTTCTGTAATCATTATCTATATTGCTCATCATTCATTGGTTTTTTTTTCATTTTGAGAGATCTTGAATCTGTGTGTTTACATACAAATAACTTAATGCTCCCCAAGCAATTTGTGTGTATGTAGCATGTTCAGGTGTGTGCAAGTACAGAAGCATGTATGTGCACACAGAGGTGGAGACCAGAGGCTTATATGGTGTCTTCCTCAGACACTCTCTACCTATTTTTAGAGACAAGGTCTCATTGGATCTGACGTACACCAGTTTGGCTAGACTGGTTGGCCAATGAATTCTTAGGATCCTCTGTCTCTGTCCCTCCCCCTGGTGCTGAAGTGATAAACACATGCTGCTATGCCCTCCTTTTATATGGATGCTAGGGACCCGAACTCAGGTTCTTATGTTTGTTGCTTTGGCAGTGCAGCCATCTTGCAAGCCCCGTATTAGACAGTTTGAAAGTAAGCTTGTGATCTGATGTTTCGTTAGAGTACATTTGTGTGCATTTCCTACACATAGGGTGTTTCCTACATGAGTGATATAACCACCAGAATTAGAAAATTAATGCTGCTCTATTATCATAATCTAGTGATAATACTTCCTTACAATCTTGTGATTGTCCCATTGATACCATTTTATAAAGTTAATCCTGTTTGGAACATTGGTTGTTTGTCAGGCCTCCTTAATCCTCTTTAGAATGGGACATTTGTCCAGTCTTTGCTTAAATTGAATAATCTTGATGCTTTTGAAGAGTTATAGATCAGTTATCTGAATGTTTCTCAGTCTCGTTTGTCTGGTGTTTCCTCATGATTGGTTTTAGCTTATGCATCTTGGCAAGCAGATCAAAGAACTGATGCTGAATTCCTCACAGCAATGTCTTACTACAGGCAGCGTTCACTGGGATAACATGCCTAAGATGGTATCTGCCAACCCTATCATTTGAAAAGTTATTTTTTTCCTTTGTAATTAAGTACCTTTATGGAGCTATTTGATATCATACAAGCATCCTGTTACTCAAGGTCTGGAGGTTAGCTTAACTTGTAGACTGCTTGCCTAGCATACATAAAACCTCTGGCTGAACCCTCAGGACCGCATAAACTTGTATTTTCAGCAGCTGAGAGACAGAGGCAGAAAGATTAGAAATTTAAGGTCATCTTGGATCACATGACAAATTCTAGGCAAATGCGGGGCAGCATAAGACTCATGACTCAGAATAAAACAAATACCATTTTCTTATATATGTTTCTCCAATAGTTCCTGTAATTAATGGTAATTAATACTCTAGTGTTTACTGACGAGAGGTTTTTTTTTAATTTATTAGTTAGGATTTGCTGTAAAGGAGCAGGTGGTTTATTGGTGTGTGTGTGTGTGTGTGTGTGTGTGTGTGTGTGTGTGTGTGTGTGTGCGCACGCGCGTGCCTGTGAGTATGCATGTGCATGAGTATGTGTGTGTGTTGTTGACAGTCCAGATTGGCCTGAGACTCAAGATCCTCCTTCCTGAGCTTCTAGGGTGCAACAGTTACAGGCATGTAACTGTTGATGTAACCACCATGCCTGCTACTTACATCCTTTCTGAATGCGTAGAGTGCTTTGATTTCACAGTGGCTTGCTGGTGCACCATTTTGCTACATAGCTGACTCCCAATTGTAAAACTAAAACAATTATCAGCAACTTTATCACACATCTAAGATTCTAGCTTTGTGTTTATCAAAAATAAAAGAAACATCCTGTTCTTGCCTCTACACATGTATGCACAGATACACGACTTACATACATGTAACATACATGTAACAAACACAAGTAAATATCATGGTGAAAATTATGGAGTACAAGATAAGGCCATCTCTTCATCAATTGAAGAGGCAGACATGATAACTGCAAAGCTATCTGACAACATGTACTCGTTTCTCACGTCAGAGTTACTCGGGGAGGAGTAAGAGAGCTTTGCATTTTTAGAATTTTAAAATTGCAGCAAGATTTAAAACTTCCTTTTCTATACCTGGTTTCCTTGTAATATCTTGCTTACCGGGTATGGAAATTCTAACTCCCAGAGGCATCTATTGCCAATGCCTTTCTACAGCTGGACTGATTTTTTTTTCCCTTGAACTCTGGATGTGAGGATGGGAAATGCTGGCAGTGCCAGAAGAACAATTCATCTCTTAAATCAAACCAGTACCTTTGAAATGGGGACGAAAATGGGAAGGCAGTGTTGTCCTGACGTTCTCTATGCCGGCTCAGCGGCTGACAGCTACTTGAAAAGGAACCTGATTTTTTTTCTCACTCCTGATTTGAATCTCTTTATTTAAGAGCATTCCAGGGCATGGCTCTTGTTCCTTGTAACGGTGAGGGAACAGAACAAGTGTTTCCTGGACAAGGACCACAGGAATGCTGAGCCAACCCTTCCCCCTACCTTTCTCCACAAATTAAAAATCTAAGAGATCATCATTGGAACATCCACTAATGAGAGTTGCTCTGGAGGGCAGCGCCATTCTGAAATTCCTGGTCTTCCTATTGCCACCGCCACCTGCTGATCAATACCAGCTGCTGGTTCTGTGCTTTAATGGAACTGTCAGTAAGTAAAATTGCATCGCTCCTCATTAATCCTTAAAATGAATGAGGCTAATAAAAACAGATCTTGTGAATATATGATTTATTGACATTTTAGTGTTCTTTAAATAAGTGTATGATGATCTTTTAATGGCTCATCTGACTCTCTACGGTGCCTTTTATTACTTTGTGCCTTATGTTATGGATGAAGTCTGTGGACCGCCACCTCTAATAGGTAGTAAATCTTGCTGAGGTCATTGTATATACCTCTTGCTTCTTGCTATTGTTCCTGGTTGCTAGGATGATGCCTTACATTTCGCTTGTGATAAACACTCATTCGATAAATGAATACATTAAAATTGTCATTGGTGGGGATGGAGAGATGGCTCAAACCATGAAAAGCACACACTGGCTCTTGCAGAGGACTGGAGTTAAGTCCCCATCACTTACGTTGGACAGCACACAACCACACTGTAATGCAAGTTCCTGGGACTTAGGTGTTGCTGGCCTTCTCAGGCTTCTTTATTCATACGCACATACTTAGACATAGACATATACACATGCACACAACTAAATATATCTTTTAAAATGTCGTTGATATGTACATCTAATGCTGCATACAGAATACTAACAGTGACTCTCCAGACAGACATGTGAAAGGGGTGGTGTGTGGAGAGGCTAGCCAGTTCTGCTTTAACATGTCCTTGGTGTGACCGCAGGACCACACAGAAGTTCTGAATTCTGCCTCCTCTATGGTTTGGAGGCTGACAGGTACTTGTTTGCTTCCTATCCTGCTTTCAGTTCCTTTCAGCATTCTGGCTTCAGAGGCCCATCAAGGAACACATATCAATTCCATTTTAGGGCTTTAACTAGTAGTTCACCCTTTTACAAGAAATATTTTAATTATTCTCTTCCAAAGACACATTATATCTGCCATTCTCCTGCCTACTGTCATTATGAACAGCTTGTACCCTCTTGGCATTGAGTTACCCAGAAGCCCTTAGGGATATCTGTATCAACATGTGCCAATGAGTTTGCTCAGGTCATTTCTAATTGTTCAAATGCATCATCTCTCTGCTTTAATGCCTATCATCTAAGAGAACTTAGATTGTTCTAATAAAATTCCCTTCAGAGGCATGGTTTGAGGAGATAGAATGTGTGTATCTTGCATCCCAGATTATATAAAGTTCTGTGTTGGTGGTTTATGCTCATTCTTCCTCTACTAAATAAAAAAGAGATCTGTGCTCTAAAAACAAAAATCCAGCCAGAGCACAGCTAGTTGATTGGGGCTTTCTGTAATCTAATGGAACAAGTTTAATGACTCAAGAGAGGCTGGCTGTATATTGCAGTTCACGGCTCATGAAAAGAATCCACTATTTAATTTTTAAGCTGGGTCTCTTAGGCTGAATTATACTATTTGGGTAATGCCTCTCCTGAATAAACTGCTGCTATCTGAGCTCCAGCATCACAAACCTACCACAGGAAGGGAATCCTTGTATGTGAGCAAGTTATTGAATTCCAACAGGATTTTTTTCCACCTTGGAGGAAACTGGCTGGTGATGGACAGTATTAATGCTTTAGTGTAAAACAAACATTTTTATATGTCCAAGCACTCTCCTCACCTACTAATAAATGTAGGTAATGAATATCAGGGGTCTCTATTATAATATACTTTAGTGTTTAGCATTCATCCAGGAGAAACTCCAAAGTCCTTCACACATAGGGATGTAGAGGGCCTTTGTCTCCTGGTGTTTGCTCTGAGCCTGCCCCTTCTCACAAATTCTTCCCATTCTTCTTTCCAGCTAAATTTAATTATGTTTAAGGTACCAAATGTCCCCACTGGACCACCTTACCCACATGCTTTCTGCCTGGAATATTAGCTGTCTTCGCCTACATTTATCTCACTGTCAGTAATGGTAGGTGTTGAATGAAGAACAGGGCATGCATGGATTCCCTTCCATAATCTTACAACAAACCAGAAACACTATGATTATTCCCATTTCACAGATAAAAAACCAGAGGCTTGGCAAATTTAAGAGCCCTGAGCAGTCCCACACAGCTGTTAAGTGGAGGCATAGAGAGAGGAAGCTGAAGGACCTCTCTCTGGAGCTCAGTCCAGGCTGCCCCTCCCCCTAGCATGTGAACTAATCATGACAAACTTCTACTGGTTATTTAGGTATCACTTGTTTCAAAAAGCCTTCCAAAAGCTCATCCTGCAACTTCCATGTATCTGCTCATAGCACTTACCATCTATCCCTCTCTGAACCTGTTGGTTTTCTTGTCTGTGACCCCAACTTGTTAGAGGCCCCAAGGGCATTTCTCACATGTCCTTCTTGCTTCTATACCCAACTATTCCTGAAAAGCCTGGAGTTCAGCAGGTACCAGAGCCTTTAGAATGTTAAACTTCATTCCTCACTTCTTTGAATGCTATGCCATTGGAAATCCTGTGCAATTCTTAGCATAGGAAAAGGTTAATCTCTCTTACTGATTTCAGATTCAAGTACAAATTAGTGACTTCTCCTTTGTGGAGGGGATCCAGAATTATGTGAGCAGATAGAGGCCTTCTTGTGGTTAGCAGGGCCTAGTCACATGGTTCAAAGCTATTGCTCAATGCAATTTTTGCTCATTCCAGTAAACCCTTTCCTCCATCAGATTGTCCTTGGTAGAAAACAAGAAGCAGGAAGTGACTGGTCACTTTACAGACAAGTCAATAAGGGATTCTCATTCCTCACCTGGCTTGTTCCCTAATATCACGCAATACTGAAGGTAGAAGAGAGACTGGACTGTAGTGCCTTTAGCCCCTTTTTAATGAGAAAGAAAACAGAGCTCCAGGGAAGCCCAAACTCATTCACAGTGATTGGTCTATGATCTATATTTTTCACTTAAATAGCAAATTGATTGGATATGCTCTAAGTATCACAAAATGTTCAAAATTATATATATATATATATATATATATATCACACAATGCACCTGAAACACATTCAGACCCTCTCCTCAAATTCCTTCAAGATCCTCCTGCCCTGTCTCTCTACTCAATATCATGTCTGCAGATCACCTATGCCATCCTATAGCAGATGTTCCAAGCACAGTTGATTAAGGGAGAGAGAACACCAAGAGTCTCCTTTTTCCTTTTAAATAACAAATTCCCTCTGCTAGTCAACACCCTGCTGTGCTAACTATTCATGCCCTCTCAGGACCTAGTCACCTCCTGGGGGCCATCTTTCAGTCTGTATTGTATTGAAGAACAAGCCTCCAGCATGAACTCCTGGAGGACATATTCCAGTGCTAGAAGGAAGCTTTGAGATGACAGTTTTATTTTCATGTGTAGGACTCATAACCTCATCACACAGTGCCTCCTTGGTGTAACAAAGGTACACCTTTTCTAAAAAGTTGACATGTTATCAAGCTGATACAATAAAGTGATACAGAGCAATTCCTGTGTGAGTCTCACTCATTCTGCAATGATCACATATGCACCACCTGATTATTTTGGGTGGTTTTTGGTGTCCAGGTAGATACTTTTCTTTAAAAGAAACAGTCATTGACTCCCATTAGCTGCATGTACTCTCTGAGCTGCAATGGATGCGCATAAAGATGACTGTGGTTTTGCTGTTTTTATTGTGTTTTGTGTGTGTGTGTGTGTGTGTGTGTGTGTGTGTGTGTGTGTATGTGTGTGAACTTCACATCCTGCACTCCAATCTCACTCATTTCCCCCCGCCCCCTTGTGCCTGCTCTCCAACCCTGCAACCTCCTTTCCGACTGAGAAGTTCTTGCTTATTCTTTTGGATGCTTATGTGAGCAGACTGACTGGCACTAGGATGTCTAACTATTGATTCAGCCTGACTCTGCCTCCAGCCAGCTACCAAAAACCTTTGACTTAGCCCATTAACACCAGGCTTTAAACATTTAAGTCAATATTACCAGCATTACCTGACAAAGATCTCTTTGTCCATTTTTGGCTTTCCTTAGAAACTTATAGAAATTATTTATGCAGAAATATTTTCTTTTTTGCAATACTCTCATGTCGTAATAGCAAACATTTGGAAGAATCAAACTTTTGCTTAAAATTAGATGAGGCAGTTACTCTTATTTGAAAGGCACATTTTAATTGCACAGTTTAATTGCAATAGCACTGAGAGATTTTTTTTTAATAGTTCTCATGGCACTAAAGTTTCTAGTTTAACAGACTTTTAAGAACACTGAGAATTGAACCCAGGGCTTCACGCATGCTAAACAGACACTCTGAGCCTGAGCCACATCCTTTGCCAAGCCCAACAGATTTTGAATAACATCCAATGTCCCAAGAAAGCGTTCCTTATTTCCTGTCTCTACTCAAAGATAAAGCTCATCTAATTCTTCAGAGCAATGGCTTAAGTTACCTGAGGGCAGGTTAATTTTGTCCCTGCTGTCTAGAATAGCCCCATTCATTCAGCATCATATCAGTCCACTTAATTAACATGTACTAGGTCTTCTTCAAGGCCAAGCAGGGCCCAATTATGGGCTATAGTTAATTCTACCCTTTCTCCTTTGTATCACATCCTGCTTTCCTGCCCCTCCTCATCCTGATGTGCTTACAACAGAAGTTTAGTAGGAGACTATCACTGGCATGACAAAATTAAATAGCACAATGCCAAAAGGCTCGGGGTTTGGAGGTGCCAATTACCTTCAGCAGGCAGACAGAATAATGTGTCTCATGCTCTTAGCATGGAGAAGTTTACAGAACAAATACGTGAAGCTTATTCCATTTGTTATGACTGAACACCATTTTTCTTTGTATGAGAAACCATAGCTAAGTGGGGTCACTACAGAGAGCACACATTTCCCAGTAAAGAAGAGTGTTAGCATCCTACTGATGCCAGCAAAGCCTGTTAGGGACTATTAATTTTATTGTTCATTTAGGCATGCATGGTTGCCACAGCAACAACATTAGTTCCTTCAAGTCTCTGTGCAGTGAGCATCTGTTGAGAACCCTGTGAAGGTCTCTTTCTCTCTCTCTCTCTCTCTCTCTCTCTCTCTCTCATCTCTCTCTGTCTGTCTCAGGCTGAACCCCTTTCTTTTTTTGCTCTCCTTCTGAGCTACAAATTTTCCAAGAGTACCCCCACCCAGAGAAGACACTTCTGAAATCAGGCAAAGATGAAATCTACAGGAAAACAAAGGCTTTTCATCTCCCCATGGGCCGCTGCAGAGAAATGGATAGTTTGGAAGTTAGATGATAATTAAAAATCTTGGGTCAGCTGAAATGTGAATAACTCCTTGGCAAAGTTCACAGCCAATCTTTTATGCAGGGCAGCCAGGACACTGAGTGTCTTGATTAAAGCCGAAATTGTACATTCGAGCCCTAACCCCCAGTGGCATGCAGTAACAGGATGTAGTTTCTTGCCAGCTCTTTCATATTCCAAGTTCTTCTTCAGAACAATATAGATTTAAGACAATATGGTTCTTAAAGGGGATCATTCTTTTTTGTTTCTCCCAACGCACAGCCAGGGTCTGACAAAGAAAGATTTTGAAGCTTTGGAAGGCTTCTGTTGCGGATAGACATCTGTCTTTGACGGTATTATTCAGTGTGGGTTCTTGTCTTAGGTAATGTCCTAAATTATGTCACCTGTAATTTATGCAGCTGAACTACAGAAGGATTTATAGATAGAATCCATACTAGCTAGGAGAAAGCTGCTGGGCCTGGGCAGGATGCCTTTCTAAAAGGTTACTGTGTATTCACTTTTTGATTCGTGTGTGTACACGTATGTGCACAACTCACAGACATCTGCACATGTGTCCATGCACATGTGGGGGTCAGAGGATAACTCGAGGGCGTCAGTTCTTTCTTTCCACCATGTGAACCCCAGGAAGGGAATTCATGTGGTCACATGCTCAAAGGCAGGTCTGTTTCCCCCCCACCCATAAAGCCAGCCCCAGGTTGTCTCTTACATTGGTTGAGAGGAAATACTGTAAATGAGTGTAGAATCCTTAGTTGAAAGTTAACATGTAAATGTTAGGGCACCTGAGTGAGGGCGTTTATCAAAACATCATCATAGCCTCCTCCTCCTCCTGTCAGTGTTCTAATCAGGCTGATCGGAAGAGAGTTTTGTATTCATTTTTGCAAAGAACTTACTCATCCCTCCTCAAAATTCTTACCTAATGATACCTATTGTTCAATCATAAGTAATACTTCACAGAAAAAAAAATCTTTTACGTGGAGTAAATTACCTTTGAGAAAGATTCAACTTGGGATTCTCTGTTGATCAAGAAATTGACATCTCTGCCCTCCTCGCTTTCAGAGAGGAATCTTCTATACAGACTTCCATCCTTAAACAGGATGGCTGAGCTTAAGATGCTCCAGCATCTGCAGGACGGTGAGTATGGCCCTTGGGCAAGCCTTTGGGTGGATATTTCTGGGAGTCATTTCTCTAGGGCTTTCTGGTGAGTTATGGTCTCTTTTTACTTAAATTCTTGCATTTTATCAGCACAGAGCTTTTCCTTTCAGTTATCTAGGATCATAAGATCACAAGGTTTCCTTGCCCATTTCTGTCTTCAGAAGTTGTTGATACTTGACAATGTTTTCACATCATCTACCTTTAAAAGCTTGTTTACTGGGCTATATAGGATGCTAGGCACAAAGCAACAGCTTTGTTAAATCCAAAATATTATACCAATGTTGTTGTTGTTGTTTTTTCAAAACCAGCTTCAAAACAGTGAGGTTTGTTTTTCTTTCTTCTTTTCCCCAGCTCTGATTTAAATTCATAGGCTGACACTGAACAGGTCTGAATTTTGCTAGTTCTCAGTCTATAAAATGAGAGAATTTTCTGAGAGAATAGAATTCTCTCAGAACTTCGTGGGATGTTTAACCAAGATGATGATGTGTGGGATGAGGGATGTACTATATGTATATACAAGCTAATGAGTATTCATGCTGCCTGCCTGCTCTTGGAGTCTACATCAGCCTAATAGCTTTTCTGTGAATTTCCCTGGACTAAACAATTTCACTATTAGAAACATATGCTGCAGTATTCATGCATGTCACACAGCAACATGTGTTTACCAACACAGTTATTAAAAAGCTGGAAACAATATTAACTTTTCACCAGTAGGAGGAAAGTTAAAGAATTATCTGCTCAGTCGGATACACTGCCACTGATGTATTCTGCATTTGTATAAAGTAGCTTCAAGCCGAATGATGTATGAAAAATCAATTCAACAAATAGTTTAGAGTGTATGAGTCCACTTTATGCTAAATCAAGCCATACAAAAATTCAACAAGCCATACCTGTGCATGGGAACACACTTGTGTATACTTGGTAAATAGATATACTTGTGTATATCTATTCTTGCTGTGCTATGTAGTACAAAGACTATGAAATGGAGGTTGGAAGTGTTGTCTTGGTAGAAGAATGTGTGTTTAGCATACTTAAGGCCCCAGGCTCACACCCCAGGGACTCCTACCTACCTTCAAAAAGGCCTTTAGAGTCACAATGATTGGTTTCATATCCTGACATGACACTGTCCAGTGTGTGTTTGTGGGCAAAGGACAATTTTTCTGTGCTTTATTTTCTACCTATAAAAGGGATTGGAGAATTTTAAACCTTACATTGATAACTTTAAATTTGTAAAAAATGGCTAAATGCTAAAAATGTGTTTTTATTCTGAAACATGAGACAGCATCAGATGCTCTTGGGGATATATATATATATATATATATATATATATATATATATATAT
>JANHMN010000018.1:19554705-19578469 GCA_030674055.1 Rhabdomys pumilio | reverse complement strand
CACACACACACACACACACACACACACACACACACACACACACACACTTTGAGACAGAGTCTCATTATGCTACCTGGAACTTACTGTGTAGACCAAGTTGGCCTTAAAGTCACAGAGATCACTTGCCTATGCCTCCTTAGTGCTGGGATTAAAGGGTTGAACCGTCATGCCAGCCAGTAACATGTTCTTGAAAATTGTGTAGTAGATTTTCAGTGTTTTTACCACAAAAAATTTGAAAAGTATGTGGTGCATATATTTATTGATTTGATTTTTACCAACCTATTTCAAAACAACAATATGGGGGCACAGTTGCCACATTTAAGGAGAAGCGTTCCTATCTCCACTCCAGGAGGGGCCAGCCTTCTCCTGGGACTCTCTCCTCTGCTCTGTTTACTCAGTTCCTAACCTCCTGAACTTGGTGATCTGCACTCTTACCAGGAAAGAGGCAAACCTTCCCTCCAGGGATGCCAGGAAGATTGCAGTGCTTTGCCTCATGCAAACAGACCCCCCAGGGAAGGAGCCTTAACTCTCCCTGCTGTGCCACTAGATTGAGATGCCCTCAAGGCCTGGCAGCCAGTCAATTGTAAGCCAGATTCTTAGGACAGGGGTCCTGCTAGCTACCTGAAATTATTTTCAATTTCAACAACTCAGTCATTGTTTCTTGCATGGATTTAATCTCCTTGGATCATAATTGTATGTGGTGGACCCAGGGAGCAAAGTGCATGCACGATTCAAGGCTTTCTGGTTCATGACTGACTCGCAGAGATCCACTCCCTCTCTACAGACAAGGAGGCAGGACCATGTGACGTCAGGTGATGAGCTAGTGTCAAGTAGCCAGTTGGTTCAAAGCATTGAGCCAGACCCAAAGTGAACAGACTATGTACAGGGCTCTTGCCACCATGCTAACACTTTTTCTTAACAGCATGAGAACTGGCTCAAAATCTCTCGGGATACAGATCATGTGATAGGCAGAAGGTGGTGTACAAATCATGTTTACATGCCTGAAAGAATAGAGTTTCTGAGTGTCCCTTCCCCTTATTTTCTTTAATATCTCTGTACAGCTGTGATCCGAGTTGTGTTCTAGTGAATAAGCCTTTGCGTGTACCTGGAGGTGATGTCACTGAGGTCCCCTGGAGACTTACGAGAGTAACTCCTCTTGGGTTTTATTCGGTAATAAAAATAATCTGTGGCGGTTTTGGTTTTCCCTGTCTTACAAGCTGGCAGAGTGAGGTCATTATCCATATTCCATTCAGACCACACCAAAGACCACTGCTTCTTAAATGCTCCCCCAGGGGAGTTCGTGTGGTCATAAGGGGCTGTTCCTGTGGTCATCTTCGGGGAGGGAGATGCAGAGGTGTGCAGGCCAGCAACACTGACCAAAGTAATTCTTCTGAAAGCTTGCATACTCCCAATGTGATCTCACCCCTGGAAGGCTGCCATGTTTTCTATTTTAAGGTTTCTGTGCCCCTTATGTCACCAAGCAGCTCCTTATGCTACCGTATAGTGTGGCTCTAGATAAGATAGTTGAAGATAAGAGCTTCTGGGATTGGAATGTCTGACTTCAAATCCTGGCTCTGTATATGCTAACTGTCTGATTATGGGTGAATGGCTAAATCTTACGTTTGCTTTCTCTCTATAAAATGTGAATTTTATCTAATTTACATGAGAACTAAGTAGACGCAATCTAGAGACTAACCAGAGGCAGCCCTCGGCATTCAGTAGCCACTTACTGAATGCTGCTTGGTGCTGTTTCTATCTCCTGGTCATGGAAGCCCACACAATGGAAACACGCTAACTTTGTGTGACAGGAGACCTAGAATTTGTTTCAGAGCCTCACAATGGCCGCACAGACTTGAAACAGTTCCTTGCTCCAAACGCATGGAACACAAGACATGGAAGAAACAAGTATGTGACCCAACATCCTTACCCTGCAAATGAACTTGGGGTCTGAGTGCAAGAGCCTCTCCTAAAGTCCCCAGGGCACCAGTGTCTAGCCAGCACCACTCTCTTGACTTCTAGCCCAGAGCTTCCCATCATTACTTTGGAGACAAAAGCCCTTGCCAAGAATCCTTAGCTTAGCCGAAGAGTTGAAGACTCTGAGACCAAGAAGAGACTGCCCCCTAACATGCTCCCTTAGGATTGTGGCTATGCAGAAGCAGCAGCCAAGTGGATTCTGGTATTCACAGATAGTAGAAGTAGTAGGAGCAAGACGGTGCATGTAAAATGCTACTGTATGGTGGGCTGGAGGTACAACTCAGCGGTACAGCACACACTGCATGCATGAGGCCCTGGATCCTATCTCTAGCACTAAAAAGAAAAAGGTGAAAAATAAAAGTAAAATATAAAATAAAAATAAAAATAAAAATAAATGCTTATTATAAATCACCACATCAGTGGACAGCCCAATCCAGACTAACAGGAAAAAGCTGGGCAAGTTCTTAAAGTCTGACAACAATAGCTTACTACATTTTATATTTTCTTGACTCCCACAGGCGAATTTAGAATAGTGTTAGCTCTATATACGCTGTGGATCTCTCTCTCTCTCTCTCTCTCTCTCTCTCTCTCTCTCTCTCTCTCTGAACTGACTTTCTACTCTCCCTCCAACTCCTCTCAGACACCCTCTTAGCCATGTTTCCCTTCTAAGTTGATGTCTTCCTCATTAACTCACTGAGCCCAGCCGGTCAGTGCTGTCTGTATGTGCATGCGTGTAAGGGCATCTAACTTGAGCATGTTCTGCCCTCCAGGGACCACCTTCTGAAAGAAAACCTGCTTTCCTTGCCACAGCAGTCTCTAACTGCTAAAGCTCTTCAGCTAGAGGTGAGGCTCCATGTGCCCCTTCTGTATTTATACACTAATCTTGACTGGCTTAAATCTTGTGTAGGGGTGCCATAGCTGCTGGGAGCTCATGAAGGCAATGCCTCTGTCGTGTCCCAAAGACTGGTTCACAGCAGTCCACTCTGACCTCAGGCTCTTAGAACTCTTCTCTTCCCGCTTCTGCAATGTTCTCCGAGCCAAGAGAGAAAAGGATGTTATGTAGATATTCCATTTAGGACTCAGCACTCCATAGTTAACTAAATCTTGAGAGTGAATCTTAGCATATAACCTTGGCTAGCCTGGAACTCACTATGTAGACCAGGCTGGCCTCACACTTGTGATAGAAGCCTCACACTTGTGATAGAGCTTCTGACTATATACAGTTCGTTGGGACTGTAGGTTTGTATTGGTGCGCTCAGCTTAGGAAGTTCCCCTTTGAGGTGTCATCGTGGGCTCTTTCCATCCCTTGGGTTTTCTGCTCAGATTCCCAGCAAGATTCTAAGACCATAGGTTGACCTACTGTCTTGGGTTTTGATTTGACTTGTGAGACACGTCTTCCACACACAGATGCAGCAAGCATGTAAGAAAACCAGCCATTTATTTAGCATTTAAATATGTCCAAGACTCTGGCTCTGAATCATTACATACATTGTGCTGCAGTGGTCAGAGTGGACAGTGTGATTAGACTGAGAAACACCTAGGGGGTTAATAAAGCACATTTCTGGATTTGTCTATAATGGTATTTCCAGTGTTAGTTAAGGTATGTGTGTGTGTGAGAAAGAGAGAGAGAGAAGAGAGGAGGGAAAGAAGGAGAGAGGGAGGGAAAGGGAGAGAGAGGGAAAAAGGGGAGGGAGGGAGAGAGAGAAGGAGGGAGAGAGGGAGAAAGAACATGGTAGCATCATTAAATAGGCTCTGGGCATGGATAGAACAAAAGCAAAGGGATGAAGTCCTCGAACATAAGGATTCTCTGCTCCTCCTGCTCACGCCATGCCGTGAGTGTGCTCTATCACACATTTCCTGCCGTGATGCTTTGTCTTAAACCCATAGTAACCGAGCCAGTGGACTGGAAATGAAACTCACTGAAACTGTGAGCCCAAATAAACCTTTCTTCCTTTAAGCCGTTCTCTCAGATCACTGGCCCATTGCTGAAAAGGCCACCATGTGTCTGTGTCCAGATTTTTGCCCAGTCCTCACAGATGATGATGCCCTGCTATGCCCACATTAGTCCTTTCCAGTTCCTTAGAGCCTTCAAAGCCAGAACCAGCTGTAGCTGAGGGTGTGTGATACATTGCGTTGTGGCCCCATCTCTTTTAAGCAGTTTCACCTTCTTGGATGTCTTAACCACCAGAGCAGTTGGCAGAGTCCCTTCTCTTCAGAAGCTCAGTTAGACTCAGTTCAGCAGCTGTCACATGGCTGGTGGGCTTGAAGTAAGGAGCTCGAGTTTCAATAAAAATGATGTGCCTTTATCCCAAGAGTGTTTTAGCCTTAGGTGCCGTGTGAGTCCTCGGCTAACACCTTTCTCTGCTCATGGCCTTTCTAGGGCTACTTAAAGCTTTGGCAACATCTTATTGTTTTGACTTTTTAAGAAATCTGCAGGACACATTTCTGAAAGGAAAGTCAATTGAAACTAATTTTTCTTACCTTTTTCTGTTGGCAGAAACTGATGAACCTAGATGGACAAGCAAAATCTGTTTAAAAATACTTTTAATAGGCAAATGAAATCGGACATGAAGAAGCTGATGAGTAAAGGGTGCCCTGCACTCTCATTTGCTCAATTCACCCAACTGGCCAACAGAATTCTCCTGGTTTGATTTTCTGCATTTTAGGAGGGGACCTAGTTTCGTTATTTTGTCAGAACAGGCATTTCTGTAGCCCTCTTGCTGGGGCCCTCAGCCTACTAAATCCTGTTAGCTAGAACAGTGGTCAGAGTGCCACAGAGGTCTGCTTACCACGCCCACTCAGTCTTTCCTTTTCTAAGATCAAATTCCCCCACCACAAAATGTTAGCCTCAAATTTGGGGGAAAAATGAGAAGAATGTGAGGATTAATCTTTGAAGGCCTTTCCACTCCCATTTCTGTTTGCTTTTCAATCTCTGTATTCAGAGAATAATAGGTGAGCCCTTCTGTGGCTAATTAAAACACATGCAAATTGAAAATTTCAGGCCAGCAATTAAAGCGAGGGGCTTACTGTGCAATGTTTACTCTCCAGCTCCCAGATTGTGAGCTTAGGTTTGATTCAAATTGTTCTTTGCTGCTTCTTGTTTCTTTCTGCACCTCCAACCTCAGAGATTAAGGCTGCCCACATTTACAGCAGCATCTTGTGAAAGGAGCAAGTGAGTGTGTGTGTGTGTGTGTGGGGGGGACTGCAGTGGTTTTAGTAAACAATGCACTTTGGTGTCTACAACTTGAAATCCAACTCCGAGAGCCCCGATGGATCTAAATAGTATTTAAGACTAAAATTTAAGCATCCAAAGCTGGGGCCATTTGCAGAGGAAAATGCCCGGCATGAAGTGGCCAGCTGTCTGTCTTATAATAAAATGGTCCCATTGGTTTAGGCGAAGCTTATGTGGTGAACTCGCCACACGAATGTGGTGTGTCCACTCTTCTTTTGGCTGCCATCCACAAACTTATTTATAGCTGTTAACCTTGGCTTGAGGCTTTGGGTAATTCATTTATTAAGGGTTAGAAAAGGTAGAAGAAAGACTTTCCAGGAACATGGTGTTTTTCTGTACATCCATGGAAGTATTTTAAAAGCTCCTTGTTTCAAATACCTGAGAGGTCTGTGGTTGAGGATTGCTGAAGATCTGAGATTTCTTGGTTCTATTGTATCTTTCCCATGCAGCTTGCCTTTGGGCTTTGTGATATACTGTGGTGCATACACACACACACACACACACACGCACACGCACACGCACACGCACACGCACACGCATGCGCACGCACACGCACACACGCGTGCACACACACTATATATAATATATGTTTATATAATATATAGAATACATATACATATATATATATTATATATATATGCCACCATATACTGTAGTATTCAAAGGCAATATTACATGAAGACCAAGGACAACAGGGAAAACTTTGAGTGCTGCCTAGGAATCTCACAGGTGATGTGATTTTGCCCAAATGGGGTGGGAGGTGGGGCTTTTGCAATCTGCCAAACATTACAAAAATACGATAATAGCCAAACAAACATGCAGCTTGTTGTAGGGTTATCTGGGGAATTTTGTGGGCCTCAGACCATAGTTTCAGGATCTAGGGTAACAAGAAGCTTCAAAATTTAATAAATAGTCAAAAATCCAAGAATACTTTTCAAGAGTTACTTTTCTGCAGAAAAAAATAACAAACCCCTCCATTTGCTATGACTTCGGAGTCCTTAGGCCACAGAGAGAGTTGTCTTTGCCACATCTCAGGAGCTCTCAGTTCTCTGCTAGTACAGTGTGTCTGTGACGTCATGAGTGGTTACCATGGTGTAGGAGATGTGTGAATTCAGGTATGGAGAAACTCAGCCTTGAGAGATAGGTTTTTGAGAAGTGAGACAAATCTCCTTTCACATCAACCTCCTTAGGTGAAGCAGGAAAGGCCGTGACTATAATAACTGAAGCTTTGGACACAACGCTCTTTACGCTTCACGTGGCATACGGGAAAGTCTTCCATTTGCTTGTCTTTTAAATTACATTTCGGTCACATATCTTGTAGGGTTGTTAAAAATAAATTCTATGTGCTTCCTTGGGAGGAAAAAAGAAAACCAAAAAACAAAATATGGCTGACGGCAGAGGACCACAGAATATCACATCTAGAGGCAATATGATAGGAAGCCCAAGGACTGACTGCAGGGGAACCTTCTGAGTGCTGCCCTAGGCGGCTCAGAGGGGATGTGTTTTTGCCTAGCTTGGGGATGGGAGTGGGGCTTCTGCAATCTGCAAAACATTACAAAAATAAGACACAGACATCAAGCAAACAGTGCTGCCGGCTTGGCTCGCCGCTGCTGGCGTTTGACAAACTAGGGAAATAAGACTGCAGAACTCCACAGGGAATTTTCTCCCCTTCGTGTTAATAAAGCACTGTAGTTTATTTCTTGGGACTAAGGGTGGTTGGGGCAAGGACTTCAGTGCTGCTGAGCAAGTATTTTAAAGGAAATGATCCAAAATCCCCTGCCTCTGGCTTGGAATAATCAATGTCATTACTGCTTGTTTGGAAGCTTTTGTCTTTTCTTGGAAAGGACCCAGGGCTGGCAGACAGAAGTAGTCAGTGTGGTGGCCGATGACAGAGGGACTCTGAGAAGCAAGCAGGCAGAGTGCCCTTTGAGCACTCGATTCTGCACGAGGGACCTGGGTTCAAGTCACCGCTTGGCCATGTCGGATTTTCTTTAACGCTCTTGATTGCTATGTGTTCTCTTCTTATTAATGAAATGAGACTGTGATAACAGCAAAGAGGAGGATGAGAAAAAAATGTCCGAATTATGTATAGATACAAAGGATTAGACCTTATTAATTGAAGATCCGTGGTAGCAGAATAGCATTTTTTTCCTTCTTGTTTTATGGAACCCTTTGTGGGTATTCTAAAGACAAGAGGCACATTCTCTGCTGAGACCTGATGCTGTCAGCCAGCTCACCATGGAGAAGAAGGCAGTGTTCCTAGGGAGTGCTCAGTTCCTGCAGGGTCAAGCGTAAACTCCTCAGCCTGGGTTGGGGCCTTCCACTGTTGTTCCTCAGCTAAGTGTTCGGTTCCTCACCCGATTTCTGGGCTTGTTGCCTTCTTTAAACCTGACTGTGTTGTGTGCATTTGGCCTCCTTTGTGGCTGCTTGTTCTAGTTTTTTTCTTACACAACCAGCTCTATCTATTCCCTGTATCACATCTCTGCGTTGATACTTCCCCGTGAATGCCACTGGTTAATAGTGCCACATATACACTATGGAGGTGGTGCGCTTTACAAGGACCCTTGCAAGAGAAGGGAGGTAGGATTTTAAATCCAGCCAAGGTTGTAAGTTCTGCTGAGGGGCTACTGGCATGGAAGAAAAAAAAATAAAAAAATAAAACAAACAGCAGTGGAGAGGAGAGGGTTGATACAATTGTGTTGATACACTTAGATTTTTGCCTTGTGTTGTTTTCTGGCCATTATAAGCAACTCATAGATTTATGCTTTGATATGTTGGTAGATAGTTCACTGGAAATAAAGCACACCTATTTTAAATCAGCGAGAGAACACAATAGAAGCCCTTTGAGGATAGCTGATCTTTCTCTGTCAGTCCTGTGCACCTAGGAGGTCTTTGACAACTGAAAAACACATCCTCTGATGAATGCTGATTCCTGATATAACTGTAAACAGTGAGAAAACATCAATGTCATTTCCTTTAAAGTCCTTGGTAGCCATCTCTGCTTCTCAGGTGGAGGGAGTGCTAAGGGATGCAAGGTGGTTCCCTTTCAGCCTGAGGCTAGATTTTGGGAGAGAGATGTAGGATATGGGCTTGTCATTTTACCTATTTCTAGAGCCTCAGTATGCTGGGACCTCATAGCAGGTCAGAAATGTTCAACTTTTTTGAATAGCAAGGCTATAGTCTATGTGTTGAGGGCATCAGGAGGAAAGCTGATGTCTTTGACTTAAGTCTTCCCATCTGGGGAAGACATTGGCTATAATGGCTCTAAGAAGCATTAGCAGAACAAGAGGAGACCCAGAAAGAGCTGTGAGGTCACCATGGGGTCCCAGACATCTGTTTTTCCTGTCAGAGAAAGGCACAGGTAGAGTAGCTGGAGAGAGAGGTGACTTCAGCTGCTGATATGAAGTAATCTTGCCCATGTCTCTGCTGAGGTCCATGTGCAGATGCAGAATTCATGTCTCCATCTCCAAACAGTGCGACAACCTGAAGCCTCGATGTCTTTCTAAATGCATCCCGTCCCAAACTGATGTCAGGATCCTTGCACATAAAATTCATTATCTAATGAGGTTGCATCTTTCCAGATGGTACAGCCTATCCATCTGGCTTGGCACACTCTAGTTTGGTAAATTAATTTTCTTACTTTCTATTCGCAGCTCTCGGGTCAGGTTTACTTTTGCATCTCTTTCCTGGAATGGATGCATTTCCTTCCATAGTTGCCCTCTGTGTCCTTCCCTGGCTCTTTAGCCCTTTCTCCTTAGAGCAGCTAGACTTGAAAATGTAATTGTGTCATACACTACATGGCCAGTTCTCTCAATCTTCTTAATGCCTTCCCGTTTCTCTTAGGATCAAGACTTAAGTCCTCCGTAGCGTAGATTCTATAGACTTTTCATGGTCTGGACCCTTGTAACTCCCTTAGCTCCCTTGAGGACCAGATTCTCCCATATAGTTCCAGTCGGAGAGCCTTGAGTAACCCCTGCCTACTCTCAAGCCCAGGGCAGAGAACTTCCTCAGCTTGGAGTGTTCTTCTGTGGTTTGACACCCCTACTACCAGCTGGCTTTGCCTAATTTGTTACTTCTAATTTTTCAGATATTAGCTCAAATATCACTTCTTTCCTTTGTACATATGTCAAAGTACAATTCCTGATCAAATGTCATAGTTTATATATAAACACATCAGACATCTATTTTGTGTCTATCTGATAGATGGCTTTTCCTGGAAGCCTATGAGTTCTGGGATGCTGGCTGAGCTTGCCCTCCCTATACCCCATGACTGTCTTAGTGCCCGATTACACCTTAGGTTAAATTAAACCTGCATTGAATGAATAGATGCATGACGGGTTGCTCTGGACTGGAAAGCCTACCCTGTGGTGCTACATGGTAAGCAACTTGGGAGGAAGAAGCCAGAGGTGAGGTTGGGAATTGGCTTGGCTGAGTTAGAACCCTCTAGGGATGGATGCACTGTGTGATGACAAGGACTGGACCAGTCAAGAGGTGAGTTCTAAAGCAATAGCTCTGAGTAGGGTATGCTGAGGTGTGGAGAGAAAAGCATCTTGGGAACTGGGACACAAAGCAGGGGGCATCTGATGGACACAACCTGAACTGGCAGCCAAGGGAGAAGTGCAGAGGTGAGATGAATACACTTAGTACGTTTTCAATTTCACTTTCCTCCCTTAGGAGAGGCATTCATTTATCAATGGATATTGTAGACTTTAGATTTGTCAGTCTGCCTGACCTGACCACTGCGCATGGGGAAGAGTTTGAGGTGGGTAGTGAACACCGGGGATGTCTCTTTCTCCTTTCCTAGGAATATGCGGGTTAGTACAAGTTTGAGAGGTGTATTAGTCTGAGCTGCTATGACAAAGTAGCACACAGCAGGTGACTTAGGAGCAGCAGAAATGTGTTTCTCATATGATCTTGAGGCTACCAAACCTGAGATGGTGGAGACAGCCTGGCTGGGTTCTGGTGATACCTCTGCTGTGTTGAGACAGTGGTGAGACGTTATATCCTTGCATGGCAGAAAGAACAGGCTGGCTCTGGGCTTCTTTCTAAGAGTATTAAGCTCATTCGCAAGACACTGCTTCTGTGACCCAATTGTCCCCCCCTAAAAGCCCTGCCTCTAAATCACACTGAAGACTTCATTTCAGCATAGGAATTAGGAGGAGGTCAAACATTTTCTTCCTACAGCACAGGACCATGCTAAGACGAACTGTCTTGAGCAGATAGATGTTGGGTTGTCGTGTGAGAGCGAATGGAATTCAGGGGCATTTCTTTGAGGCTGGACATTTCTTCTCTCTATTTACTTTCCTGGTCTGTAATGTCCATGACAGCCTGTCTTAATGTCCTACAGAGGAAGGTTTGGACAGGAGAATGGTGTGGAGGGAAAACGTGGACGGACTAAACAGATAATTGCCTCTCCTTGGGCTTAGGGTCACATCCTATTTTGCTGTTCTTTGGTTCTTATAGTCTGAGTCACAATGCTGACTCTAGGGTGGGATGTGTACAGCGTGGAACTGGAGGCTGCTAAACTTTAGCCTTTTGCAATTTTTCCCAAATTGATGTAACATCCTCTTCTAGAATGTCACTGGTATAATAATACCACCGTGTTAGTGTTTATGGCTAATGTGTCTTATGTCATTTGACATTTGGAGACTACAAGTAGGCATGCTATATTTGGCTGAGCAAATCGCATGTCGCCCAGTTTCAGCCAGCACTGTTCACATAGGCATGGAGTTCCCTGGAGTTGTTCAAAAGTTGGCAACCCATCCCATAAAGTGTGCACAACAGGACTAAGCCTCATTTTGCTGGCTCATGATGGCGAAATGCCTCGTTCAATATCGTGAAACGAGTAAATGCTGGCATTGCCTCTGGGGCCCAGCTTCTGAATCTAAATCCTGTCTTAATTTTGCTGCAGTCCTGGCAAAGCTTCCATTTAGGATCTAAATGGCACACACGGCAGTGATTTATTCTGAACTCTCTCTGAGTCCCATCAGCAGAAATCAGCTGCCCGAATCTCTAGTTCATTTGCCTGCCAGGGTGAGCTCCAGATGATGTGGCTTTGGGTGTTTTTTTTTTTCCTATTTCTTAAGTCCCTTTCCTCTTCTGGGCTTATGCCTTCCCTGATTGTCATAGACTATGATCCTCTCCTTCAACCACTGCTAGGTCATCCTATTCTATAAGGTGTTCATTAATAAACTATATTACAAATTATAAGAATAAAAGGTATCATATTATTATATAATATATGCCATAAATACTAGAAGGTAAAACAAATCAGTCAATAGCTTTGGTGGAATTCCTGGCTGGGTTGGTGAACTGTAAATCTGGGCATTCTTTACATGGAAAACCAAAAAGAGCCTTAGAAATCACAGAGCGCATATGAGTGGGTAAGAGACCCTGAGAGTGGAATCGCTAAAGGGTACCATCTATGTCTATGATCTTTCTGTGATGACCCGTTCCCACTAGCCGTTTTAAGTTGAGGTCTCCCCTGGCAGCCCTTTCACCTCAATGACCCTGCCTTTAGACGACATATGTCCCATTAGTGTTAGGAGGGCAGTGTCAAAGGGCAGAGGGAGTCGGTACAGCAGTGTCCCAGCCCCGATGGATGCGATCCTCAGATCCTCGGTCACCGCTTTTAAATGCCATTATGAAATGCAGTCTGTACAGAGCTCAGGGCCTCTTCCCATCAGACTAATGCACCTGGGGTGGAGGGTGGGGCAGTGGCTGGCTGCCTGGCAATCTCTCAGAGCCCAGGAAAGGGATTATGTTAGCTCAGTGGGCCTCATCACCATAATAAAATGGAAGCGGTGCTTAGCGACTCACCGAGGCTCCCCATTTAGGCGATTACCCAGTTTCCAATCCCATTTCTAGAGAAAAGAGGATTGCCAGACACTTCCGCCACCCCCATCAGCACCCTGCTCAGGCAAAGCTATGTTTGCTGGTGGTTTCATGAGGTCCACACTGGAGGTAAGCACGCAGCAGGCTGGGAGTCGCCCTCTTTGTCTTCCAGATCTGACAGGCCACAGAGAGATAGCTGTCCCCAGAGAGCTTGGGGTAGAGAAGAAATAGCCCATCAGGGACCTGGAACAGCTGGCTGGTGTCACTAATTTCCTGCAGGAGACTCTGGTGGCTGGCAGGAGCCCACGTCACTCTTCTTTCTCCCTTCTGAGTTCTCTCAGGTGTTACTAAAATAAGCCCTGGAACACTTGAGCTGTGCTGAACTAAACTCAGCTTCTTAGCCTCATCTCTATGGACCCTATCTATAAAGCAGACTCCCCTAATTAGAACAAGACAGAGAGGAGATAACCCTCAGCAGTAAGGGTCCGCCTTCCACATTTCTCTTTCTGGGCAGAAAAGCCTTTGGGAGTCTGCCTCAGAGACCTCTGATGCTCACTTAGTCCAGACTTCTAACTGGCTTTGTAAGCTGTATTATGACACTCCAACAAATTGCTGAGACAGAACAGAGGCAAAGGGAGAGTGTTAGAAAGTACTGGAAGAGACCAAGAAGGTCACATTCATAGGATAAACGTGAATGTGAACTTACTCCTAGGAGGAAGTTCCATGGCTTCTGAGGACCCTTCTAGTGCTGCAGTCAGGGGCCTGTGTGCCTTTAGTTTAACAATGACAACCAGGACCAGAGAGAAGTGGGAGGGGACCTCAGTGGGTCTCTTACACTCAGCCTACTGAATCCCACTCTAGCAAGAGGCCACCATTTGCTTGGTTAAGGCCTTGCATTTGGGTGGTTAGGAGCACTTGCTTGCCTTTGGTGGAGTCCTCTGGGCTTATTGTCTGGTTTTGATTTGCCTTTGTTCATTGCCAGAAAGTGTGGATTCTCAGGGATGTTTCTAGAAAGAGTACAGCACAGAGATGTAGCTTTCCACTAAGCTGACTGGAGGACTGGAATACAGTCATTGTACCTCAGTCTCCTCACCTGACCACTGACCTCAGAGGATGTACATTATTTTCTTTCCTGGCTATGATCCTTACCAGCCTAAGTATTCTCAGGGGGAATTTCTTTCCAGGTAAAAGTCTCCACTATGCCCAGTAAAGCATGTATTTCAGATCAACCATGGATACGTTTTTAGTATAACTATGCTTCAAGTATTTCATGGGGTTTATTTACCTCCCTGTCCACCAAAGTCATTGTTTATCTGGAGCTTGGGTTTAACTGAATGTCTTACTCATTAAAATAAACGTTTGATCTTAGGTTCACCATAAATTTACAGGAAATATGAAATGATATGAAGAGCTGCCATACGTCACACCCTGATCTCCCTATTACTCTCTTGCTTGTGCCACTATTAATGAAGGGATATTGAGATAGTATCACTAACTAGAGTCTGTCATTGGTTAGATTAGTGATACCACATTCTGTTCTAGATCTCATCCAGGACCTCACATCCCAACTGTCCTGTCTCTTTAGACTCCTCTTGGCTGTGATGGGTGTCTCAGATGTTCCTCGGTTCCTGATCATCTTGGCAGCTTTGAGGTGCACTGGTCAAGATGCCTTATAGAGCAGCTCTTACTTTGGGTCTGATATTTTTCTCTCTACTAAGTTGGAATATGAAGAGGTGAATCTTCTTATTCTCACCCTGTGTTAGTAAGGGTGGGTACCACCCACAGGGACTGGTCATTTCCCATGCTGACCTTGACAGTTCCATCTGGATCGTTTATCAGATTTAGCTTCCTGGATGCTTGGTTTTTGCCAAGTAAGGAAACTCTATTCCATTTATCACTCAGTTTTGACCATGCCCCTGTTCCCTGCTGCAGACTTTTTTCTGTTTTTCTCCACTATGGACCATTTCTCTGATGAACCAAAGCCCCCTGGCTGTCCTGCTGCTGTCCCTCATGCTTTCCCTCACAGATATTCTCTCTTCCTCAGATGTCCCACACCTCTGAGTCCTATCTGCACATCTCTTTTACCTGGCGTGCTTCTCAGCTGTGACTTAAGATTCCATTCACACCCGGTTCCCTTGGAGAAGATTCTTTCCACTTTACCTTACCAAGACCAGGTAGTGGCCCCAGGCTGGTAGTACTGGTCACCTTGTGGGTATGCCCTGTTAACTGTCTGTACAATCCCAATCCACTCGTGACATATTACCCTGGAACTCAGAAATGTATGAGTAAGTGGAGGATTGTGCCAGATTATCCAGGTAAAGCTTCCAGCGAGGAGTCTGCTTGTAAACACCAGATGCCCAGTAAATGCTTCTCTTTCAATGCAGGAAAACATTCTTCCCTAGAGCTGAGCAACTGCACTGAATTCGTACTTACAAGACACCCTTGAGTCATGCATGTTCCTTCTTAGAAGTAGGGTTCTGGAACACTGATCTGGGATTTTCTGAGACCCCCAGTTAGCTGTTGTCAAGTGTATCAAGGGGGCCAGAGATAACAGAGATGCAGGCTCTTCTTGGTCAGTTTGAAACTATGTAAGAATTCTACCAGTAGAGAAACTTAAGATTACAAACTCCTTGGTTCAAATTTCCATTATCATCCCCCAATCATAGCCACTCAGTGAAAGGGCCTAGTTTTAATGTGAGGCCTCTTGTTAATGATATTTATGCATATTGCTGCTGGTTCTCAGTGACAAATACATTTACTTATGTATGGGTTTATGTGTATGTTATGTTTGGCTTCTTTCTTCTTGTTCTTACAGGATAGTTGTGACCTGCTCTTGTAGGACCAAAGAGCAGAGACTCTCAGACAGTGGTTCCAGAAAAGTCTGACATGCTTTTGGGCTGTCAGTCACACACATCACTTGTGCCTCTCTCAAGCAGATAGACATTATCACCATATTACAAGTGAGGAAACCACAGCTCGAGATGCGTAAGTAATTGTCTCTGTTTTACTGAGATGGAATCAAGTTTGTTCCTAGAGCTATGGGCTTCAGATCCCGAGCTCCATGCTCTGGGTGTGGCTGCCCTTCTAGTCTAGACGGGAACAAATACAGAGACATTATGGAGAGAGAGAGAGAGGGAGGGGGACCTTGGAACACACAGCTCTAAACTAGGTGTCTCCACCAAATCCTCCCCTCAGAGCTCAGGGACCCCCACAAAAGAAAAAGCAGAAGGAGATGGGGAAATAAAGCAGAAAGGACACCAGGAGAACAAGACCTTCTAAAATAACTGAGCAAAGCTCGTATGAACTCACAGAGACTGAAGCAGCTTGCACAAGAACTACAAAGGTCTGCACCAGGTCCTCTGCATGGATACTATAGCTTTTAGCTTTTAGTACTTTTATGAGATTCCTGAATGTGTGCACTAGTGTGTCCCTGATTCATTCTTTCTTCCTTTCTTCCTTCCTTTCTTTCTTTCCTTCTTTCTTTCTTTCTTTCTTTTCTTTCTTTTCTTTTTTCTTTTTTTTTTTTTTTTGGCCTTTCAGACTCCATCTTTGAGCACAAGCTTGGCCTTCCAAACTCCACATCCCTCCTTTATCCTTTGAATTGTTTCCCACTCTTTTTGTGGCTTTTTTTTTTTGTTGTTGTTGTTTGTTTGTTTTTCAAGACAGAGTTTCTCTGCGCAGCTCTGGTTGTCATGGAACTCACTCTGTAAGTCCAAGCTGGCCTCAAACTCAGAAATCCACCTGCCCCTGCCTCCAGAGTGCTGGGATTAAAGGCGTGCAACATAATTTTCCAGCATCATTTCCCACTCTTTTTTTTTCTTTTTTTTTTTTTCAGAGCTGAGGACCGAACCCAGGGCCTTGCGCTTGCTAGGCAAGCACTCTACCACCGAGCTAAATCCCCAACCCCTGTGTCCTTGATTTTTGTGCCTTCTCTTGGTGTTCTTTTATTTTCCTGTTGGTTTGTCTGGTCCAACTTCAATATGATGGTCTTTGTTTTGTCTTAGATATTATTTTGTTAAACAAAAGAAAAGTCATTTTATATTTAGAACACTTTAAAAAAAAACAGGAAAAAGAAAAAGAAAGAAAATTCTGCAGCAGAGAGATTTCCCAATAGACTTATGCTTGTCAGAACGGTTTGGAGGCCCACACCCACCTCACTAGAGCAGACCCCTTTTAAGCCCACCTCTGTACACCTTTAGGAGGCTTTTCAGATTCCTAGTTGTAGAACCCCACCTTCTTGTTGGATTCACAAGCACATTCCTTTCTGGCTTACACACTCCTGCTTCTAAAAGCCAATATTCCTTTTCTGAGCCAGCCTCTGCCTGAATTAGCCACAGCAGTCCTTTGCACGGCCCATATACAAATCACAGACATCTCTACATTGGAATGCTGAATCCTTGGAAGCCAGGGGCCTTTTCTCTGTGCTTACCTTTAAGATCCCCCCCCCCAGTCGCCCAAGGAGCTTCACTAACTTGTTGCTTACCCTCCCCCTCTCTCCTCAAATCTGCATATACTGCATCAGGCATAAAAATTCAGGCTTGTGTGAGACCACAGGGAGGTCCTTGTGTTTCCAGTTTAGTTTTCTCTATCTGGATTACGGGATTACATTCATCTAAGGGTCAAGAAGTCATATAGTTAAAAAAAAATAACCCTATTGGTGTATAACTTACATACCATAGCATGTACTGGCTTTAAGTGCTCAGTTTGATGAGTTATGACAAACTGAGAAGTGCTGCTATTAGACCTTAAGAGTCTGATAGAACTCGGTGGTGAAGCTGTGTGGTCCTGGGCTTTTCTGTGCGGGGAGACTTGATTTCAGCCTTGGTCTCACTGTTAGTGACCGGCCTGTTTAAGTCATTTATGTCTTCTCTCTTCTGCTTTGATAGATCATGTACACTTACAGTTCATTCGTGGCTTGTAGGTTTTTCAGCTTCTTGGAGCGTAAGTTTTCAATGTGCTTCCCAGTGATGCTCTGGATTTCACTGGAATCTGTTGTTACATTTCTTTTAATTTGAATTTTCCTCCTTTTCGTTTTTGTCAGTTCAATCTTAACTTTTTCAAAAAAAACTAACACCGTGTTTGAGTTTGTACGCTGTTCTTTTCTTCCCAGTATTTAGTGTCTCTTGGTATCCACCGGGTTTGGAATTGGCTTCTTGTTTTTCTAGAGTCTTGAAATGAATCATTAGGCTATTTATTGAACTCATTCTACCTCTTAAAAAAAGAAAAGCCAGGCTGTGGTGGCGCACGCCTTTAATCCCAGCACTTGGGAGGCAGAGGCAGGAGGATTTCTGAGCTCGAGGCCAGCCTGGTCCACAGAGTGAGTTCCAGGACAACCAGGACTACACAGAGAAACCCTGTCTCGAAAAACAAAACAAAACAAAACAAAACAAAACAAAACAAAACAACAAAAAGATTTACTTATTCTGTATACAGCATTCTGCCTGCATATACACCTGCGTGCCAGAAGAGGGCACCAAATTCCATTACAGATGGTTATTAGCCGCATGTGGTTGCTGGGAATTGAACTCAAGACCTTTGGAAGAGCAGCTAATGCTTTTAACCTCTGAGCCATCTTTCCAGCCCTCCTCCTACTTAAATGAGGCTTTGTAACTGCAAATTTCCTCTTAGGACTGCCTTGGCTGTGCCTCACATAGTTGGCTAGGGTGCGTTTTCCTTTATTTGACTCTGGGAATTTCCTTTCGATTTCAACAATACACATTTTCCTATAGTTTCTATAGTTTACTTTCTTTCTTCCTATTTTTTAAAAAATCTCTGGTTAGTTAGGATACAAGAAATTGCTTCTTTTTTGTATTTATTAAAGCTTGATTTGTGATCCGTTTTGGAAAGGTTTCAGTTGCTCCTGAGAAGAGTGTGTATTCTTTATCTGTTAAGTGGACTCTTAGTATATATCTGTTAACCCCAGTCATTTACAGTGTATTTTATCTCTGGATTTTCTTTAGTTATTTTCAGTTTGGAATGTGAGAGTGAGGTACAGAAGTCTCCCTTCTGTGGTTTTAATTTGAATTTCCTTGATAATTAAAGATCCTGAACACCCTTGATAGATGTTTTTACTGACCAGTCACATATTTTTTGAAGAATATACTCAAACACATACATGTTTGTAGTTATTGATGATTTGTTCTTAAATTTTTCAGCTATGAGTTCTTTCTGTATTTTGAGTCTCACCAGACACACATATTTTATTTTCTCCTAGCTTGCCTTTTTGACTACCTTAGTCGTGTCTGTGAAGATGATGATGAAATTCAACTTATCGACTGTAGTCGTTTAAAATGGCTAACATGGTTTTGACCCTGTAAAAACCTTATCTGACCCAAGGTTTTTCAGATTTTCTTAAATTTTTCCTTAGAAGTTTCAGGTTTGCCTTTGCTGTATACCCAGCACATGGCCTACCTTGTTGAATGCTTCATGTGCTCTTGAAGAGAATGTGCATTTTATATCCAGGGAGGGAACGCCACTTAGGTCAGGTTGCCTGACAGTGATGCTTAAACCATCTCTGTTTTCATTGATTTTTCCGTCTACCTGTCTTATGAATTATTGAAAGGACTGTTGAAAACTCTGACTTTAATTTAAACTTATCTGTTTCTCTTCTCATGCCTGTCAGCTTTGTGCCGTATATTTTAATGCTCTGTTATTAGGGGAACGCTCATCAGGCTTGTTACAGCTTCCTGCCCTGTTAGCCCAGCGTCTTAAGGCAGTGGCATGTCTCTATCGCTCATGAACCCTGGCTTCAAAGTTTACATGGCATGATGTGAACACAGCTTCTCCAGCTCAGGGTTTACATTGTGCGTCATCGCCTCACGATTTTACCTTTAAGCTGTGGACAACTTGGTGTAGAAGGTGGATTCCTTGAAGTGTACAGAAGGGTTTCTTTTTTGTCCAGTCTGACAATGTCGGCCTAAGAATTTCTATGCTTTTTTTGATTTGTATGAAGTACAGTTACTGAAATTTATTTATCTGTCATCCTAATAGTATCCCATTTTTCTTCATCCTCCACTCCTGTCTCCTTCCTCCTCCTCCTCCTTCTCTGTCTGTCTCTGTCTGTCTGTCTCTCTCTGTGTCTCTCTGTCTCTGTCTGTCTGTCTGTCTGTCTGTCTGTCTGTCTCTACACACACACACACACACACACACACACACACACACACACACACACAGCCTCTCTGCCCTGGAACTCACTAACTAGACCAGGCTGGCTTCAAACTCATAGAGATCCACACCTCTGCCTCCTGCCTGCTGGGACTGATGTCATGCACCACCATGCCCAGCCCCTGCCTTTCTTTATATGAAGTTTCACATTTCACTTATTATGATCAATTCAAATTTGTTTAAATTAAAAAATTATTAATTTTTTCTGTGTATAAAGTTGTAGTTGTGCCAAAGATTATACTATGTACCTTTAACTGACAAGTTCTACCCACAGAAAATACGTATACTACCTCATATGTAAGGCCCTAAAAAATGTGCTTTCCTTTCCCCCTTCTATGCTCCTTGACATCTATGTTCCAAAACACTGATGCCAGCTTTTCCTTGTTTAACTACCTTACAAAGGATTTTTTAGATAAAAATGTATATTTATTTATTCTTTGTACTTTCCTGTATTGTTCAGTTTAGCATAGACCTGACATTTTCTTTTCTTTTTTAATAAAATAGATTATTTTCTCACATAATGAATCCTTATCATGGTTTCCCCTCCTTCTATCCCTCCCAGTTTCTTCCCACCTCCTTCCCAACCAGATCCACTCTGTTTCTGTCTCTCATTAGAGAAGAACAGACTTCTAAGAGATAATAATAAAGTATTAAAAATAAAATGTAAGAGAAACGAGACTATCATATCTAAGTTGGACAAGACAAACCAACAGAAGAAAAAGAGCCTGAGAAAAGACACTGAATAAGAGACCTGCTTGTTTACATGTTCAGGAATCCTGTAAACACTTTAAACCAAAAGCTATAATATTTAGCCTGGGGCCCTGGGGTAGTGCAGGCCCAGTGTACTCCACTTCAGACTCAGTGAGTTCATATGAGCTTTGTGCATGTTGATTTTGAGAGCTATGTTTTCTTGGTGGCCTCCATCCTCTCTGGCTCTTATAGTCCTGCTATCCCTTCTTCCCCTCTTTCACGGGGTTCCTTGAGCTCTGAGGGGAGGGATTTGATGGAGACATCCCATTTAGGGCCGAGAGTTCCAAAGGCTTGACATTTTATTTGGAATCACATTTCTTTGGCTTGAAAACATTCACTTTCACATATGTTAATGCTGTGGCCTGCTGACCGAGGTTCAGGGTTGTGAGCTGCCCTCTTGAATGATATTTTCATTGTCCATTGAAACTACACTGACATCTTTTCCTTCCAGAGTTAAACAATGCACACTCGATTGTCTTGTCACTTACATTATTTATGGTATTTCATCCTTTCCTTTGACGGCTGATGCAGCTTTGAAGATTTTTCCTTTTCTGGTTAATGTCTGGTAATGCACTTATGCCGTGTGCTGATGCGGTTGTCTTTACAGTTAGCCTCCTTAATGTTGACTGAACTGAGATCTGTGAATATGTATCACTTGAGTTTGTAAAAATTTCAGCCATTATTTCTTCAAAAATATCTTTCTCTTCCTACCTTCTTCTGAGACTTCAGTTCCATGTTACACTGCTATTCTCTAAGGTCCTTTGGCTTTAGACAGCTTGTTATTATTAAATAACCCCACACTTTAAGGCTTGAGTTTTCTAGGGTCTTTGTGAGCCCATCTTTGGGTGTGCCTATGAGAGCATTTCCAGATATGATTTAGTCACGAGTACTCTGAAAATTATGAATGTGCTACTTCCTTGATACCTTCATAGTATGGTGACATTTCAGGAAGGTGGTGAAGGCTAGGAGGTGGGGCTACTTGGAGGAAGCAGGTGACTGTGGGATTGTTTGCAGGGGCTATAGTTTTCTTTCTCACTCTGCTTCCCACGAAGAACAGCCCCTGTAACACATGCCATAATAGCCTGCTGAAGTGTATGGGGCCAGACAACCATGCACTGAACCCTCTGAACTGGCAGGCCAAAATTAGTCTTCCCTCCTTGTAGATTGCTTACGTCAGATACTCTACCAGAATTTGAGATAAGAAAGTAATGAGGTGTTTAGTGAATTTCCTGGGTGTTTAGCCAGTTTTCTTCCTTCTGGTTGGTTATTAACATGAGTGTCTTCCAGGCACATGTAGGATATATTTGTTCTTCAGCTCACGAACCTCTGGTAGATATTCTTTGGTAGTCGCTCTCTAGGCAGTCATGGTGTACAGACATCAAAAGATGCCGTGTCACCCCATGACCTAGCAGATGCGCTTTCTCCTTGAAGCTCTTTGTTTGGTGTTTTTGTCCCTCAAACCCCAGCCACCAGGCTCCCCCGCTTGGCTCTGATTCACATGTCTTCAGCTCAGGAGGCCCCCAGCCTCGGCTTGTATTCCCCATTCTTATTTTTTAGGTCTGGCCCGAGGTTAGAAGTAGAAACCCAGGGACTCGTCTAAATTATTTTCTAGTATCTGAAAAAAAATTATTTCATAAAATTTTGCAGTACTGGATACATAAAGCTTTTAGTGACAAGGGTAGTTGGTTCCCCTAATTCCATCACAGCCAGAGTTTGTTTCAGGAATCACCTTTAAAGTAAATTGTCACAGTTGTTAACTTGGGCTGGACCAAAGTAGATAGAGACGCCCCAAGTGTCTGTTCACCTGAGATGTTTATAGATGTGATATCGGAGTAGGAGTTCTTTTGAGGATCAAAGTTTTAGAGATTCTGGACCAATCATTTTGAAGAAGTTCACAGCTATAAAGTTTTGGGACTTATTGCTCCTTTTCTCCGTGAGGTCCAAGGCCACAGAGTCAGTCACCACATGTAGAGATCATACCAGAGTCACATAAGGTGAAGTGGGGCCTCTAGCCATGGGCTATGACTATTAGTCATTAGAAGTAAGCAGTGATTGTGTGAAATCCAAGTTTATTCCCTTACCAGACCATAAATGACTCAGCATCCCAAAGGAAATGTTGGCAAAGGAGTTTCAGAGAGTTCCTGTGCCAGTACCGTGACAGGAGCAAGAGAACTTGAACTAAGAAAAGGTAAGGGTGAAAGAAAAGGCTGGTGACCGCCACCAAGGAAGCCTTCAGAGATGCAAAGCCAAAGAAACAGTTGGGGTTGACAGTGCCATCATGACGTCTCTTAGGTACGGGGAAATGAGACAACCACTTAGATTTAGAGGGTATGGGAGAGAGGGAGAATCTATTCATCCATTAAATATTTTCTGTGCCTGTAGTTTACTAAGCGCTGACATGGGCACTTTCCAGTGTACTCAGTGAAAGAGAGTGTTGACACACATATATTTCCCTGTAATTAGGGAAGAAGCCAAATGGCATATGTTCCTGGGTGGTTTCCATGGTTGCATCCTATTCTCTGTCTGCATCCTGGTGAGTTTCATTTTCTTATCCTCAGCCTGACTTTCCTTTCCTTATGGCCTTAATGTCTGGGGAGGGGGATTCCCTTTACCACTGCAGGAATAGAATGTGTTCATAGGTAAGGTGAAGAGAAGTTGGATTATATCAGAAAAAAGGTTCTAGGAGACAAGACAGATTATTTCAATTCACCCTGTAGAGACAATTTACAGTCTTAAAATACTGGTTTCTAATTTCCAGGAAGGACATTTTGGGACCAATAGCACCTTATGACATCACTGGGGAGGATTTCCTGACTCAGGCAGAGCTGGGTGGAATGTAGTAGGAAGTCCACGAACTTGGGAATCACAGAGACAAATCCTCAGTGTACTTGCTCACTAGCTATATGAATGTTATTCATCTTCCCAGAACCCAGATTTATTACCTGTAAAGCGGAGTTATTTTAAGAGTTAGCTAGAAAGTCAAAAGAGAAATAGGAAAAAGGCCAATTGCTAGATGTGGGACAGGTAGACATCTGTTAGTCCCTTTCTTCAGGGGTTCTTTGTCCCTCACTAAATCACACCACACAGGATTCTTGGTGGGGAGGGCTATGAATTAAAGACAATGTCTGTGAAAATGCTTTCTCTTCCTCAGACTCTGTCTCTCTGTCTCTGTTTCTCTGTCTCTGTCTCTGTCTTTCTGTTGCTCTCTGTAGTTTTATCAGGGAACGTGGCATACAAGTGACTTAGAGTTGTCTACTAAAAGGCTTTAAAAATATTTATTTATTTATTTAGTGTATGTGAGTACACTGTCGCTGTCTTCAGACACACCAGAAAAAGGCATTGGGTCCCATTATAGATGGTTGTGAGCCACCAAGTGGTTGCTGGGAATTGAACTCTGGACCTCTGGAAGAGTCAGTGCTCTTAACCGCTGAGCCAGTCCTTCCTCTAAAAGGAAGAAATTGAGAAAATGAAACCCAAGGCCCCAGGATGCTCTGGAAGACCTCTTTTTCTGTGTTTCTAGATCTCTGTCCTAAGCTACCATTGTCTTTGATTTTCTTGGGCCCTCTGAGGGAAGCAGTTGGGTAATTTCATCATTTGGACCAGAGGAGAAAACTAACTCTGAGGTACCTTGTTCTTAACTGCCAAGTCCTTTACCATGGTGCTATCCCTTGATATGATGTCACCAATAATCAATCATCTGTTACCCTGCTTCTAGGAGTGACATTCTCGATTTGGAGGAGCAGGTGACCTAAGAGCTGTGCCTTCTCTCTCTCTCTCTCTCTCTCTCTCTCTCTCTCTCTCTCTCTCTCT